>OY821760.1:14759604-15359604 GCA_963682095.1 Potentilla sterilis | reverse complement strand
CCAAACTTCAACAATTTCCCAAGAATTTTCTTTTCAATATTTTTCTTTTGCCGCTTTATTTTTTTTATTTTTTGAATTTTTTCATTTTGATTTTTTTTTTCGACATTTTTTTTCACACCACACTTGTCTTTCATCACCACCCTTACATAATGTATCATGCTCTACTAAATTCATAGGACAAAGGTAGAGATATCCTGTACTAAGCTCAAGATAGGGTAGTGAGGGTGATGAAACAAAAGTTTTCAACGTAGGCTCAAAGGGGTTCATTCTAAGGAGTCCCACGACGGGCACAATTTGGGACACATGGCTTGTTTGGCTATGGTGGTAACCCTAAAAAGACCCTTCTATCCCATCTAGGATCAGGGCATATTATGGCATAAACGTTTCGACAGTCACAAAAGTCGAGTTCTAGTATTCTCTAGTCCATTAAAAGCTATGACACTTGATCATTGAATTTTCAAAGAATGATGATGTTTTGCAAATAAAGCCAAGAAAATCTGAATTTAACAATTCAGCACTCAAAAAGAAAGTATTTTAGCTCAACAGCTCACTTAGGGTCAAATGAATTAGACTTAATCCTTACATGCTTAAAGAACCAAGTTACAATCCAATCTCAAATCTTCATACAAATTTCACAATCGATTAACCACAGAATACAGATAAGTTCAATTTCGATTGTACAAACCTTCAACTATGAATCCAAAGACATGTTCATCCTAGATGTTAGGGGCATCCTAAGACTCAAATAAACAAAACAAAAAACAAACAAACAAAAGACTCTAAAAGCTAAAACCAACGAAGATATATTTTTTTTTAATATGACACAAAGAAAAGGTGTAAACCTCACCCCCACACTTAGAATCTTCATTGTCCTCAATGTAGGCTTTTAGTATGGTATATAGACCTTAAATATGAGGGAGGATTAGGAAAATAAAGAAAAATAAAAAACAAACAAACAAACATACAAGTACAATTCAACCTAAGCAAGTGAAGGGATAGAAATGTCAAACTCTCGTTGATGGCTCCTCCACAGTTTTGGTTGAAATGAGTTGCCTCCCATGCAGCGCTTAATATTTATAGTCTTTCAGCCTTGACTTGGTAGCCGCATTCATTTCATGTGATTGGCGCCTCTTGAAGGTGTACATCCACCAAAAGTCGCTCCTCAGATTTGCTCATATAAGGCTTTAATTGATTTCCATCTAAAGTTGCCGGTCACTTCACTCTTAATCCGCATAGCGTTATCAGAGAGAACAATAGTGAGAGCAGAAGTGGGAACCCAGCAGGCACATTGAGGGACACAAGGTCCTTGATAAACTGAGTTCCTTCAGTCATAAGATCTTCTGTAGAATTCAGAGAATGAGTTAGTATAGAATTAGTTAGTTAGCAAAAGTCAATAGAAGTTAGTGTACCAATATACAATAATTAATTAAGTAGAATTTAATTGTAAATCATGAACACAAGTTTAGAGTATGGAGTCTCTTCTTGTAGCACAAGTCATCCTTCCCAACTTATTGAGAGTTCCAATCAACTGTTAACAATGTAATTCTTTACCTCTTCCTTATGATCCGCTACTGACAATCAAACTCTACAAGTATCACAAGAATGTTAGATAAACTCTACAAGAATGTTTGAAACTCCAGATTATGACTATGTCTTTGGCTTGTTAGTCATATGTTATGTTCAAGTTTGATTACATTGTTATTTTGGCTTGTTTTTAGTCATGTTTTCGAAACTTTGATTTATTAGTCGTTTTTCTAGAACATCCTTGATGTACTTTTGAGTTGTCCATCAATAAAATTTCTCTTATTCTATGAATGATATGAGAATTTTATATTCTTTATGAAAACATAAATGGCACTACCAGAAAAAAGGGTTTTCCCGACGAAAAAAAAAACGGCCGACGAATTAAAATTTTCGTCGGTAATTCTAAGGAATAGCCGACGATTTTATTTTTCGTCGGTGAAAAAAAAAATCGTCGGCCATAGTTTAACCATAGCCGACGAAGCTGTTTTGTCGTTGGTATTTTCAAAAAATCGTCGGCTATATTCATATTTCAGTCGACGATTTGTATTTTCGTCGGCCTTTCTCTGAAACATTAGCCGACGAAAATTTTGGAAGTATGGCCGACGAAGTTGACATTTTCGTCGGCTATAAGTCTATATATTTTCATATCTGGGCAGCAGCTGCTCATTTAAAAAAAAAAAGGGAAAACGGGAGAAAGAGTGAAAAAACTGTGGGTATTGTTGAAATCCGTCCTCTCTTACATTGTGGAGCTATATATAGGTACGTATATGTACATATATGTTGATTTTGAGTTTTAGTTGAGTTGATTTTGAGTTTTAGTGATTTTGATTTAGTAAGTGATTTTTTGTTTTGTTGTTGTTTTAGTGTTAGAATGTATGTATATATGTTGATTTTGAGTTTTAGTTGAGTTGATTTTGAGTTTTAGTGATTTTGATTTATTAAGTGATTTTTTGTTTAATTTGTTGTTGTTTTAGTGTTAGAATGTATGTATATATGTTGATTTTGAGTTTTAGTTGAGTTGATTTTGAGTTTTAGTTTAATTATGTGTTTTAATTTGATGTTATTTTAATTAGTGTTAAAATATATATATATATATATATATATATATGTTAATTAATAGTTGTTGATAGTGTAATTAACTTAAATAATGGTTGTTAATGGTATATATATATGAGTTGATGTTTATAATAATATATATTGTAATGTAATTAATTATTAAAGATTTATATATATATATATATGTGTGTTAATTAATTTCTTATTAATTAAAGTTATACATATATATTATTATCAGGCTATATATGGATCGGGATAAGAGTTGGATTTCGCTTCCAAGGCATGACCGACGATACACTACATGAGTTGCGAATTTTTTGCAGTTCGTCGAGGAAAATGCAAACGGGAATGAATACCATTATTGCCCGTGCAAGAAATGTAAGTGTCGCAGTGATATGTGTCGATTTCCGATTAGGACAGTATGGGAGCACCTAAAGAGTAATGGGTTTTGGCCGAAGTACAAACGTTGGATATATCACGGTGAGCCATCATTAGATGGATCGCATGATCATGGGCAGTTTTTTGAGGCGGGCAGTAGTAGTACATCCAACGATCCAACAATGGCATTCGTCAACGACGTGTTTCCTTTTGAAAGTGGTGTACGTGGTCAATAATATATGCATGACCCGGTGCATCCGTTCCCACAAGTTGTCAACACTGCTGTCTTTGACAAGTACAACAAACTGATTACATTGCAACAGACCCCTGTGTCTTCAAGTTCTGAGAAGACAGTTCTTCAAAGTGTGATGGAGGTAATGAGGATTAAAGTCGAGACAAAATCGACCATCAGGCAAGTGGATGAATATCTAGAGTACACTTCTTTGTTGTTGGAGGAGGGTCGTCGTAATCCTACCAATCACCGTAAGGTCCGAAGTATCCTCAAACATATAGGGCTTTCCTACATTAAGATCCATGCATGCGCATTTGACTGCGTTCTCTTCTGGGGTAAAGATGCAGAAGGGAATGACCTTGCTAGCCCTGACGCATGTCCAATATGTCAGTCTGACCGATATAAGTTGACGGGAGAAGGCAATAGGAAACCTGTGAAAGTGCTTCGGTATTTTCCGTTGAGAGATAGGCTTGAGCGGTTGTACATGTCAGAAACCACCGCAAAAGCTATGAGATGGCACGGTGAGCGGGACGCGGGAGACGCAGATATCATGACACACATCTCTGACGGAGCGGCTTGGAAGCATATAAACAATGAGTTTCCTCATTTTGTGTCAGATGTCAGAAACGTCAGGCTCGGGCTCTCAACCGACGGGTTCAACCCTTTCGGCACCATGAGTCTTTCATACAGTATATGGCCGGTGGTTTTGGTACCTTACAACCTTCCTCCGTGGATGTGCATGAAGAAGGAATATAATATGTTGACGTTGTAGATTCCGGGGCCTGGTTACCCAGGGAAATGTCTCGATGTGTATATGAGACCATTGATTGAAGAGCTTAAGGTGTTGTGGGACGTTGGTCATCCCACTTTTGACAAGTACAAGGAGGAGACGTTCCAGATGCATGCCATGGTTATTGGTACCATCAGTGATTTTCCTGCTTATGGGATGTTGTCGGGCAGCGTTGTTAGGGGATACAAGGCTTGTCCATAGTGCCTCAGCGATTATGGGAGCACCCCTCATTGCAACAAGATATGCAGAATGGGTCATCGTGTGTTCCTTCCGGCGGATCACCACTGGCGTTACGAGTCCGCAGCATTTGATGGAACCGAAGAACACGGTGGTCCCCCTAGAAGATGGACGGGAAGAGAAATTTTAGTAGTGCTTAATGAGTACGATTTTGGGCCCCTCAGCAATCATCCCGATATTGTAGTGGAAATACCTGAAAGGCCTGAGGAGTACAAATTCTGGACACATAAGAGCATATTGTGGGAACTCCCGTACTGGTGTGAGTTGCTGATCCGTCACTTCCTAAACGTTATGCACATAGAAAAAAATGTTTCTGAAAGTGTGGTGGGCACAACGCTGAACTTGGAGGGGAAGACGAAAGACAATCCTAAGGCTCGCACTGATCTGCAAAACATGAATATCAGAAAACAACTATGGTTGAAACAAGGGAAGAGAAAAATGCCTCAAGCTCCTTACACCGTCAAGCCTGAGCATAAATCAGAAATTTTCCATTGGATAAGTCGGGTCAAGTATCCTTCAGGCTTTGCTGGAAATATAGCCAAGTGTGTGAACAGACAATTCAACAATCTTTACGGGTTGAAAAGTCATGACAATCATATCCTGCTACAATGTCTCTTCCCTGTTTTCATTCGACTGTTCCTTCCCCGTCACGTTGTGCAACAAGACATCGTTCATATCATGTGTAAATTTGAGATGATATGTCCTCCAAATTTTTTCGACATCATGCCTCACCTCATGATCCATCTTCCTCGGCAGTTGTTGCTTACCGGTCCTGTGTACTTCACTTGGATGTATCCAATGGAAAGGTACGTATTTTACACCTTATGTTAATTTCCTCATCAATATATGTGATTTAGTATTAATGTATTATCATAACACTTTAAAAACTTGATTTAGAGGCAACTTGGACAATACAGTGGTTTTGTCCAAAACAGATCCGCACCTGAAGGATGTATAGCTGAAGCATATATTGCGCACGAGTGCGTCACCTACATGAAGCTGTATTTAGGAGCGTTACAGGAAAGCATACCGGAAGATGTACCTTCACAGTTCAATCTTTCCATACTCTCCGACGATGTTGTACTCGGTGGAAACATGCCAGTTTCCTACAAGTTGAAAGATTATGAGGTAGCCATTGCACATTAGTGGGTACTAGTTAATTGTCCAGAAGTTCAGTTTTGGAAGAACATGCATCTAAACTGTGACCGAGTAGGAGGTGATCTCGATTACCACAACCGGACATTCGCAGAGTATTTCGACCGCTGGGTACGTAACTTTAACACTATTCTATACGTATTTATATATTATTGTGTATAATTATTAATATTTATAGTTGATATATTCTGATAGTTGCAGATGGACCTTATTAAAGTTCATATCACCCTAATTGGTCGCACGAACTCAGACTTCTGATGATGAAGCCGGTCTATTCCAAAGTTCATGCGACGTGCAAGGTGAATGGTGTGTTATTTCGATGTGAAGAGAGAGACCTCAGACTGAAAACGCAAAATTCAGGGGTTATGGCACATGGTGGGGATGATGGAGTTGACTATTACGGTGTTCTCCATTCAGTTGTAGAAATGCATTATGGGGAAGGCATGAAAGTGCACCTTTTCAAGTGTAGATGGTTTGACACACGGCCGCAGAGCATGAAAACCGATCAATACGGCATAACTTTTGTGAACACTAGTACATCATGGTATGGGGACGACCCGTTCGTTTTAGCCACATGGGTGAAACAAGTGTTTTATCTTGATGATCTCGCCAAGGGTGACCCGTGGAAAGTAGTCAACATTATCCACCATCGCAACATTTACCGGGCGTCTACACTTGGAGTGGCTGAAGAGAACGAGGAAGGGGGCACCGCGTATCAAGAGCCCAACTCAAAGGTATTCCTGACTCCTCTTTTATTCGCCTAGACACGCCGCTGCGAATTCGACTTGAAGAGCCACTGCTTGTTGATGTTGATCCAAATGAAGAAACTAACGAGGACTCTAGTGGTGAGGAACGACATAGATTACCCCTATCGAGCAATTCAGAAACCGAAGAAGACTCATCCGATGATTCCGATTACAATCCGACGGATTAAGTAATTTAGATGATGTAATCCTTTCATTTGTAATCCATTCATTTCTAATGAACGGGCGTGGGGATGAGCCTCCCAGCATAGGCTGGGCTCCAAACCCCTTAAAAAAAATTTTGAAATATGTTGACGGCTGGGTTTCTGTTTTTTTTATGTTCAATTTTGGTTATATATGAACAGGACATAGGAATACGAGAGGTGTAGCACCACTGATTTTTTATTTTTTTCAAAGAATAGCCGACGAAAAATGCATTATTTCGTCGGCTATACTCATAATAGCCGACGAAAAATGCGTGATTTCGTCGGCCATAACTATATTGAAAAATACATATTTTATTTCAGACAATAAACGACAAAAGAATAGCCGACGAGTACTATGTTTGATTTCGTCGGCTATGATTAAAAAAAAAACAAAAAAAGAGCAGCTTCCATTTTCTATCACTATCGACAAACCATTGCTTCATCCTTCAAATGCAAATATGTCGTCAAATAAGATATGACCGAAATAATGAAATACGTCTATGGTTGAAAAATGACAAGATTCCGACAAAAATCTGTGTGCCGAATGTTGCGGTTAACTGTTTTTTACTTCCGTTTTCCTTTGGGTAGCCTGACGTTCGGTAAATATTTTGAGGAAAATTTTTAAACGATTAGTTGCGTCTCATCGATTTGAAACTATTATATGTTGAAGGTCAGGCAAAAAAACGTCATTTAGACAGGCCAATTACCATTTCTAAGTGTTTAAAGGGTTGACTCACCCGGTTGACCGTCCCGATCGAGCCTTTAACGTTGTCAGATGTAGTTGGATTTTTTTTCATACATGTATTTAATCTTAACGGTGATATCTGACGGTTGGAATAGATTTTCCAAACTTTTAGATTCAAAATTGGAACATATGCACTAATAATCCTTAACTTGTTTACTAAGTGTTTAAGTGAATGTATAGTTTCAAATAGTTACTACACGTACACTCTTCAAATGCAAATATGTCGTCAAATAAGATATGACCGAAATAATGAAATACGTCTACGGTTGAAAATATCCGACGAATTTCGTCGGATATTTTGCCAAGGTTTGGTCGACAAAATGAATTTTCGTCGGTAAAATCGTCGGCCATACTCGAATATAGCCGACGATTTCGTTATTTTCGTCGGCCATTGGTATTACCGACGGCGTTTTTCCGACGAATTATAGCCGACGAAAATTTCGTTGGCAGAAGGAATAGCCGACGAAAATTTGGCATAATCGACGAAATTTTTTTCGTCGGCTATTCTGTCCGATCTGGTAGTCTGGTTCAATGCGTCAAATTTTCTATGACATAATTACTTTGAGTGCACCACGAAATTGGTGATGTTAACTCATATCCGAAACAAAATCACAAAAACAAAATGAGGAGATCGCGCAAATCGCGCTAGCATGCTCGACAGCTTCTAGGCAGCCAGGCAGCGCGCCTCGGTAACCTCTCGGCAGGCCCTCGGCAGCCTCTCGGCAACCTGTTGACAGCCCCGGCAGCCCCTCGGGAGCCTCTCGACAACTTGTCGACAGACCCGACAGCCTGTCGACAGACCTGGCAGCCCCGCAACCTGCCCCGCAACCTGCCCCGCAACCCTGCACCTTAGCCCAGCAGCCCTCACAGCCTGCCTCGGCAGCCCTGTAACTCGCTCCGTAGCCTGGCTCGACAGTTCAACAACCTTGGTTTAACTCTGTGCTTAGTTGGATTGGTTTAGGAATTCATTTCTACACTCATCGCGTACCTTCTTTGTTACACTCAGGGAGATACCTACTTTCATCGTTTGATCGAGTTCTGCCTACTCGACTAATACCAGCTATCATTTCTTAGTCTTGGAGAAGTGTTGAGTAGTGACAAGCTATATGGCTGTGACATGGAGCCACTCAAATTTGGTAAGTGAATCCAACCCGAAAGCGGTCCCAAGCCTCCTTCATCATTAACATCTCTCTTTCTCATTCCCCCCTTGACATCTTTGTCTCTCAATGGTGCTCTGCTCATTCTGGAGATTTTTATTAAGCATTCACTTAGAGATGTCGTCTTCCTTGACACTGAACCCGGTCCAAATTTTTCACCTCGAAAACATCCCGACTTCGGTCTCGAGTCATCCTCGGCGATAAACCCGGCTTCGAACCAAGCATATATAGCCTATTCAACTATCTAGGTCCACGCATACCTCTCGGCTTGTCTTGATACGTGCGTTTCTTTGGCCTATAGTCGTTGCATCAACCTTTACTATCTCTTGGTCTCGACCTCGACTTAGTATCGGCTTCGCTTCGACTTGGCCTCGGTACGTGACTCAGGCTTTGGCTTGGACACGACTTTCGCCACAATAATGCAATTTATGCAACTAGGCTCAGCAGCGCCTTGTCTTCGGACTTGACATGCTTCGTAATTCGCTCAACCTTAGCATCGGATTGCCCAAAGGCTGACCAGCCCTCCTCCATTGCCTTCACTACCAGAAAAAAGGGCTTTGCCGACGAAAAAAAAAAACGGCCGACGAAACACTTTTTTCGTCGGCTATTCTCAAGAATGGCCGACGAAAATTTTTGTCGTCGCAAAAAAAAAAAAATTCGTCGACTATTCCCATAGAATGGCCGACGATTTTTTATTTCGTCGCTAAAAATGAAAAATCGTCGGCTATTCTACAAGAATGGCCGACGATTTTTTCTTTCGTCCCTAAAAATTTTTTTTCGTCGGCTATACCCCTATAATGGCCGACGATTTAAAGTTTTCGTCGGCTATACAAATTTTAGAAGAATGGCCGACGAAGTTGACAATTTCGTCGGCTATAAGTCTTTATATTTTCAGATCTGGACAGAAGCTGCTCACTTAAAAAAAAATGGAAAAAAACGGGAGAAAGAGTGAAAAATCTGTGGGTATTGTTGAAATCCGTCATCTCTTACATTGTGGAGCTATATATAGGTACGTATATGTGTATATATGTTGATTTTGAGTTTTAGTTGAGTTGATTTTGAGTTTTAGTGATTTTGATATAGTAAGTGATTTTTTGTTTTGTTGTTGTTTAGTGTTAGAATGTATGTATATATGTTGATTTTGAGTTGTAGTTGAGTTGATTTTCAGTTAGAGTATAATTATGTGTTTTAATTTAATAATGTTATTTTAATTAGTGTTAAAATATATATAAATATGTTAATTAATGGTTGTTGATAGTGTAATGAACTTAAATAATGGTTGTTAATTAATGGTATATATATATATATATGAGTTGATGTTGATAATAATATATATTGTAATATATATATGTGTTAATTAATTTATTATTAATTAAAGTTATACATATATATTATTATCAGGCAATATATGGATCGAGATAAGAGTTGGATTTCGCTTCCAAGGCATGACCGACGATACACTACAGGAGTTGTGGATTTTTTGCAGTTCGTCGAGGAAAATGCAAACGGGAATTACCATTATTGCCCGTGTAAGAAATGTAAGTGTCACAGTGATATGTGTCGATTTCCGATTAGGACAGTATGGGAGCACCTAAAGAGTAATGGGTTTTGGCCGAAGTACACACGTTGGATATATCACGGTGAGCCATCATTAGATGGATCGCATGATCATGGGCAGTATTTTGAGGCGGGCAGTAGTAGTACATCCAACGATCCAACAATGGCATTTGTCAACGACGTGTTTCCTTTTGAAAGCGGTGTACGTGGGGAACAGTATATGCAGGACCCAGTGCAGCCGTTCCCACAAGTGGTCAACACTACTGCATTTGACAAGTACAACAAACTGATTGCATTGCAACAGACCCCTGTGTCTTCAAGTTCTGTGAAGACAGTTCTTCAAAGTGTGATGGAGGTAATGAGGATTAAAGTCAAGACAAAAGGGAGCATCAGGCAAGTGGATGAATATCTACAGTACACTTCTTCGTTGTTGGAGGAGGGTCATCGTAATCCTACCAATCACCGTCAGGTCTGAAGTATCCTCAAAGATCTAGGGCTTTCCTACATTAAGATCCATGCATGCGCATTTGACTGCGTTCTCTTCTGGGGTAAAGATGCAGAAGGGAATGACCTTGCTAGCCTTGACGCATGTCCGATATGTCAGTCTGACCGATATAAGTTGACGGGAGCAGGCAATAGGAAACCTGTGAAAGTGCTTCGGTATTTTCCGTTGAGAGATAGGCTTGAGCGGTTGTACATGTCAGAAACCACCGCAAAAGCTATGAGATGGCACGGTGAGCGGGACGCGGGAGACGCAGATATCATGACACACATCTCTGACGGAGCGGCTTGGAAGCATATAAACAATGAGTTTCCTCATTTTGCGTCAGATATCAAAAACGTTAGGCTCGGGCTCTCAATCGACGGGTTCAACCCTTTCGGCACCATGAGTCTTTCATACAGTATATGGCCGGTGGTTTTGGTACCTTACAACCTTCCTCCGTGGATGTGCATGAAGAAGGAATATAATATGTTGACGTTGTTGATTCCGGGGCCTGGTTACCCAGGGAAATGTCTCGATGTGTATATGAGACCATTGATTGAAGAGCTTAAGGTGTTGTGGGATGTTGGTCATCCCACTTTTAACAAGTATAAGAAGGAGACGTTCCAGATGCATGCCATGGTTATTGGTACCATCAGTGATTTTCCTGCTTATGGGATGTTGTCGGGCAGCGTTGTAAGGGGATACAAGGCTTGTCCAGAGTGCCTCAGCGATTATGGGAGCACCCCTCATTGCAACAAGATATGCAGAATAGGTCATCGTGTGTTCGTTCCAGTGGATCACCACTGGCGTTACGAGTCCGCCGCATTTGATGGAACCGAAGAACACGGCCGTCCTCCTAGAAGATGGACAGGAAGAGAAATTTTAGCAAGACTTAATGAGTACGATTTTGGGCCCCTCAGCAATCATCCCGATATTGTAGCGGAAATACCTGAAAGGCCTGAGGAGTACAAATTCTGGACACATAGGAGCATATTGTGGGAACTCCCGTACTGGTGTGAGTTGCTGATCCGTCACTTCCTAGACGTTATGCACATAGAAAAAAATGTTTCTGAAAGTGTGGTGGGCACAACGCTGAACTTGGAGGGGAAGACGAAAGACGGTCCTAAGGCTCGCACTGATCTGCAAAACATGAATATCAGAAAACCACTATGGTTGAAACAAGGGAAGAGAAAAATGCCTCAAGCTCCTTACACCGTCAAGCCTGAGCATAAATCAGAAATTTTCCATTGGATAAGTCGGGCCAAGTATCCTTCAGGCTTTGCTGGAAATATAGCCAAGTGTGTCAACAGACAATTCAACAATCTGTACGGGTTGAAAAGTCATGACAATCATATCCTGCTACAACGTCTCTTCCCTGTTTTCATTCGACCGTTCCTTCCCCGTCACGTTGTGGAGCCGTTAGTAGTGTTGGCAAGATTTTTCCAGAAGGTATGCACACGGGAAGTGAGAAAATCTGACCTCCGGGAAATGCAACATGACATCGTTCATATCATGTGTAAATTTGAGATGATATTTCCTCCAAATTTTTTCGACATCATGCCTCACCTCATGATCCATCTTCCTCGGCAGTTGTTGCTTACCGGTCATGTGCACTTCACTTGGATGTATCCGATGGAAAGGTACGTATTTTACACCTTATGTTAATTTCCTCATCAATATATGTGATATAGTGTTAATGTATTATCATAACACTTTAAAAACTTGATTTATAGGCAACTTGGACAATACGGTGGTTTTGTCCAAAACAGATCCGCACCTGAAGGATGTATAGCTGAAGCATATATTGCGCACGAGTGCGTCACCTACATGAAGCTGTATTTAGGAGCGTTACAGGAAAGCATACCGGAAGATGTACCGTCACAGTTCAATCTTTCCATACTCTCCGACGATGTTGTACTCGGTGGAAACATGCCAGTTTCCTACAAGTTGAAAGATTATGAGGTAGCCATTGCACATTGGTGGGTACTAATCAACTGTCCAGAAGTTCAGTTTTGGAAGGACATACATCTACGCTGTGAAGGAGTAGCAGGTGATCTCGATTACCACAACCAGACATTCGCAGAGTATTTCGGCCGCTGGGTACGTACCTTTAACACTATTCTATACGTGTTCATATATTATTGTGTATATTTATTCATATTTATAGTTGATTCTGATGGTTGCAGATGAACCTTATTGAAAATGATAATCACCCAAATTGGTCGCACGAACTCAGACTTTTAGCGAGGAGGCCGGTCTATTGAAAAGTTTATGCGACGTGCAAGGTGAATGGTGTGTTATTTCGATGTGAAGACAGAGACCTCAGACTGAAAACACAAAATTCAGGGGTTATGGCACATGGTGGGGATGGTGGAGTTGACTATTACGGTGTTCTCCATTCAGTTGTGGAACTGCATTACGGGGAAGGCATGAAAGTGCACCTTTTCAAGTGTAGATGGTTTGACACACGGCCGCAGAGCATGAAAACCGATCAATACGGCATAAGTTCTGTGAACACTAGTACATCATGGTATGAGGTCGACCCGTTCGTTTTAGCCACATGGGTGAAACAAGTGTTTTATCTTGATGATCTCGCCAAGGGTGACCCGTGGAAAGTAGTCAACACTATCCACCATCGCAACATTTACCGGGCGTCTACACTTGGAGTGGCTGAAGAGAACGAGGAAGGGGGCACCGCGTATCAAGAGCCCAACTCAAACGGTATTCCTGACTCGTCTTTTATTCGCCTAGACACGCCGGTGCGAATTCGACGTGAAGAGCCACTGCTTGTTGATGTTGATCCAAATGAAGAAACTAACGAGGACTCTAGTGGTGAGGAAAGACATAGATTACCCCTATCGAACAATTCAGAAACCGAAGAAGACTCATCCGATGATTCCGATTACAATCCAACGGATTAAGTAATTTAAATGATGTAAGCCTTATTTGTAATTAACTCATTTCTAATGAACGGGCGTGGGGATGAGCCTCCCAGCTAGGCTGGGTTCCAAACCTCTTAAAAAAAAAATTTGAAATATGTTGACTGTTGGGTTTCTGGTTTTTTATGTTCAATTTTGGTTATATGTGAACAGGACATCGGAATAGGTGAGGTGTAAAACCACTGATTTTTTTGGTTTTTTTTTCAGAGAATAGCCGACGAAAAATGCATTATATCGTCGGCCATTACAATAATAGCCGACGAAAAATTATATTTTTCGTCGGCCATAAGTTTTTTTAAAAATAAATATTTTATTTTTGACCGAAAACGACAAAAGAATAGCCGACGAGTACTAGGTTTTATTTCGTCGGCTATGATTAAAACAAAAAAACAAAAAAAGAGCAGCTTCCATTTTCTATCACTATCGACAAACCATTGCTTCATCCTTCAAATGCAAATGTATCGTGAAATAAGATATGACCAAAATATTGAAAAACGTCTACGGTTGAAAAATGAGAAGATTCCGACAAAATCTGTGTGCCGAATATTGCGGTTAACTGTTTTATACTGCCGTTTTCCTATGGGTAGCCTGACGGTCGGTAAATATTTTGAGGAAAATTTTTATACGATTAGTTGCGTCTCATTGATCTGAAACTATTCTCTGTTGAAGATCAGGCCAAAAAACGTCATTTAGACGGGCCAATTTCCGTTTTAAAGCGTTTAGGGGTTTGACTTTGCAGTTTGACCGTCCCGATCAAGCCTTTAACGTTGTCAGATGTAGTTGGATTTTTTTTCATACATGTATTTAATCTTAACGGTGATATCTGACGGTTGGAATAGATTTTCCCAACTTTTAGATTCAAAATCGGAACATATGCACTAATGTTCTTTAACTTGTTTACTAAGTGTTTAAGTGAATGTATAGTTTCAAATAGTTACTATACGTAGACTCTTCAAATGCAAATGTGTCGTGAAATAAGATATGACCGAAATATTGAAAAACGTCTATGGTTGAAAAATGAGAAGATTCCGACAAAATCTGTGTGCCGAATGTTGCGGTTAGCTGTTTTTTACTTCCGTTTTCCTATGGGTAGCCTGACGGTCGGTAAATATTTTGATGAAAATTTTTATACGATTAGTTGCGTCTCATCGATCTGAAACTATTCTATGTTGAAGGTCAGGCCGTCATTTAGACGGGCCAATTTCCGTTTTAAAGCGTTTAGAAGTTTGACTTTGCAGTTTGACCGTCCCGATCGAGCCTTTAACGTTGTCAGATGTAGTTGGATTTTTTTTCATACATGTATTTAATCGTAACGGTGATATCTGACGGTTGGAATAGATTTTCCAAACTTTTAGATTCAAAATCGGAACATATGCACTAATGTTCCTTAACTTGTTTATCAAGTGTTTAAGTGAATGTATAGTTTCAAATAGTTACTATACGTAGACCCTTCAAATGAAAATGTGTCGTGAAATAAGATATGACCGAAATATTGAAATACGTCTACAGTTGAAAAATGAGAAGATTCCGACAAAATCTGTGTGCCGAATGTTGCGGTTAGCTGTTTTTTACTTCCGGTTTCCTATGTGTAATATGACGGTCGGTAAATATTTTGAGGAAAATTTTTATACGATTAGTTGCGTCTCATCGATCTGAAACTATTCTCTGTTGAAGATCAGGTCAAGAAACGTCATTTAGACGGTCCAATTTCCGTTTTAAAGCGTTTAGAGGTTTGACTTCGCAATTTGACCAAAAGTTTAGCCGACGAAATACTTACATTCGTCGGCTAAACTCTAGTGATCCGCGCCTTTTCATTGTCCGCCGTTGGATGGGGGAGATCGGACGACTGCTGAGCGCCGAAACTATAGCCGACGAATTAAAGAATTTCGTCGGCTTTTCTTAAGTATAGGCGACGAATTAGAGAATTTCGTCGGCTATTCTTAAGTATAACCGACGAAATCTTTTTAATTCGTCGGCTATACTTTCGGGTATAAGTTTGTTGCAGTCGAACCCTAGCCTCCATTTGCTGCATTTTTCCAAAACCGGCCCTCCTCCCTCTTCCTCCTCCAATCCGGCAGCGCCCCGGCCCTCCTCCCTCTTCCTCCTCCAATTCGGCAGCGCCCCGACCCCTCCTCCCTCTTCCTCCTCCCTATTCCGGCCGGCCACCCTTTCCCTCCTCCTCCTCCGGTCTGTCCCTCCTCCTCCCTCCTCCGGCCGGCCTCCTTCTCCTCTGCAAAATCAATGTAAGTTTTTTTTTTTTTATTTCATTTATGTTAATTAATTGTTAATTTAGATATAATTGTTAATTTAGGTATAATTTATGTTAATTTATGTATTTATGTTAATTTAGGTATAATTTATGTATTTATGTTAATTTAGGTATAATTTATGTATTTATACCTAAATTTATGTATTTATGTTAATTTAGGTATAATTTATGTATTTATGTTAATTTAGGTATAATTTATGTATTTATGTTCATTTATTTATAATTTATGTATTTATGGTCATTTATTTATAATTTATGTATTTATGTTAATTTAGGTATAATTTATGTATTTATGTTAATTTAGGTATAATTTAGGTATTTATGTTAATATAGGTAATTTTTTTTTAAAATTAATTTTAATTGTATAATTTAGGTGTAATTGTATAATTTATACGTATAAATTGGTTATTATATAAATTGTTATATTAAAATATGTTAGTATTATTGGTTATTATATTAATTAGAATTTATTATTTAATATAATATAATTTAATATCAATTAATGTATTAAGGCCTCGGGCTTTAGATGGCCGATGCATTAAGAAACCTATTCGGAGGCCGTCGTGGCGGCAGATCTAGAGGTTCTAGAAATTCCGCCGGTTCCGCAGACTCCGAGAGGACCACTAGCTAGCCTGAGAGGACCACCAGCCAGCCGCGGAGGAGTGTAGATTCATCCCAGCCGCAGAGGACTGTGGATACAGCCCAGCCGCGACAGAGTGTGAGTTCTCGGCACCAAACCCTTCTCCAGGCGGGGCGGCCGTCGAGCACTTCACTTCCGTATGTCGGTCCCTCTGTGGCTCCGAGGTTTAGTCGGCAGCTATTTCACGAGGACATAGCTGCCGACGTTCCTCAGGTTCGTATGCCTGACGTTCATCGGGAGCCGATGCCGAGTCCGACTCAGTCTGCTGCTGACTCGACTGAGGCTCCTACTCTCCCAAACCAGCTCTTCCTCCCGTACAACATTCCGGCGATACCGGAGGTCGACTATCAGGGTGTGCCCATATGGCCTGATATGCCTCAGTACGTGAGTGCTGCGGAGGCATACCAGCAGCAGCCATTTGAGAACCCTGACCACCTTATTTCGGCGAGGAGAAAAGGAAAATCGACAGACGAGTCATCCAGTTCAGGTAACATTTGATTTTATTAATTAAATTTTTTATTAAAATTAACGCACTAATATTTAATTTTATTAACCAATCGTCATTTTTGTGAGAGGGACAGCCGCTAGCAGTTCACGGAGGAATACGAGAGGTGTCATATGTTTTGACACCCTCAGGAGAACTGTTGAGCGCAGCGGGAGGATTCAGATCAACGAACCTCCTAATCAGGAGGTTCAGGGGAAGAAAAAACGCGACTACTCAGGTTGCGTGGGGTCACTGATTAGGGACAGAGTCCCTATGTTGTGGACCCGGTGGGCTGATGTGCCCGAAGAGATAAAGAGTGAGGTGAACAACGCCGCGTCGGTGAGTAATTTAAAAAATTTAATTTATTTATCGTAATATTTAATAATTTTCGGTATTATTACAATTGTAAAACTAATAAAATATTATTTTTCAGACATTCTTCGAGATTGCCGAACACAGGCGGGATTGGGCGGACACCCAGCAGAACTCGAGGTACGTTTGTTTTTATGATATTATAATTATCTTATAATTATTAATATTTTATGATATTAATAATATTTCTAATGCACTTTTGTTTTTTTCGTAGGTTCAAAGAGTGGAAGAACGAGCTGCGTTCCCACTATAACAAATACGACAACCTTGGTCGTATGGGTACTCCCAGGGAGTTTATGTTCCGGGAGTACGAGTGGCGTTGGTTGAAGACAGTAGACTTCAACAACCCAGTTATGCAGGTAAATACTAAACTTCAGTAAAAATGTTTATTTTGTTAAAATTTTAATTATTAGTTTAATTATTTTATAATTATTACACTAATATTCTTTGATGCATTTTTCTAACATTTTATTATTTGTTTGAAGCAACGTTCTCGGATAAACTCTGAGAACCGCCGCCGGAACACAACCCCCCATCATGCTGGTTCACGGCCGTTTACACAATATCAGGAGGAGGCGCTTAGAGATCATCCTGATAGCAACCCGTACGTGGAGACGTTCAAGATCGCTTATCCACAAGCGACAGAACAGCTCGTAAGTCGTTCATTACAATTTTAAAATTTTAATTATTAATTTTACTTAATTATATATTTATTATAATATTAATTTTTTTTTCCCGTCCACTTAGGAGAGGGTCAACCGGGCCGAAGAAGAGGTGTTCCAGCAAGTAGTTCGGGAGACACAACCGAACATTTCAGAGGCAGATCTGGAAGAAGCCATGCGCCATGTCCACCGGTCCAGTGTCCAAACGGCAGCGAGGATGTTCGACGCAGCCTTCCCAAACCGCTCAAACAACTACTACTGCCGGGGTTTGGGAAGTTCTGGACTAGGGCTTCTGAAGACCACTAAGGGAGGTCAAAAGAAGGGAGGCGGGGAGAGCCAATATATGAGGGGGGAAGTGCAGCGATTGGCCGCAGAATTGGCGACCTCGTCCCAGACAGTACAGGAGCTGCGCCGCAGCACACAGCAGTATCAGTTGGAGATGCGCCGCAGAACACAGCAGTATCATTTGGATATGGCCGATTGGCATGCCGAATGCGACAGAATTCGGCAACACAACTACGACGGCCAACAAAGCTGGTGGTATGAGATGTTCGCGGCACAACAACAAGGCCTTCCACCCCCGCCCCCGTTTCACCGGTTACCGGAACCTCCAATGCCTCAACCTCCCGAGTTCGGTCAGCAGGATGACGAGCCTGATGGAGAGCATGATGCTGGGGATGACGTGGTGGACTTTAGTGGTTTAGGTGATGATTTGGGTTTAGGGTTTATGTATATTAGAACAAATTTAATAAAAAGGGTATTTAGACGTGTTTCTTGTTGGTGCAAATGCATGGACTGTTTTTGTGATTTGCAGGTTGCTTGTAATGGTAATTTAGAAAATAATTTAATATTTTTTTTTCCCAAATGTAAGAAAAGCCGACGATTTTGGCATTATTTCGTCGGCTATAATAACTATAGCCGACGAATTTTACCAATTTTCGTCGGCTATAAGTTATATAGCCGACGAAAATTACATTATTTAGTCGGCTATAACTAATTAATGCCTATTAAATATTAATATATTTCGAGAAAATAGCCGACGAAAATTTATAAAATCGTCAGCTATTGTTAACAACCAATAGCCGACGAAAATTTATGAATTCGTCGGCTATACTTAATGAATTTCGTCGGCCATACTCGAAAATACCCGACGAAATTCGTCGGCAATTTCTCCCAGGTTTGGCCGACGAAAAATATTTTCGTCGGTAAATTCGTCGGCCATACTCTACTATAGCCGACGAATTCGTTTTTTTCGTCGACCATTAGGATAGCCGACGGGGTTGTTCCGACGAAGTATAGCTGACGAAAATTTCGTCGGCAGATGGTATAGCCGACGAAAAATAGGCATAGCCGACGAAATTTTTTTCGTCGGCTATGCATTCGGATCTGGTAGTGCTTGCTTCGGCTCGGCCCTAGCTAGGTCTTGGCCAAGCCTTGGCTTTGGCCTCGGCTCGGCTTCGACAATAGCTACTCGAACTCGGTCACTTATTTACGGTTATGTAGATTCTCTATGTTCTTTTCATGTTGGTTCTCGGTGGCTGAATGCAGCTCTTCACTTTATTAAAAGTTCTATGGATGCCTTGGCTACCACATTGGCCTCAATACACCTTGTTTTGTGATGATATATTGCCTCAATACACTCGTTAAGGGATCGCGACTACATCAATATCCTTACTTCAATTTTTTTTATAAATCTATTAAAAGAGTTTTGCCATGTCTCATATCGAAGACTAATTCAATTTACATTTTTTTGTAGATGTTTCACTGCGAGATCGAGTGTTTGTTGGATTGTGTAACGACTCACACTATTCTACGAAATGGGCAATTGTTTACGGATTTTAGGCCATACGGTTCGTCATTGTCTACGATGACCGGAACGGGACCTATCGTTAAAGTCACGGTGTCGCCCAGTTTTCATTGCCTAATGGCACCGAAATTCGAGTAGCTGACGCCTTCTATGGGCCTAAGGCGCCCCGAACCTTGCTTGATTTTAAGGATATGCATGACAACGACTATCAGCTCATTACTTATGTTGAAAATGGAACTGAATATATGTTGATTACCTCTACTCTCAATATGCGTATTCGAATTGTGAGAAGTGTAAGCGCGTTCGAAACAACATGTATTTTACGACCATTCGAGTAATTGAATCCAATGCAGTAGTTCTATGCGATTCAGATGCTTACAAGTTTTGGCATGATAGACTCGGTCATCCGGGTCGTGATATGATGATTCGTATTCTGAAATGCTCCCACGGTCATCCGTTTTATCAGAACAAAGAAGCACAAGGGAAATCAGAAAACTAGAGATCCTCAAGCTGACACCGAGACACTCGGTCTCGGCCTTGGCTCGGCAATGGTGCCGCCGTCGGCCACCTCTCGGCTCCAAGGAGAGGCTTGGCCACCCCTCCCTGCTTCAAATGTCTCTGTAGCGATGTCTAATGCTCATCGTTCGTTTTGCAAAGCTTGTTCACTAGCAAAACTTCAAACAAGACCATCTTTTGCTATTGATAAGAAACAGAATATTCCATTCTGACAACGTATCCAAGGTGATATCTGTGGACCTATAACACCAGAGTGCGGACCATTTCGATATTTTATGGTTCTGGTTGATGCGTCGACGCATTGGTCACAAGTCGCGTTATTGTCCACGAGGAATGATGCATTTGCTAAACTCCTAGCTCAGATTATTAAGCTCAGGGCTCACCACCCTGATCATCCGATTAAGTCTAT
Organism: Potentilla sterilis; assembly: GCA_963682095.1. Lineage (NCBI taxonomy): Eukaryota > Viridiplantae > Streptophyta > Magnoliopsida > Rosales > Rosaceae > Potentilla > Potentilla sterilis. The sequence continues at coordinate 15,339,242 of OY821760.1, read as the reverse complement.
CAGACTGATTAATGCAGGAGAGCTTACGTCCAAGTGTTTCGACGACTATTGCATGTTAGTTGGGATTGAAGTTGAACATATCGTACCCCATGTCCATTCTCAGAACGGTCTTGCAGAAGCCGCCATAAAGAGACTACAGCTTGTTGCTCGGTCCCTTGTAATGGCCACCAATTTTCCGGTATCGGTATGGGGATATGCAATATTATATGTAGCTATGCTTATTTGTCTACGACCCACAGATAGCCAACCATTTAGTGCGTACTATCTGGTAACTGGTTACGAGTTGATGAGAGCCGAAACTCACACTAATTTATTACCATGCAAATGTCGAATGTTAGTATAGAATAAGTAGGGATCGTTCAGTTCAGGGATATCGAAGGGTAATCGAAAACAAAAGCGTTAACAGATTCAAGAAATGATAACAAAGGGGGATCAGATTTTGAGATAAAAACTTACTGAAAATTTATGAATTAAAAACGTAAATTAACTATATACATGATCGACATCTTTCACACAAAACATACCACGAAGAACACTCAAGAACATGCATCAAATAATTCACGGCAGCAAGTATGTTTCGACACATTCAAAGACTTATCTCGATTCCAATTCTATTTAGAGCCCTCATCGGTTCATCTAATCATTAAGACTTAACAAGTATTTATTCTCCATATCGATTGTCCAAACATGGAAGAACAATTCCACAAAATTTCAAGCTAAACGAGATCGTAAACCTTACCGAAATTCGTACTCAATTCGGCTGGACTGCATTCACAGAAAAATGCTAGCACAGAACACTTAACTTCGGAAAATCTCTATAAATTAACCACTTTATCAAAGAATAAGAAATTTTCCAGGGCAGTAGTACACACAAAGAAGAGTAACTTCACAAAGTTTCAAACGAAATAGAATTTTCTGCATAGCCTCTTTGCCAAAGTTTTAGTAATCTGCACTCAACTAGTCAATGTATTCCACTTCATACCTCTTCTACTCAGTATCGATTCCATTGAGCTTTCTCAATGTAATTGATATGAGAGAAACAAAACAGATGTAGCTTTATGTCCAATTGAAACACTTAATTTATAAATAAATAATGGTAAGGACCCGTCTTAGAATTTTCTGCCGGAAACCCGAAACAGGTCCGAATTAGAACCCATTAACCAACTGAAAATCTCTTTGCTCCCAAACCGCAACCACCCACCCACTGGGAACAAAATCCGGTCAAATATTTTATTGCTTAATTTGACGTAAAACCCCATTTTTAACTAATTTTTACCTTTTTACGAAAAGGCAACAGTAAATGTATAAGGTCAAACAGTAATAGTCAAAGTCAGAATTTTTATTTACTATTCACTTTACTGTTTACCTTTACTGACTAGTTTACTATTTACCTTTTACCGTTTTACTTTTCACCTATTTACCCTTCTTCAACCTCCCACCGCCGGCAGCTCCGCCACATAGGCCAAAAACGCTTCCAATATATCCCAAATCAACCCAAAACGATCACCACCACCTCAGAACCTCCTCCCCGTCGCCTACGTAGCCGAGTGAACTTTGAAGCTTAAAATAAAACGTAATGTGGTTCAAACTGTCGATGTATATCGGAATAAGCATGATACTACATTGAGTTGTTTCAGCTCATTGCACTGTTATCTCTTCTGCTCCACGTACCTTGAGAGTTAGAACAAATCTAAAAGCAATTAGACTTAGAAATTTCGTCACATCACCATGTATATTTTTGTATGTTTCACTCTTTGTGCCGTGTGTATCTCTTCTTTGCCGATTGTTTATAGCTTGAAATTGTTTGAAATTTGTTTAAATTTGCCAATGTTGTGGCTTGTAACTTCTTGTATAAATCTTGCTTTCTATTTGTCTTCGATGATTCTTGCTTCTCGTTGAACTCCTCAGGATAATGTATGTCCCATTCTAATCTTTGGACAAGAGATAATTGAGGACGCTTGCAACGAATCAACGAAGAACTCACCATCGCTATTGCTACACCCTTGCCCCATTCCGAAACTTCTAGCTCGGCATCATCATCACCATCACCACCATCTAGCCCGAGTTCACCATCTCTTGTTACTTCATCGTGTGAGCTTGATTTAGAGAATCCGGAATTTGAGGTTGTTGCCGATCCTAGTATTGAACAAGACAAGACTTTGATTTAGACTTTATCATCGAGCAACCAAGAATGCCTTCGATTAGATCACAAAATGGACATGTTACCGATGGAGGTAGAAATGCGCCCGCAAACATTATTTTCCCACCATGTGCAGCCGGAAAAAGTAGTAACTTTGAGTTGAAGAGTGGCTTCCTTCACCAACTTAGGTCGTTTCATGGATTTACGGGAGATGATCCGAACAAGCACTTACAATGGTTCAACTTCACAACGGATAGCATGTGTCCAACGGATGCCGACCTTCAAATCTTTAAGATGAAAGCATTCCCGTTTTCACTTGAGGATCAATCCAAGGAGTGGCTCTTTGAGGTGCCAACCGATCGTATCACATCATGGGAGACGATGGTGAATGAGTTTCTATTCAAGTATTATTCGGCATCTCGCATCACAGATTTGAGGAAGCAGATCACGAGCATTCGGCAAGGAGGAGACGAAACATTCTTTGATTATCATAAGAGGTATAAGGACCTCGTCGCTTCATGTCCTTCTCATGGCATTCGTAAAGGGCTTATTTTGCAATATTTCTATGAGGGCTTGCGTCTTGATACGGCTGAAATTAGCCTCACAATTAACCCTGTAAAAATGTCATCGTTAGTATAGGTAAGCGAGGATCGTTCAGTCCGGGGATTGTAGGGTACCCTAAACTATTAAGGTGATAAAATGGGGGGTTTTGAAAATTGGTTCCTAATCTATTAAAAATAAAAACAAAACAAAGAAAAATTTCTACAATGATCGACTTCCATAACCAATACCAAGACCACTCAAAAATTACAAAGTATAAAAACAGAAAATTCATTTCAACATGCTACAAAAACGTACCCATAATAAATACAAAGATAAGAGTTCAAATAGAAAGCCTTAGCTGTTGAATCCATTTGGCTTGGATCGGAAAAGTCCTTAACAAGCCCAATACTACTAATTTCAGAAAACACTTAGCGTAGTTTTTCTAATTCAATGGTATTGTTCCATTATGGAATAAAACTCACACGTGCAATTTAACCATTAAACATACAAATTGACACGTAATCTACAGAACCATTCAATCATTGAAGCATGATTTTTACCACTCTTAGAACTAACTATTACTTGTTTACTTAGCGTCTAACAAGTAACAAATATTCTTGGCAAATTAAGCAAACACACAGGAACACTTAGCGTAATTCTAGCATGCAAACTTATTAACCTAATTATGTAAATTACCTAAAGACATAAAAGGGCACAAGATTGTAACATGCGTCATCAAAGAATTCTCAAAATTTAAACTTAATAATAAACTGAAAATATCAAAAACATTAATAAAAATATTCTCAACATTTCATGTCTCCAATTACAGAACTCACAAATCCAAACAAGTAAATCACAAAATAATTTACATGTTCTTCCACACAAGGCTGAAACATAAATCAAAAGTAAAGTCATGGTTACACTTTGATGCGTCTTCCGTAGCGTATTGACACAAGGTGTGAACTCGTCTCTATGATGGTGGTGGAGCGTCCTTGACTTAGCGCCTAAGAACCTTGAAGATTGGTGGATGGATGGTTGTTGCAGTCTTGTAGGTGATGGAGATTTGAGGAGTGAATTGGGCAGAGTTTTGGAATGGGTTTTGGTCGGGAAGTGATGCCAAATTATGTTGTGGACATTTCCTATTTATAGAGGAACAAATGTTGGCATTTGTCGATCATGCCCTTCACCATTTGGACGGATGAGATTGCATGGCTTTTAATTTTCTCATAATGGTGTCACTTATGGCCTTCATTTCACATAATGGGCTGCTCATTTAAATTTCAAAACTGAAATGTAACACTTATGAGGCTCCTTCAATTCCTTTATGTCTCTCTTTTATTTCAGCTTTCATTGCTTAGTCAAAATTCATAATGCACATTATGTCTTCATATTTCCCTACAAACAAGAAGGAGAAAATCAGAATTATTTTAGAGAATATAAAGAGAATTAAAAAAATATTTTCAGATTAATGCACTTTCTCTTTAAGCTCAAGCCCATGGATCTAGACCCAAATCCATCTCAACATACCTTATCCAATTAGGATTCTTCATGAATTTTGCATTTTCTTTCTATTTCACAGCAAACACTCTACAAGACTCTCAAAATGGCTCAATGACTCAAAAACACAAAACAAAGAGAAAAACAAGACTAATATGGGATATATGCACATTAATATCGTCACACTTTGCGCTCCTATCACGTCTCATGGAGAGGGAGTTCTTGGATTCGGCGGCTCAAGGTTCATTTTTGGAGATGGATCCCGCACCAGCCAAGGCATTGTTAGAAGTTAGAGCATTGAATAGCCAACAATTTGGCATGTCACGAGACAATGCCTTGAAACACAAGGTAAATGAGACTTCCTGTAATTCGGCATTGGAAAGTAAAGTGAACAAGCTTTCGGATATGGTGACAAGTCTCATGAAAGGGAAGAGAGCACAAGTGTGTGGAATTTGTGCCGAGATCATGAAATCGACCAATGCCCTCAAGCTGGATCAAGTGAGGGATATGAGGATGTTAATGCCATTGGTTTTCAAGGAGGACAACAGTACAATTCGTATGGGAATTTTAATCCGAGGTTCAATGATCATCTGAACTTTAGGTGGTTGAATAATGACAATGTACAAAGGCCACCGGATGCAGCACCCTTTCAATCGAGAGCACCCTATGTGCCGAGAGCTCCCTTTCAGCAGAAGCAAGGAGGGCCGAGCCAAGCAATGCAGTCGAATGCCCCTTTTCAAGCTCAATCTGTGCCTTTCCAAGCTCAAGCCGCACCAAGCAACCCCAACTATGATGCATTGATTCAATTTCTTTCAAGTGCTACTCAAGTATTGCTCGCGGGACAACAAACGCACTCGAAGGATATAGCCGAGTTAAAGACTCAAATGGGGCAAGTCGTGGAGTTCATGGGAAAGTTCACCGAACAAGGGAAGCTTCCGGGAGGAGTTATTAAAAATCTGGGCCATGAGCATGCCAAGGTCAGCACAGCACATAGTGGAAGAATGTTGGAAGAGCCAAGAGCAAGAATTCCAAAGAAGGTGACTTTCGACAGAATTTTGAAGGAAGAAGAAACCACCGATGCTGCCGAGCTGCAGCCTGCTCCTGCCGACAGCCCTGCCACTGCCGATGCTACTACGCGCCGAGCTGCCGAGGCTGCAGCAGAGAGAGAGATTGAGGAATGAGCTAGAGAAAGATCCCGCAATCTCGAAGAAGGAAAGTATGCCAATCCAAGCACCCAAGGGAGGCGTGCCAAACACTTGCATACCCTTTCCTTCACGATTTGCTAAATCGAAGAAAGACAAGTCCGACAAGGAAGTGTTGGACATTTTCCCGAAAGTGGAAGTGAACATCCCTTTGTTAGAGTGTATAAGGCAAGTGCCTAAGTATGCAAAGTTCCTCAAAGAGCTTTCCACGACAAGGAGACATACAAGGGAGACTTGTGTGGTGACTATGAGCGAGACGGTGTCGACCATTATTAAAAGAAAGTTGCCACCAAAGATGAAAGATCTGGGAAGTTTTAACGTACCATGCGTGATCGGCAATACACGTTTTGAAGATGTCATGTTAGACTTGGGAGCATCGATCAATATCATGCCTCTCAATGTATACCAAACATTGAGAATAAGGCCTCTCAAAAAGGACAATGTCATCATTCAACTTGCGGATCGATCAAGCAAGTATCAGAAGGGCTATGTCGAGGACGTGATTGCAAGTGAACCATCTAATATTTTCGGCCGATTTCTATGTTGTCGAGATGAAAGACTCACCGATTAATAACACTCAATTGTTTTTAGGCCGGCCATTCATGAGGACGGCACGCACCAAAATTGATATTGTCGAAGGCAATTTGACAATGGAGTTTGATGGTGAGGTAATCAAGTTCAATGTGTTCGGCGCCATGAAATATCCGGTTGTCAAAAAAGAGGAGTGCCGAGCTATTGAAGTAATTGAAGAGGTCGAGCGAGTAATGTCGACCTCGCTTGACGCATAGCAATGAACCACAGAGCAAGGGGTCAGATTGACGAAATGAGATAGCTCAAGTGGTAAAGAGCACCGTTACCTAGGAAGTAGGTTATTAGGTCCTGGGTTCGAGTCACGGTAGGGGGTAGGTGTGAAATCCTTAGATCCTCTTTTTATAAAAAGAAAAAAAAAACAAGGGGTCAGATTTGACAAGAAGGGAGAGCGAATCACGCACGAGCAAGAGAAAGAACTTGAGCCGAGCATGAGTCAAGTTGTAGCCGAATTAGAGGCTGTCCCAATTTTCAAAAGAAAGGATTCGTTCTTGTCAATTCCAAGTGTCACAATCAAATTTCGACCAAGTGTGGAAGAGGCCCCAAAGTTAGAACTAAAAGAGCTCCCTAGTCATTTGAAGTATGTTTATCTTGGAGAAGAAGATACTCTACCGGTTATTGTGTCTTCAAAGCTTAGTGAGAAGCAAGAAATTGATTTGATACATGTGCTTAAGAATTATAAAACCGCCATAGGTTGGATCTTAGCGGATATCAAGGGAATAAGCCCTACGACGTGTGTTCATCGCATATTACTTGAAGATGGTGCGAAACCAACTAGAGAGGGACAACGCCGATTGCACCCTCCAATGATGAAAGTTGTCAAAGACGAGGTAATCAAGTTACTCAATTGTGGAGTCATTTATCCAATTTCGGATAGTCGATGGGTCTCACATGTGCAAGTAGTTCCAAAGAAGAGTAGTGTAACGGTTGTGAAGAATGAGAAAAATGAGCTTGTACCTCAACGACTTTTGACCAGCCATAGGATGTGTATCGACTATAGGAAGCTCAATGCGACAACAAGGAAGGATCACGTGCCTTTACCATTTATGGATCAAATGCTCGAAAGGTTAGCTGGCCATGAGTTTTATTGTTTTCTTGATGGATATAGTGGCTACAACCAAATCATGATACACCTGGATGATCAAGAGAACACTACTTTTACATGTCCATTCAACACCTTTGCTTATAGAAGGATGTCGTTCGACCTATGTAATGCACCCGGTACATTTCAACGATGCATGTACAACATCTTCTCCGACTTTATAGAAAGCAAAATCAAAGTCTTCATGGATGATTTTAGCGTATACGAACGTGACTTCGACTCATGTTTGGAGAACTTGGACGAGATACTAGAGAGATGTGTAGACACCAACCTTGTGCTTAATTGGGAGAAGTGTCACTTCATGGTGACGCAAGGCATTGTGCTTGGTCACATAATTTCGGCAAAGGGCATTGAGGTAGACAAAGCCAAAGTGGAGCTAATTCAATATTTGCCCTCACCAAAGAATGTGAGAGACGTGAGGAGTTTCCTTGGCCATGCCGGATTTTATCGACAATTCATCAAAGACTTCTCCAAGGATGCAAAACCATTGAGCAATTTATTATAAAAGGATGTGCCATTTGAGTGGAATGAAGCATGCGAAAAAGCCTTCAACCGATTGAAAGAAGCACTATGCTCGGCACCGATCCTAGCTTCACCGAATTGGGAGGAGCCATTTGAGTTGATGTGTGATGCAAGTGACTATGCCTTAGGGGCGGTACTTGGCCAAAGGATTGAGAAGAAGCCGAATGTCATATACTATGCTTCGAGGACACTCAATGATGCTCAACTCAACTACTCCATAACCGAGAAAGAACTCTTAGCGGTAATCTTTGCTTTGAAAAAATTTCGCACATATCTTATTAACTCTAAAGTAGTTGTGTATAGTGATCATGTCGCTTTAAAATATCTCATGACGAAGAAGGATGCTAAACCGAGGGTCATTCGATGGATTCTCTTGCTTCAAGAGTTCGACATAGAGATCAAAGACAAGAAAAGAAGCAAGAACGTCGTAGCCGACCACTTGAGCCGAATCTTAAAAGAAGAGGATCGGCTACCCCTCATAGAGAACTTTTCGAATGAACAACTCTTTCAACTCGAAGCAAAAGAGCCATGGTATGCCGATCTAGTCAACTACTTGGTGTCTAGGACATTTCCTAGCACTATGCCGAAGCAACCAAAGGCTCGGATCGTCAAGCACGCACGCCATTATCTTTGGGACGAGCCATATTTTTGGAAGCAATGCAGCGATCAAGTGATTCGACGATGCGTAGCCGAGCAAGAGCATTTGCCGATTCTCAAGCTTTGTCATAGTGAGGCGTGTGGAGGGCATTTTGGAGCAAAGAAGACCGCTTTAAAAGTGCTTGAGTGTGGATTCTTTGGCCTATATCTTCAAGGATGCATACATGTTTTGTAAAACTTGTGATAGATGCCAAATGATGGGGAATATCGGCTCAAGAGATCAAATGCCATTCACTCCCATCAACACCATCGAAATACATGATTTGTGGGGGATAGACTTCATGGGGCCATTTCCATCAAGCAAAGGCTTCGTCTACATCTTGCTAGCGGTTGATTATTTGTCAAAGTGGATAGAAGCCAAGGCTACACGCACCAACGATGCCAAGGTGGTTGCCGAATTCCTCAAGACCAACATCTTTTCACGTTTTGGAGTTCCAAGAGTCTTGATAAGCGATGGAGGTTCCCATTTTTGCAACCGCACCATAGAAGCCTTATTGAAGAAGTATGGAGTCACACACAAGGTATCCACACCTTATCATCCTCAAACAAGTGGTATGGCCGAAGTAAGCAACCGGAAGATCAAGCAAATTCTTGAGAAAACCGTTGGACCAACAAGGAAGGATTGAAGTGATCGACTTGACGATACCTTGTGGGCCTATCGAACCGCGTATAAGACGCCAATAGGTATGTCCCCCTTTCGGCTAACATATGGAAAAGCTTGTCACTTACCCGTGGAATTAGAGCACAAAGCATGGTGGGTCGTAAAAGCCTTCAACATGGACATAGATGACGTCGGCCTTCATAGGAAGCTTCAACTTAACGAACTAGAAGAAATCAGCAATGAAGCTTATGATGCCGCTTGGATATACAAGGAAAAGACACGAGCTTATTATGATAAGATGATTCGAGGGAAGAAGTTTGAAGTTGGACAAAAAGTTTTCTTATTTCATTCACGACTCAAACTTTTTCCGGGTAAGCTACGTTCTCGATGGATTGGCCCTTTCATTGTCACTCAAGTTTTCTTTCATGGAGCCATCGAGATTCGTAATGAAGCCACGGGAAGTACATTTAAAGTCAATGGCCATCGACTCAAGCCGTATTACGAGCCATTCAACGCACAAGAAGAGGAAGTAGACATCACTGATGCACCACGCAGGAAGAAAGGTACCGCAGCCGAGCTACATTCTACCGATACAGTCCCTGCTGATAGGCTGTAGTGCCAGCTTTACCCAACTGCAGCCTCGGCCGCAGCCAACGCTGCCGGTACTGACCATGCCGACGCTGCGCAGACCCTGCCGAAGGTACCGCACACTGCCGATAGCGTTGCGGAGAAATCATATGCGCAACCTGCGCATGCTGCCGAGACGAACGCCGATGCGCACACGCACCCTGCTGCCGAACCTGCCGATAGCAAGCATCATGTTGCCGATATGGAAGAAATTTTCCAAAATCATCTTCTCAACCTCCTAGCTGCCGAGTTAAGCTATTTTTGGACCGGATGAACACACGATGAAAAGTCTAGGCTAAAGGACTATAAACATTTAAGTGTTGCTTGGGAGGCAACCCAATTCACCTAAGAAAAACGAAGGAAGTCATCGACGAGAGTTTGAAATTTCTAACTCTTCTCTTTTTACTTAGGTCGTGATGATATGTGGGAATATGTTAGACTATTACATGCTTAGGAAATTAGTTGCTATATTTCTATGCTTACATTGAGGACAATGTAATTTTCTAACTGTGGGGTATGATTACATGTTTCGTTTATGTTTTTGTGTGCTTAATTTAGAAAAGAAATTTTCAGAAAATTGTAAGACAAAAATAGAGTGTTTATTTATATGTTTCGAGTCTTAGGATGCCCCTAATTGTCAATGATGTTTTTCTCCTCTTTGCATACATAGATGATGGTGTGCATACTTTAAAAATTGTGAGTTTCATGGATAATGTGCATTGGTAGAAGCCTGTAGGACTTGTTGATTAATAAAGCATGCATATTTTAGCTAGTTTGTTTCCATAACAACCTATGTGAGCATGAGTGATTAAATTGAAAAATTTCGAGCATGCTTAGTCTTCAAACCTCATTATTCTTCGCATATTCAACGATTATGTGCCATAGCTTTTTAATGAACTCTAGAATGTTAGAACTTACCCTTGTTGATTTTCAAAACATTTTATGTCATAAAATACCTTGATTTTGAAAAAGATTAAAAATATCTTCTAGGTTTACCACCATCGCCAAATAAAGCATGTGTCATATTTGAGCCCGTCGTGGGACACCTTAGTAAACCCCTTTGAGCCTATGTTTAGCCTTTTCTTTCATCACCCTTAAACACTTGCCATGAGCTTAGTATAGTTATGTCTTTACATTATCTCAAAGTTTTGGCAAAGCTTGATTTTTGAAGCAGTTTTCGCATGAAGTGATGAAGAAGAACAAGTGTGGGGTAGACTTAGCTAAAAATTGTGCAAAATTGTATGTTGCCGTGTGCCTAAAAGAGAAGTGTCAGAAAAAAAAGACGAAGAAAAGAAAGAAAAATTCAAGTCCGAAAGAAAAATATAAAAAGGGCACAGTTTCAATGTTGAAAAATTAGCTAAGTCCCTCTTGAAAAATGTTGTGAATTTGGAGTTTGTATACATGTGAAGGCACTACCAGAAAAGGCGTCATAGCCGACGACGCCATCTCGTCGGCCGTTTCCATTAATTCGTCGGCTATAGTCATAGCCGACGAAGTATCGTCGGCTATTCTCTCGTCGGGACTGCTCCGTCGGCTATAGTATAGCCGACGATACACCAGGTAAGTCGTCGGCTTATAAAACACTAGGTATAGCCGACGACAAAAGAGTCGTCGGCTATACTTCGAACATTGCCGACGACAAGATCGTCGGCTTCAACAATTACGTAATTGCCCCTAACCCGAAGTATAGCCGACGACGCTGTCGTCGGCTATCCGTCTGTTATAGCCGACGACACTATCGTCGGCCATACCAATCGCCGGTACCAGAACGGCTTTTTTTGCCGGAAGCCGGGAAGGTATAGCCGACGACATATGTCATCTTCGTCGGCTATAACAGTTATAGCCGACGAAATTTGGTAAAAATCGTCGGCTATAGCATTTATAGCCGACGAAATAATGCCAATATCGTCGGCTATAACCCCTAAATATTTAAAAAAATTTAAAAATTTAACTCGGGCCCAATTTCACTTCGTCTTCGGTTTAGCTGCAGAAAATGCACAACAAACATCCAAATATCCAACAAATATCCACATCAATCCATCCCTAATATCCTACATACTGTACAAATTAACCCCCTAACTACTCATCATCACCCCCTAAACGCGTAGCGTCGTCGACCGGATCGTTCGAGTTCCGGTGGCTATGGCTGTCCTGATCGGCTGGCGTACTCCGATGCGGGGGGGGAGTGGGGACGACGAACTGGGGCATCTGTGGCGGAGGCGGGGGCTGGAGTCCAGCCTGCTGGGCCTCCCAAGACTGCTGCATCCATCGGTACATCTCCGCCACAGATGCGTCTCTGGCCTGCTGCGCCGAAGCCTCCGCGGCCCTCGCCAACTCCGCCTGCTGGAGCGCCTCCACCGCCCTCGCCAACTCCGCCTGAGTCCTATGCAGCTGCGTCTGCAAGTCTCCTCTCGTCGAAGTCGCACGCTGCGTGCTGGGATTGGCCGGCGTGTACTTGAGAACCCCATCTCCCGCCGCGCCTAGGCCTCTCTGGTAGAAGTAGTTGTTCCCCGTCCCTACCGCCGCGTGCATGATCTGAGAGGCCAAGCGCGGCTCAAGGGTGTCGATCGTGGAGGCAAACTCCGCGATAGCCTCGTCGGACGCCCCGTCTCCCAGGGTGTCTCGCGCGATCCCGAAGGTGATCGCGTCGGTCTCCGCATCTATTTCCGCCTAATTGACAAGAAAATATAATAAACGAATTAATAAAAAAATATATATAAATTAATTTAATGAAACACTTTTATTGAAGATGGGCGAATACTTACCACTTGGTCGGGACGCCCCGGATACATCTGCGCATGAATCCACGACAACGGCCTCAGCGGTCGGTCCCTCCTCGCCATCTCTGCCCACTGCCTCCAGGAGCGGGCGCCGCCGTGGTGGGGGTGCTCGTTCCTCCTGCGGTTGTCGCTGTTCGTCCGCGAGATTTTCTGTATTATAAGAACGAACATATAAACGCAAATATAAATTAGTAACTAAATTAAAATATTACGAACTAACCAAAATAAAATTATTAACTAATTTAGTTACTAACTAATTTAATTTAATTAGTAACTACTTAACTAACTAATTTAATTTAGTAACTAACTAACTTACTAACTACCTAATTTAATTTAATTTAATTTAATTTAGTAACAAACTAACTAACTACGTAACTAACCAACTAACTTAATTTAATAACTAATAACTAACTAACTAACTAATTAATTTAATTAAGTAACTACATAATTTAATTATTAACTAACATTAAAAAGTTATATACTAGCAGGCTAAATTTTCTTACCGAGACCCTGTCGCTCCCGAAGTAGGCTACCAGCCATAGCCACTCGTACTCCCTGTACCGGAACTCGTGGGGGGTTGCACCTCGCCCCAAGCGCTGCTCCACATGGTACGTCCTGTAGTGCGTCGCCAGCTCGTTCTTCCACTCGGAGTACCTATATTAACAAAACACAACTGTTAGATATATTCGTACACTGTCAATAAATATATTTATACAAAAAAAAGTGAAACACATAACCTGTTCTTCAGCTGCTCGTCTCTCCACCAGTCCAAGGTAGGATGGACTCTAAACCATTGCTGCAATATTATAAATTAATTAGAAAATATTTTTATATAGTTATAAGGACTGAATTCATAAATGTTTATTTTCTATAATAAAAATACGATTTAACTCACCGACAGTGCATTGTACACTCGCGCCTTGATGTCATCGGGCACAGAGCCCCAGTCGGGCCACAACAGTGGGACCCTGTCCCGCACGAGCATGCCCGTCGCGTTGATGTACTTGGTGGTGGTGTCTCTCCGCTCAATCGGGCGTCCATCCTCACCGGGACCGGGCAGGATCTCTCTGATCCCACCGGCTAGCTCCCTCTCCAGGGTCGACATGTTCGCTGGCCCTCTGGTCCGTCTCGTCCCCGCGGGTTTATTGACGAGGACGCCTGTTAAAATGAACACATAGTTAAATAATTATTTAAACTAACTAATTAAATAATTAATTAAACAATCTAAATAATTAATTAAACTAACCAATTACCTGCGTCGTTGTACTGCTTGTCCTTCTCACGAACGGCCCACAGGCCGCGGCAGTCCTCTGAGTCGAAAGGACTGTAGAAGTAGGCCTCCTCCCAGGGAATCTCGTGGGGCCGGTCGTGCCTCCAAATCTGCCTCCCCCTGGCGTCGTACTCAGGGATGGCAGGGAGGAACTGGACCATGTACATCCCCGATGGCGGAGACATACGGGGCGTGGACCCTGAGGGGCCTGCTCCCCCTGACGGTGGGCCCCGTAGCTGTGGACGCTGTCGCTGTGGGGGGACAGGGAGCATCTCTGGAGGGTCCAGATCGGCGCGCGGTGGGGTCGGCTGCCGATCCAGGAACAGTGCTGAAGTGCACTGGGGTCTGGTGGCTCTGCGTCCTCCTCCGACACTCGAGTCAGGGCCCGCTCCCGTCGACTCATACGAGGAGCCCCCACGTGGATCGCTCGGGGTCAATCCCATCAAGGTCTCCTCTCGTCGACTCATAGGCCGGCCTAGGCCCCGACGACCGCTGGATCCGCTCCCCCCACGGCTGGATCCTGCCTGAGCGTCGGGGTCGCTCTCGGTCCGTCTGCCAAGCCATCGGTCTACAAAGCGACGGTTTCCTGCACAATTAGTATATAAATTCCATAAATTACACAAAAATTCCACAAAAAAATTAAAAACTTCATTCAATGTATATATACCTAATTATATATATACGTACCTAAATATATTTATACCTAATTATATATATATATATATTCCGAAATATAACACAAAATTCCTTAAATTTCACAAAAAAATATAAAACTTTTTTATGTATATATATACCTAATTATATATATACATAACTATATTTATACCTAAATATATATATATATATATATATATTCCGAAAAAAAAAATATATATATATATCCTCCTAAAAATTACACAAAATATTTATACCTAATTATATATAAATTAGTATATAAATTAGTATACTAGTATATAAATTCAACAAAATTCCACAATTAGTATATAGAAACCGTAAATTTAACAAAAAATCCACAAAATTAGTATATAAATTCCACAAAATTAACAAATTTAACAAAAAATCCACACAATTCCATAAATTTCACACAAACCCTAAATTCCACAAAAAATTCACAAAAACCCTAAAATTCACAAAATTCGACAAAATTAATAAAAACCCTAAATGAGGCTCGATCGGGACTACCTGACATGGTGGTGCAGTCTGGACGAGGACCGGTGGTGCGGTGCGGCAGCGGCGGCGGCAGGGGCGGCGGCGGCAGGGGGTTTCGGGTCGGCTAGGGGCGGCTGCGGCTGGGCGGCTGCAGCAGGGGCGGCAGAGGCGACGCAAGGCAGGGGCGGCTACGGCGGCAGGGGAAGCTACGGCGGCTCGGGGCGGCGGCGGCAGGGGGTTTCGGGTCGGGGAGGGGTCGGGCACGACGGGGAGGGGGCGGGGAGGGGGAGGGTAGGGAGGGGGAGGCTCGGTCGGCGTCGGTGGTGGTCGGTCGGCGTCGGGGAGGGACGGGCGGCTGCGGCAGTGGGGATTTAGGGTTTCTGGAAAATGAGGGAGGCGCCCTCTGTTTCGGTTTAAATCGAAGGACTATAGCCGACGATGTTATTTTAATTCGTCGGCTATAGTTATAGCCGACGAATTTCGTCGGCTATACTCTGACGGGCCGGGCCGAAATCCGGGCCGGGCCGAAGTTGGGCTTTGCGGGCCGGTTATAGCCGACGAAGTTAAGAATATCGTCGGCTATAATATGCATGTCGTCGGCTATAATATGAATCTCGTCGGCTATACTTTACGCTCTCAGCAGCCGTCAGATCTCGCCCATCCAACGGCGGACAATGAAACGGCGCGGATCGCAAGAGTTTAGCCGACGAAGTTAAGGATTTCGTCGGCTATTCCCTGGTCAACTGCTTGGTCAAACCTCTAAACGCTTTAAAACGGCAATTGGCCCGTCTAGATGACGTTTTTTGGCCTGACCTTCAACAGAGAATAGTTTCAAATCGATGCGACGCAACTAACCGTTTAAAAATTTTCCTCCAAATATTTACCGACCATCAGGCTACCCATAGGAAAACGGAAGTAAAAAACACCTAACCGCAGCATTCGGCACACAGATTTTGTCGGAATCTTCCCATTTTTCAACCGTAGTCGTATTTCAATATTTCGGTCGTATCTTATTTCACGACACTTTTGCATTTGAACGGTCTACGTATGGTAACTATTTGAAACTATACATTCACTTAAACACTTAGTAAATAAGTTAAGGAACATTAGTGCATATGTTCCGATTTCGAATCTAAAAGTTTGGAAAATCTATTCCAACCGTCAGATATCACCGTTAAGATTAAATACATGTATGAAAAAAAATCCAACTACATCTGACAACGTTAAAGGCTCGATCGGGACGGTCAAACTGCTTGGTCAAACCTCTAAACGCTTTAAAACGGCAATTGGCCCGTCTAGATGACGTTTTTTGGCCTGACCTTCAACAGAGAATAGTTTCAAATGGATGCGACGCAACTAACCGTATAAAAATTTTCCTCCAAATATTTACCGACCGTCAGGCTACCCATAGGAAAACGGAAGTAAAAAACACCTAACCGCAGTATTCGGCACACAGATTTTGTCGGAATCTTCCCATTTTTCAACCGTAGTCGTATTTCAATATTTCGGTCGTATCTTATTTCACGACACTTTTGCATTTGAACGGTCTACGTATGGTAACTATTTGAAACTATACATTCACTTAAACACTTGGTAAATAAGTTAAGAAACATTAGTGCATATGTTCCGATTTCGAATCTAAAAGTTTGGAAAATCTATTCCAACCGTCAGATATCACCGTTAAGATTAAATACATGTATGAAAAAAAAATCCAACTACATCTGACAACGTTAAAGGCTCGATCGGGACGGTCAAACTGCTTGGTCAAACCTCTAAACGCTTTAAAACGGCAATTGGCCCGTCTAGATGACGTTTTTTGGCCTGACCTTCAACAGAGAATAGTTTCAAATCGATGCGACGCAACTAACCGTATAAAAATTTTCCTCCAAATATTTACCGACCGTCAGGCTACCCATAGGAAAACGGAAGTAAAAAACACCTAACCGCAGCATTCGGCACACAGATTTTGTCGGAATCTTCCCATTTTTCAACCGTAGTCGTATTTCAATATTTCGGCCGTATCTTATTTCACGACACTTTTGCATTTGAACGGTCTACGTATGGTAACTATTTGAAACTATACATTCACTTAAACACTTAGTAAATAAGTTAAGGAACATTAGTGCATATGTTCCGATTTCGAATCTAAAAGTTTGGAAAATCTATTCCAACCGTCAGATATCACCGTTAAGATTAAATACATGTATGAAAAAAAAATCCAACTACATCTGACAACGTTAAAGGCTCGATCGGGACGGTCAAACTGCTTGGTCAAACCTCTAAACGCTTTAAAACGGCAATTGGCCCGTCTAGATGACGTTTTTTGGCCTGACCTTCAACAGAGAATAGTTTCAAATCAATGCGACGCAACTAACCGTATAAAAATTTTCCTCCAAATATTTACCGACCGTCAGGCTACCCATAGGAAAACGGAAGTAAAAAACACCTAACCGCAGCATTCGGCACACAGATTTTGTCGGAATCTTCCCATTTTTCAACCGTAGTCGTATTTCAATATTTCGGTCGTATCTTATTTCACGACACTTTTGCATTTGAACGGTCTACGTATGGTAACTATTTGAAACTATACATTCACTTAAACACTTAGTAAATAAGTTAAGGAACATTAGTGCATATGTTCCGATTTCGAATCTAAAAGTTTGGAAAATCTATTCCAACCGTCAGATATCACCGTTAAGATTAAATACATGTATGAAAAAAAAATCCAACTACATCTGACAACGTTAAAGGCTCGATCGGGACGGTCAAACTGCTTGGTCAAACCTCTAAACGCTTTAAAACGGCAATTGGCCCGTCTAGATGACGTGTGGCACATGAGTGGCACGTGTGGCACGTGTCATTGTTTTTAACGGCAGAATTTGAATTTTAACGGCTGATTTAGACGGAGTGATCAAAGTGAACACAAGTGTAATTCGATAGTGAGCAAAGTGATATTGGACAAACTTCAGTGAGCAAAATTTAGAATGGGGCATACTTCAGTGATCAATCCAGCCATTTTCCCTTAAAACATCGTCAATCTCTCTAATTAATTAAACACAATGTATTTTTTATATATACCAACAATATATTTTTAATTACAATTAAATTAATTAATATATATATACATTTTTTCATCAAATTCATCTAAAATCACCTATAAATCAACAATCAATCACTAATCTTCAACAAAACTTCAATTCTATCTAACCAATACAACATATATATCAACCCATTAATAATCTCATCTCAACATATATATATATATATATATATATATATATATATATCAAATTAATCACACATTTATTCTAATTAAACTCTAAATTAACACACCTCTGCATATAACCAACTAAATCAACACACACAGCAATATACGTACCTTTCAAGCTTATGGCCGAGGTTTTGGACGATTTCAGAGCGTTTTGGACGATTTCATCGACGAATGAGCTCTTTGCTGCAGAAGGTCGATTTGATATAAGAGTTATAGCCGACGAATACCCTCCTCGTCGGCTATAACCAAAAACTTTTCGTCGGCTATACCTCTTATAGCCGACGAATACCATTCTCGTCGGCTATAACCAAAAACGTTTCGTCGGCTATAACTATAGCCGACGAGTTGTCGGCAGTCGTCGGCTATAATATTATAGCCGACGATGTGGCCGACGAAATAGTAATTCGTCGGCTATAAGGGGTTATAGCCGACGAGGTACTATTTCGTCGGCCGTTTTTTCCCATATCGTCGGCTATAACCCCTTTTCTGGTAGTGAGGTCTAATATTGTTAAAATTTCGACCTTTGTTCATTTTCACATTGTTTTGGGGAAGTTAAGAATGAAGTATGGGTCCAATAAGAAGAAATTCGGCTTCTAGCGAGAAGACATAAGGAGAATTGAGCTTTTCTAAAGGCCATGGTGATGTTTTTGATACCTCCTTATCCAAGAATTCGAATACCTCTTAGCCGAGCCCCATTACATCCCTTTTTATTGATCTTTTCATGATTCTTAAGATGGTTAAATTTGATTTGTGGAGTCTTTCTCAAGAGTAAGCGTATAGTTTTGGTTCATTGGTGCACATACTTGTTACATGAGGTTTTTCCATAACAATTCACAAAGAGCTTTCGTTTTCATGACATATACAAGATATTTTTCGTGTTCATTATCTTTCTCTTGCATATACCTATGTGTGAATAACCATGTCATGAGTAAAAAGAAGAGAGTATGCCTAGTGAGGAGGATCGGATTAGCTATACATGTTTTCATGCTTATGTGTTGTTCTTACATATTAATATTGATGTTGCATGTTCATGAAACTTGAGATTTTCGTGCTTAGCATTCTCATGCATCAACTTGAAAGCAATGTGTTCATACGAGCCTGAGACGAATCATTAGGGAAAATAGTTTGTTTAGAGTCTAGTTTAATTTAGTTTTGCTAAGGGACTAGCAAAAAATAAATGTGGGGTAGTTGATAGGAGCACAAAGTGCTACGTTCTTAGTATGTTTATGCCTACATTTATGCTTTGCTTAACACTTATTTGTCTAAGATCGAGTCATAATTTAGAGTAATGAATATTTGGTAGAGCTATCATAGAAATGTGCTAATTATAGGGAAAAATACAGAAATTCAACAAAGTGCTAAACGTGAATAAAAGACTTAGTCGAATAAAAGTCTTAAAATGTTTCGTTGATTCTGTAAAGCCTCGACCTTGTCTTTTATGAATTTAACCTCTCTAATTTTATGTAGATGCATTAAAGATTCAGCAATGGAACACTACTACAAAAAACTCAATACACAACGGTGAATCACCGTTGTGTGAGTTAGGATTTTCCGTTGTATATCTCGAGCTTGTGTGATGAAACATCCGACAAGTCACTTTTAATTTCTGTTCTACAACTTATATGCCATGCCATGGCTGGCTTGGCATTCGCTGCACCGACATATTTAGTTCATACAACAGAATATACATACTTTTATGTTGTGTGAGTTTTAAACATACGACAAAATATTGCAATTTTATTCAGTTGTCTCATTCGCACAATAGATTTCATTTCCTACTTATTTAGTTGTCTGATTCAGACAACTGATTTCATTTCATATTTATTGAGTTGTAGGATTCACACAACTGATTTGAGCATCTAATTATCTTGTTGTATAATGTTGTCTGAGCTTCAAACATACAACAGATTTAACACAAAAGCATGTAAACTGTTGTACAAAACATGCACCATTACCGCAAAAATACTGATCGAAATTATTGCATATAAATTAAGCTTCAATACATTTCATTCAAGTGACCATTGTACCACATACATGCAAATAGACTAAGCTACTACATTCCTAGCTATGATTACAAGCTGCACACCCTCTACCACATACACAAGTTCAAAAGCTGCTAGCAATTTTCCCAACTAGATGGCTACATTCCTAACTACAATCAAAAGCTGAAAATTATTCTAAAAACCTAGAAAGTTGTTTGGCTAGATCAATATAAATGAGACCAACTCTACTTGGCGTCAGGTTGAACTAACTTCACTCCCCCGTCTTCTCCAGGATCCAAAACCTGATTGAGCTAGACCCTTGGCATGAAATCTGCGCACCACAAAATTAGAGAGATAATTTGATAGTGACAGTCGTGAAGCATGATAAATGGAAATCATTAGCAGAGATACAAACTAGGCATTTGAATCCTATAACCAGTGCACACAATAAAATTCAGACATTAGTCAAGAAAATAGTTGATGAAAGGCTATCACTGTAATAGAAATCTCAAGTCAATATCTCAGGCTTGTGGTAATCCAAAATGCCAAGGCCTATGATTTTTAATTTGAAACAAGGTTAAAGTCTTTATCTCTTTTTCTAGTATGTGTCTATTAAGTATTGACTAATCTTACTAGTACTAGTAAGATTAGTTAATACTTAATATTTCAATGTCCTAAAACAACCTTGCATAAAACTAGTGTCCTAAAACAACCTTGCATAACCAAAAGAAATGGCCAATACTCAAATATTTCAATGCAGACTTGGAAAGGTCAACATTCATAATAAACTAATCACATTTGTACTAATTATCAAAGTAAAAGGGCTATTTGACTACATAATCATTAGATGGGTCCATAAATAAAACTCTGACCCATGAATATGTATAATTCAGCTCACCTTCTTGTAACTCCTGCAAGATTCTTACCTGTCTTTTGAGCGAACTCTCTCACAAGCCTCATATGCTCATTCAAGTACGAGCAGGAACACCAGCTCAACATATTAGATAAATAAAGGAAAACCAGCAGCATAAGCCTTCCAAAACAATCACTTCAGAAGCAATAAGTTTTTAATAAACAAGTAATACACACTGGAATGGACAAGTAAATATAAGATTGAATACTTCACATATTTATTTTAAGTAACGGGCTATCAAGGAGGAAAGTTACGACAGTCGCGAAACAAAAAGATTAGGACATGAATCCCCCAAAAAAGTTATGACAATTGGTTCATGCCAGATATATATAGACAGCCAAAATATTTGCCATCAGGTACTCTAAAATGTCTAACAGAGTATATCCAAGATAGATAGCAAGTTGTGTTACTGTGTAGCTCAACACTATAGATATGATAATTGTCTCATTATTGAAAGAAAACAACTTCCTTTATTTTTCTTTCTTTCTTTTCTTTCTCTTTCAGAAGGGAGTTGATGTGTATTTAACAGACGTAGCTAGGTCAACATCAGAAGTACTGCATAGGCCATGGTCTTAAAACTCGAGGCACTTCTAATGCCTGCGGTTTGGCCTAGGCTTAAGACTTTAGTAAATGTTATTCAATATTTCATTGTATAGATGGTTGCATCAAGAAACTAAGAAGTGAAAAGATCTGTAACCTATCTGATGTTATATGCATTTTCAAAGCAAGTATACTAGTGTCAAACAACTTTATAATCAACAAAATCGAAAGGAAAAAAATAAATAAATCATATTATAATTTGTAGAGGAGTAGGCAGCATGGATATATTTTGATAAGGGAGCATATAGCTTCCACCTCTGTATCTGATGATGATGACTTCGGCGAAATGGTGGAAGTAGAATCTGAAGAACTTTGGTTTAGATCAAGATCAAGCAAACCTAAAGTCTTAAGAGCTTCATCACTAGAATCCACACTGGTCACTGCTACCAGACAAAACAAATTTGATTATTGGAAGATTCAGAAGGGACCATAACAGCATGCAAAAGATTGATTATGATGCAAGTTTGGTCAAAATCAATAATTTAATATAGCTAAAGGAAATTAAAAAGAGGCTCATGGAGATATGTACATTATCAGTAGAATTATGTACGTATATACCTCTGAACTCTGAAGGACTAACATTTAAGGAGCGCCACTATGAGTTTCCTGTCCAGTTCACTGTCATCCACAACCAACACATGGAACTGTTGCTGCTGTTTGGTGTCTTCTGTAACTAATTCTAATGACTTCACTGCCTCCATTTTTCAGATGCAGATGAGATACTGAAAATGAGCCCTCCTACGGGAATTTATAAGAAAATATTAACAGAGGTTAAAACTTGAGGCAATAATAGTACGTAGGGCCTATCAGTTAGCACTGCCAAACAGAAAGAACAGCACAATACACACAACAATGATAGATTCATTGATAAACCAAACGTTTTAGAAATGAGAAGACCCAATAATAATATAAAACTGATGAACTCAATAAACTAATGAAATTGAAACAAACATAATCATCAATTTCCCAAGAACAGGAAAACAAGTGAAGCCGTAAATAAAACTAACCAATGACTGCAAAGATTGAAGGTTTAGGCATCATACCTGTCAAAGTCCATGATCACTTATCGAAAACAGAGAGAAAATGCAAGAGGCCACCACAACTTGTGCAACTGAGTCTGCTGAAATGACAAGCTGAAAGCCATGGAATCATGAAACTCAAAAACCCAACCGGATTTCACTCTGACATCCGGGTAAGGTCCTGCGGGGACCACCTTAAGAGAGGTTTTACCGAAAATCGGCATGATCTCTCTTAAAATGGACAACCCAAACCTGCCAAACAAAACAAAAACACTTCAACAATACCCATCCTGACTCTCGGAGCCACCTGCTCCCCCAATTCCTAAACAACTTCCACAAAGCAATTACAAAATCACTTTTAATTTGATCACAAGTTATCAGAGCAATATAAATAAAGAACTGAGGAAAAAAATCAAAAAGTAAAAGGATCGATAGATCCTACCAAGCAGAAGCAAATACGACGACTATGCCTAGACTCCGAGTACCCTTGACCTCAAATAAACTAATCTGCAACTGGGCAATTTAAACCGAAGGGCCCAGGGGAAAAATAATTTAAAACGTTAGAGTGAGTGGATAAAATAATATCGTATATCACTTTATATAGAAAGTATTATATTACTTTCCTAATATTTTATAACTGAAAACCACTATGCATGTATTTTCGTAAAACGTTCCACGTTTAAGAAAATCATAATAATTAATCAGTCCCGTTGATATCTCAAAATACACAAATAATATTTTCTTTATACTTTCAAAATAAATACTTTGAAAATCAAATAGTAACATACCACGACCAATCCCATTAGCCGAATCCCAAATCATTTTATAGTAAAAGCTCAGCCCCACTGGTATATCGAATAATCAAATAAAATATAACTGGGCCAATCCCATTGGCCCATTCCCAAATATTCTTGTAATTAAAAATTCAGCCCCGTTGGTTCGGGAATCTATTAAATAACAGAAAGTCTCATAGAGAAAATATTCTTGAAACCCAAATGACATAAAATCCTGACAAATCTCATTGGTCATCTCATATAATAAAATAGGGGAACGTCATTAC
Organism: Potentilla sterilis; assembly: GCA_963682095.1. Lineage (NCBI taxonomy): Eukaryota > Viridiplantae > Streptophyta > Magnoliopsida > Rosales > Rosaceae > Potentilla > Potentilla sterilis. Next base: position 15,315,719 of record OY821760.1, on the reverse strand, counting down.
CACCATTTAATGCTGAGCCTCCAAGGCTAAGGGTCAGAGTCTCTCTTCTCCAAGACTCTAGATCGCCCCACGCTGCCTGTACACGTCGACCACCGAGCGTGAATATGACCTTTGTGGTCAAGTCGTCACCTCGCATGGGATCAAGCGACTAAGCTAGCTAGCATCAATATATATCTGGACCCTGGTATGGTGAAAATCCGAAAACAAAACCGAAAATACGTTTCCCCTTATATATATAATCAGTACGGTCCCCGACCGCACATCTGAGGCTTATAATAATCATAAATAATATAATAGTCTCAAAATATATACATATATATCCGACATATCCACATGCCGTAAAATAATATCGAAAACGATATAGATAATATCGACATGTCTCACATGTCGTGAAATCACAATTAACGAAATCATAAAATCCCCGGAATCTCATTTTCGGTCTTTTAACTATAAATACATTTAAAATGATCAAGTATAATTTATCGAATCATACTATTTCTGGAAATCTCATTTCCGGGTAAAATTATATACTATTTAAAATAGTAGAAAGTATATACCCCAAATCTATATTTTCCTTTAAATAGTAAATGAAACAGTTATCATAATCAAATCTCTATAATTCATATCTAGCTCAAGAAATCATTTAATTAATATCAACTTCATTTCAATAAAATATTTATGCATGCATTTAGTTAAAATAAAAATCCACTCACTATAATCGGCTATGTCTAACGCCTCTCGGAAGTCTAAAGGGGTCAATTTTAAAAAACCCCCAATTCGGTACTATTCACCAAGAACCCTAGAAATTAATTTCTTTAATTTCTCCTTACCTACTGCAAATTGAGCCGAACCCTTTTGAGGGGTTGTTCACGACAGCATAAGATTCAATTTAATACCAAGAACTCGATCAATAACGGCCTGAGAAAAGAGAATCGACGAAAAGAATGAATGAATAGTAATCAGCCTAATTTGATTGATTTCTCTCAATCGACGACGAGACGGGATGAGATACCTACCTAGAATTGTAGAGGAGGAAAGCAGCTTTGTTTGGATACCAATAACACCACCAGAGGTGGTCGGAATCGCCGCCGGTGAGTCCGAGAAGTGGGGTGGCCGAACTGCCCCCATTTTGCCCGAATTGGAAAGTTTTCATTTCTGGAACTTTCCCGAAATGGCAAGTGCCATTTATAGTTTTTTTTTTTTTTTTTTACTTAGAAAAAATAAACCTCTTCAACTATCTCGAATCAAATTCTCCAAATTAAACGTGCCACATGTCCACGAACTCGTTTCGACGTCTTCAATCTCATTGAGAAAAAAAATCCTTCATCGGGTCAACTTAATTAAAAGTCAACATTCGGAACTTTTAAATCGTAACAACAATTTCTCGGAACGTAAAAATAAAAGATAAAACGGTCAAAAAGTGACCCAATATTCGGGTCGTTTCAATTCTCCCCTCCTTATAAAATTTCGACCCCGAAATTTGCGTATATGCCAAGAAATGAATGGAGGTACTGACCTCTCATTGCTTCTCTAAAAATAAGATTATCGATACCTCAATTTAACTATCGACGTCTCAGTCGATACCTCATCCCACGAGAACTGATATGGAAATCACTCAAAATAATGATTACCTCAGGAAAACATTAATCCACATTTACAAAATAATGACTTTGCAAGTCATCACTGGATCAGTAAGTGGTCCCACCACAATACGATCCCAAAAGAAATTCTCACAATATCAAGACGTCGTTTAACTTATAACAATATACATTACTCTCGATGCAACATTCTTTACGCAAGCACTTCCTGAGTCAATAGAGAAACCTCTCTCCTGTAAGATTATACTATAAGTCACAAATGAAACGTTCCGAACAATTTATCTGGTATTGCTTTTCATCCTCCGATCGAGTCACAGCGACTAATTCTTCTCCCAAGCTGCATTCAATCTCGCCAACACTTTGGCACCGTAACTTTTTGCACTTGTCGAGATAAGAACAAAGCTAATATCTTTACTTGACACGCAATCTGTGACTAACTAGGAAGTCAACGCCAAAGTCAACATTCGACCCCGGTTATATAAACATTCGACAATCAATAAAATATCGCTACAACAGTATCATATAGAATTCTGCCAGAAAATTAAAATGAAATAGCTTTCTTTTATGTCAGGAAACATATTTACAAAAAGATAACAAAACCATACTCAAATATAGGCATTGTGAAACCATAACGCATCTCATTACCATAAATCAAATTTTCTATAAGAACTTTGAAATCTCTTTTCTTATAACAGATTAAAATATTGCTAGGCAGTAGCCTCTTTGAAAATAAATCTCATTTCTATCAAGAAACATGCCTATAGTAAATCACATATGTTACTGGAAATCAGATAATATTTTTAATAACTTTGAAAGACACTGCTTTTTTAAAACAAAACAAAGATACTAAAGAATGATTAAGGTCGATGGTAACACATATTCAAATCAGTTCCTCACTAGGAACTAAACATTAGGGAGTAAATAAGAGCATTTCACAATGGTCCTTAGAAGAAAAGAATACAGTTAGAGAAAGTCACTCGGGATATCAGAACTTGATCCTGATAGAAACAAGAACAAACAAAAACTGTAAAACACTTTAACTATTCATATGTTACCAAATCAATTGGACCATAAAAGCCTGGATAAAGGCAAATTTATAAAATGTTAAATTTTGGATAACCAAGCTTGGATAGGGAATAAAGTATAAGAAGGCTGGAACATAAACTTTGTTGATAAATACTCACATCCATGACGAATCAATACTCGCTAGAAATCTCGAAATGCAAAGGAAAGACCGCATAAGAGCTTTAGCTTTACCATAAACTTTAAATCTCAAATAGTATATCCAAGCTAAAAATACCTCAACTTTACTCTATACCAAATAAATAAGTAGTCATACATAACCAAACCGGACCTTTTTGAGGGAAAATAGTGCGAAACTAACCCAAGAATTATAAGAAAGTACTTGAAATCTTAATTTGGCTCCAAAAATTCACTAAGCTTTCGTTAATCAATGGACCGGTTAGGAACCTTTCGGATTCATAGTAAACACCTTAAGGAGAAACATATTAAAATCTCAGGAAAATTTGAAGTTCAAGAAGTGAGGCAAAAATTAGACACAAACTGACTGGAGATGTCAGGTTTCAATAGAATATTATAATAACAAGGTAAACTTAGAAAATTCACCAACAACTCTTTTGAAGTTCAAATGACATCAAATCAATTCTAAGATAGCCATTAGGAGGTATAGTTTCACACATAAAAAGAACAAAATTTAATTGTGCATTCACAACGAATCATAAATCGAGGAGATTCACAAAAATCACTATGCGTTGATCTTTTGATGCAATTAACTAAGAACTTCCAGATCAATAATTAAGAAATAGAGAATCAACATATCCAATTTTTTTAAGAATTCGAACATCAATTTGATAAGTAAATGATGTCCTAAAGTGACTATGCAGCAGAACGAAGTTTCTGCAGAATCTCATAAATACGGTTTTGAAAATGGATCACAATAGAGATTAATTTAATTGTAACCTTATAAACTCCAATTGACATACGGAACACCTTTATGAATTTTTGAAATACAATTAAAAGTATGAGTCAAATTTCAGGAAACACTTTTGACATGATACTCAAATTCTAAAGACTCGTTGCTGCAATTAAACTTCATAAGAAGATATTGGAAAAGGGAAAAGAACTTAATCTGTAATATGCACTTCAAACAAAACCAAAAAGAATATTCAAATATTTGTTTCACAGATATATGAAAACATCCAAAATAAAAATACTTAGTACCGACATACAATCCCCATAATTAAGTAGGAATTTAAGACCCAAAGCAACTTTACATTAATAGAGATTCCAGTTTAACAACCGAATAATGTTTATCAAGTAGCAGTTAACCAGAATAGCAGAGTAATAATTCCAAAAAGACACCATAAATTACAGACCCAACTAGATTCAAAGATATATAAAAACATTTTATTTTCCTGCCACAAATTTTAGAAATCAACAGTCAAGCATCTCAAACAATTCTTACAAAACCCCTTAAACACAATCACCCAAATCAACCGAAGCAAAACCAATCACAAGGCTGAAACTTTGAGCAGAAGCAGTACTCAAAAGCACATAACTCGCACAACAACCTCTTGAGGTTAAGCACACTTTGGATAGATGAACAAATATCAATTTGTCGGGAACAAGGGACATGAAAAAAAAAAAAAAAAAAGGAGGATAAATGGCGAATAGCTGTCGGGTTTTGTTCGAGAGAAATGCTTTCTGGAACTCATTGCTGAATCCCACTCCTACTACCATAGGTAGAGAGACTGTACCGTTAAGAATCTGTAGCCGCTCATGGATTCATAACCGGAATTACGGATCAAAACTCATGATCCGCGAAAGTTTCGTCGTAATCTTCGATAATAACACAAATAAGCGAAAGAAGTGGCTAATCAAATATAAATAATTATAGAACGACCAGTCGAAGAAAGCCACTTGAACAATTTTGTGCAACTACCAGAATCTTCTCATTCGAATTACTGAGCTAACCACCAAATGGTTAAATAGATCCTCGATATCGTTATTTCAGATATAAACTCCCACTGCTCACACGGTAAAGCCACACCGCCAAATCTAAAACCGAACACACTCCCTTTGAGCCACCCACAGAATACAACGTGGATACGAGACCCAAATCTCAATATGTAGCTCTAACAAGCATAATACATTTCCTATCTCAAAAGAAATATGTTCAAAATATCCGAGATTCCAGCTCGTAACCTGACGCTAGAACGTCAGATAAACATCAAACGCACAACGAAACAGGTATAACCCACATACTTATGACGTATGTAAGGATAACGTCCTAAGAGGTCGACGTACTCGAGGCATAGTCTAAAATATACAACTCAATACCTAGAATGTATTTTACAAACTTAATAATGACATTAGCACCAAAGAACATACGATGACTATCCGCTGCAGTCGGACCATCAGTCAGAGGTACTAAGCATTACCAAGAATATAAAATAACAGAATATAATAGTACTTTAGAGAGTACATAACAATATAACAAAAAATCGGGTTCACACACTTAATGCACACACTAGCATCGAAAAGTGTGAAGGAAATCCGCCGCGGTCGGACCCTCACTCAAAGAATGCTAGGCGTTATCAAGTAGAAAAGACCATATGACACAAGGAAATGAAAGGACCTAATGCTCTAATACCAAACTGACAGGACCCGAACCGGATTTCACTCTGACATCCGGGTAAGGTCCTGCGGGGACCACCTTAAGAGAGGTTTTACCGAAAATCGGCATGATCTCTCTTAAAATGGACAACCCAACCCTGCCAAACAAAACAAAAACACTTCAACAATACCCATCCTGACTCTCGGAGCCACCTGCTCCCCCAATTCCTAAACAACTTCCACAAAGCAATTACAAAATCACTTTTAATTTGATCACAAGTTATCAGAGCAATCTAAATAAAGAACTGAGGATAAAAATCAAAAAGTAAAAGGATCGATAGATCCTACCAAGCGGAAGCAAATACGACGACTATGCCTCGACTCCGAGTACCCTTGACCTCAAATAAACTAATCTGCAACTGGGCAATTTAAACCGAAGGGCCCAAGGGAAAAATAACTTAAAACGTTAGAGTGAGTGGATAAAATAATATCGTATATCACTTTATATAAAAAGTATTATGTTACTTCCCCAATATTTTATAACTGAAAACCACTATGCATGCATTTTCGTAAAACGTTCCACGTTTAAGAAAATCATAATAATTAATCAGTCCCGCTGATATCTCAAAATACACAAATAATATTTTCTTTATACTTTCAAAATAAATACTTTGAAAATAAATAGTAACATACCACGACCAATCCCATTAGCCGAATCCCAAATCATTTTATAGTAAAAGCTCAGCCCCACTGGTATATCGAATAATCAAATAAAATATAACTGGACCAATCCCATTGGCCCATTCCTAAATATTCTTGTAATTAAAAATCCAGCCCCGTTGGTTCGGGAATTTATTAAATAACAGAAAGTCTCAAAGAGAAAATATTCCCGAAACCCAAATGACATAAAATCCTGATCAATCCCATTGGTCATCTCATATAATAAAATAGGAGAACGTCATTACCACCATTTAATGCTGAGCCTCCAAGGCTAAGGGTCAGAGTCTCTCTTCTCCAAGACTCTAGAGCGTCCCACGCTGCCTGTACACGTCGACCACCGAGCGTGAATATGACCTATGTGGTCAAGTCGTCACCTCGCATGGGATCAAGCGACTAAGCTAGCTAGCATCAATATATATCTGGACCCTGGTATGGTGAAAATCCGAAAACAAAACCGAAAATACTTTTCCCCTTATATATATAATCAGTACGGTCCCCGACCGCACATCTGAGGCTTATAATAATCATAAATAATATAATAGCCTCAAAATATATACATATATATCCGACATATCCACATGCCGTAAAATAATATCGAAAACGATATAGATAATATCGGCATGTCTCACATGTCGTGAAATCACAATTAACGAAATCATAAAATCCCCGGAATCTCATTTTCAGTCTTTTAACTATAAATACATTTAAAATGATCAAGTATAATTTATCGAATCATACTATTTCCGGAAATCTCATTTCCGGGTAAAATTACATACTTTTTTAAAATAGTAGAAAGTATATACCCCAAATGTATATTTTCCTTTAAATAGTAAATGAAACAGTTATCATAATCAAATCTCTATAATTCATATCTAGCTCAAGAAATCATTTAATTAATATCAACTTCATTTCAATAAAATATTTATGCATGCATTTAATTAAAATAAAAATCCACTCACTATAATCGGCTTTGTCTGACGCCTCTCGGAAGTCTATCCGATACGAGCGTCCTCACGTCCTGTAAGATTCTTCAATTAATTCCCCATTTCTCAAAGGTAAGCAAATTCAAAATATTAAGATATTTAAACCATCCTAACGCGTTTCCAAGCCTTGCCCTTCAACCTTGCTACTCTTTTCTTTTTCCTAAACTCAGTCCTTAAATATTAAATTCTCAATCAACCTCCTTAAACTTCAAGAACAACACCATTTATTCTAATTCAGTCTTTAAGCCTTTAATCCACCACAAAACCATTTATTTTAGAATTAACCAATTAGCTTACCCCTTGTTAAACACCTCTAAAAATTCCAAAACATACACCAAAATACTCCATTCCTCATAACTATCCGAAATTCAGCCACATAAACTACCTACTATAGCTGCACCGCCGCCGGCAGCGGGCGGTCAACGGCGGTCAACAGCCCCAAAAATCACGAAAATTTAACAAAAGCTTCATATCAACATTTCTAACAACTTTCCATTCTACAACAATCCCCAATTTCAAGTCTAAAGGGGTCAATTTATAAAAACCCCCAATTCGGTATTATTCACCAAGAACCCTAGAAATTAATTTCTTTGATTTCTCCTTACCTACTGCAAATTGAGCCGAACCCTTTTGAGGGGTTGTTCACGACAGCATAAGCTTCAATTTAATACCAAGAACTCGATCAATAACGGCCTGAGAAAAGAGAATCGACGAAAAGAATGAATGAATAGTAATCAGCCTAATTTGATTGATTTCTCTCAATCGACGATGAGAGGGGATGAGATACCTACCTAGAATTGTAGAGGAAGAAAGCAGCTTTGTTTGGACACCAATAACACCACCAGAGGTGGTCGGAATCGCCGCCGGTGAGTCCGAGAAGTGGGGTGGCCGAACTGCCCCCATTCTGCCCGAATTGGAAAGTTTCCATTTTTGGAACTTTCCTGAAATGGCAAGTGCCATTTATAGTTTTTTTTTTACTTGGAAAAAATCAACCTCTTCGACTATCTCGAATCAAATTCTCCAAATTAAACGTGCCACATGTCCACAAACTCGTTTCGACGTCTTCAATCTCATTGAGAAAAAAAATCCTTCATCGGGTCAACTTAATTAAAAGTCAACATTCGGAACTTTTAAATCGTAACAACAATTTCTCGGAACGTAAAAATAAAAGATAAAATGGTCAAAAAGTGACCCAATATTCGGGTAGTATCATAATGCCTATATAAAGGCCTCCTTATCAATCAATAAGATTACGCTTTGCTTATCCTTTGTTTCTCCTAAAACATATCAGTGTTTTAAAAAAAAAATGGAAATTGCGAGGAAATATAGAGAATATTGAGGATATTTTAGTCCTTGAAAATAACTATATAAGTGAAAATAATGGGTTTATGGCCCCGTTGGTTGCCAAAGAAACAAGAGTGTTGCTATTGGGACCTCCACATTTGCTCATTAGACTTTTGAATATAAGAATTTACTCACTAGACCTCCATTTAAATTACCAAAATAACCTTAAAAATGTTATTCACATATATTTCAATAACTTACTCATTCAACCTCCTATTCACTCACTAGACCTCTATTTATTTCGTGTAAGATCAATGAGATAAATCAAAACATAGGATATACAAATATTTCAAAACACACTAGCATATGCCCTTGTACTATTTCATCAGTTACTCATGTGTTGCAAATATATTTAAGGTCTAACTAGCCTTCATGCACGCACCTTGCGCGTGCGGAAGGGCTGTGCTCACGCGTCAGCTTGTTCTATTTTCTAGCCTTCTTACATGTACATACGCGCGTAATTTGTTTTCGGAAATTACATTTTGCATATGAACATTGTCCTTCTCTTACTCTTTGTGTGTGTCAAATGTACGTAGCTCATAAGTTCAACATAATTTTCGTGTTGGAAATCACCTAACTCTTATAATATAAAAAAATATATATAAATCTTTCAGATATATGAGCAATTGAGCGTATTAATTTGATTCTCTTTTAACCAAATCAATATTTATTGTGTGCCTTCAGTTTAGTTTTATGAGGGAAAATATAAGATTAATTTGCATCATAAAGAAGAGGCTCTTTAGACTATTCATTTCACTGATGATATCATGATAACTCAGCATCATGAAGGTACTCGAGCAGTTTTATGTAGAAATATTTTCTTCATTAACAAAAGCAATAAAGCAGCAGTTACCTTAGCTCTCCTTTCCCCTTTCATTTCTCATCTATAAGCGCTTGAGTTAATACAATTCGACATGAGTTTATTATAAGATTCCACATTAATCAAAGTTTCAGTTTACAAATGTTTAAGAACTTATCGAATCAACTGTCATTTTCACTGCAAGAAGCCTAGAATGAGTAGTCAGTACAATTTTGCAATGCATCATATGGACAAAATTAATTAAACTCAGTTGTGGATATACAAATTTATAGCTAGCTTCTTTTGACAAATATCAAGTAGAACCTGATAACCATTGATATATGCAATCAAAGTTGTTAGATGAAAGATACACTGCAAATAGATTTCTACGTACATCAGAATTAAAGTGGAAACGTCATATGTTTGTCATTAGTCGAACCCGCAACATCCTATTACAAACGCACAGAGCACATGATTAAGATCGAATGCAAGATAACATGATCATAGAACATTTTTGAAAGCCAGGAAGGCTAGTATTAATGAAATATGACAGTTATAACACATATCTGACATCTTACATCAATGATACATGCATATAGTCGATCCACAAAACATACAACACCTCTAACACCCATAATTGACGGCATACGACACTCAACTCGAGAGTGATGGAATCCAAGGACATTGGGATCGTGCAGTTGGGATCTTCTTGCTCCTGCAACAAATACCAACCCCAATCTGTTAATACTACGACAAACAACATAACTGTAAAAACAGGAATCAAAAGATAAACGTGAACACCCTGTAAATACTGAGCAATCTTGATAAGCCTAGTACCAAAAGTAAAAACTATAGAGAAAGACAAACTAAAGGTCGATGAGATAAATCTGTGGAGAATGAATGGATAATGCATACTACCTTAACATGTTCAGAGTAAAAGAGTAATAAAGTTTTGAGTACGTCTTTTTAATTTTATATTTTTTTTCAATTTCTGAATCTAGATTAGGTTCACAATGAACAGATGCAACATTGCTACAATGTTAGAAGATTTGGATTGGTAACTTATCAAGATAAAATTGTGCTTAATATGCCAGGGCTGGAATAAATAACAAACTGCATACTATTAGACATACATACCCATAAATTAATGGATATCGAACAGTTCATCCAACATAATTCTACATACTATCATGACATATCTCTCCCTTCGTAAATATTTCACCCACCTATTTTAGTTTGCCTTAATCCATAAACGCCTCTTGGATGCAGGAATTACTCATGAACAATATGTCATTTTCCCTTAAACTAATCTCTTATTCAAATAAACACCAACTACTGTAGAGTAACACAAACACACTATTGTAGAGTAACACAACAATGGATGCAATGATTAAGTGGATCTCTACAGAAATTCATCTCCACCACACCATCTCTCATGTCTGCATCACTTTTCCCATCTACTACTGTTGATAGTATGATACAAACACACTGCGTTTGGTTCATACTTCTGATCATTACTTTGATTTTTATACAACAAAAATCTCTTTACGTGGTTCAAACTCAGTCAAAACTACCATTGGTTATATGCCTATTTTCAAGAGTCTCTTTAACATATAAGTCGACACAAATTTTCATAGGAAAAAATGAAATTGAACAGGTATTTCCATACATGAAATTAGGATGTATAAAAAAACCCAAAATTGATCTTTGTTCCTGTAACAAAAGAAAACTGTAGTCAAAACTAAATTTTAAGAAATGACGATTGAATTATAATAGTTTCTTCCTAAGAGAAACCCAGAAACTGTAACATGCAAAGAATTATAACACCCATCATCATCATTACAAGTTCATGTACAAGATTGAAACTTTGCACATGTAAAGAATCATAACACCCATCATCACCAGAAACTGTAACATGCAAAGAATCATAACACCCATCATCATCATCATCAGAAGTTCATGTAGAAGATTAAAACTTTGCATAATTCAAAAATTCACAATTTACAATAGAAACAAAGTTACCTGAAAGCGGTCGAAGAGAGTGAGAGCAAACGCTCTGTGTTGATGTGGCCTGGCAGTTTTCCTCAAGTCTGAAGATCGTGTGCGAGTGCGCCCCTTTTTGTTCTCTCTATCTGCTCTTCCGCGAAATTCTCTTCCTGCAAATTTTATTTTGGTTTTTCTTTGTCAAATTACTATTGTGTCCCATGAATTAATATTTTTCTATATATGTGTAGTTTAATAAATAAAGAAATAGGAAGTTTGACAGTTCCATAAGGGAAATATGCTTAATTAATAGAGATAAGATGTATAAAAATATTCAACATATATATATATATATATATATATCAAAACACTTGACTTTTTTTTTTTTTCATGTTGCAAAATTTATTAAAATATATGCGCTTAGTTTTCAACACTTACTCTTGACCTTATATTTTGTACATGCGCTTAAACATGTATAATTATAGTAACTTTATGTCACGTTAACAATCTTATATTTTGTAAATTCGCTTAGAGCCAACACTTACTAAAATTAGAAAATAAATTTGATAAGAAAAATAATAAATAACATTATTATTGAATTGGAAAGTCTATAGACAATAAATATAATACTGTTGTAAGAAAATGGGAAATTGGTCTACTCATTTCATTAATAATTCCCTTTATATAAGGTGAGTATTACAACGGTAATAGTAAATACATTTATGACAATAATGACTACATAATTATCTCACATCAGTTACATTGACGAAGACACATAATGTGTTTTTTCTTCAACACTCCTCCTTGTGCCGAGTCAGAGATAAAATGGTGCATGTGATGTTGCTTCATTAAAAAACTTGCCAAGTAACAAAAACCTAATGGGAGAAAATAAAACTTTGGTCGAAGAACAAAAAGAGCACAACGCACCTATTACATTTGAAAACAACATGGATGTGCTAGACTCCTCTTGATGTCTGCACCTCCCCCTGATTTTTACATTAATCATGAGATTCTCCCTGATTCTTTCATTTGATCAAGGGAGCTTCAATAACATTATTATAGTTATGCATTTTCACATGTTTTTTCAAATATGACTTTGAGCAATCATTTAGTAACTAAATCTTGCCACAATCGTCCTCAGATCCAACTTGAGGATAAGGTTGTTCATGAACCGAACACATAGGTTCATATTGAACATCAGGTTCACTCGTGATATGACCTTCATATAATAAAACAGTCATAACTTCGTCTAGAGTATGGATGAACCGCTAAGAGATTTGAAATTGATATGTAATAACAGTTTTTTATTTCACCTTTAATGTGTTTTTCTTTACGCATAGTTAGCTATGACGTAGATAGTTTCTTTATCATGTCACATTCTATGTAGAGATTGAGTAAGCCCAAATCTTTCATATCTTTAAGTATTTGAAAGAACCATTTGCGTTGCGTGGGCGCAGAGCTACACATAGCTTTACAAATTTTCATCGAATGAGAGGTCGAGTCTTACGTATTGTGTTTTAAATGCAATCATGCGTCATTGCACTTGTATAAGAAATTTCATTTCCCAACACTTTTTCGTCATCTTCCTTTAGATGAAAAACGGATCTATTGTTAGAGTAAAGACTTCGACTGATTATGAGAGTATATGTAGGCCTCACTTTATTCTTTAGAGTGCCTAAGCCGATTGATGAATGATCACCATCATTACAATCCTTGAGTTCCATTTCTAGACTGTGTATTTCTAAGATCTTTTTCATTCTTAACTTAGGATTTACAATACATAGAGTATCTCTTAGTTCATTGAGAGTCTGTGTATATCCATAATGAAAACGCAAGGGCAAAATTCACCAATCTCTTCCCAATCAAGTAGTCACTTTAGTAAACATTTCAATTTCTTTTGCAAACGCGCTTATGTGATCTAGAGCCACTTGATTTGGGTGAATGAAGTCCGTTTAGGATCCTCATGTATATCTCTTAATTTAGATCCCCATAGAGATATGTTGTGTCCACATTCGTAAGCTGCATGTTCAGTTTTTCGGAAACTACCAAACTGACAAGGTAAAGTATAGTGCAATGACATCCATTACGAGAGATTGTCTCCTCGTAATCCATTATGAGAAAATATCTCCCCGTAGTCGATTCCAGTGCGTTTTTGAGAGACCTTGTGCCATAAGGTGAGCCTACATACTCTTATTCTCATTCCGCATTCTAACAAAGATATATTTGATAGGGTTTATGACAGGACCCTGAAATCTGAATAAGGCCCTGCAGAGACTACCTTAAGACTCACTCTATCGATAAATCGATAAATCAATCTTAGGATGGACAACCCTAAAACGTGCAACAAACAAAAACACTTCTAAATCCACATCCAACCTCAACACCTGGAGCCATCTGCTCCCCAAATCACAACAATGTCCACAAATAAAACACAAAATCAAACTCATCTTAAACTCAATTGACTCATAAGTAATCAGAGCAATCTAATACAATAAACTGGAAAGGAATAGGAAATATACCAATAAGGGATCAACAGATCCCACCTAGCGGAAGCAGTGACGATGATGACTATGCCTCAACTCCGAGTACTTTTGACCTCTGATAAACTAATCTGCACACTAGGCGATTTAAAACGAAGGGCCCAGAAAAGAAACATTTAAAAACATTAGTGTGAGTGGACAAAAATCAAAAGTCTAAACATTTAAATCATTGTATCAATAGCAATCCAAAATTTGCAAATGTTCTCCCAAATTTATAATTAAGAAAACCATGGTGCATGCAATATTAAATTTCATGGAAAACATTCATAACAATAAAGTAAATCAAAGGCCAATGTCATTATCCCGATAAAACATCCGGTGGGAAAGTGGGTACACCATAAATCGGAGCCTCCCAGGCTCGGGTCAGAACCTCTCAGGCTTCTAAATAGCGTCCCACGCTACGGCTAGCTAGCATCACGACGACCCAATAAGTGGTGTAAAAATAAGTAGAAAAAATTAAATCCGGAAACACGCTTTCCCAATTTATCATAAATCCATACGGTCCCCGACCGCACATCTGAGGCTCATGAATATATCATTTAAAATAGTAGCCTCGAAGTAAATAAATGTATATAATCAACATGTCTCTTATGTCATGAAATTCATAAATCAGGAAATCATGAAATCTCCGGAATCAATTAAAACCTCCAAGGATTTAATAAATGTTATTTTCCGTTTCAGAAATGTTCATTCAAAACCGTGGAAAAATCCAATATTTAAACCAAAAGACCATGGAACATATTTCAATTATAAATATCAACATAACACTCAAAACATAATTACATGCACATTTATTTAAATAAAAGTCCACTCACAATATATGGCTTAAGCCTGACGCCTCTCAGAAGTCCCGTCAGAATGAGCGTCCCCACGTCCTGAATAAATATCATCATTAGTTCCTATTTTTCTTAAATGTATGAAAAGACTTAAATTTATGTCATTAGACGATCTCAACACGCCAAAATCTTGTCCCTTAACCTTTACTGTCTAACTTTTAGTGCTATTATTATCTCCCATTACCCTTCAACCTCTCATTACACTTCTCCACCATCAATGCCATCACCTCTGCCACCAAGAATCCTTGTAGTCGCCTCATATGACGGCCAACATGGCGGCTAAGTCATTCCATCAACAATTCTCCAAAAATCATTATCCGCAAAAATTTACACAATTATCTTAACCCATCATAAATTCTTCTAAAAATTCCAAAATAAAAGTTAATAAACTGCGTTATTCATAATTAACCAAATTTCATCCTCAAAATTCCCCCACAGCAGCGGCGGTGGTCAACGACGGTCAACACTACCACCGCCACCAAAAATCACCAAATTTTAATAAAAGGTTCATCTCAGCATTTCAAACAGCTTTCCCTTCGACAACAATCACCAATTCCTAGCCTAAGGGGGTCAAATTACAAGAACCCCCAATTCGACACTATTCCTCATAAACCCTAGAAATCAAATTCGTTGATTTCTCCTTACCTGCTGCAAAGTGAACAAATTTCTTTTAAGGGGTTGTTCACGACGACATAAGCTTCAATTCAATACTAAGAACTTGATCAATAACAACCTGAGAAGAGCGAATCAAAGAAAAGAGTGCATGAACAGAAATCGGCCTAATTCGATTGATTCCTTTCAATCGATGGCGAAAGAGGATGAGATACCTACCTAGACTTGTAGTGGAGGAAAGCAGCTTCGCTTGGATACCAAGAACACCACCAGCGGTGGTCGGAATCGCCGCCGGTGAGCCCGAGAAGTGGGGCGGCCGATCTACCCCCATTCTGCCCGAAATGGAAAGTTTCCATTTCTGGAACTTTCCCGAAATGGCGCCTGCTATTTATAGTAAGAGTTTTCTGACGAAAATACCGAAATGCCCTTTACTTTAAAACCTTATAATTTATGTGTACGATTTCCGATTCAAACATTACACGTGTCTACGAACTCGTCTTAATGTCCTCTACCTCGTCGAGAAATAAAAAAAATTTGGTCGGGTTAACTTAGAAAAATCAATCTCTTCGACTATCTCGAAGAAAATTCTCCAAATTATTTATCCTACGAAAACTCAATTAATTTCTACCTCTTTAATTGGTAACACGGTAAACACTCGCGGTAACAAGTGATACTATAGATAAATTTTTAATTATACTAAGGGTCGGGATGTTACCGTTTATATTTGCGGTGTCGGCGTCACCTGCCCAAAGACCTATCTCTTTATTTATACTGGATCGCTTTTTTCCATTAGGCCATTTTACTACGTTGACATTTTTCCACAAATTATGGTTCGATATTAGACTCATTATTCCACGTCCTCATGTACACTAGTGTAATGTGTTTATAGAGATCTCTATACTTTCAAGGATTGGTTCTAACATTTGAGGCGTTCCCCAATGATAACCACAATCCAGAAATATTCTCATGAGACAGATTTGAGTATCACTGATCAATAGATCATGTTGTGCCAAACTCACTTTCTTTCTTTAGGTGAGTAATTATCTAATCTAAGGTGGTTTTCCCCTCTTCCTTGGAGAGCCACGGCCTGTGACACCATTTATGCCACTTATAGCGTCACCATGCCACCATCCATGGTGGCAGTGCAATACCCAATTCCTCTTGGGTGGTATCATGTCCTTTTGATAAAACACAATCCTTGCAGGTATATTTGCAGTAGATTTATAATATGATCTCGTCACTTTAATGTATAAGACATCTGCACACTTTACTTTGTGTGATTTTGAGGATCAAGATGAGATGTATAAGACATCTGCACACTTTACTTTGTGTGAAAACATCTGCACACTTTACTTTGTGTGATTTTGAGGATCAGGATTAGACACAGTGGGGACAAAACCACGACAAATCATGTCGTTCCACTTGAACATGCTTATTCTTATCTCCCCCTAACGACGAGAAGACTGTCTCATCAAAGTGACCCACCGTAAATCTAGCGGTAAGGAGATCGCCTGTCAAGGTTTCGACATAGCAGACTAGCTGGAAGTTCATATCCATCATAAATATTTATTCATCTCAAGTAACCTATCATTGTGCGCTATGGCGGCGCAATTTTGGCACATAAAAACATTTAATCGAGCTCAAGGATTGTAGATCCGTGTCAATCTAAAAGAGCTCAAGGATTACAAGTTCGTTTGAAATCCTTTAAAATCTTCACACATAGTCACTATCTATGGTGTAAATTGGTTCAATGATGATGGTCATAGATGAATAAGTAACGCTGCATCCCAAAACGGAAGTATTGGTGTGCTTTACCAATATTAAGACTATTACTGTAGTCGTTTTCCGTGAGACTAATTGAGTTTTTATATAGGAATATGATGCCCATTACAGATCCCATATAATAAGTTATAAAATCATTGCGTCTACGGAAATCAACCCGGCCTAGGTGCTTTGACTTTCTAGTATAAGCATCATAAATTTTAATTGTGAATGGTGTCATGACACGTGACCAGCGTGTCGACTCAATAACCAACACCATAAAATATCTAAGGTGTCCGCAAGTTAGTTGAATCAGTCCACTGAATCCTCTTTGGATTCAATATAAGAACATAATGAGAACACATGTTTCCTTTGCAGATGATGGTGTCAATCATAAGTTTTACGAGTTGGCTTTGAATGCTGTGCTTTTATTCATAAAATCACGATGGATGTCAGAAGCATAAGGGTATAAGCGCATATACTTGTGCATCAAATATATTCAACCCTACATGAATGGTGTCGAAACAATATTTGAGGATAACATGTTCTTTGGTCGTCCTCGGTTTCGTTTAGGAACCATATTTTTCTGGTGTTTGCTTCTATTCATTCAAAATATGGGTGTCCATAGTAATTTCTTTAATGTACGGATCATTAGATTTTGAGTAGTTGCGTCAAAACCAATCTATGCAAGAATTTCAAAAGATCATTTTCTTATGACTTTAGATTCAATTAGCGGTTACATATAACTCACTAAGTTGACATATCAACTTCTCTAATACTCCCTAGTCATTAGAGATAATGCAAACGAGCTCAAATGAATTCTCACTTGTGTCTTTTTCACATGAAAATCGTGGCATAAATTTCTTTATGATGTGGAACAAATTCAATTTTCTCTTGGCATAATTTGTCAATTTGACATATGCTCAATATATATACATCTAAACGTAACTCAAGTTCTTTAGACTAACTCGATGGAGATTGTAATAAAAGGTATGGTAATCCCAGTTAGGCTGATACGACCCGAACCTCGAATTACCTTTTAACTGGTTTATTTCTACTTTTACTCCTCGGGAATTGTTTTTACGATTTGAAAGTTCTAAACGTTGATTTTTAAATAAGTTGACCCAGCCAAAGATTTTATTTCTTGACGAGGTAGAGCACGTTGAAACGAGTTTGTGGACACGTGGCACGTTTAATTTGGAGTTTGCAGGAAAAAGTTACTACGTAAAAAGGGGATTTTGCCGTTTTTGGACGAGTATAAATAGCGGGAATGGAAAAATTTCCCGAAAGGGAAACTTTCTTTTTCTTCTTTTTCTTTTCTTCTCTTTTTCTCTTTTCTCTCTCCCCGTCTCTGCTGAAACTCACCGACATTGGCGCCGCCCCCGATTCTCGGTCGTCCGGCCACCAACCGGCGCGCCACCGGTGCCGATCGACTCGTCCCCTTCTCCTCTGCAAGTCTGAGGTGGTGGTTCGAGGCGGTTCGCCGCTGTTCGACCGCTTGTAGCTCGAGAAGGCTCGACTGTGTCGAGCTGGGTTTCTCTCCTCCGGTCACCAACTGGTGCGATTCTTGGGGGGAATCAAAGGTCTCGATCTGGGTAGCAATTCCACGAAAGGAATTGATACAATTCGAATCAGGTAAGGAGGAATTAGAAATTCGAATTTTTTTAGGGTTTTTGATTTCTGAATTGGAGGTTTTTAAATTGGTGTTTTTGGTGAATTTGGAGGTTGGAATCGTGTTTAGGATGTTGTAAGGAGTCGATTGGGTGTTGCTTGAGGTTGATTTGGTGGGTTTTTGGAGAATTTGTGGTTTGGGGATTCCGGCCGCCGTGTCAGCCGCCGCCTGTGGCGGCTGAGGTTGAACTAGCCGCGAAGGCAGTGGAAACGGAACCCCAAGGTGGTGGCGATGGTATTGGGTCGATTTAGATTCGATTGGTGAGGTTTTGGTCACTGTGGTGGCGGAGTTGCCGGTGGCGGCGCTACTGTTGCCGGCGGCGTCAGGAAGAAGATGAACAGTAACCGGTAAAAAGTAAAAAGGTAAAACAGTAAAAAGTGAAAAGTAAATGGTAAAACAGTAAACAATAATTAGTAAAAAATAAAAAGGTAAACAGTAAAAGTAAATAGTAAACAGTAAACAGTAAATGGTAAATAGTAATTGAATTTTAACCATTTATTGTTTGACTTTCAGAATTACTGTTTGACCTGGAATAATTACTGTTTGACCAGTAGTTTTTACTGTTGACTTACCGTAAAAAGGTTAAAAGCTGATTAAAAGGGTTTTACGATGGAATAACTAGGAAAAAAATTAATCGGACAAGGAGTGGGTGTCCTGAGTAATTTCAAACTTAGATTATTCGGTATTGAGGCGAAATTCCTATACCGATAAGTGAAAAAGGAAAAATTAGAAGTTTCGGACGAGTGAGGACATCCGTAGATTTATCGATTATAATTAAATTCTGAGTTTCGTAATATTTAGAATTTTGTCCCTGTTACAGGTCGAGAGGTTATTCGACGGGACGAGAGATCAGATTAGCGGCGCGCTCGGCAGTACTGTGAGTGGATTTTTATTTTAAATAAATGCATGCATAATTGTTTTAATGAAATGAAGTTTATTTTAAATAAATGATTTGAGAAGCATCAGAATTCATATAATTAAAATGAAATGATATTTAAAGAAATATATGGTTTTGGGGTTTATGTTTTTACTACTATTTTAGTAGTACGTGATTTTATCCGGAAACTAGGTTTCCGGAAATAGTATGTTTTAATATTCATATCTGGATTATGTTGAATAAGCATATGTGTATTTAAAGGTAAAGACCGGAAATGAGATTTCCGGGGATTTTATTATTTCACTATTCATGATTTTGACATGTGAAACATGTCGACAATATATTTTCTTATCGATATTATTTTTACGACATTGGGACATGTCGGATTTATATTTATATATTCTTTCGAGGCTATGATTCTATTTGATTATATATGTATAGATAAGTCTCAGATGTACGGTCGGGGACTGTACGGATTTATATATAAGGGGAAGCGTATTTTCGGTTTTGTTTTCGGATTTTCACCATATCAGGGTCTAGATATATATTGATGCTAGGTAGCTTATTAACCTCATCCCATGCGAGGTGACGACTTGACCATATAGGTCAGATTCACGCTCGGTGGTCGACGGAGTGTGGTGTAGAGGTTTAGCGTGGGACGCTATAGAGAGTCTTGGAGGCTCTGACCCTTAGTCTTGGAGGCTACTATTAAATGGTGGTAATGACGTTCCCCTATCTTATTATGTGACCAATGGGATTGGTCTTGATTTTTATATTATCTGATTTTCGGGAACATTTTCTCTAGGAGACTTTCTGATTTTAATAAATTCCCGAACCAGCGGGGCTGGGGTTTTTATGCGACCAATGGGATTGGTCGAGAAACATCACAAATGGTTTTCAAAAGTATATTGTTTTGAATACATATAAAAAGAATAATTATTTATTTATTTGATTTTATATCAGCGGGGCAGATGATTTTTAAATATGATTTTCTTAAAACGTGGGACGTTTTATTTATAATGCATGCACTGTGGTTTTATTTCTAAAACTCTGGGAAAGTAATATAATACTTTCATTTAAAGTACTATATTAAATCATATTATTTTTATCCACTCACTCTAACGTTTTTAAATTACTTTCCCCTGGACCATTCGATTTAAATCGCCCAGTGTGCAGAGTAATAGTCAGAGGTCAAGAGTACACGGAGTCGAGGCATAGCTGTCACCCTTGTTGCTTCCGCTAGGTGGATCTGTGATCCCTTACTCTTTTATTTTTATATTCTATTTCTTGTTTTGTAATTCCAGTTCATTGTATTAGATTGCTCTGATTACCTGTGAGCCAGTTGAGTTAGATTATATTGTAATTATTTGTGGCGGTTGTTGTGATTTGGGGAGCAGGTGGCTCCAGGTGTTGAGGATGAATCTGGATTTAGAAGTGTTTTTGGTTGTTGCAGGCCTTAGGGTTGTCCATCCTAAGATTGACTTTATCGATTTATCGATAGAGTTAGTCTTAAGGTGGTCCCCGCAGGACCTTATCCGGATTTCAGGGTGAAATTTGGAGCGGGTCCTGTCATAGGCAGGTGCATTATGAATCCCAAAGAAACATATATACCGATCCTTATCACTTTCATTATATCTATTGATATAGTACTACTGTTCTTCAGTACTATTATGCTACTTTTGTGATATATTAGTATCATTGTCCTTCAGTACTATTATTCTAGGGATTACATGGTGCGTTTCTTTGCACACAGTTCTGTTTGTCATGCCTATATTATGATATGTTGCTTTACTTTGTGCAATACTTTGTAAATTTAGATGCCGAAAATTGAATCATGTATATCATGAATAAAATTCGAATAATCTCAATTCATTAAGAGAAAATTCAAAATTTAACATGCTAACGATTACATTTAGTCTTGTCCAATTTAGAAATAGAAACTTTAAGACCAAAATTCTAATTTTATATATAAGGCATCATAACTTTTACTAGGATATCTTAGAAATTTTAAAAGTAGACTAATCAAAGTCTATCTTGGATTGAGCTAGACCATTTTTGCTCTTTTAATAGCTACAATGATGAGATGTGTCATTGACATTTTCTTCCATATGGTAAGCCTTTAGTTGTAAATTCATTTTTAATGTTATTGTTGGATACTGAAGATACTTTTCCAAAATCCGCGTACTGATCGTATGATTCTTTATACTTATTGTAAGTCGCAGCTAATTCTTTGCTAGCTTATAATGTGCGTATCAATACTTCATTGATTTAAAACAATGGCACAGTGCTTCACTGCACATGACATGTCCCCTAGGTCATCTTTTAAATGGTGCATTGTTTCCACTTGCTTTTGGACGATTATAGAAATATGTACGTCCATGGTAATTGCCCTTTGTTTTAGGGTTGTTGCATTACTTTGCATAATTTGTTTCAGGAAATTTCTTTTTCTCAGACCTTACATCGTCATTTAAGATATTGTAATTATTTCTTAGCTATTTACATAAAGTAGTTTGCATAAATATACCATGCTCAAGCCTTAGTTGGCTCAGTTATGTTGATACTCAAGTTCTTCAGAGTCCAATGTGTCAAAGCCAAATTGTGATGGTTAAACCATCTGTAAAAATACAGGAAGAAGAGAATGTATTAGTTTCGCGGTCTAAATGACATTCACGACAACTAATATAAACCAAGATACATTATGGTAAATCCGATGCTTTGTGAAATTTCGTTATCACAATAAAATTTTGGTTTCTCCATTTTCATTGCATGTGAAGCTAATGAAATTCCATTATCGTTGCTTTTTACACAATCAATAAGATATCCATCTTGAAAAATTTTCAAGAAATAAAAATTGGATTTCAAGACTGAAATTTATAATGGTCATATTTTTCATGCTTCGTGAAAATGTTTTTTCACAGTAGTAGGTTTGTTCATTTTTCTTTATATTACAATGCTCATGAAATTGCATTATCATGGCAATGCTCAAACTAAATAACATGTTAAATACAAAATTATTTAACAGTAATAAAATAGACATATAATGATACTCAAATTTCATAAGTATATGTCATAATATGATAAAATCAATTTGAGCATTATATCATTAACGATTTAATGAAAATAACAACTATAATTAGTTTGCCAAATAAACTGCATATGAGGCGATTGCTCGATCTCCGATTTCATTTTGATCGTCGCATCGTAATTTATACGTCACATGTAAAAACAACAATATTCATATGATTAGTCACCTTAATCATATATATTTTCATACCTCATAAAAAACAATACTGCAGCCTTCTTTTT
Source organism: Potentilla sterilis (assembly GCA_963682095.1). Classification (NCBI taxonomy): domain Eukaryota; kingdom Viridiplantae; phylum Streptophyta; class Magnoliopsida; order Rosales; family Rosaceae; genus Potentilla; species Potentilla sterilis. The sequence continues at coordinate 15,293,052 of OY821760.1, read as the reverse complement.
CTCCCTCTCTCGTCCTAGGGTTAGGGTTAGGGTTCTGAGACAGTTGCTCGGTGCGACTCATATGGCTGCAGTCACGGTGTCGGTAGCCTCCATGATTGCATGTCTGGCGCCCAAGCTCTCTCTCGGTTAAGAGGAGGAGCCGATGGACCTGGGGGATCTTCGGAGCCCGAAAAACGGGTTCGTTGCTTCCCGTTTCTAACTGGTTTGTCGTCTCAACACCAGCAATGCTATGGCTTTTGACTCTTTCCGCGGCGTTGTGCGGTCTATGTGGAAGACCTCGGCCCCGGTGGAGGTCACGGCATGGGGAGATAGGTACCTTATCAAGTTCAACAATGAACGTGATTTGTCGAGGATCAAGAATGGTGATATGTGGTGTGTCCAGAGGGCGATGGTGATTCTCAACGACTATGATGGTTTTTCCGACATCATGAAGGTGCTGCTGGACTTCATTTGGATTTGGGTGGCAATTTCAGTGCTTCCGCCAGCGCTCCTTACGGTGGCCACCGTCGGGCTTGTTGGGGAGACGATCGGCCCGGTTCTCCAGATCGATCACGCTGCCCTGGGTCGTGGTACTGCTAGGGTTCGCTTAATCCTCCCGATCAATGTCCCGGTGAAGCTTGAACGTCGGCTTAGGGTTTCTCCCTCTGATGTGATCACGGTGGAGTACAAGTACGAGAGGCTTCTAGGTCGCTGCCGCACTTGCTGCCGGATTGACCATGGAGGGCAGACGTGCCCTAGTGAGGGTACGCAAGAGGAATCAACGCTGCCTTCTCAAAGGGCTGCACAACCGGGAATGATCTTCAGGGCAAACTCAGCCCTAGATATGACTATCTCCTCTTCTCTTTCGCTCTCATCCCTCTCGGGGTTATTTCCGAAGGATAAACGCCAGGTACAGCTCCGAGCAGTATCAGAATTCTCATCTCCATCGAAGGTGACCGGAGTTCGCCGGGTTTGGGATGAGGAGGACTCAAGTCAGGACAAGCGTACCAAGCACTGTTTGGAGATCATACCTTTAGAGCTTGGACCGGGTGACCTAGGCTTTATAGTGGGTAATGATGAAGTTATTGGTCTTGCTCGCAAATCCCCGAAGAAACGTGGACGCCCTAGGGGGAGCAAGAACAAGAAGATGGCATCACATATGAACTTCGATTCGATGGCGTCTCCATCCGGGACTGCAGGGAGGATGGACAGCCCAGAAGGTGATTCTGCAGGTGGAGGTCTGATGGATTCGGGGTCAGCCTCGGAGGTTGGCAGCGGGGCCGACGTGGCGTGAGGTGGTGCAACCTTGCACCAGGATCCCATCATGAGAGGAGGGAGGGCTGCTCTACCTATTCCTGAAAGGTACACCGTGTGGTCTTAGGCTGAAGGTCTTGGTGGAGTCCTCTCTTCTATCTTGATGGTTACTCGCTTTCTTAGTTTATTGTCCGCTTGTTTTGAACGTATTTTGCTTTATTCGAACTTCAGTTTCGTTTATTTCGTTTCGTTGCTTTATTGCAGAAATCTTTAACTTGTATTGGAGTTTCGGCTCCTGCTTGACCAGGCACAATCGGTCGTATGGCTTATGCCAATGAAGTTATTCATTCTCCTAAAAAAAAATCATATATATTTTCATATTTACCATATAAATTAAATAATTTCATACTTACCATTAAATTCGTAAAACAGTAAATAGTCACACAGTAAATATGAATTACTATGCAGTAATTTCAAATATTACTTTTAAATTTTACCTAAAAAAAAAGGGAAAAAGACCATTTGAACAAAATGGGTTTAAAAATTGACCATTCCAATGTTTATATCCCAAACCAATGAATCTTGAGAGAATTACACAACTACCCTAGTAAATATAATTCAGTCATTTACCCTACCCTAACCAATACTAAAACTCTCTCTCAACCCTTCTCCACCGCCTCCTACCCCCACGCGCCCACCGCCGACTCCAACCACAGCCCAAGCGCGGCCACATCTGCCACGCCCCCTGCGCCTTCTCCGCCGTAGCAAACTCCGGCGCCGATTCCCACCCCGAAATTCCCATCTCTGTCACCCGCACTCCGGCCCTCCCACCTCTACCACCGCACATCAGCCCTACTCCAACCTCCGCCGCGCTCTCTCCATCGACCTTGGGCTACTGTGTGGAGGAGCAAACGCCGAGGGCACCGGGATGCTGGGTCGAGGCGTTGGCCTGGGCAGGAATCAGAACAACCGAGGTCGAGATCGGGAGGGAGGCCGAGATCGATGGGTGCCCAGATCAATCTGGGACTGAGTTGATAGAGGGATGCAGGGATTGATGGCCTCGGGTCCGGCTGGAGCGTAGTCGGCCAAGGCTAGGGTGAGAATCTGGGACGGAGTTGATATTGAATGTGTAATCTGGGACTGAGAATCGATGGGTGCCCAGATCAATCTGGGACTGAGTTGATATTGAATGTGTAATCTGGTTACTGGGGGTTAGTAATCGATTATTGGGGGTTAGTAATCGATTACTGGGGGTCAGTAACGGGGTCAGTAACATGGTTACTGAAAAATATGGAATCTGTAACCTGATTACTGGGGGTAAGTAACTTGATTACTATGGATCAGTAACTCCAGTAACCTGATTACTGGGGGTCAGTAACCTGATTACTGGGGGTCAATAATCGATTATTGGGGGTCAGTAACATGATTACTGGAAAATATGAAATCTGTAACCTGATTACTGGGGGTCAGTAATCGATTACTGGGGGTCAGTAATCGATTACTGGAAATCTGTAATATGTAAATTATTTACTGAGGGTCAGTAACCATCGTCCAATAACCTGACTATATAAAAAAAAAAATTTTAAATCTGGCGAAAAAAAAAAATTCCGGCGAAAAAAATTTGGTGACCGGAATCCGGCGACTAGGCTCCGGCGACCGGCCATGGGAAGCCGGAGGAGTTGAGTGATATTTCAGCAAAGTTTGTTTTTTTATCTTCCACTTTCTCAGCATATTATAATTCAAAAATATGTTAGATAAGACAAAAGGACAAAAAAGGAAGAAAAAAAATTAAATTTGTACTAGAATTGAAAAAGATTTGTTCAAATGGGCAATAGAGTTGTTACCTTATGTTGAATAAGGGAGAAAAATAAGATGGTCATTGAAATGGGTAATGAGGGGGCCTTTTTTATACTAAATGGGTATTTTCCCAAAAAAAAATCCTTTTTTTTTTCGTGGGTCGGGCCCAAAGGAGCCGGGTCGAGATTTTCGAATCCGGGTCGAAATTTTTTTTCTTCTGCAGATCGCAGCGGCGTCGATCGGTGCTGGGGAAAACCGCGCTGGACCAATCTCGAGTAGAGGCTGCATGCCGAGGGCGCCGTCTAAGGCTGGTGGAGACATGCGGCAGCGTTTGGAGGACGAAGCCAGATCGGCGTCATCGATGCTGGGCTAAAGTCGTGCACCAGGAACGGATGAGACAGGGACTCGGATCCACAAGGGTCGTGGCAGGTGGTCGATCTCGTCGACGGGGATGAAGGGGACAATTCTCTTCCAGGTGGCGGTGCGGGTTAGTCGTCGAGGACGACTAGATCGGGGACGAACCAGATCGGATCTGGCACCGTCGGGGTTGATGGGGTCGACGATGGGTGCCCAGAGCAAATTTGCTTGTTGCTAGGGCTTGGGCGCGGCGTTGATTAGAGGAGGAAGCCGGGCCGGAGAAAAGTGATCGGGTGTCGATGTGGGCTGGGATGGCGTCGGAGCAACAGCAGCAGCGTCCTGTTGGAGTATGCATCGGTGCAGGGGCTGATCAGGGTTGCAGGGCTGCAGCTAGCGCAGCTAGCGGCGGTGGGAGGAGAGAAAAAAAAAGGCTAGGTTTTTTTTTTCTTTTTCCTTAGCTTAAAACTCAGGGAATAAAGGTACGTGTCTGATAATGTGTTGTAAGAAAATGAGAAATTGGTCTAGTCATTTCATTGATAATCCCATTTATATAAGGTGATTATTACAACGGTAATAGTAAATACATTTATGACAATAATGACTACATAATTATCTCTTGTCTGTTATATTCACGAAGACACATAATGTGTTTTTCATTGAATAAATACTCTTTTTATACACTTATTGTTCTCAATAGTTTTTATGTAAGAGGATATAAATATAATTTAATAATTGAAAATAAAATGAGGTAAAATGAACAAATGTGGAGTTTCCTAGAACAACACTTAAACAAAAGAAGTAGAAAAACCATAAACCCTTAACATCAGACCTGCTCACGCTCGCGTCCATAAAAACTGCTGAGACCGCGACTGAAGGTAAATGTCAAATTGTTCCTTTTTGAGTTCTCTGAACGGATTTTTGTTTCTCTGGGAATTTGAAACTGACCCATCTTCCATTTATCTATAATCTAGAGCTCTACTGTCTATGCATTTATCATCTCCAATGTCTAAATTATTGATGGGTTTTGGCCGAAATCGAGTTTAATCATATTGATATGAATAATAAAGCATGCCTGATATCTTTTTGGTGGTAAATGAGTTTCTTTGTTTATATGTATGCATTGATTTTTTGTTCATTAAACCAGTTGTCTGATTGAAGCTCACATATTGGATTGTAGAGAGAAAGAGAGAGTTTAGGGGTGTATTGGTATGGCTTTTCGTGGAGGCGCTAAGCGGTCAATTGGTTCAATACTGTCTAGTTATAGATACTCAACTACAGCTACTGCTGCTAATGGCCGAGGTTTTTCTACCTGTGTTTCAAACAAAAGGGCTGTCGTTTCTCATGTCACAGAGACCCAAGCCTCAATTCCTTTGAGACTTGCCAATACCCAATGTGGGTCTGCTCTCTTGCTTGTTAGGAGGTTCAGCGTGGGAGCATCATCGTCTCCTGACCAAATGAGTCTTATAAAGCAACTCAGGCAGAGAACCAGTGCTCCTATCAAGGATGTCAAGGCTGCTCTCATTGACTGCAATTGGGAAATTGGTATCTCATGTGTCCCTTTTTTAATGATGCTGACATAAGCTGCCTCTTTGCTTTTTGCATTGTAAAAAAGGTTGGTTCCTCTTTGATGGAATGCAGAGGATGCACTGAAGGAATTGAGGAGGAGAGGAAAGGTTTTGGCATCGAAAAAGTCTTCGAGAATGGCTTCTGAGGGTTTGCTTGCACTGGCTCAGAACGAGAGCAGGGCTGCCATAATCGAACTCAACTGTGAGACTGACTTTGTTGCTAGAAATGAAATCTTTCAATACTTGGTTAGTCTTACTTTCGACTTTATCTGGGTGTGTGTTTATGCAGAACTAAATACAATTTTTATTTTATTCTATTCTGAGTTAATTATCACATATTTTGTTACCCTTTAAGTCTTCAATTTCCTTTTTACTCTTAAATATGATTACCATTCTGGAGCTCACACTTCATTTATCCTCCAGGCATTAGCTTTGGCAAAGCACGCTTTGCTAGCTGAAGGCTCTTCTCAACAGGTTCCTGGAGTCATTCCCATTGCCTCGGAACATTTAGAGGTGAGGATTATGCATTGTTTTTTTGTCTTTAATGTAAATCGTGTTTTCAGATATCCTAGTTTACTTATGATGCTTCAGCACGATAATGTTTTTCAAGGACCTTATCACACACTGAGTCCTTGAATTAATTACAAGGATATAATGAGTATCACCATGAACTAAGAGCTTATTTGCCTTAATATCTGTGCGTGGACTTAGTATGAATGATTCTGTTTAGTGAAGTTGTGAAGGTGATTATAGAATAGATCAAGAGTATTTGTGAATAACATGCTAGTTTGACTCCCAAGTCTTGATGAATCTAGATCTCTGTAGCAATTTTACTCTATGTTGAAAGTTAAAAGTAATTAAATGTAATTAGTGAAATCAGAGATTTTGATTTCTCTGCCCTAGTAATAATGGTGAACTGTGTAGTGAGCCTATTGAGTTGGCTAATTTTAAACGCATTTTTTAAAAATCTCAATAAAATTTGGGTGTCCTGCAAAGTTAATCTTACTTTATCGCATCATTATCAGGACTTGAAGTTAAATCTTGAACACCCGAAAATTAGTGGAGAAACATCTGTTCAGAATGCCATTACGGAAGTGGCTGCAATAATGGGGGAAAATATTAAACTTAGAAGGGGGTTTGTGATGCCTACAGCTTCACATGGTGTTATTTCTACGTACCTCCATGCAAGTCCCCAACCAGGTACACAACTAAACCACGTCTTTCCCTTTCGCAGAAAATAGCGTCCTTGAATTCAAAAATGGTGCACCTATCTTCTGATATTTCAGATCCTATCTTGATCTTATGCAAAGTCACAAACGCTTAAAGAAAATATTTGAATGAGCATCGCAATTGGTTTTCATCATTATATGTTCTATCTAAATTACAGGTTTGGGTCGCATTGCTGGAATTTTATCTCTTGAAATAGATGACAAGAATGCTCAGTCGGATGCCATCCAGCGGATTGGGTCGGAATTGGCAATGCATGTGGTGGCTGCAAAGCCTTTATTCTTAACGAAGGAACTTGTTTCTTCTGATGCATTACAGAGTGAACGGGAAATTCTGAAGTCTCAGGTACTTGGTAACATCATGTTATCTTTAATAGTCAGCTCTTTACTCTGTTTTAAATATGAAACAGTCTGTTATAATAAAACAAGTCAATGCACCTAATTGCATGTTGATAGATATATTGTAGGATTTCAAATTAATGAGCCTCTTTGCAGTGTCTACTGATCATTTTATAGGAGTCACCAGGAGGCCATTCTATTTTTGTTTTGTTTCTGTTGTTTTTATTTCTTTTTAGTTTCACTTTTTTACGTCTTTCAAACTCTACCTTTCGTCCGAAGGATACGGTTGACCATGCCACAGTGGGTACCCTCTAGGTACTTTGCCGAACACTAAATCTTGAATTTATAGAGAGGCTTCATATTTGGCCAATCACCAGAAAGAATACAAACAAACAAGGAAACTGAAAAGGCCCCCATACCCTACTATACTCAATTGCATAACCATTTCAAAACAACAACAAAAGAATACCTGCTTTTAAGAAAGGCTTGAGTTAACTATGTCAGCCTCCTCAACCCTAGATATCTTTCCATCCTTTTAGCCTCTTTTCAACCATTCCTAGCACCAGATTTTAGGAAGTTGCAGCCTTAGATTTCCTCCCAATGGAAGCCCCCGATATTTTTGATAATTGAACTTTCATCCATTTGAGTTTGCTAGACTCAGGTTTATTCTTGACTGCAGCAATTGCAAAGTGCAAATTGCCAAATCAGCCAATGCCTTCTCATGTTTTTCCTCACCAGGGGATACACAAGGGATGCTGTTGTTTACATATTGAAGTTGTGATACTTATACCCCCCTCGTTCCCAATTTCATCTCTTTGATAGCTGTCTTTCTTACTCAATAGACCAACCTGCTCACCATATCCACTAGTACTGAATAAAAAAGGTGAAGAGGATCAGCTTGACACAAACCTTGTTTAAAATTTATCTAGGCCACCACTGATTATCATTGGAAAATTAGCAGACCGTGGGCAACCCAAAGCCCATCTGCCGACATTGGCCCAAAACTGTCCCTTTCCATTACAAAATGGAAGTGATTTCACTCACACGGTCATATGCCTTTAAAAAAATCCGATCTTAAATACCAAACCCGTCACCTTATTCTTGCTGTCAATTTTTGTATTTACTTCATATGGCTGGAAGAAAGCTTATGCGCATGTAATCTCCAACTTTTAAAGATTCCATGTTCCTTGGATGAGACATGATGCAAGTCGCATTTTGATAGCATTCACTATCCAATTTCTACAATCCTCAAAGACCTGCAACAATGCTATCAAAGCCATCTGGCTATGATCAGAAACTTCAATTGTAACTCACATGTCACATCTGTCCTTATATACTTCCGCATCTGTTGGTAGCAGCTTTTAATATTTTTTTCTCTAATTTGATGAATACTTGGTGATACTTACCAACTCAAGCACCGTTGAGACAAAGAACTAGACTCATTCTCTTAACACCTTGATCAAGATGATGCCTTTTATTCGTTTAGATAGAGAAATAAAATATACTAGCTTCTTGCCAGAAATTCACTTACTGCTTATTTACCTACATGCCTGTGGTAACACCTTTTCTTTGTATCCTGTTGATGTCAGGCTGAAAGTACGGGGAAGTCTCAGATGGCCATAGACAAAATAGTAGAAGGTCGTTTGCGCAAATACTATGAGGACGTTGTTCTTATGGAACAGAAGTTTATTGTGGACGATTCTGTAAATGTAGAGGTAATGCATCTATATATCTTTTAAAAATAAGAAAGGTCTAGAAATTAAACATGATCCAATAAAGAAAGTAAGTAGGGAACATTTGTAAAGCTTTAAGTCAGTTATTTTGCTTTTATGTCTGTTTAGGGCCCCAACTATCCCGAAAAAAAAAAAGAAATAGGAAAAGAGTATTCCACTAAGTGCACCAATGTTAAAGTTTGAGTTGCAAGCCTAACAAGAATAACTTTCATTCACTTGGTATTTGTTTTCATGTAAGATAAATTTTAATGATAACTTCTTATTATGTGGATTTCATATTAACACCATATAATTCCAAAGCAATATAATTTATAAAGTTAAGATACATAAATTTATGTTGCATCTAGAGTTCTCACATGACTACAAGTACTTCAATTACTGTAATGATATATATTTTTTTAAACGATTACTTTAATGATATTGTAATATCTAAGTTGGCTTCCTCTCGGTAAAATGTTACCGCGTAAGCAAGCTATCTGGGACACTTCCTGACTGTTGTGTGACAAACATATCTTACAGACACTATTAGATAAGCTATCTAAGGAAGTGGGATCACCTGTGAAGATTGAGAGCTTTTTCAGGATGGAAGTTGGAGAAGGAATTCAAAGGTAGAAACTCATAACTATTGTTTATGTTTTTCTGTCTAGGTGGGATTTTACCATGTGTTACTACTGACTAAACTCTCATGCACACGCGCACGGACACACATCTGGACAGTAGGGATGATCATGTACATTTGAGTTTTGTTATCAATATAGTTTTAATTGTTGTTTCACTTCTATCTTGTGGATATTGTTCATGTTATTTGGCTCATATCGTTCACATTTGCATCATTAGGATATGGTTAAGAGCATACTTTATCCACGCTCTATGCTGCAAATACAATATCTATTACTTGTAGAATGCCTTTATTGCACCAGTGCAGCTCTGCAGAGATTCCTTTGATGAAAAAAATTTCTTCTAGTTCCCACAGGATTCAAGTGTTAAGAGAAATAACCAAATCCACCTAAGCAATAGGGGAGAGATATCCAGTACATCTGAAAATTTGGTTGAGAGCCTGCTCCCATTTTGTAAACCTCTTAACCTGGGTAAAGGAGTGAATTGATCCCTTATCACTTGGAAGAAGAATTAGTAATATATTTGTGTTCATTCTTCATACTAATAAAGCAGGAGGTTGTAGAACTAATATTTCTTTCAAAGTTTCTTGTTGTTATGTTATGTTAGTGACCATGTGAAAATTTGGCAGGCTTGAAGAATCCAGTACATCTGAAAATTTGGCTGAGGCCGCTTGAGGAAATGCTGCCCCTTAATCCACAGATTGTAGAATTCTGGAGCATCTCCAGAAGCAGGGACTCAGCCTGGATTTGTTGATACTCGGCATGATTTCTTTCGTTATGCTCGCTCACTGATGATAAATGGCCTTTTAGTTGCTGCTGTTCTCAGGTCATGATGTAATGGGAAAAAAATGTCTTTTTTGTTATTTTGACAGATTTGAGTTTCTTTTCAGTTTCTGTCAACAAATACAAAATGTCTTGGAGCCTCAGTGTGCATGTTCCCGTGTGAAGCCATTGCCATTTCTTAGGAATAGCACTGGCTTTGAGGCTTCCAAGATGAACAAGCTGACTTTATGTTTTACCATTAACATGGTGAATATTGGTAGAGTTAATAGTTGGAGAGGGGTTTTATCAAGTGAAGGATTTGAATTATTGGGGTTTATGACGTAATTATTAATGATAAGATGAATGGGAAGAAACTTCAATATCAAGAGGGTTGTAAATTACATTCCAATGCCTGTTACATTATGCCCAACTAGCCAGGAGGTTTCTCTACAAAAACGTCCTTTTCTTTTGTCCACTTGAAATTCCACGGAAGGAGGATGGGGAGCTTCTATTAGGAAATAACTTGCGCTACTACGTACGTGTAATCTTGTGCTCTATCTATTTTACATGGTTTTGATCCATAATTAGATAATTGAAATAGATCTCTTGTTGTTTGTTGTATTTTACTTATCTATGATCAAACACTCTACTACTTGATTGCTTGCTAATTTGTGAATCAAAATTGGGTCTTTAATCCTTGGTTTGCTAGAAATCTTGGGTTATCAAGTCATCATTATACATTTCTTCAGAATCGATTAGCTCCATTTGAAAATGCTCAAAGTCTGTTGTAGGATGAGCATCACAAAGAACCTACTAGAAGTCTTAATGCTTGTCAGTAAGGGCCAATCCGAATTGAACTAATCCATCTTTTCAGACAGTTTTACCGTTTTTCCATCTTAGCCCTCCAGTCTGCTACAGGCTTTTCCTCTCTCTCCTGATTTCTTACTTAGAGAGTTTAAATATCGAACTCATACTATTTCCAATAGATATTAGCTCCAAAAGATCGAAAATCAAAATAGATGGCATTGTTTGGGCCTAAATTTACATTTACCCGAGACTATGGGCCGAAGCCCAGAGGGTCACCCATTAGCGGGTAATCCAATATGATTTAAATCAGTTTCCGTCTAGGAGAGGATTTGGAGTCCTAATAGGAATCTGAATTGGAGATGGTTTAAGGTAATACAATCCTATTCGATATCATAATCCATTATGCTTGATACACACGTATTTGGGGTTTTGAGATCAGTATATAAAGAACTCTAGGACAATGTAAAAAGGGTTCTCAACCATACAACTACAAGTTTTTGCCCTGCAAATCTTGCAAGCATCTCCGGAGCACTCTCTCGCGAACTGCCTTCCAGCAACTGCAAACGACACTATTCCAACCAAGCGGCAAACCTACGCCCACCACCGGTCGCCGTACACCTGCCGTTGTTGTCGAAAGTGACTTGCGTTCGTGTCGAAGCATCGCTGAGACATATCGAGTCCAGTCGTCACGCCTTGTGACAAATCGAGTCGTTACCCCGGTAACTGTCTTTCCCAATCTGCCAGAGGCTGGACGAACACAAGCCGCGGTCTTGATACTAAACTCTGCTTTGCATCCCAGGATCGAAGTAAGACTATCTCAATCTGCAAGAGGTTGAGTAGAAAAATCCTAGTAAACCGTTTACTTAGGTCTTGTTCGAGCCTCTACGCCGGCCTGTCAACGCCCGCGTACAGTCGCTTAATCGAGAAGTCAGGTAACAGGGAGCAGACAAACACGTTCGCCAGAGTCATCCACTCGCCAAGGGTGATTCGCTCGCTAGACGTCGTCCGCCACCAAGGTTGTACCTAACCCAAAGGTACTGGCACGCTCGCACCAGGACTGAAACTTACGTACGCCACCCCAACTTGTTGATAGTTCGACAGGTGTCAATACCGACGCGAACATTTTTGGCACGCCCAGTGGGACGAGTGTCAAGATTGCGCAAGCCAATATCTACAAACGACCGATGTCGTTCTGCAAGAAACCAGAACATCAGCTGTTGAAACAGCACAACTCAGCTGCATGTAGGGGTCTGTCCGAATCTCAGCTGCAAGCCAAGTTTGGAGACGGCAGACCTGAGATTGATGATCTGACTGAGGTCCTCGAGGGAGGTAACCATACTCCCGAAAACTCGGAGGGTATCGCTGATCGCCACCAGGAAGGCGATATCCCGAACACCGCAATGGCTCCATTAGGTTCTGAAACCAATGATGGAGATGGAATTCTCCAGACTCGGACGCCCTCTACTGAGGAGATAGTAGAATCTTTTGGCGTTATAATATCTAAGTCTCGGGCTACTGATGTTATCCTAGAGAAGATAGAAGCTACTTTGAAGGAGTTGAAGACCGAACAGATTGGTCATATGACCAACATCCGTGCTTTGGCGGGGCAATCACAGATGAATGCTGGAAATATTACTTCTCTCACTAAAAGTCTTGATAGCTTAGTGAGGGGGCATCAAGCCGAGCTCAACAAACAACTCCAGCAACAGCAGGAGGAATTCAGAGCCCAGATGCTGCAGCAGCAGGATCAGATGGAAAAGACCAACGCCGCTGTTGAGCGATTGGCGCAGAATCTGAATTGGAGATGGTTTAAGGTAATACAATCCTATTCGATATCATAATCCATTATGCTTGATACACATGTATTTGGGGTTTTGAGATCAGTATATAAAGAACTCTAGGACAACGTAAAAAGGGTTCTCAATCATACAACTACAAGCTTTTGCCCTGCAAATCTTGCAAGCATCTCCGGAGCACTCTCTCGCGAACTGCCTTCCACCAACTGCAAACAACACTATTCCAACCAAGCCGCAAACCTACGCCCACCACCGGTCGCCGTACACCTGCCGTTGTTGTCGAAAGTGACTTGCGTTCGTGTCGAAGCATCGCTGAGACATATCGAGTCCAGTCGTCACTCCTTGTGACAAATCGAGTCGTTACCCCGGTAACAGTCTTTCCCAATCTGCCAGAGGTTGGACGAACACAAGCCGCGACCTTGATACTAAGCTCTGCTTTGCATCCCAGGATCGAAGTAAGACTATCTCAATCTGCAAGAGGTTGAGTAGAAAAATCCTAGTAAACCGTTTACTTAGGTCTTGTTCGAGCCTCTACGCCGGCCTGTCAACGCTCGCGTACAGTCGCTTGATCGAGAAGTCAGGTAGCAGGGAGCAGACGAACACGTTCGCCAGAGTCATCCGCTCGCCAAGGGTGATTCGCTCGCTAGACGTCGTCCGCCACCCAGGTTGTACCTAACCCAAATGTACTGGCACGCTCGCACCAGGACTGAAACTTACGTCCGCCACCCCCACGTGTTGATAGTTCGACAGGTGTCAATACCGACGCGAACATGCATGATAATTGTTCTTTTCATTTCAAAATCGGTAATTATTTACAGTTTATAATCAATTTGCTACCTTGGTAACCAATTTGCTATCCTAGTTTTCATAATCAGACATTTTTTACACTAAATTTTAATCTCAGCCAATTTACTACGACCCTAGGTCTTCATATTTAACCAATTTACTAGGCTTTTGTCAAATTAACTTGTTTAACTCTTCCTCCATTCAGCCGTCCAATCACTACTGATTAACTTAGAAAGCCATGTATAAAATTTCAAATCAAACAAGTAACTAAACAACTTACAAACATTCTAAAAAAAAAAGGCTACACAATTTACGATTGGATAACCAATTATTCCCTGTGTAACGATATTATGTGCTTTTCAAAAAAAAAAAAAACAAAATTTTTGCTATGAGACTATAACTATGATAAAGTAGTAATACGAGCACCATATCCAAATCTAAATAGTCGAAATAATGAAAAGGTCTAAGCTGTAATAAATCTTACACAAATTTGTATATATCAAATTATCAATACTGAATACATGCACTTCATCATTTTCATGCATGTTGCTCATGTCCGGTTAAGTGAGAGATAACCGCGCTGTAATATAGCTAGGGTGTAAGGAATCCTAAAGCTGCTGACCCTCGGCTATTTAAACTTTCTTGTAATCAATTGATTTGTCTAAAGTATTTTGCAAAACACTTCTACAAAATAATATGTATACGCATAGATATACTAGTACTAGCTAGAAACGCATGCAATTGACATTGAGAATTTCTATACAATTTACAAAGCAAATCTAACTTCGGTTTGATCTACTATATATGCATTCTCTATATTTCCATCTTGCATAGTTGCTTTCTGTTGCCTTTTCATCAATTGGATGGGAATCCAACAGAACAAGGAGGTCCAAAATGGATAAATCTAACTGTTGTTTCCAACTCAGTAGATTAGAATTAGATCGAATAAGAAGATTGATATGCCAAAATATCCATGCTCACCAAGCCATAATGGAAAATGAGCTGGCACCTTGCAGATATATATAGAAAGAAAGGATAAAGCTATTACAGAAATGTGATGGAAACAAGTTAAGATATGAATGTGGAATCGTACTAAGGACACATCTCTATTCATTTCAGTAATGCAAAGATTCGACAATGTGCATGATATTCAAGTTTGATGTTTCCCTCACTGCAACTTTTGCAATGGAGGCGGTGAAAGATTGATTCTTGAAACCTACTGTATATACATATAAACATATATACATGTGATCGACGAATTTAAGTGTTAACAAAACAAACATATATACATATAAACATATAGACATTGAAACTTGAAACGAAACTTGGGGGAGTTTTGAAAGATTGATTCTAAAAACCTACACTACCAGAAAAGGGGTTATAGCCGACGACGCCATCTCGTCGGCCGTTTTCATTAAATCGTCGGCTATAGTCATAGCCGACGATACTTCGTCGGCTATTCTCTCGTCGGGAATGCGCCGTCGGCTATAGTATAGCCGACGACACTGAGGGTAAGTCGTCGGCTTATAAAACACGCGGTATAGCCGACGAATAAAGCGTCGTCGGCTATACTTCGAACATTGCCGATGACAGGATCGTCGGCTTCAAAAATTACGTAATTGCCCCTAACCCGGAAGTATACTGTCGTCGGCTATGCGGGAGTATAGCCGACGACACTATCGTCGGCTATAGCCGGGGAATTAATCGTCGGCCATAACAATCGCCGGTACCAGGAACGGCTTTTTTTGCCGGAAGCCGGGAGGGTATAGCCGACGAAATATGGCCCATTTCGTCGGCTATAACCCCTAAATATTTAAAAAAATTTAAAAATTTAACTCGGGCCCAATTTCACTTCGTCTTCGGTTTGGCTGCAGAAAATCCACAAACAAACATCCAAATATCCAACAAATATCCACATCAATCAATCCCTAATATCCTACCTACTGTACAAATTAACCCCCTAGCTAACTAGTCATCTACTCATCATCACCCCCTAAACGCGTAGCGTCGTCGACCGGATCGTTCGAGTTCCGGTGGGGAGTGGGGACGACGAACTGGGGCATCTGTGGCGGAGGCGGGGGCTGGAATCCAGCCTGCTGGGCCTCCCAAGATAGCTGCATCCATCGGTACATCTCCGGCACAGATGCGTCTCTGGCCTGCTGCGCCGAAGCCTCCGCGGCCCTCGCCAACTCCGCCTGCTCGAGCGCCTCCACCGCCCTCGCCAACTCCGCCTGAGTCCTCTGCAGCTGCGTCTGCAAATCTCCTCTCGTCGAAGCCGCACGCTGCGTGCTGGGATTCGCCGGCGTGTACTTGAGAACCCCATCTCCCGCCGCACCTAGGCCTCTCTGGTAGAAGTAGTTGTTGCCCGTCCCCACCGCCGCGTGCATGATCTGAGAGGCCAAGCGCGGCTCAAGGGTGTCGATCGTGGAGGCAAACTCCACGATCGCCTCTTCGGACGCCCCTTCCCCCAGGGTGTCTCGCGCGATCCCGAAGGTGATCGCGTCGGTCTCCGCATCTATTTCCGCCTAATTGACAAGAAAATATAATAAACGAATTAATAAAAAAAAATATATAAATTAATTTAATGAAACACTTTTATTGAATATGGGCGAATACTTACCGCTTGGTCGGGACGCCTCGGATACATCTGCGCATGAATCCACGACAACGGTCTCAGCGGTCGGTCCCTCCTCGCCATCTCTGCCCACTGCCTCCAGGAGCGGGCGCCGCCGTGGTGGGGGTGCTCGTTCCTCTTGCGGTTGTCGCTGTTCGTCTTCGAGATTTTCTGTATTATAACAACAAACATATAAACGCAAATATAAATTAGTAACTAAATTAAAATATTAGGAACTAACCAAAATAAAATTATTAACTAATTTAGTTACTAACTAATTTAATTTAATTAGTAACTACTTAACTAACTAATTTAATTTAGTAACTAACTAACTTACTAACTACCTAATTTAATTTAATTTAATTTAATTTAGTAACGAACTAACTAACTATGTAACTAACTAACTAACTTAATTTAATAACTAATAACTAACTAACTAATTAATTTAATTAAGTAACTACATAATTTAATTATTAAATAACATTAAAAAGTTATATACTAGGAGGCTAAATTTTCTTACCGAGACCCTGTCGCTCCCGAAGTAGGCTACCAGCCATAGCCACTCATACTCCCTGTACCGGAACTCGTGGGGGGTTGCACCTCGCCCCAAGCGCTGCTCCACATGGTACGTCCTGTAGTGCGTCGCCAGCTCGTTCTTCCACTCGGAGTACCTATATTAACAAAACACAACTGTTAGATATATTCGTACACTGTCAATAAATATATTTATACAAAAAAAAGTGAAACACATAACCTGTTCTTCAGCTGCTCGTCTCTCCACCAGTCCAAGGTAGGATGGACTCTAAACCATTGCTGCAATATTATAAATTAATTAGAAAATATTTTTATATAGTTATAAGGACTGAATTCATAAATGTTTATTTTCTATAATAAAAATACGATTTAACTCACCGACAGTGCATTGTACACTCGCGCCTTGATGTCATCGGGCACAGAGCCCCAGTCGGGCCACAACAGTGGGACCCTGTCCCGCACGAGCATGCCCGTCGCGTTGATATACTTGGTGGTGGTGTCTCTCCTCTCAATCGGGCGTCCATCCTCACCGGGACCGGGCAGGATCTCTCTGATCCCACCGGTGAGCTCCCTCTCCAGGGTCGACATGTTCGCTGGCCCTCTGGTCCGTCTCGTCCCCGCGGGTTTATTGACGATGACGCCTGTTTCATAATTAAAATGAAGATATAGTTAAATAATTATTTAAACTAACTAATTAAATAATTAATTAAACAATCTAAATAATTAATTAAACTAACCAATTACCTGCGTCGTTGTACTGCTTGTCCTTCTCACGAACGGCCCACAGGCCGCGGCAGTCCTCTGAGTCGAAAGGACTGTAGACGTAGGCCTCCTCCTAGGGAATCTCGTGGGGCCGGTCGTGCCTCCAAATCTGCCTCCCCCTGGCGTCGTACTCAGGGATGGCAGGGAGGAACTGGACCATGTACATCCCCGATGGCGGAGACATACGGGGCGTGGACCCTGAGGGGCCTGCTCCCCCTGACGGTGGGCCCCGTAGCTGTGGATGCTGTCGCTGTGGGGGGACAGGGAGCATCTATGGAGGGTCCAGATCGGCGCGCGGTGGGGTCGGCTGCCGATCCTGGAACAGTGCTGAAGTGCACTGGGGTCTGGTGGCTCTGCGTCCTCCTCCGACACTCGAGTCAGGGCCCGCTCCCGTCGACTCATACGAGGAGCCCCCACGTGGATCGCTCGGGGTCAATCCCATCAACGTCTCCTCTCGTCGACTCATAGGCCGGCCTAGGCCCCGACGACCGCTGGATCCGCTCCCCCCACGGCTGGCTCCTGCCTGAGCGTCGGGGTCGCTCTCGGTCCGTCTGCCAAGCCATCGGTCTACAAAGCGGCGGTTTCCTGCACAATTAGTACATAAATTCCATAAATTGCACAAAAATTCTACAAAAAAATTAAAAACTTCATTCAATATATATATACCTAAATATATTTATACCTAATTATATATATATATATTCCGAAATATATATATATATAGATATATATATATATATATATATATGTATATCCTTCTAAAAAATCTTGTTAATTCCACAAAATTAAAAAAAATTCCACAAAATTCCTTAAATTTCACAAAAAAAATAAAAAACTTCATTAAATATATATATACCTAATTATATATATACCTAAATATATTTATACCTAATTATATATATATATATAATTATATATATATATTCCGAAATATATATATATATATATATATATAGATATATATATCCTCCTAAAAATTTTTGTTAATTCCACAAAATTAAACAAAATTCCACAAAATTCCATAAATTTCACACAAAAATAAAATACGTCATTAAATATATATATACCTAATTATATATATACCTAAATATATTTATACCTAATTATATATAAATTAGTATACTAGTATATAAATTCCACAAAATTCCACAATTAGTATATATATAAAAACCCTAAATTTAACAAAAAATCCACAAAATTAGTATATAAATTCCACAAAATTCCACAAAATTAACAAAAAATCCACACAATTCCATAAATTTCACAAAAACCCTAAATTCCACAAAAAATTCACAAAAACCCTAAATTTAAAAAAAAAACAAAATTCCAGAAAATAAATAAAAACCCTAAATGAGCAATCGATCGGGACTACCTGACATGGTGGTGCAGTCTGGACGAGGAGCTTGGTGGGTGCGGCGGCGACGGCGGCTAGGGGCGGCTGATCGATCGGCTCGTCTGGTTCGGGTCGGGGAGGCGTCGGGAAGCTCGGGCACGGGGCGGGGAGGGGTCGGGTAGGGCAGGGGAGGGTCGGTCGGCGTCGGGAGGCGTGGTGGTGGTCGGTCGGCGTCGGGGAGGCGTGGTGGCGATTAGGGATTTCGGCAAAAATCCAGAAAATGAGGGAGAGGCGCCTCTGTTGCGGTTTAAATCGAAGGACTATAGCCGACGATTTAATTTTAATTCGTCGGCTATAGTCATAGCCGACGACATTCGTCGGCTATACTCTGACCCGACATCCGGGTCGGGCCGAAGTTGGGCTTTGCGGGCCGGTTAAAGCCGACGAAGTATGGATTTCGTCGCCTATAGTGTGGACTATAGCCGACGATTTGATTTTAATTCGTCGGCTATACTATAGCCGACGAATTTCTTCGGCTATACTCGTCCGGGCCGGGCCGAAGTTGGGCTTTGCGGGCCGGTTATAGCCGACGAAATAGTTATGTCGTCGCCTATAATATGAATCTCGTCGGCTATATTATGAATCTCGTCGGCTATACTTCACGCTCTCAGCAGCCGTCAGATCTCGCCCATCCAACGGCGGACAATGAAACGGCGCGGATCGCAAGAGTTTAGCCGACGAAGTTAAGTATGTCGTCGGCTATTCTTTGGTCAAACTACAAAGTCAAACCTCTAAACGCTTTAAAACGGAAATTGGCCCGTCTAGATGACGTTTTTTGGCCTGACCTTCAATAGAGAATAGTTTCAGATCGATGAGACGCAACTAATCGTATAAAAATTTTCCTCAAAATATTTACCGACCGTCAGGCTACCCATAGGAAAACGGGAGTAAAAAACAGCTAACCGCAACATTCGGCACACAGATTTTGTCGGAATCTTCCCATTTTTCAACCGTAGACGTATTTCAATATTTCAGTCGTATCTTATTTCACGACACTTTTGCATTTGAAGGGTCTACGTATAGCAACTATTTGAAACTATACATTCACTTAAACACTTAGTAAACAAGTTAAGGAACATTAGTGCATATGTTCCGATTTCGAATCTAAAAGTTTGGAAAATCTATTCCAACCGTCAGATATCACCGTTAAGATTAAATACATGTATGAAAAAAATTCCAACTACATCTGACAACGTTAAAGGCTCGATCGGTACGGTCAAACTGCAAAGTCAAACCTCTAAACGCTTTAAAACGGAAATTGGCCCGTCTAGATGACGTTTTTTGGCCTGACCTTCAACAGAGAATAGTTTCAGATCGATGGGACGCAACTAATCGTATAAAAATTTTCCTCAACCTTTTTACCGAACGTCAGGCTACCCATAGGAAAACGAGAGTAAAAAACAGCTAACCGCAACATTCGGCACACAGATTTTGTCGGAATCTTCCCATTTTTCAACCGTAGACGTATTTCAATATTTCGGTCGTATCTTATTTCACGACACTTTTGCATTTGACGGGTCTACGTATAGCAACTATTTGAAACTATACATTCACTTAAACACTTAGTAAACAAGTTAAGGAACATTAGTGCATATGTTCCGATTTCGAATCTAAAAGTTTGGAAAATCTATTCCAACCGTCAGATATCACCGTTAAGATTAAATACATGTATGAAAAAAATTCCAACTACATCTGACAACGTTAAAGGCTCGATCGGTACGGTCAAACGAAGTATGGTCCATTTCGTCGGCTATAATGCTTATCTTTCTGAAAATTTGCCATTTAGGGCCTGAAATAAATTCCTGAACATCGCACAAACAATTCAATACAATTTCCCATAAACTCGGAAAACGGTAATTAAGGACGAAAAAAGTATTCATACATGCATGCACCATCGTACACAAATTCCACATAAAGAGTATACTAAGGATGGTAATCAGAATCATCCTCATCACTTGAGTCAGACGTAGTATAGTAGTTCATATCTGGCAACCGGTGCTCGTACTCGTCGTCTGAGTCATCGTCTGCCTGATATAGACGATTCGGATTAACATCATACATGGGCACCTGACCCCTAGGAAGTCGAACCACTCTGCCCGGTGTCACATTATTATTGCGGATGGTGGAGGATTCCGGAATGTCGCCGGCGTCCGGCTCTTGGTATGCGGTCGCTTCTTGACACTCTGTGCTCACACCAAGTGTGGTAGCACTGTATATGTCTCGCTGAGACACATGGTTAACTACCTTCCACGTGCCTTTGTTCAATGGATCGTCCAGATAAAAAACCTTTTTGGCCGCTGTGGCGAAAACAAAGGGGTCGTCTTCATACACACTAGTGGCGGTATTCACCGAAAGTATGCCGTACTGATCGAACCGTATGCGGTGCGGCCTAGTATCAAACCATCGACACTTGAACAAGTGGACTTTCATGCGGTTCCCATAAATGAGTTCAACAACTGACTGTAGGACACCGTAAAAATCCACGCCCCCCTCTGCACCATCGACCATCACCCCACAATTCTGTGTTTTGCGTTCCCCGTCTCTAGCTTCACATATATACTTAACGCCATTGACATCACACATTGGGCGGACTGTGGAAGATATCGGCTTCATCGACAACAGCCTCAATTCCTCTGAGTAATTTGTATGACCACCCCTCTCAGCCACTTGCATCAGCTGAAAAATATAACTCAAATCAGTTGGTGTGTTTATGATTAAAGAATAGGGAACTGTAAAAGAAAGCCATCTAATATATATATTTATACACTTACCCATTGTGGAAAATAGTCTGCAAACGTCGTGTTGTGGTACTCGACATCACCGCGAACTTCCTTGCAGTGAAGATGGGTTCGTTTCCAATATTGTACCTCCGGACAGTTTATTAGAACCCACCAGTGGGCAATCCCTACCTCATGGTCAGGCAACTTGTCCACCCCCTTCTTCTTGAAGCTTCCGTATGGTACAACAGAGTTGGCGACGATAGATAGGTTGAACTCGGGGTCATCTCGACTTGGATGTTGTGGGGGGTCCTCCATCGCTCCCAAGTACAACTTGGCGTACGTTACACACTCATGCGCAATGTAAGCTTCAGCAATACACCCCTCAGGCGCAGATTTATTGTGCACATATTTCTTGTACTCTCCAAGTTGTCTGCAAGGTTAACAAGTGCATGTTAAGAGCATGCAACTTTTATTTAAAAACATGTATAAATCAAATTTATGAATAACATGTACCTTTCGATGGGATACATCCAAGTGTAGTGTACGGGACCGGTAAGCAACAATTGTTGGGGAAGATGGATCATCAGGTGAGGCATGATGTCAAAGAAGTTTGGGGGAAATATCCTCTCGAACTTGCACAAGATAAAAACGATTTCCTCATGCATTCTCTTGAGGTCTGATTTTCTAACTTCTCTAGTGCATAACTTCTGGAAGAATCTTGACAACGCCACCAACGGCTCAACCACTTCATCGTCCAAGTACGCTCGAATGAAAATAGGGAAGAGGCGTTGAAGCAGTACATGGCAGTCGTGACTCTTCAATCCGTACATCTTGTTGTCTCGGTAGTTAACACACTTGCTTATGTTACCCGCATAGCCATAAGGATACCTGCATAGCCATTAACAACAATTAGATTTCATGCATATATAGTCGTCCAACAACAGATGGATTCTTTAGGGAATACATGCCTAATTAATAAAAAGTTACCTGACATTACTCAGCCATCCAAAGATTTCATGTTTCTGGTCCCTGGTGACGGTGTAAGGAGCTTGGGGCATTTTGCTCCTGCCCTCTCTCAACCACAAATGGTCCCGCAGTCCCATATTTCTCAGATCAACGCGTGCCTTGGGGGTGTCTTTTGTTTTCTTCTCCCAATTCAAAACTGTGCCAACCACGGCTTCACCCACGTTCTTCTCTATATGCATGACATCCAGGTAGTATCTGGTAGCCAACCTGGCCCAATAAGGAAGTTCCCATAAGATGCTCTTGTGTGACCAGAACCTATACC
The DNA here is from genome assembly GCA_963682095.1 of Potentilla sterilis. Taxonomy (NCBI): domain Eukaryota; kingdom Viridiplantae; phylum Streptophyta; class Magnoliopsida; order Rosales; family Rosaceae; genus Potentilla; species Potentilla sterilis. The sequence continues at coordinate 15,270,723 of OY821760.1, read as the reverse complement.
GATCCGGCCTCTCTGGAATCATGCGCAACACATCGGGATGATTGCTAAGCGGACCAAAGTCATACTCATTCAACACTGCCAATATTTCCTCCCCTGTCCATTGCTCGGGTGCCCAGCCCCTTTCTTCAGTCCCATCAAAAGCCTGTGCATCGTCCCTAAATGGATGGTCATGCGGAAGCCAACGATGGTGACGCATCTGGACAATCTTACTGCAATGAGGACTGGAGCAATCAACAATCATGCACTCTGAACAAGCCCTGTAACCCCTGGTGACGCTGCCCGACAACATACCCCTCCCAGGAAAGTCACTGATCGTGCCAACAAGCATGGCATGCATCCGGAACATCTCATTTTTGAACCGGTCGTAGACCAGGTGGCCGTTCAGACTCAAGTACCGAAGCTCCTCAATTACGGGTCTCAAATACACATCGAGACACTTTCCCGGATAACCTGGGCCTGGAATCAACAATGTGAGCATGTTATATTCCTTCTTCATGCACATCCACGGTGGAAAGTTGTACGGAATCAAAATAACTGGCCACACACTGTACTGAAGCTCTTTCTTGCCAAAAGGGTTGAAACCGTCGGATGATAGCCCTAGCCAAACATTTCGAACCTCTGATGCAAATTCAGGAAACTCCAACACATTCTTCTTCCAAGCCTCTCCGTCGGCGGGATGTCTAAGGGTGTCATCGCCAGGCACATTCCTCTCAGCCCACCATCTCATAGCTTTGGCCGTGAAAGCACACATGAACAACCGCTCAAGCCTATCAATCAGCGGGAAGTACCGAAGTATCTTCACAGCTTTCTTGTTCCCTTTAGGAGTGAACTTATACCGCTCTGTATTGCATACTGGGCAGTATTCAAGATCTGCAAGTCCTTCCCCGTAAAACAGAACGCAATCGTATCTGCATGCATGAATCTTGATGTAGGAAAGACCGAGATCTTTAAGGATATGTCGCACCTTATGATGACTGGTAGGAAGCCGATGTCCGGGGGGCATCGCCCCACCCCATAGCCGAAGCCAATCATCAACCGATTTGACAGTGCCTTTGTTCTCCGTTTTGATCTTCATCACTCCTATGACAGATTCAAGGACAGTCTTACTGCATCCGGGGTACAACGGAGTCTGTTGCAATGCGATCAGGTTGTTGTACTTTTCCATACCACTTGTGTTGACCGGAGATCGGGGTAATGGCTCGAGTGGCTCAATATCAGGGAAACACTCCATCTTCGGAGGAGGGAGTTGCACATCTGGTGCTTCCTCAAAGACACCGCTCTCACGAGGAAACATATCGTTGATCCAGTTCGTTGTTGGATCATTGGAGGAACTCCCTCTCTCGGCAAATTGTCCATGATCATGACGACCCGCAAACTCTGGTTCACCGTGATAAATCCAATTAGTGTATAAGACCCAAAATCCATATCTAGCCAGGTGTTGCTCCACTGTCTCTATGGAAAACCGGTGTCGTGGGGTGGCACACTTGCACTTTTTACACGGACAATAATGAAGTGTAGTGTCTCCACAGTTAGCCATCACAAAATCCAGGAAACTCCTAACTCCATCATGATACGCCTGATCCCATCTTCCAAGGGTAATCCAACTCTTGTCCATCCTGTAAATTCAAGAAATAAATATAGCTATATATAGATATGTATATATGCACGTACTACGTACGTACGAACGTACTAATTAATTAAAAAATTCATCATTAATTACATACACACACACACACACACACACACATATATATATATATATATATATATATATGTATATATATATATATATATACACATGCATCCCTAAATTAATTAAAACATCGTCAATCTCCCTAATTAATTAAACACAATGTATTTTTTATGTATACCAACAATATATTTTTAATTACAATTAAATTAATTAATATATATATACATTTTTTCATCAAATTCATCTAAAATCACCTATAAATCAACAATCAATCACTAATCTTCAACAAAACTTCAATTCTATCTAACCAACATATATATCAATTACCCATTAATAATCTCATCTCAACACATATATATATATATATATATATATATATATATATATATCAAATTAATCACACATTTATTCTAATTAAACTCTAAATTAACACACCTCTGCATATAACCAACTAAATCAACACACACAGCAATATACATACCTTTCAAGCTTATGGCCGAGGTTTTGGACGATTTCAGAGCGTTTTCGAAATGTTTTTGACGAATGAGCTCGCTGTTGCAGAATGGATCTGATATAAGAGTTATAGCCGACGAATACCCTCCTCGTCGGCTATAACCAAAAACTTTTCGTCGGCTATAACTATTATAGCCGACGAATACCATCCTCGTCGGCTATAACCAAAAACGTTTCGTCGGCTATAGTTATAGCCGACGAGTTGTCGGCAGTCGTCGGCTATAATATTATAGCCGACGATGTGGCCGACGAAATAGTAATTCGTCGGCTATAACCACTTATAGCCGACGAAGTACTGTTTCGTCGGCCGTGTTTTCCCATATCGTCGGCTATAACCCCTTTTCCGGTAGTGCTACTGTACGAATTTAAACTCTGCAGCTAATATGTACATGTGATCGACGTCTCTACACAACACTTAGCACAAAAACATTCAAGAGCATGTAACAATCGCATGCAAGAAATCAAGGCAGCAAGTTCGACACTTCCTAGTCTCTACTTAGTTCTAATTTCAATTAGGGCCTTCACGGTTATCTAATTGTTTCTAAACTTCTTAAGTATTTAGAACTAACTTCGCGTATAATCCTAAACATTTACTAGCCGGTTTAAAGACACTTCGCGTAGAAATCAAACACGACAAGTAATTATGCACGAATGTCTAAATCAGAGACATGCTTCTAAGTATGGCGTCACTCATCTTATTAACATGCAAGTTTCAATGAATTATGGTAACCACTCTTAAACAACCTAGAATGAACCAACTTCACGTATGACTCAATCTTAAGTTATTTTGGTAGATGAAATCGTAACCTACACAAAAGCCATGGCCGTGGCTTCATGTAAACCTTGATTTTTATACACAAATTCATGAAACTAACCAAATAAAACCAAGTACAATGAAGAACATGCTACTGCCCTAAATCTAGACATACAAATTACTACATGAAAAAGTTTGTAAAATCGTTACATAGAAAACAATATCCATCCGAAATCTATATTTAAAATTACAAAACCAAAGTCTAAAACCATAAAACATTACAAACACAAAGTCATGCAAAACTATAGAAAAACACATAGCTATGAGAAAAGATGAAACAGATTTACAAAGGGAGAAGGGTGGTTTGGCTATGCTATTTTTCTACACAGGATTATAGTGAGAACTTTGGTAGAGTCTTGGCTTGTGAATGTGTGTGAGAGGTGATGCGTCGACCCCCTTTTCTGTCCCAAAACCGTGCCTTTTATAGAGGAAGAATGGTGGAGAAATTCGGCAGCAATTATGAACGGGAGCCGAAGCTCGCATGCAATAATAAACCCTACAAAAGATCGTTAGTAGTATAAGCAAGTAGGGATCGTTCTAGCCGGGGATTAAGGGTACCTGAAATATGAAATTGTTAGACAAATATATACAAACATATATACAAAATCGTCACATATGGGGGTGAAAAGATTCGGCAGCTAGGCTGCCCTAGTACTAAGCGACGCCCGAACAGTCGAATCAGAATCGCCCTCCTTCGGTCGCCGTTCGTCTCGATTCCGGCCGGGAATCGAAGACCTTGATCCGTGCAATCATTCCTTGAAGGGAATTGAACCGAATTGCACCAGGTAAAGAGGAATTGGAATTTGAAATTTTTAGGGCTTTTGTGAATTTTGGTGGAGGTTGTGATTTTGATGTGTTTGTTGTAATTGGAGGCTAGAATTGAGTTTAGAACGTTGTTTGGAGTTGTTTCAGTATAATTTGGGGTTCGATTAGTTGATTTTTGTAGAAATTGGAGTTTGGATATTTCGGCCGCCGTACGCGGCGGCTGGGTGCGTTTTTGGCGGCGGGGATGAGGGGAATGAGTTCCTAAGGTGGAGACGATGGTACTGGGTCGATTTAGAGTCGATCGGGGAGGTTTTGGGGCCACTGTAGTGGCGGCGCCGGCGGCGGGGCGGCGGAGCTGCGGCTACCGGCGGCGGGAGGAAGATGATGAATAGTAACACAATGAAAAGTAAAAGTAAAATAGTAAAAGGTGAAAAGTAAATGGTAAAACAGTAAAAGTGAAAAGTAAAACAGTAAAACAGTAAAAGTAAATGGTAAACAGTAAAAAGTAAATGTTAAATAGTAATTGGATTTTAACCATTTACTGTTTGACCATTAAAAAGTTACTGTTGACTTACTGTAAGAAGGTTAAAAGCTGATAAAAAGGGTTTTATGACGAATTTACTAGGAAAGGAATTGATCGGACACGGTGTGGGTGTCCAGAGTAAATTTGGTTATAGATCGTTTCGGTATTTGAGACGAAATTCTAATACCGGAAATAAAATAGAAGTGGGGATAATTCGGACGAGCGAGGACGTCTGTGGTTTGAGTTTTATATTTGTTTTCCGAGGTTTAGAAATTTACGATTTCGCCCATGTGACAGGTCGAGAGGGTACTCGACGGGACGAGAGCCGAAATGGCTACCAGCTCGGAAAAGACTGTGAGTGGATTTTTATTTTTAAAACAAATGCATGCATGATTATTTTATTGAAATGAAATCTCTTTTAAAAATGAAATTTATTTTGATTAAATGATTTTGAAGTATGAAAGATTATATGAGAAAAAGAAAAAGATATATTAAGGAATATATGGTTTCGTTTTATCGACAGTAATGATATTTGTATTGGATTTTGCTATTTCCTTGGGAAATGAGATTTCCATGTGGTTTTATATTTTCGAAATATTTTGAGTATGTTAATCAGTAGACCGGAATAAAATTCCGGGGATTTTGTTGATTTTATTATTTATGATTTTTCTGACATGCGAGGTATGTCGATGGGATTTACTTATATTTGATTTGATTTTACGGCATGTTGATTTGCCGGGGATTCATGGTTATATCTGGAGGCTAGAATATTGTTATGTGATTATGAGCCTCAGATGGTTGATGATTTATCAGGGGAAATGTATTTCGAGATTTGTTTTCACCACACGAGGGTCCACGTTATAATTATATTGATGCTAGCTAGCGGGGCCTCATCCCATGCGAGGTGACGACTTGACCATATAGGTCAGATTCACGCTCGGTGGTCGACGTAGGATTGTATATATTGAGGCGGTGACGTGTCTAGGTAGTAGACTTAGACACGGGGGGAGTTAATAGAACTCTCGGACCAGAGCCTGACGAGGCTCCAGTGGTGGGTAGACATTTCCCTGTTGCATGGCCACTGGGATTTGGTCATGAAGATGTTTTCACTGTGATTGCGGGAATATTTCCTCTGTGAAGCTTTCAGTTTTTAATAAATTCCCGCATCAGCCGATTGAGATTTTTATATTATTATATGACGTGATTGAGATTTTTATACGATTATATGATGTGGCTTCGGGAATATTTCATTTATGAGACTTTCAGCTTTTGATAGATTCCCGAAGCAGTGGATTAAGATTTCTATATTTTTATATTATCTAGTTTCAGGAATATTTCCTGTATGAGGTTTTCGGTATTTCATAGATTCCCGAACCAGTGGAACTGAGATTTTATATGACCAAAGAGATTGATCGAGAGGTATTATAAGTTGATTTTTAAATGGTTATGATTTTATATATTTATATATATATATAAACAAAGGAGTTTTGTTTATTTGAGTTGTCAGCGAGGCTGAGTTGTTTTAATAGAGTTTTTCATAAAATGTGGTACGTTTATCTATACACATGCATGCATTGTGATTTTCCGATTAGTATGAAAATGTGGGAAAGTGATATAATGTCTTTAACTAAAAGTATTAGTTGAAATTATTTTATTTTTATCCACTCACTCTAACGTTTTTAAATTACTTTCCCCTGGGCCCTTCGTTTTAAATTGCCCAGTGTGCAGACTAGTAGTTGAGGTCAATGATACTCAGGTCGAGGCATAGTCAGCGTCGGTATTGCTTCCGCTCGGTAGGATCTTTTGATCCTTTATCTTTTTTGATTTTTGTATCCTTAGTTACTTTCTGTAGAATGCTCTGATAAATTGTAGATGTTTTAAAAGTGATTTTACTTTTGTGTTAAGAAGTTGTTGGAATCTTGGGGGAGCAGGTGGCTCCTAGAGTCAGGGTAGTTTTTATAGAAGTGTTTTGTGTATTTGACAGGTGAGGGTTGTCCATTTTAAGAGAGCTCATGCCGATTTTTCGGTAAAATCTCTCTTAAGGTGGTCCCCGCAGGATCTAATCCGGGTTTCGGGGTGAAATCTGGTTCGGGTCCTGTCAATGCTCCTATCATTAACCAAGTAATTACATGACAAGCAAGCTATTCAGAAACGTTAATTATGCACGAGAGATACAGTATAAGATATAGAGCATGACCAAGTACTTACTAACAAATGCATTATTCAATATGCTCAATGGGTTGTATACATGAAAACGTTATAGTTTCTCCAATTTACACCTGAGATGGGTTACAGTCTAATGCAATCTTAGAATTTAAACCGGCGGAACTCCAAATATGTGCGGAAAAAGCTTTAAAATACTTTTTTTTCTTGGAATGGAAAGAGTAGTTTTAAATACACTCCGCTAACGTCTTAATACACACTCCTTACTTAATACACTATCTCCTAAATTTTTCATTTCAATATTAGACTAGATACACATCCCCAAGTACCTAAAATACCCTTATGCTAAAAAAACCATGAAATATCCTATTAATATAAGTGATAATTAATATATACCGAATTTTTAAAAATATTTTCAAGTATTTGTTAACATACTTTCTACAAGTTTTGTCCATAAATTTTTAAAATTTCAATTCAAAAGATCATTGGTCAATTGATAATTAAATTGAGAACTGTTGTTACAACTCTAACATCAATCAATAGTCGGACAAAATAAAATTTCAAAATTAAGATGTCTACGTTTACAACTGTATTGCGTCATTTAGTTTTTTTTCTTAATTTTTTTTTCTTATGATAATTGATGTCTGTTTTGGTCATTAACTTATCTATAAAATCTGATTTAGATATAAAACAAGAGGGGTGTGTATTAAGTGATTTGTGGAGTGTATATAAAATTTCTCGAATGGAAAACTTCATTATATAACTTCTAAAATTTGTGTAGTCAGAAGTATGAGCATGTTAGTAGATTTCGGATTATTATATATATGAAAAACTAAAAGTTATAATGGATTCATCAGCTAAGTCTATAATAATCAACTAGCTTACTGCGCTTTCAAAAACTTTGAAATTTGATAAGTTGTATATACATTGCTATCCTAAATTCTACTACCAAGGCATTCACATACTTGTTTTTATATGCATGAAATTGGTTTCAGTAACTATGAGACTAGTACGTATGAGACATTTACTATTGGGTCCATTTCCAGTATCTGAGGTCTCTAGAGATGTGGAAGACAACCCTGTAATATCAATAGAAATTGACATGCATATCATTCTCATGGAGATCAATTACATATCCAAATTACAAGTTAAAAATATATTGATATCAATATACGATAAAAATAGTTAAAATAAAAGTCTACAAGTCTATCAACTGATACAAATCAAAATTACATGGGGAAATTTAATGGAAATTCAGTACCGAATTAGAAGCCAGGGATACCAGTAAACTAGACATTACTTCCTAACTCCTTTAGTCATTTCCTAAACACTCATACAAAGGATATATCAAACAATGTACTTCCGTATTTAGAATCAGACTATAAATGTCACTTGTTGAGCTAGCTCTTCCTTTTAAATTCAAATTTTATATATCTTCGTGCTAAGAGGCACCAGGTCTTTGACAAGAATCAAGAAGAACGATGAATCAAATATTTTTTTACCCGTCATAGGTAGCATAACTGGGTGAAAAAGCGTAACATATGCTCATTTAAACATGAAATGGACTAACGCAAAGCTATTAGAATGTCCGAATTACAAAAATTTTATATACATGAGAACCTCTACACTAGTCCAGTAAACAACCGAAGCGACGACAAAAAGTCGTCGCTTTAGCTCCGTATGCGTCACTTCATTACCGAAGCGACAACAAGTCGTCGCTTGGATGTCGTCGCTTTAGTCTCGTCGCTTCGATTCTAAGCGACGAACATTGACGCAAATGTCGTCGCATCGATATTTTAAGCGACGAAACCAAAGTTCGTTGCTCAAAAGCGAGCGACGAATTTTGAGTCGTCCCATGGATTTTTATGCAACGAAGTTTGGGTCGTCGCTTACCATCTGTAGCGACAAACTTTGATTCTAAATTGGTCGCTTAATGTCATGTTACAGAGAAGAAAACATGGGATGAAAAAATGGAAGCGACGAATTTTGATCGTCGCTAGGATTGTGATGCGACGAATATTGGGCAATGTTCGTCGCTTCGTGCAGAGTTACAGATTAGAAAAATAGGTTTCTGGTCAGTTTGAACCAATTTCAATATCGATCAAATAACACAAAACCTGCATTAAAATCACATATAACACACATCCAACATAACACAAACACACTACATTTTATAAATACGTAAATTTCATTCAAATCTATAATATGTTACATAATTATAATGTACGATAATCCTCGGGAATGGACTACAATATCCAACAAGCTACAATAATGTACAAAGAAAAAAAAAAGGTCCTAATCAAGGTCATCATAGGGGATACGTAATGAAGCACATGAGGATATATCGGCGACTGGAGCTGTTGCGGAGGCATTGTCACCCGGATTGCCTTGGGCCGCCATGAAAGCTCGGACGGTAGCCTCCATCTGTGTCATACGCCGCTTCAGGTCTGCATTCTCTTCGTGTACGGTTGCTAGCTTGCTCCTCAAATCGTCATCTTTGCGGGACATCCGTGCACCGCCTCTTAGTTTTGGCTGGCGTCTTAATGCACCCCCTAGCAATGCAGAAATGGAAAAAGAAAAACATCAGTCAAATTAAAATCTAAAAACTAAAACTTGTAAAAGATTTAGGTGCAAAAAAAAATTACCTCGGACCCTCGTCCCAGGCTTCCCACCCAGCTCCTTCTCAACTACAGCCATCTGCTCCTTGACGGGAACAGAAACGGGGCCTGTCAGCTGACTGCCGCCCGCTTCATCAATCGCTCGGCTAGCACACAGCTCATCCATCTTCCTCTTCACCGCTGTCTGCAAATAAAAACAAGTCCAATAGATTAGGATTATTATACAGTTTAATTCAAAAAAACTGAAATCACAAGCGAATAGGGAAGGAGCTCACCACTTTCTCCTGCGCATTCTGCGATGGTTGATAAACATTGCAGACTGTCTGCAGTATAGGGGCTAGATGTCTTTTCGCCTCATTCGCAGCGACCCGGTAGCTGTAGGGAGTGGTGCCAGAGTGATGGTTGATTGCGTACCCCTTCTCTTTTCCCTTGTTCCGGTTAGCGGCGTTCCGGGTACACATCCTCTGCAAAGAACCATACGAATATATATTAAAATATTTCATATGAGAATTAAGAAATTATATGAAATGTAAAAACCTGTAATTAATTTCCATTACCTTATAATCGCTATCCTCAAAGTGAATTTTGAGGTACTCCCACTGCTCAGGTCGGTGGATGAACTCTACCGGGGGCGCCTTTGATACCTCAACGTAGTGAGTGTGGTAGCCGTACTTCCAATCCTTGTAAATCTTGGAAGCGGTCTCGTTAATGTATTTCTACATGCCTGTCTCAGTGGGAGGGAGGTCATAGAGCGTCTAGTAAAAACCAATTTAAAAAAATCATCAGAAATAACATATTAGTAGATAATGTGGTATGTTAATTGGTTTTACTAAATTATTGTAAAATAATGCTTTACCTCCATATAAGTGGTCAATGCATCCTGGTGCTCCTCATCCAGCTCTGCAAAGGAAGGCGCAAACATCGGCGCTTTGCTCTGGACGGCGCTCCCGATGTCTCGGGATATCAAAGTCCTCCACTTCAAGAGGCGTGGACCCATGACGATGCCGAGCTTCTCAGGGTTCCGCCCCTTCACCTTCTTCCCCGTTGCCATATCAACCACCTCTGCCATATGAGGAGCAAACAGTAAGAACCAAATCAAAGTGTTGCTTTCACTTCCAAATTAAAGAGACAAATCAAAACTAAATTATGGACAAACTAACAGAAATAAGGGAAGCTAAGAAAACAGAAATAAGGTAATCTAGACAATAAGGGCTGATGAAAATAATACATTGAGGGCTGCAAATAAGGAGACTTGAGATTTCAATTATTTTCTATGCGATGCAGTATCTGGAAGTTCAGATATAGTTCAACAATATGCATGAATCAAAACAGTACAAAACAGGGAAGCTAAGAAAACATTGGCTTGTTACACTGATGTTACTGATGTTAACAAAACAGGGAAGCTAACAAAACAATATGCATGAACATGCATGTTACACTGCATAACCAGGTCACTAATGTTACTTGTTACACTGCATAAACATGCATGCACTATCTAATCCCGATTTCAATGATCTAATTAAGCATAAATCTAAGAAAACAGTGGCTTTATTATAAAACAGAGTCAGATGAATATGACAGAATAACCAATAAAAAGAACATATGAGACAGGACTTACAACAACTAGAGGACATGTCAACTTTTAATTAAACCCCACAATAAAACTGAGATCCATTAGCAATTAATTGCAAGCTAAAAAACTATCCAGTTCCCAAACAAAGGGGTAAGGATGTATTCATAACCGTATCCATTGCTAAAACGGAAAAGTTTCTTGATGACATTGTAAATTTAGTACGGAGAATTTTCACACCTAATAATGTAACAAAAGTAGGTAGCTCTGTCAAAATAAGCAGAGATGAGGACTAAAGATAAATGCAAATCCAGTATAGTTTATTGGATGCAAGATTATAAACATAAAATCTTAATCATTACGGCTATCCTTATCTTCAAGGTAATATACACGATTGAATTCCTATGCCACTGGTTCTACTATTATTCTTGTTGTTTGTATGTCATCCCACTGCAATTAGAGTCGAGGACACTAATTCATTACCACTGGAATTTGGAAACTGAACTTCACCATCCCCTCAATACCACAATATCTGACATGATCTCCATTATCTAGATAAGTGTCACCACAGTGACTCGGCACTTCATAAGATTGTCAGCACCAATGCTGGTGATTAACTACTCTTAAGCTAGCATTGTCATCCCAACCATGCAGAAAATAAATAAGCCATTGGCATACACACAACCACCACTGAACTATCACCACCACTCAGTGAGTCGAACAAACTGGACTCATATTAGCAACAAATTTTTCAGAGACGGGATTGAAAAAACCTATCAAAGCATTCATCTAACCACAAACAACATGCGCAGGTCTGAAATCGTAAACATAATAAGAATCGAAAAAAACTAAAATTTTCAAGAAATTACCCGGCTCCTTAGGATCCCTCTTGGTCTTAATGATTATTGGAGGCTCATCCTCGCCTTCCACAGCGGCAGCTCCGTCGTCTCCGCCACCACCACCGCCGCTCACTACCAGATACGGAAGAATAGCCGACGAAAATTTTTTCGTCGGCCATTCCATTTTTTCGTCGGCTATACCCTCTGCCGACGAAAATTTCGTCGGCCATAAGTCGTCGGTAATACGCCGTCGGTAATACCAATGGCCGACGAAAAAAAAAATTTCGTCGGCTATAGTTAAGTATGGCCGACGAGTCACAAAATTCGTCGGGCAAACGTGGGTGAAATAGCCGACGACTTTCGTCGGGTATTTTTGAGTATGGCCGACGAAATCCATTAAGTATGGCCGACGATTTAATAAAATTTCGTCGGCTATGATGTTTTAACTATAGCCGACGATTTACCAAAATTTCGTCGGCTATGGTGTTTTAACTATAGCCGACGATTTACTAAAATTTCGTCGGCTATGGTGTTTTAACTATAGCCGACGATTTTATAAAATTTCGTCGGCTATGTTGTTTTAACTATAGCCGACGATTTTATAAAATTTCGTCGGCTATGGTGTTTTAACTATAGCCGACGATTTAATAAAATTTCGTCGGCTATGGTGTTTTAACTATAGCCGACGATTTAATAAAACTTCGTCGGCTATTTCCTCGAAATATATTACTATTTTAATAGGTATTAATTAGTTATAGCCGACGAAATAAGGCCCTTTTCGTCGGCTATACAAGTTATAGCCGACGAAAATTGGTAAAATTCATCGGCTATACTTGTTATAGCCGACGAAATAATGCAAAAATCGTCGGCTATTCTTGCATTTGGAAAAAAAAAATTAAATTATTTTCTAAATTACCATTCCAAGCAAGCTGCAAATCACAAAAACAATTCATGCATTTGCACCAACAAGAAACACGTCTAAATACCATTTTTATTAAATTCGTTCCAATATACATAAAATATAACCCTAATTATCCCCTAAACTACTAAAGTCTAGGATGTCATCTACAGCATCAGGCGCATCATCCTGCTGACCGAACTCGGGAGGTTGAGGCATTGGAGGCTCCACTAACTGCTGAAACGGGAGCGGGGGTGGACGACCTTCTTGTTGTGCCGCGAACATCTCATAAACCCACTGTTGCTGGCCGTCGTTGTTGTATTGCCGAATTCTGGCGCACTCAGCATTCCAACGGACCATATCCAACTGATACTGCTGGTACTGATATTGTCTGCGGCGCAGCTCCTCTACTGTCTGGGACGAGGTCGCCAATTCTGCGGCCAATCGCTGCACTTCCCCCCTCATATGTTGGGTCTGGCCGCCTCCCTTCTTTTGACCTCCCTTAGTGGTCTTCAGGAGCCCTTGTCCAGAACCTCCTAAACCCCGGCAGTAGTACTCGTTGGACTGGTGTGGGAAGGCTACGTTGAACATCCTTGCCGCCGTTTGGATATTGGTGCGGTCGACCTGGCTCACGGCTTCTTCCAAATCTGCCTCTGAGATGTCCGGTTGTGTCTCCCGAACTATTTGCTGGAGCACCTCTTGTTCGGCCTGGGTCACCCGCTCCTAATTGGACGGGGAAAAAAAATTAATATTCTAACAAATGGATAGTTAAGTAAAATTAATAATTTAAATTTTAAAATCATAATGAACGACTTACGAGATCGTCTGTCGCTTGTGGATAAGCGATCTTGAACGTCTCCACGTAGGGGTTGCAATCAGGATGATCTCTGAGCGCCTCCTCCTGATATTGTGCAAACGGCCTTGAACCGCCGTGATGGAGGATTGTGTTACGGCGGCGGTTCTCCGAGTTTATCCGAGACCGTTCCTTCAAACAAATAATAAAATATTAGAAAAATGCATCAAAAAATATAACTGAAATAATTATAAAATATTTAAACTAATAATTAAAATTTTAATAAAATAAACATTTATAGTGAAGTTTAGTATTTACCATCATAGCCGGGTTGTCGAAGACTACGGTCCTCAACCAACGCCACTCGTACTCCCTGAACATGAACTCTCTGGGAGTACCCATACGACCACGGTTGCCGTACTCGTTATAGTGGGAACGGAGCTCGTTCTTCCACTCTTTGAACCTACGAAAAAAACAAAAGTGCATTAGAAATATGATTAATATCATAAAATATTTCTAATTATCAAATAAGACATTCCCAACGTACCTCGAGCTCTGTTGGGAGTCCGCCCAACCCCGCTTGTGTTCCGCAACCACAAAGTATGTCTGAAAGATAATATTTTATTAGTTTTATAATTATAAAAATACCGAAAATTTTTAAATATTACGATAACTAAATTAAATTTTTTTATTTACTCACCGACGCGGCGTTGTTCAACTCCATCTTGATTTCTTCGGGCACATCAGCCCACCGAGCCCACAACATAGGGACTCTGTCCCTAATGAGTGCACCCACGCAACCCGAGTAGTCGCGTTTCTTTTTCGCCCCAACCTCCTGATTAGGAGCTTCGTCAATCTGGATCCTCCCGCTCCGTTCAACCGTTCTCCTGAGCGTCTCAAAACTGATGACACATCTGGTATTCCTCTGGGTTGAACTGCTAGCGCCTGTCCCTATCACATAAACGACGATTGGTTAATAAAATTAAATATTAGTGCGTTAGTTTTAATAAAATATTTAATTAATAAAATCGAATGTTACCTGAACCCGATGATTCGGTTGCCGTCGACTTTCCTTTTCTCCTCGCCGAAATCAGGAGGTCAGGGCTCTCCCATGGCTGCTGCTAGTATGCCTCCGCAGCACTCACGAACTGAGGCATATCAGGCCACTGGGGCCGACCCTGATAGTCGACCTCGGGTATCGCAGGAATGTTGTAGGGGAGGAAGAGCTGGTTTGGGAGAGTAGGCCCCTCAGTCGAGTCACCAGCAGACTGAGTCGGACTCGGCATCGGCATCGGCTCCCGATGAACCTCAGGCATACGAACCTGAGGAACGTCGGCAGCTATCTCCTCGTGAAACAGCTGCCGACTAAACCTCGGCGCCACAGAGGGACCGACATTCGGAAGTGAAGTGCTCGACGGCCGCCCCGCCTGGAGAAGGGTCTGGTGCCGAGCACTCACACTCCGCCGCGGCTGGGCTGCATCCACACTCCTCCGCGGCTGGCTGGTGGTCCTCTCAGGCTGGCTAGCCGTCCTCTCGGAGTCTGGGGAACCGGCGGCATTTCCAGAACCGGCGGCATTTCCAGAACCTCTAGATCTAGAACGACGACCTCCGAACAACTGCCTAAATGCATCGGCCATCTAAAGCCAGACGCATTAATACATTAATTAATATTAAATTATATTATATTAAATAAAAAATTCTAATTAATATAATACCCAATAATACTAACATATTTTAATATTTACCGATTTATATAATAACCAATTTATACATATAAATTATACAATTACACCTAAATTATATACAATTAAAATAAATTTTACACAAATTACCTAAATTAACATAAAAACCTAAAAATTAAATACATTAACATAAAAACCTAAATTATAACTAAATTAACATAAATACATAAATTATACCTAAATTAACATAAATACATAAATTATACACAAATTAACATATAAATACATAAATTATACCTAAATTAACAATTATATCTAAATTAACAATTATATCTAAATTAACAATTATATATAATTTATTAACCATAATTTAATTTATGAACAATTAAATAACAAAAAAAAAAAAAAGGAGGCCGGCCGGTACCGAATCGGGGAGGAGGAGGAGGGGGAGGCGGCCGGAACAGGGAGGAGGAGGAGGAGGAGGGGCGGCGGATCGAACCAAGGAGGAGGAGGAGGAGTCGCCGGGCTGCCGAACCAAGGAGGAGGAGGAGGAGGCGCCGGTCTGCCGGAATAGGGAGGAGGATCGACGGATGAAGGAGGGCCGGATTCGAGGAGGATAGGGAAAATCGGGCAAATGGAGGCTAGGGTTCGGCTGCATTTTACTTATACCCGATAGTATAGCCGACGAAATCACTTTATTTCGTCGGCCATGATATAGTATAGCCGACGACATAAAGCCATTTCGTCGGCCATGATATAGTATAGCCGACGAAATAAAGCGATTTCGTCGGCCATACTATATCATAGCCGACGAAATTAAATAATTCATTTTTCGTCGGCCATGCTATGGCATAGCCGACGAAATTACATAATTCGTCGGCTATAGTCTTCGTCCCTCAGAATCCGTCCGATCTCCCCCATCCAACGGTGGATAATGGGAAGGCGCGGATCACCAGACTTTAGCCGACGAAATATAACTTCGTCGGCTATACTTTTGGTCAAACTACAAAGTCAAACCTCTAAACGCTGTAAAACGGAAATTGGGCCGTCTAAATGACGTTTTTTGGCCTGACCTTCAACAGAGAATAGTTTTAGATCGATGCGACGCATCTAATCGTATAAAAATTTCCCGCAAAATATTTACCGCCCGTCAGGCTACCCATAGGAAAACGGGAGTAAAAAACAGCAAACCGCAACATTCGGCACACAGATTTTTTCGGAATCTTCCCATTTTTCAACCGTAGCCGTATTTCAATATTTCGGTCATATCTTATTTCACGACACATTTGCATTTGAAGGGTCTACGTATAGTAGGTATTTGAAACTACACATTCACTTAAACACTTAGTAAACAAGTTAAGGAACATTAGTGCATATATTACGATTTTGAATCTAAAAGTTTGGAAAATCTATTTCAACCGTCAGATATCACCGTTAAGATGAAATACATGTATGAAAAAAAATCCAAGGTTATCGGACAACGTTAAAGGCTCGATCGGGACGGTCAAACTGTAAAGTCAAACCTCTAAACGCTGTAAAACGGAAATTGGGCCGTCTAAATGACGTTTTTTGGCCTGACCTTCAACAGAGAATAGTTTTAGATCGATGCGACGCATCTAATCGTATAAAAATTTCCCGCAAAATATTTACCGCCCGTCAGGCTACCCATAGGAAAACGGGAGTAAAAAACAGCAAACCTCAACATTCGGCACACAGATTTTTTCGGAATCTTCCCATTTTTCAACCGTAGCCGTATTTCAGTATTTCGGTCATATCTTATTTCACGACACATTTGCATTTGAAGGGTCTACGTATAGTAGGTATTTGAAACTACACATTCACTTAAACACTTAGTAAACAAGTTAAGGAACATTAGTGCATATATTACGATTTTGAATCTAAAAGTTTGGAAAATCTATTTCAACCGTCAGATATCACCGTTAAGATGAAATACATGTATGAAAAAAAATCCAAGGTTATCGGACAACGTTAAAGGCTCGATCGGGACGGTCAAACTGCAAAGTCAAACCTCTAAACGCTGTAAAACGGAAATTGGGCCGTCTAAATGATGTTTTTTGGCCTGACCTTCAACAGAGAATAGTTTCAGATCGATGCGACGCATCTAATCGTATAAAAATTTCCCCCAAAATATTTACCGCCCATCAGGCTACCCATAGGAAAACGGGAGTAAAAAACAGCAAACCGCAACATTCGGCACACAGATTTTGTCGGAATCTTCCCATTTTTCAACCGTAGCCGTATTTCAATATTTTGGTCATGTCTTATTTCACGACACATTTGCATTTGAAGGATGAAGCAATGGTTTGTCGATAGTGATAGAAAATGGAAACAGCTCTTTTTTTGTTTTTTTTTAATCATAGCCGACGAAATCAAACCTAGTATTCGTCGGCTATTGTTTTGTCGTTTTCTGTTAAAAACTTATGGCCGACGACATATATAATGTTCGTCGGCCATTGTTCGTAATATTATTATTTTTTTAAAAACTTATGGCCGACGAAATAGTTATTTTTCGTCGGCCATTGTTCGTAAAATATTTTTTTTTAATAAATTATGGCCGACGAAATAATTAGTTTTCGTCGGCCATTGTTCGTAAAATATTTTTTTTTTAATAAATTATGGCCGCCGAAATAATGCATTTTTCGTCGGCCATTCTCCGTTTAGCCGACGAAATAATGCATTTTTCGTCGGCCATTCTCTGAAAAAAAAAACCAAAAAAATCAGTGGTTTTACACCTCTCCTATTCCGATGTCCTGTTCACATATAACCAAAATTGAACATAAAAAATCAGAAACCCAACAGTCAACATATTTCAAATTTTTGTTTAAGGGGTTTGGAACTCAGCCTAGCTGGGAGGCTCATCCCCACGCCCGTTCATTAGAAATGAGTTGATTACAAATGAAAGGATTACATCATTTAAATTACTTAATCCGTCGGATTGTAATCGGAATCATCGGATGAGTCTTCTTCGGTTTCTGAATTGCTCGATAGGGGTAATCTATGTCTTTCCTCACCACTAGAGTCCTCGTTAGTTTCTTCAATTGGATCAACATCAACAAGCAGTGGCTCTTCACGTCGAATTCGCACCGGCGTGTCTAGACGAATAAAAGAGGAGTCAGGAATACCGTTTGAGTTGGGCTCTTGATACGCGGTGCCCCCTTCCTCGTTCTCTTCGGCCACTCCAAGTGTAGACGCCCGGTAAATGTTGCGATGGTGGATAGTGTTGACTACTTTCCACGGGTCACCCTTGGCGAGATCATCAAGATAAAACACTTGTTTCACCCATGTGGTTAAAACGAACGGGTCGTCCTCATACCATGATGTACTAGTGTTCACAGAACTTACGCCGTATTGATCGGTTTTCATGCTCTGCGGCCGTGTGTCAAACCATCTACACTTGAAAAGGTGCACTTTCATGCCTTCCCCGTAATGCAGTTCCACAACTGAATGGAGAACACCGTAATAGTCAACTCCACCATCCCCACCATGTGCCATAACCCCTGAATTTTGTGTTTTCAGTCTGAGGTCTCTGTCTTCACATCGAAATAACACACCATTCACCTTGCACGTCGCATAAACTTTTGAATAGACCGGCCTCCTCGCTAAAAGTCTGAGTTCGTGCGACCAATTTGGGTGATTATCATTTGCAATAAGGTCCATCTGCAACCATCAGAATCAACTATAAATATGAATAAATATACACAATAATATATGAACACGTATAAAATAGTGTTAAAGGTACGTACCCAGTGGCCGAAATACTCTGCGAATGTCTGGTTGTGGTAATCGCGATCACTTGCTACTCCTTCACAGCGTAGATGTATGTCCTTCCAAAACTGAACTTCTGGACAGTTGATTAGTACCCACCAATGTGCAATGGCTACCTCATAATCTTTCAACTTATAGGAAACTGGCATGTTTCCACCGAGTACAACATCGTCGGAGAGTATGGAAAGATTGAACTGTGAAGGTACATCTTCCGGTATGCTTTCCTGTAACGCTCCGAAAAACAGCTTCATGTAGGTAACGCACTCGTGCGCAATATATGCTTCAGCTATACATCCTTCAGGTGCGGATCTGTTTTGGACAAAACCACCGTATTGTCCAAGTTGCCTATAAATCAAGTTTTTAAAGTGTTATGATAATACATTAACACTATATCACATATATTGATGAGGAAATTAACATAAGGTGTAAAATACGTACCTTTCCATCGGATACATCCAAGTGAAGTGCACAGGACAGGTAAGCAACAACTGCCGAGGAAGATGGATCATGAGGTGAGGCATGATGTCGAAAAAATTTGGAGGAAATATCATCTCAAATTTACACATGATATGAACGATGTCTTGTTGCATTTCCCGGAGGTCAGATTTTCTCACTTCCCGTGTGCATACCTTCTGGAAAAATCTTGCCAACGCTACTAACGGCTCCACAACGTGACGGGGAAGGAACGGTCGAATGAAAACAGGGAAGAGACGTTGTAGCAGGATATGATTGTCATGACTTTTCAACCCGTACAGATTGTTGCATTGTCTGTTGACACACTTGGCTATATTTCCAGCAAAGCCTGAAGGATACTTGGCCCGACTTATCCAATGCAAAATTTCTGATTTATGCTCAGGCTTGACGGTGTAAGGAGCTTGAGGCATTTTTCTCTTCCCTTGTTTCAACCATAGTGGTTTTCTGATATTCATGTTTTGCATATCAGTGCGAGCCTTAGGACCGTCTTTCGTCTTCCCCTCCAAGTTCAGCGTTGTGCCCACCACACTTTCAGAAACATTTTTTTCTATGTGCATAACGTCTAGGAAGTGTCGGATCAGCAACTCACACCAGTACGGGAGTTCCCACAATATGCTCCTATGTGTCCAGAATTTGTACTCCTCAGGCCTTTCAGGTATTTCCGCTACAATATCGGGATGATTGCTGAGGGGCCCAAAATCGTACTCATTAAGTCTTGCTAAAATTTCTCTTCCTGTCCATCTTCTGGGAGCACGGCCGTGTTCTTCGGTTCCATCAAATGCGGCGGACTCGTAACGCCAGTGGTGATCCGCCGGAAGGAACACACGATGACCCATTCGGCATATCTTGTTGCAATGAGGGGTGCTCCCAAAATCGGTGAGGCACTCTGGACAAGCCTTGTATCCCCTGACAACGCTGCCCGACAACATCCCATAAGCAGGAAAATCACTGATGGTACCAATAACCATGGCATGCATCTGGAACGTCTCCTGCTTGTACTTGTCAAAAGTGGGATGACCAACGTCCCACAATACCTTAAGCTCTTCAATCAATGGTCTCATATACACATCGAGACATTTCCCTGGGTAACCAGGCCCCGGAATCAACAACGTCAACATATTATATTCCTTCTTCATGCACATCCACGGAGGAAGGTTATAAGGTACCAAAACCACCGGCCATATACTGTATGAAAGACTCATGGTGCCGAAAGGGTTGAACCCGTCAGTTGAGAGCCCGAGCCTGATGTTTCTGACATCTGACGCAAAATAAGGAAACTCATTGTTTATATGCTTCCAAGCCGCTCCGTCAGAGATGTGTGTCATGATATCTGTGTCTCCCGCGTCCCGCTCACCGTGCCACCTCATAGCTTTTGCGGTGGTTTCTGACATGTACAACCGCTCAAGCCTATCTCTCAACGGAAAATACCGAAGCACTTTCACAGGTTTCCTATTGCCTGCTCCCGTCAACTTATATCGGTCAGACTGACATATCGGACATGCGTCAAGGCTAGCAAGGTCATTCCCTTCTGCATCTTTACCCCAGAAGAGAACGCAGTCAAATGCGCATGTATGGATCTTAATGTAGGAAAGCCCTAGATCTTTGAGGATACTTCGGACCTGACGGTGATTGGTAGGATTACGATGACCCTCCTCCAACAACGAAGAAGTGTACTGTAGATATTCATCTACTTGCCTGATAGTCGATTTTGTCTCGACTTTAATCCTCATTACCTCCATCACACTTTCAAGAACTGTCTTCTCAGAACTTGAACACACAGAGGTCTGTTGCAATGCAATCAGTTTGTTGTACTTGTCAAAGGCAGCAGTGTTGACAACTTGTGGGAACGGCTGCACCGGGTCCTGCATATATTGTTCCCCATGTACACCGCTTTCAAAAGGAAACACGTCGTTGACGAATGTCATTGTTGGATCGTTGGATGTACTACTACTGCCCGCCTCAAAATACTGCCCATGATCATGCGATCCATCTAATGATGGCTCACCGTGATATATCCAACGTGTGTACTTCGGCCAAAACCCATTGCTCTTTAGGTGCTCCCATACTGTCCTAATCGGAAATCGACACATATCACTGCGACACTTACATTTCTTGCACGGGCAATAATGGTACGGTCCTTTTGCATTTTCTTCGACGAACTGCATAAAATCCACAACTCCTGTAGTGTATAGTCGGTCATGCCTTGGAAGCGAAATCCAACTCTTATCTCGATCCATATATAGCCTGATAATAATATATATGTATAACTTTAATTAATAATAAATTAATTAACACATATATATTACAATATATATTATTATCAACATCAACTCATATATATATATACCATTAATTAACAAAAATTATACCTAAGTTCATTACACTATCAACAACCATTAATTAACATATTTATATATATTTTAACACTAATTAAAATAACATTATTAAATTAAAACACATAATTATACTCTAACTGAAAATCAACTCAACTACAACTCAAAATCAACATATATACATACATTCTAACACTAAAACAACAACAAAACAAAAAATCACTTACTATATCAAAATCACTAAAACTCAAAATCAACATATATATATATACATACCTATATATAGCTCCACAATGTAAGAGAGGACGGATTTCAATAATACCCACAGATTTTTCACTCTTTCTCCCGTTTTTTTTTTAAATGAGCAGCTTCTGTCCAGATCTGAAAATATAAAGACTTATAGCCGACGAAATTGCCAACTTCGTCGGCCATTCTTCCCAAAGTTATATAGCCGACGAAAACTTTAAATCGTCGGCCATTATAGGATTATAGCCGACGAAAAACTTTAAATCGTCGGCCATTCTATGTGTATGGCCGACGAAATAATGAATCGTCGGCCATTCTATGTGTATGGCCGACGAAATTTTTTTTTTGCCGACGATTTTTAATTTTTACCGACGAAATAATTAATTTTCGTCGGCCATAAATGTAATATTTATTTTAAAAAAACTTATGGCCGACGAAATAATTAATTTTCGTCGGCCATTATTATTATAGCCGACGAAATAATGCATTGTTCGTCGGCTATTCTATGAAAAAAATAAAAAAATAATGATGATGTTAGTGACACTTCAGGTAGCATAAGTCCTCTTTCTCGTGCTTCGATGAAAGGAAAACAGAATGCCAAGCTCTCTGGAGTTTTTATCAAAACAGAATGATGATCAGAAGGTGATCCAGGCTACTAAAATGTTCAAACCGAAAGATCCTTTTTTCGCAGTTATCTTGTAACCATTCGACTTCATTAACTACTTAATCCTCACCAGATAGCAGTTAATGAAGTTGAATGGTTGCAAGATAACTGCGAAAAAAGGATCTTTCGGTTTGACCAATTTAGTAGCCTGGATGACCTTCTGATCATCATTCTGTTTTGATAAAAGCTCCAGAAACCGTCAGATATTCTGTTTTCCTTTTATCGAAGCACGAGAAAGAGGACTTATGCTACCCGAAGTGTCACTAACATCATCATTATTTTTTTAACACTAATTAAAATAACATCAAAACCGATTACTCTTTAGGATTAAAATAACATCAAAACATATATTAAAACTCAAAATCAACTCATGCAACTAAAACCCAAAATCAACATATATACACATGTACGTACCTATATATAGCTTCACAATGTAAGAGAGGACGGATTTCAACAATATCCACTGATTTTTCACTCTTTCTCCCGTTTTTTGCAAATGAGCAGCTGCTGTCCAGATCAGAAAATATAAAGACTTATAGCCGACGAAATTGTAAAATTCGTCGGCCATACTCCAAAAGTTTTATAGCCGACGAAAATATTAATTCGTCGGCCATTCTTGGAGTATAGCCGACGAAAATAAAAATCGTCGGCCATTCTTGTAGAATAGCCGACGATTTTTACTTTTTACCGACGAAATAAAAATCGTCGGCCATTCTATAGGAATGGCCGACGTTTTTTTTTTTTTAGCGACGAAAAAAAATTTTCGTCGGCCATTCCTGGGAATAGCCGACGAAAAATCATTTCGTCGGCCGTTGTTTTTTTTTTTCGTCGGCAAAACTCATTTTTCTGGTAGTGGCTCCCGATGTCAGCGCCACCTCTAGAATTCAAGCCCGAAGGGGTGGTTTCTTCCAGAGACAGGATTGCCACCAGCGTCCCCGCCTCTGGTCTCGCCATCGTCTCCGCCGCCTCTGCTCTCGCCGTCGTCTCAGCCGCCGCTGCAGCTAATCTCGCTGCAACTTCGGCCGCCTTCCTCTCCCTTCTCGCCTCGAGCTGCTTCTTATTCTGCTGGGCACTAGAACCTGGTGCCATTGATGAATTCTAGGGCTTGAAATTAAGGGGTTTCGGGACAGAGATTAGGGGTTTCGATTTTGGGAGTTTTTGGTGAAGATGGATTAGGGTTTACGGCTGAATCGAAGGGATTGGGGATTGTTTAGGGTTTCAGATTAGAGAGAGGGAAATCGTAGATTTTGAGTTTAAAGAGAGAGGGAATTGAATTTGCGCTAATGAGGAAGAAGGAGCTGCGTCTGTGTTCATATAATCAGATACGAAGCGACGAACATTGACAAAAATTGTCGCTTAGGCATATTTGATTTACCTGAAGCGATGAACTTTCTCATAATTTATGAATGGATCTTAATTTTCCCTTTTTCTAGTTTTTCTAACATTCGGTTTTGGTCTGGTCTGGGTTCAATTGTGGAATCGAGTTAGGAGCTGGATTTTTAAGCTTTGGGTCTCGACTGATCTGAAATTTGGAGGTAAGAACCTTAACTCCTTGGGTTTAACAATATCAATTTTAGAAAGATTGAGGTCGGCGGCGCCGTTGTGCTCACAGCTGTGTTATGTTGAATGGATTTTCATAAAACCTGATTTGGTTAATTATCTCGTGTTCTTGTTAGTTCCGTTTCAGTTTTTTGGTATTGATGAATATGGATGATTTTTGGTTTATTGATATTTGATGTGCTTATTAGTTAGCCTATGATTAGAAAGAGGTGGTATTGATCTGGTGATTTATTGTGAGGATTGATATTGAATTAATAGTTGAGTCTACTGTCTAAAATTTAAATTTGATGGTCTCAATTAGCCCCTATAGGCAGTAGACATTAAGTTGCAAATCATGGGTATTAATTTTAGGGTTGGATTTTCTTTTTCTTCTGGTTTCCTAGTTGTGCTAGCTTGCTCTGATTGATGATATTTTGTGTAACTTACAGATTCTGAAGTTCTAAATTTGCTGTGAGATTGATATTAATCTGGCGATTTACGAGTAAGAGGTGGTATTGTTGTAAAGAACTTGCTGGGAGGACTGGTATGTATTACTCTGATATTTCTTTATCTCTTTCTTGTTCTTGCTTTGTTATGGGAACTTGTTATATATTTCATATTTGGTTTGTGATTTATCCAAATAGTGGCTGCTAAGATATTATAATGATATTGTTTGTTGAGAATTTGGTGTGTGCAGGATTTGTATTTGCTTTGATTATGCTAGCTTGTATTTTGTTTGTTTGTTGTGTTTATGAAGTTTTTCAGTTCTAATAAATTTATTCAATAATTTTTAGGTGTATTGCTTTCTAGTTTAGCATGGATAAGAGCTGGATTAATTGAGATAAAAATAGTCCAGAGTAACAAGATAAAGTGAAAGAATTTATTATGAACTCTAAGAAATATGCAAGGAATCCTGACATGATTAGATGTCTTTGCGTTATTTGTGGAAATCGTAGTCCACAATGTGATGAAGTTCTGTTATTACATTTGACTAAGTACGACTTTGATCCTATGTACAATGTTTGGGTTGCTCACGCTGAGCCTAGTACAGTAGAAAGATCTGCAAGGATCGATGACTGCCCAATGTCACCTCATATTGATGAGGATTCTGAAATGTTAGAAGTGATTCAAATGTATGAAGATGCTTGTTTTCGGTCATGTTATGAAGGTCAAAGCCCTATTTCTACAAATTTAGATGATAAGTACCGAAAGAAGATTGAGGAAGCTGAAGTTCCTCTATACCCTGGTTGTACCAAGTGCACAAAACTATCAGCTACCTTAAACTTGTATAAGTTGAAAGCTTCATATGGTCTGTCCAATTGTGGCTTTGATAGCATCTTGAAAGAATTCAAGAAGATGCTGCCGGATGGAAATAGTTGTCCTCAGTCATTGTATGCAGTAAAAAAGACACTTAAAGAGTTTGATTTAGGGTATGAGAAGATTGATGCATGCATCAATTATTGTATTCTGTTTAGGGGAGATTATAAGGATTATGATGAATGCCCAGAATGTCATTCTTCTAGGTGGAAAGTCAACCCTCGTACTAAAAAGATAAAAATAGGAGTTTCAGCAAAAGTTTTGCGTTACTTTCCTATACTTCCAAGACTTCAACGGATGTTTCTTTCAACATCCGTGAGTGAGCAGCTTACGTGGCACTCTACTCATCACAGTCAAGATGACAAAATGCGTCATCCAGTTGACTCAAAAAGTGGCCTCCATTTGCATCTGATCCTAGAAACCTGAGATTTGGACTTGCAACTGATGGGTTCAATCCGTTTAGCAATCTCAGCTCTACACACAGTACTTGGCCTGTAAGAGGTAAAACTACCTTGCAAGTCATTCCAACAGGAGAGACAACGAAACAAGAGGTTGTGTGGAATGAAAAAGGACAACCTGTTGGACAGCTTTCAGCAAGATTTAGTTCTACTATTGGTTGTTTGGTACGAGAGCAGGTGCAGATCAACATAGATACTTGGCACAAGGTAGACACGGTGGCACCTGGTGCTAAAGAAGAAGTCTGGAAACTTTTGATGGTAATGTGTTTTCCCATTTGTGTATCTATTTATGTTCTATTGACATATATATATATATATATATATATATATATATATATATATATATATATATATATATACACACGTGTTTTTACTATGGAAAAAGGATAACATTTTAATATCTTATTGTGTAGCAAAATTTTTTGGTGGAGCTTACTCATAAGACAGTTGTCTTACAATAATGTGGAAGGCTGTGGAGGGCTTACAAATCTGACCTGTCTACTAGCATTATGAAGATTTTAGAGTCTCGACGCAATAAGGTAGAAACTACACAACAACTTAGCATGCTAAGACCCACAGATGTGCCACAACAAGAGTGGGATGATTTTGTTGCAATACGTCGTTAAGAGAAATGGAAAGTAAGTCACTTAGAATTTGTGCTTTGTTATACAAAATGGAACATATGATCTGAGATTAGGTTGTATGTGCATATGTAACAATGTTATGTTGATATGATTTGTAGGAAAAGAGTGACAAAATGAAGAAAATAAGAGCTTTACAGCTTCTTCCTCACACACTAAGCCGACAAGGGTATGTAAGGATGCAATATGAATATGTATGTCTCATATGGTGTTTAGAGCATTTTCTTCGTACCCTACTTCATAGTAGTGTGATTGTAAACCATAGTTCTTACATTTAGGTGATCCTAAATTCTAAACTAATATATTTATTTGTTTCTATTAAATTAGAAACTGAAAAATCCTGAAAAAATCTTGAGTAGGACTGAGTCATTTATTAAAGGCCATGAGCCAAAGAAGGCAAAGAATGAGTACGTGGCCAAAAAAATTGTAAGTATTTTCCATGACCAATTGTTGCTTATTTGACATCAGTTTCATTTGACATGTAATGAACTTAATTGTTGCTTCCTTTTAAGGCAGAGATACAAGATAAACTGAATGATCAGCCGCCTAGTGAAGAGCCTATTCCTGTAAAGTGGGATGTATTGAGTCAAGTTCTTGGTAAGGAGAAACCTGGTCGTGTTAGAGGTATGGTAGCAGGTGTTACACCTTCAAGGGTAGATGCCCAAATACAAAATACTAGCTGGAAGAAAAAATTAGAGGCTAAACTTGAGGCGGGCAATGAGCGTATGACGGCTCTCGAGGATATTGTTTTTAAATTGGTAAGTTTTATGCTCTAACATTGTTGTTTATATCAAAGTATAATATATATGTAGACTTAAAGTGCATTGTGATTTCTGTTTGATAGAGCCAAGGTGGTTGTAATTGTCGTGCTGGTCCTAGTAATGGTGGAAGCAAGAGCACACGCCCTCCTGCTGCAGCTTCACGAGTAAGTTACTAACCCAAGTGTGTTCTAAATTTTTAGAAGTACCGTACTTAGAATGTTGCTAATTTTGTCTGTGCATAATATCCTGTCAAATATTAGGATTGAGTTTAGTCATTTAAAATTACTAATGGATTTGGTTATATGTTTACAAGGGGGAACCTGAAAATAACGAAGGAAGAGTGACCCCCAATCCTCCAACTGTTAATTCTAAGGTACGCTATATTTATGCATCTTTGGTTTATTGTGTTTTATATGTTGAACTGCTAGTGGTAATTATTTAATTTTGTGTTTGATTGTATAGTCAGTTCAAGCATCTACACTTTGTGTTAATGACCGCTGCAAGTTGCTTGATTGGGAGGGAACAGATGAACTTGTGGCTGCAGGGAGAATATCTGCAGTTGACCCAGCAACAAAAGTGCATGGCTACAAGCTTGGACTTGATTGTTATAGAGTTGAGGTTGTGGAAGCTATCAAGCCTAGAGCTGAATTCTACCGTTACCAGCCTGAGTTTTCTACTATGGAAGATGCAGTTAGGAGTACTATTGCTTGGCCACTCAAGTACATTGTTCCTGACCATTAAGCACTTGAAGCAGGGTACTTTTGCATGCTTTAGCTTTTGTTTTCTTTTGGACAGATTTGCAGTAGTAGTACTTAGCTGCTAGGTTGGTTACTTTGAGGTTGCTGCTATGTTTTGGGTGAACATGTTGGACAGCTCAAGTGTTGTGTAGATTGTGTTAGTTTAAGGCTGCTTCAGCTTTTGTTTTCTTTTTGACAGATTTGCAGTAGTAGTACCTAGCTGCTAGGTTGGTTACTTTGAGGTTGCTGTTGTGTTTTTGGTGAACATGTTGCACAACTCTAGTGTTGTGTAGATTGTGTTGGTTTAAGGCTGTTGTTCGACAAATCTCAAATTTTGTGTATGCTTGCTTGTTGCCAATAGTAGTAAGGCATAAGCTATGAATATAATAGTTGCCTAGGTAGAAACCTAGTTATTTTGAATTATGATACTACTATTTGATTATGGATTTATAATATTAGCTTCAAATGCAATTTGAATTCAGTAAATTTTTTTTTTTGTAAAATTATATTTATTTTATGACAGCTTCTCAATGACATTAAACCTAATAGAATAACGTTTAAAACTAACATTAAAAGATAATATGACGATGGAAAAATGTCAATCTAAGCAAAACATGCAATTTTAAAAACGTCATAGAAACAATTTATCACAACGCATAACATCACATTGAAACATTAGATGATGACCTCAAACCGTCATAGTAAATATTCCATTACAGCCAATAAACGTTATACAACAACTTATTGTGACAAAGGAAAAACATCATTGAAAGATATTATCATGACTTTTTTCGGGTGTCATTTCTTCTCTATTATGACATTTAACAGTAGTCGTGAAAAACTTTTGATGACGTTTTAGATACGCCGTTGTATCATGCTCAAAGCATGACTCCGGTATAGACGGCGAAATTGATGACGGAACAAAAACACCATGAAAGCGTTTCGATGACGTTTTCTGGACGTACGTCATTGAATCTTTTTGTGTAGTAGTGTGGTAAGATTTAGTTACTAAATCATTGCTCAAAGTCATATTTGAAAAACATGTGAAAATGCATAACTATGCTAAGGTTATTGAAACTCTCTTGATCAAATGAAAGAATCGGGGAGAATCCCATGATTAATGTAAAAATCAGGGGGAGGTGCTGACATCAGGGGAAGTCTAGCACATACATGTTGTTTTCAAATGTAATAGGTGCGTTGTGCTCTTTTTCTCCTTCAACCAAAGTTTTATTTTCTCCCATTGAGTTTTTATTACTTGACAAAGTTTTTAATGAGGCAACACATCATGCACCATTTTATCTTTGACTCGGCACAAGGGGGAGTGTTGAAAGAAAACACATTGTGTGCCTTCGTCAATGTAACTGACGAGAGAGAATTATGTAGTTAGCTGTTCCTGCACAAACCCATAGGCCTGGTAGAATCTAGATGTGATCTTCTCCTGCTTAACCTGCTCACTAAGGGGAATACCGGGCGGGCCGGTCTTCTCCTCTCCGATGCCTAAGTTAGTTCAGTTGGGATGAATAGATAACTTAAAGCACGTATGATAAGCAATTGGAGAGATCAGTTACCTATTAAAGAGGGTAGTTGAGGCCCTTATATAGGTGGCCGGGTGTGAGGTCTGGTCTCACTCTTCGATGTGGGACTGGCTTCTTTCTGTTCGCACACAAAAGGGCAGCTCTGGTGACCTCTTTGGCAGGCTGGTGCCCCCGGTCTCTGGGCCCCTGGTCACAAGGTAGACTGCTGGACCTCGGGTCCGAATGCTGGTGATCCTGCTCCGGGCCTCAGGCTGGCCCCGGATGGACTGGCTGCGGGTCTGTGGGCTTATGTAGCCCTTCTGTGGCTACTGTCAACAAGTCCCCCAAGTTCCCGGTTAAGTGCAATCTTGAATGGGGACTTATGTCTTGCTCCTGTCCCGCAGACCCGCAGGGTTACCAACCCCACGGTGCCCAGTCCCCCAAGTCCGCGTTGAAGATTGGGCGTGACCGGGCGTTCGGGTAGAGAAGGCGGGGTGATGTGAGTACCTATAATGATGAGGTGTGACAGTTTATGAGTATGCCTGCAATACTGATGATATTGTGCTCAAGTGTTGTCGTGCCATGAGTATGGAACGGGGTGAAACCCGGAGGAGTGCATGGGAGGATGTGTAGCGTTGAGATCCGCCATGCAATAGATATGGAACGGGGTGAAACCCAGACGAGTGCATGGGAGGATGTGGCGTTGAAATCCGCCATGCAATGTATATGGAGCGGGGTGAAACCCGGACGAGTGCATGGGAGGATGTGGCGTTGAAATCCGCCATGCAATGTATATGGAGCGGGGTGAAACCCGGACGAGTGCATGGGAGGATTTAGTGGGTGAGGACTCGACCGGCGGACTGCCATGCCGGAATGAGTCTCCCAAGTTCCCAAGGCGAAATTGCTGCCAACGGCAGGCCGGGAGTAGCCCGGTGGCTCGGCCCATCTTGTTGGAATAAGCGTGGGGCAACGTGCCTGCGAGGAGAGTTCTGTGTTAGAGAAACAATCTGCCCGGTGGGTAGGCGTTGAGATGACAAGTCTCGCCTTGGATCCCCACATTGATCGCAGTTCAGTGCGATGCAGGGTTTTTATCCTGCTGGAAAAGAGTACATGTGTTAGATGTAAACTCTCCCGGGTGTATAAAGCCCATGCCGGTTGAATGTTCTCATAACCGGAGTCATGCCATGGAGCCGGTTGAATGTTACCTAACCGGTGAGATGCCATGGAGCAGGTTGAATGTCTCATAACCGGTGAAATGCCATGGAGCCGGTTGAATGTTACCTAACCAGTGAGATGCCATGGAGCTGATTGAATGATGCCTAACCGGGGAGATGCCATGGAGCCGGTTGAATGATCATAACCGGTGAACTGCCATGAAGCCGGTTGAATGATACCTAACCGGTGAGATGCCATGCCGCCGGTTGAATGATCATAACCGGTGACCTGCCATGGAGCCGGTTGAATGATACCTAACCGGTGAGATGCCATGCAGCCGGTTGAATGATCATAACCGGTGAACTGCCATGGGGCCGGTTGAATGATACCTAACCGGTGATGGGCCTTGGCTCTTGGGGAAGTGGGAGGGATTGACGCCTCGGTTCCCGCTCCTATCTCCCTTAACTGCCGCTTATAGGCGGGACAAGTGGCTGACATGCATTTAAGGAGGAAGCCCATCAGTCCCATCAGTTATGATGGCGTGGGAAGGTTACCGATGCTGGGGCACGTGTCAGCAGGGAGCGATCTGAGATGGAGGGCCTGGATTCGCAGGGGTTTGAGTTGTCCTGATTGCATGTTTTGGGGGGATTACAGGGGTGCCTAGGGCATCGAACCCGTCTATAAAAAGGCCTCCTTTGTCTTCATAAGAAGAGAAGGTTGGAGAGGAATCCGGCGAAAGCTCTATGGTGGTGCCTCGCGATATCCCTGCCCCAACCGTTATGGGTCTTTGCCTACCATTGCTCGGTGTTTTCGTAGGACGGACTTTCCTCGGTTGTGCATAGTAATTGGTAAGTCTTGCTCTCCTTTCCTCATGTTTTTCTTTTTGGTGTTTTGCGGCGGGGTGCTCTGTCGCCGACTGTGAGTTGTTTTGAGTGGGGCGTCTGCGGTAATTTTGCGGAAGAGTCGTAGAGGGCGCTGTTCTAGCCTGTTGCTGACCAGCGGTAGGATTTT
Source organism: Potentilla sterilis (assembly GCA_963682095.1). NCBI lineage: Eukaryota > Viridiplantae > Streptophyta > Magnoliopsida > Rosales > Rosaceae > Potentilla > Potentilla sterilis. The sequence goes on along the minus strand of OY821760.1, from coordinate 15,239,216 downwards.
GTTTTCTTCCCCTTAGGTTTAAATGGCTTCTGCAAGCTCTGATAGGGCTTCCGAATCGGTCGACAGGCGTCCCGTGGTGGACGATGAGGAGAGATTGGAGGAGTGGCTCGGTTCGGAATCCCCGGAGTCCGAAGCCGCTGACCGCTCCCGGGGCGGGGTCTCGTCTTCTGGGTCCTCGGGATCTGAGGGCATCCCGCACGGGGTGCGCTTTCCTGGCACTCCGCCCGTGAGCTACACTATCGGGAGTGGGAAAGAGGCCGTGGAGTGCGATGAACCGGAGGGTACTATGAACCCCGAAGAGATTGCCGCCTTCCGGGAGACGTGGAGTATCCCCGATGAGGTGGCGTTACGGCCGCTGAATCCTGGAGAATCGGCCTGTAACCCGGAGGCGGGTTGGGTAGCTGTTCACGGAGACCAATTTCGCCACGGGTTCTCCCTCCCGCTGCCGGACTTCGTGCAGTATACGCTTAGCGCTCTGAAAGTGTCCCCCGCGCAGCTTCCCGGGAACCAGTGGAGGCGGCTGCTGAGCCTCGGCTGTTTGTACGAGTTGTCCGGGATGAGCATGCCAACGGTGAACGAGTTCTGGGCACTGTATAGAATATCCTTCTTGAAGAAGAGGGGGTCCCGAGGTTGTCTGACCTTTAGCGCCCGACATTTTCAGCCTATCATCACCCATCTGCCTTCCTGGGTGGACAATAGCTGGAGGAAAAAGGTGGTGATGGAGGGTGGGAAGTGGCAGAAGAGGAGTAAAATGTACCGGGTTCCTGGTGCCTTCCAGCCCCTTGGCGACCAATCGTTCGAACTGTCGGAGTTGGAGCAGGAAAGGATTATGACTATACTCGGATGCTGCGACGATCTCGAGTGAAGCTCCTACAACTTCATACGGCGGGAAGTGTTGGAGTACTGCTGTCTCGGGCGGGATCCGTTGCGTACCAAGGTTTAAGCGGTGGCATTTCTGCTGACCGAGTTGATACTAACCATTTATTTGTCCTGTAGGTGCATCTTCCCGGACGGTCGTCAAGCCCGGCAACACGCTATCCATGGATGGTGAAGACCTTCTCTCAAGGTTGAAGGAAAAAGGAGAGGCCGTTTCACGGACCTCGGTGGACGAGGAGTCCGGTCGGCTTACCGTTCATGCCGAACCGAGGGCCATGGACGTTGAGGACGACGCCTATATTCTGAGGTGTGTGAAGAGTCACCCCACTGCGCCCAAGGCGGGACCCGGAAAGGGCAAATCCACCGGAGGCCCACCAAAGGTTCCTGGTGGGGTGTTGAGGATTCCGCACCGGCCGGGATCGGTCCCGCTCGTCACCAGGGTCACCCGGTTAGGCGCACAATCTTCTTCACCGGACGACCAGGGTGAGAAGAGGCGGAGGATTATGGACGTCCCTCCCTCCGCACTGGTGACGCTGACCGGCCGGTCGTCAGGTGAAAACTTGGCGAAACGGCTTAAGGTGGTCAGCGGTGCGACTAGTTCCGCTGTAGGAACAGAGGGGGGGTCTGGAGAGTCCCTTCGTCCGGAGCCTGGCGGCGGACGTGGCTGGCCTCGGTCTGGATAGGCCTGGAGCCCTGGCGGGGGAGAACCGCCAGAAGAGCAAGGAGTCGGTTCTCGGGGTAAGAACTACTTGGTGCCATGGCACTGCTCATAACTTGTTACTCTTGCTATTTGCTTATTTGACTCCCTGTTGTTTGTAGCTATTGTACAATCTGTACCAGCCGGACCCGAGTGAGGAGCTGCCGGAGCTGAATGGGCAGGTGGCCGCTCTGACAGAAGCCCGTGAGTGCTTGGAAGTGGAGAAGTCCAGGCTGGAGCGGGAGAAGGTCAGACTGGAGGAGAGGGCCAAGAAGCAGGTGGCCAAGCTAGAAGAGCAGGTCCGGAGCCTCGAGGAGGAGAGGGCGCGGGCTGAGGAGGAGAGAGCCGAGCTGGAGGAGAAATTGGATGAGCTCCAGGTGGGAGCTGCCGCTGTGCGTGCCGCCACTGCGGCTGCGGCTGCGGCTGCGGCTGGAGAAGTGGACCCGGAGCTTTACCAGCGGGTTGTCCTCAAATATCACGAAAGTGATCAGTTCCTTAAGCTCCTGGAAAAGGCTAGGGAGTCGGGTATTGCCGATGCCTATGCGGAGTGGGAAGAGAAGGGGTACCTGGATACCTCTCAAATGCCGAAGGCGGGGGCCGGTGAAGATACCCATGAGCAGTCGGTAGAAGAGGAGCAACCGGAAGGGGAAAGCGGGCCTCAACCTGCTGGAGAGGATGCGGCGGCTCTATCTGGAGAAGCTGGTGGGATGCCCGCTGAGGGGGGAGGCGCGGCTCCTTGAAGATTTTTGTTTTGCTCTTTTTTTTTGTAAATCCACTGGAACGGTTTTTGCTTGTATTACTCTTTGGATATATACATATTTTTGCACCGGTGGAACCGGTGGAATTTCTCTCAAAATAGTTGGCATACATATGATGTTACGTTGTTTGAACCGTTGATATGCCAAACTAACTGCTTGGAGGTTCGGGCACTCAACCCTTTGATGGTCCGGGCGTGACTACCAGCCCTGGCCCTGCTCCCGGTCGGGATCTGCTCTGCTTTCCCCTAAATACCGCTGGAGCTGACCGCTATTAATCAAGCCCTCCACCGCTGTCTTGAGGGCGAAGCAACTGTTCGTCCGGTGGGTAGCTTCATCGTGATAGGAGCAGTACTTGCCCGTTCACGCCTGGGTAAGTTTCCCCTTTGGGTACTTGCTCCTCGGTGGTGGGGGAATGATGTTCCCATTCTCGTGCAAGATGTCCTCGTATGAAGAGGTCAGAGTGGTGAAGACCTCTTGACGTTCTGCTGCTGGCATGATTGCCAGGGGGCGTTCTTGCCAGTACTGCGCCAGTTTGTGCTCGCCTTGGGATTTATCATGATAGGGCTTCTGCTACTGTTGGCTCCCCCAATTTCTGCTGGGTCTGGCCGGTCGGGCACCCCGGTTCTCGCTCCGCTGGCCGGCCTTGTTTTCTCGGGCGGTAGGGGGTGCTCCTCCCGGGGGTGCTCTTCCCGCTGTTTGTCCCGCTTTCTCTTCAACAGGTGCTGCCCATACGTTTCGTGGTCGGCCTGAGCATGCCTGATGGCCATTGCCATTAGCTCGTCATACCCCTGTGGGAGTTCCACCCGTACGGCGTATGAGAATTTTCCAGGCCAGAGCCCTTGTTTGAACGCCATCTCGGCGATTCCCTTGTCGAGGTTCCGTACCCCGGCCGTCGCCGTTTGCCAGCGGTTGACAAACGTCCTTAGCTCTTCGCCAGGTGCCTGCATGCAGTTGAAGAGGATGGTTGATGTCCGGGCTCCTTCGACCCGGAGGATGAAGCGGCCTACGAACCGGTCGGCCAGTTGCTCGAACGCCTCGATGGAGTTTGCCGGGAGCTCATAGAACCAGCTGAGCGCCTCTCCAGACAGGGTTTCCTGGAAAATGTTGCAGCATATTGCGTCAGAGTAGCCCTTGGCGCACGTTTGGGACCGGAAACTGTCCAAATGCTGGTATGGACAGCCGGATCCTGAGTATGTGAGCTTTAGGGATTTCTGGTTACCAGACCTCCCTGATTCCAGAACCCGGTGTGAGAAAGGGCCCATGCGCTCGTTGAATCGCGCGCCTTCCATCGGCCGCGCTGCCATTCTCTCGTTGGCCTCCATTTGGGCCCTTAGATCCGACAAAGAGTCGGTGAGTATATGTAATGCCCGCGCGGTCGGGGTCACGACTTCATCCTCGAATGAAGCGCGCGACTGCAGGGGTGCCGGCGTGCTCATTGGCAAAACCAGGCCGCTCGGGGACTCCGCCCTCTTGCGGTCGCTGGACCTTCCTCCCGAAGACTGTCCTGCCTCAAGGCGCTGAGGTCGACCTGGTGCGGGTGTAGTTGCCCTTGTCATAGCGGCGCTGCGTTGCTGTCCTCTCTCCAGGGCAGCCACCAAGGCAGCGTTTACCGTCTCCATTTCCTCGTACCGGGCATTGGATTTTGCTCTATCCTGGTCGCCCTCCGCGCGCAGGCGACCGACTTCTGCTCTCATCGCCCATATCTCCCCCGCCATATCGTGCCGCTCGGGGTTGTACGTGGTGTCCCGGTCACTGTCACCGAGCAGACTCTCCTCTTTGTCGCTTGGATCGTCCGAGAATGTCAGGGAAAAGCCCCGGTTCGCTGGCTGGTCTCCCTCTACCGGGCCTTTCCCGCGCACGCTATCATGGTATGACCCCGGCGTGCCGGTCGGCCTCCCACAGCTGCTGTCTTCTTGGTTGCCCTGGTCGCTGCACTGCTCCCGTACAGCGACCAGGGTGGAGATGAGCGCTTGCTCTGGTACAACCCGCTACTCCTCCGTTGCATTTCTTTCCTGGCCCGCTTATGAGCTTTCTGCCATTTGGTGATGCTTACGTGATTTTTATGTAAGATTTCCCACAGACGGCGCCAATTGTTCCTGCACAAACCCGTAGGCCTGGTAGAATCTAGATGTGATCTTCTCCTGCATAACCTGCTCACTAAGGGGAATACCGGGCGGACCGGTCTTCTCCTCTCCGATGCCTAAGTTAGTTCAGTTGGGATGAATAGATAACTTAAATCACGTATGATAAGCAGCTGGAGATATCAGTTACCTATTAAAGAGGGTAGTTGAGGCCCTTATATAGGTGGCCGGGCGTGAGGTCTGGTCTCACTCTTCGATGTGGGAGTGGCTTCCTTCTGTTCGCACACAAAAGGGCAGCTCTGGTGACCTCTTTGGCAGGCTGGCGCCCCCGGTCCCCGGGCCCCTGGTCACAAGGTAGACTGCTGGACCTCGGGTCCGGGTGCTGGTGATCCTGCTCCGGGCCTCAGGCCGGCCCCGGATGGACTGGCTGCGGGTCTGTGGGCTTATGTAGCCCTTCTGTGGCTACTGTCAACATTAGCATTCAATACTTATAACTGAAACAATCAGTCATTATTATCATAAATGTATTTACTATTACCGTTCTAATACTCACTCTATATAAAAGGGATTATCAATGAAATGAGTACACCAATTCCCATTTAAATTTAACTGAAAAAGAGAAGTACACAGAGCTTTATATGAATATTTCACTTTCTTAAAAATTGGAATGCAACCTTAATGAGTATGGATTGATTTATAAATTATAGTGTCATTTTTTAGAGTACCTATGCTGATCTAATTCATAGATGTACAGTAGAGGAGTACAAGATGCAAAACAACAATATCCTAATATGCAAAACAGAGTCTTGCAAACTAAATGAAAAAAAGAAAAATGGAATGGAATTACATAGATAGCTCATATCGTAGTCATTGTTGGCCATTATACATTAAAATTACTTAGCCATTACACCTCAGCCGACATAAATGACACAAATGACATGCAAAAGCGACAAATTCTTACTTGAGTCAAAACATTAGATGGTTGAACATCAGGTTCACTACCTGTTGTGTCTCTAAATTGGCACCAATGCTCTCAAATTCTTGTCAATATGTTAAAAAAAAAATTCATCAAGTTTATAAACTATAATGACTTATTCAAATAAGAAGGATAAGAACTGTACCTGCATGGGTATTTTCCTTCTTGTGGGAGGTTTTGTGCTTTTGTTTGGTTCTTTTCTCTTCTTTTGTTCGAGTGGATCCTTGAATCTTTACGTGGGCGGCCAACTGTAGCTTTTCTTTTCACTCTACGCACCAATTGATGCTTGATCAACATTGGAGTGCACTATTCCCTCAACCTCTTCACTTTCAGCAACAATTGTTTTCTCGAAAGAGTCACTCCCTTCTTTCTCATTGCGATTTTTCTTTATTAACTCTAAGCCTTCGAGCATCAATCAAACACTCATGTGCATATCTTGTTATCTCTTCATCATCGGCTGCAACAGTTAAAATATCACGAGAAGTGCGGAACAATTAACCATACTGTTTGCCAATCGACTCCTTAGGATTACCATGAAACTCATTACCATGATAACTATCAATACTGATAGTTCTTGCTTCTCTTGTCCATCTGGTTAAAACGTATTGCGGTGGAATCTTCTTCACATTCTTCTTGTCAAGAACTTTCAGTGCATGAGTACACAAAATCCCAACAACAGTAAACTTCTTACAACTACAACTAACATTATGTGCAGGAGCTTCATAATTGACTAAGTGCTCATTTGACGAATCGCCGAAGCGGCACTTCAATAATAACCCTACAATCGTTAGTAGTATAGAAATAAGTAGGGAACGTTCTAGCCAGGGATTAAGGGTACCTGACATGTAAAAGGTTAGAAACACATATTCACAATTATACACAAACAATGAAACGAAATCATGGGGAATTTAGATGAGGTTCGGCAACAAGTTGCCCTAAATAAGTAGACACGAAATTAAATCCTAATCTAATATTTACAAGTGATCAACATCTTTCACACAAAGCACTCACACAAAAGTTCACATAACATGTAATAAACAAAAGAAAGGAAACAAGGTAGCAAGTTTGAAAACATTCTAGACTCGACTTAGTTCCAACCTAATTAGAGCCCTTTGCGGTTCATCGATTCGTTATAAGACTTCTTACGTGTGTTTAGAATTAACTTCGCGTATAACCCTAATCTTTACTAGTTGCTCTTAAAGACACTTCGCGTAGAGATTAATCACAACAAGTAATTATGCATAAAAGTCTTGATTGAAAACATGATCTAGGTATGGTGTCACTCATCCTTTCAACATGTAAATTCTTTAAACTACTTTAGTCCTAAGAAATCGACACAAATCAAGACAATGTCACATTTGACTCAACCTATGCTTAATTTCGACATGTAAGATTGCCACCACAATACATTGCACTTGTATAGAACGACAATCTTGGTTGCCTACGAATTTAAAGAATAAACCAAGTATGAGACAAGAATGAAATCGAAACATGCTTCCCTAAAACCTAACTTAGAAAATACTACATATCATGTTTACAAGTCATCATACAAACCTAAGAAATTCGACACTTAGAATCAACAAATAATACCACTACCAGAAAAAAGGTTTTTCCCGACGAAATAAAAAAAAACGGCCGACGAAATAAAATTTTCAAAAAAATTTGTCGGCTATTCCCCTAGAATGGCTGACGATTTTTTTTTTCGTCGCTAAAACTTTAGCCGACGAAAATTTTTGGAAGTATGGCCGACGAGTACTAGGTTTGATTTCGTCGGCTATGATTAAAAAAAAAAAAAAAAAAACAGCTTCCATTTTCTATCGACAAACCATTGCTTCGTCCTTCAAATGCAAATGTGTCGTGAAATAAGATATGACCGAAATAATGAAATACGTCTACGGTTGAAAAATGACAAGATTCCGACAAAATCTGTGTGCCGAATGTTGCGGTTAACTGTTTGTTACTTTCGTTTTCCTATGGGTAGCCTGACGGTCGGTAAATATTTTGAGGAAAATTTTTATACGATTAGTTGCGTCTCATCGATTTGAAACTATTATCTGTTGAAGGTCAGGCCAAAAAACGTCATTTAGACAGGCCAATTACCATTTCTAAGCGTTTAAAGGGTTGACTCACCCGGTTGACCGTCCCGATCGAGCCTTTAACGTTGTCAGATGTAGTTGGATTTTTTTTCATACATGTATTTAATCTTAACGGTGATATCTGACGGTTTGAATAGATTTTCCAAACTTTTAGATTCAAAATCAGAACATATGCACTAATGTTCCTTAACTTGTTTACTAAGTGTTTAAGTGAATGTATAGTTTCAAATTGTTACTATACGTACACTCTTCAAATGCAAATATGTCGTCAAATAAGATATGACCGAAATAATGAAATACGTCTACGGTTGAAAAATGACAAGATTCCGATAAAATCCGTGTGCCGAAATAATGAAATCAGTCAAAACCCGGTTTATTGCAGATTTGGCGTCCGGCGTCCGAATGATGATTGTGATACCATTCCGGAAAGGGAACGACGCCAGGAATCAAACTCGTGGCTTTGCCACGATGTGTGGGCTTTTTTGGGCTTTCGAGTTCGTTTAGGGCCTCAAAACGGCAGTTTAGTGTGTTTTCATAGAATAGCCGACGAAACATTGTATTTCGTCGGCTAAACTCTTGATCCGCGCCTTTTTATTGTCCGCCGTTGGATGGCTCAGATCTGACGGCTGTTGATCTTCCAAAGTATAGCCGACGAAATCTTTTAAATCGTCGGCTATTCTCTAAGTATAGCCGACGAAATTTTTTATTTTCGTTGGCTATTCTCCTTCTAAATCTTTTAAATCGCTTCCTCCCGCCTTTTTTCTCTCCTCCTTCCCCCCCCCTCCTCCGGCCTCCTCCTCCTCCTTCTCCGGCCTCCTCCTCCTTCCCCTCCTCCTCTTCCGGCCTCCTCCTTCTCCCCCCTCCTCCTCGGCCTCCTCCTCCTTCCCCTCCTCCTCCTCCTCCTCCTTCTCCTTCTCCTCCTCCTTCCCCTCCTTCCCCTCCTCCGGCCTCCTCCTCCTCCTCCTCCTTCCCCTCCTCCTCCTCATCCTCCTCCTTCTCCTCCTCCTCCGGCCTCCTCCTCATCCTCCTCCTTCTCCTCCTCCTCTGGCCTCCTCCTTCCCCTCCTCCTCCTCCTCCTCCTCCTTCCCCTCCTCCTTCCCCTCCTCCATCCAAAGCATAATTTATTTTTTTTTCCCTAAAATTTAAGAATAGCCGACGAATTTTACAAATTTTCGTCGGCTATACGTTGTATAGCCAACGAAAATTCTAGTATTTCGTCGGCTATAACTAATTAATGCCTATTAAAATATTAATATATTTCGAGGAAATAGCCGATGAAAGTTTAATAAATCGTCGGCTATAGTTAAAACACAATAGCCGACGAATTTCGTCGGCTATACTTAATGAATTTCGTCGGCCATACTCGAAAATACCCGACTAAATTCATCGGCAATTTCTCCCAGGTTTGGCCGACGAAAAATATTTTCGTCGGTAAATTCGTCGGCCATACTCTACTATAGCCGACGACTTATAGCCGACGAAAATTTCGTCGGTAGAGGGTATAGCCGACGAAAATTTCGTCGGTAGATGGTATAGCCGACGAAAAATTGGCATAGCCGACGAAATTTTTTTCGTCGGCTATTCTCCCATATCTGGTAGTGTACCAAGACTCGAAATCAAAATAGTTTTCAAACTTATAAAATCAAAACTCAAATCGTATTATACATAGACATATAATTGAATACCATAAAAACATGCAAGCTTTATAGACAAAGTATTGCAAAACTATAAAATAAATACAAGGCATGGAATGGAGGATGATTTGGCAATGGAGGTTTCAACAAAGGAGTGGAGTTTTATGGAAGTGGTGGAGAGGTGTTTTGGCTTGCTATTCCATATAGGATTTATAGTAGAGTATTTGGTAGAGCTAAAGGCTTGTGCTTGTGTGTTGGATGTGATCCGTTTTTCTGTCTAACAAGAACCTATTTATAGAGGAATACTAGGGTAACAGCCGGCCGCAATGGTGAATCCATATAGGATTAGGTTTTGATCATGTGCAATGCATGCTTGTCATGGCCGGCAATCCTCCTCTTCTCTTAGATAAATCCTGAGCTCTTTTCTTTGATATAGCATCATGGACATATCCAAAGTCTTTTAGTACATCATAACAACCGGTCCAAATTGTAAAAAGTCCAAAGGAAAGCTTTCCTAATGCAACCGGGAAAGCTTCAGTTTCTCGGCAGATTTGACCTTGCTTCAATAAATCCTGCATAACTCCCTCCTCATTGCTCCGATTGATGTGATTTCAAGTCCTGGAGAAATTAGACTCATAGGGCTTTCCATCAATATAAGTCATGGCCTCTGGTTCCAAGTGATGCGTCGTACAGAAGTCCTGGAATTCAGGACACAGACCCAGAAAAATCATGTTAGTCCCTGGATCGTTTTGCTCAAACGGCCAAGTTGCAGCCATCTTTTGGATGACTTCTCGAACTCCAATTGATCTGCTTTTTTGGCAAAACACACTGCAGCTTGCCAATTATATGCCTGCCAAATTTCATCAAATTTGGAAAAGAATAAGTCAGTTTAAAACAAGCCTCAAAATTACGAAAAAGACATATTTTACATTATTTCCTCAGATTTCTATACTTAGTCGTTTTTCTGACAATTAAACACATTTTTCCGAAACTCTACCAAAACGACACTAAATAATATTATGACTCTATCTTACTCTAAATAGACTTAACAAAGCACAAATAAGGGATAATAACACATTAATATCGTCGCACATTGTGCTCCTATCATCATTATGTTCAGAGTTGTATGATACTATATACTCTGATGTCATCTCCTCCTTCCCAACTTTGTGAGTACTATAATTATGAATTCTTCACATATTCTTAATGAAAGAGTAAGAAGATCTCTGGAGTGTATACCTGGCCTCAGCCCCAAGTTGTATCATATGTGCACTTATAGCTAAAACACGAGTTGTATTTATCATCTTGAAGTCAGCGCACAACTCTTGATATCATTGATCAGTCAAAACTCTTTCATAATGTTGGAAAAATTATAAAAGATTATGTTCTGCCTTCAATTATTTCTTAAGCACATTATTCATGCATTCATTACGCTGTGTGTTTTTCATATCGGCAGTGAAAGTATCTCTCCCATACACCAATTCCCACTTTTCTCGCAATTCAAAAAAAGCATTCAGCCACTTGTTTTCCTTCAACCTATATTTCTCCAGCATAACATTCCATGCTAATTGCCATTCATGCTCAAACTCATACTCATATATACAATTGTCAAAATCATCAACAAATTATGAAGACCCATGAAAGACATTACTCAAATTCTTAGCAGCATTTTGATAAAGATGCCAAACACATAAGCGATGTCTAGATTGTGGAAAAGCATCTTTGATTGCTTTAGCCATGGCAGCAGACTGGAAACCAGTGTCTTGTCTGTAGAGCAAAAACTTCGATTGGCATTGTATCCGGATTCAATATAAAGGCCTCATGAGGTAATAATCAACACTTTGAGTCGCATTCAACAGCAGAGAAATTAAGATTGTAACGTCAATATTATATCATCGCCAAATTAGACACATATAGGTATGGATATATTTTCTAATTAGTTAGCAGTCTTTGTAAAGCGTCTTTTTCAAGGGGTTATCTATGAGTTTCTTGCCAAGAAACTAGACCTTCCTATGCAGATTTTTAGCAACTGTTTTCTAGTAGGGGAAAATATGAACATGGTATTTTAATTCAGAGCCCACAATATAGCCCCACATGCATAAGATTATATGGAGATGCATTACAATCACCAAATCCAAACCCTAACGTACATTCCTGAGGGAAGTTTCGTTTCATTCCCAGAACCATACAAGACCCACATTGATATATGACTATGCCTCTAAAAGGTCTTCATACAATTCTTAAGAACCCTTCCCGTGCCAGTTGGGTTCTAGTTTACCAATGAAGCAAGCTGACAGGTTGAATTAGAAGGGTTAGCTTTTGCCAACTTGTTCAAAAATTTGAATCTACAAATATACCACAAATATCCTGAAACTTGTAAGCAATTATCAACAGAAATCTGCGCATCCTACACAGCAAAGAAGCTAACACAGCAGAACCGCGAAGCTTCGATTAAGCCTTCCTAGATGACAAATAAGTTGTTAACTTCCATGGCACGCGCCAAAAAGCCTCAAATGGAAATCATCATTTAAATCCACAAATAAGTGCAAGGTATAAGCTTTCTCTTCAGAAAAGCATATACTTAACTTCACAATGGCAGCCTAGAATGACGATCAATAACTCATAACTGTAGACGTTGCAAATACTAAAGATCAATAATAAACTAAGCAACTGGAAGGAGCAAATCCTAATCTAGCGTCACAGAGTCAAAATTGAAATCTACATTTCAGAATGTAGTGAAATAAAAGAAAAAACAGCAATTGAAATTTAAAACTTTTTAGAGATGAATAAATTTACATACCTGAGCTTGATAAAGTTCAAAACAACTTTATCGCGAATCTTTTAAGAAATGCAACAAAGCCGGATCCACTACATCCTTAGACAGTAAACCATATATCAATTCCACAGTTGATGCATCTGCAGAGAAACCATACTTCTTCATTTCTTCAAAAAATTTCACAGCCCATGATGTCTTGTTGTTACTTAACAAGCCTCTGATAATGATGTTATAAGTGACATCATTTGGAGAACGTCCATTCTCTTCCATTACTCTCAGCAACTTTTCTGCTTCTACTAATAAGCCATGATGACAAGTCCCTGAATCATTATAGTATGTGTTCTGACATCAGGCTGAACTCCTTTTGATGACAAACCACAGAAGTGATCTCTTGCTGAATCAAAATTTCCAGCTTTGCACAAACCTTCAATAACAGCAGTGTAAGATACAATATCAAGTTCCAATTTGTTGGCTTCCATCTCTTCAAGCAATTCTAGTGCCATAGAAAGTTTCTGGTTGTTACACATGCCATCAAGTATCACATTGTAAGTTTGAAGATTTGGAAGCTGGCCACTAGCTAACATCTCAGAGAACAACTTTTCAGATTCTTGAATTCTCCCCACTTTGAAAAGACCATCAATAAGAGAGGTATAAGTAACGATATCGGGAACTAGTTCCATACGAGGCATTTCCTTGAAAATATTGTAAGCCTTATCGACCATTTTGGCCTTGCAGTATCCATTGATCAAATATGCTACAACTCCGAACATCAACCATGGAGTCCTTGCTAAGTATAAGATCAACAACTCGTTGTGCCTCGACCATTTCCCCTCACAAACAGTAACCGTCCATGAGGGAACTATATGTAATCGTATTAGGCTCAATATGTCTCTGAATCACCATTTCTATTACACTTTTGGCTTCCACGACCATCCCTTCCTTATACTATGTATCAACAATGACATTGAAGGTGATGACATTTGGAAAGACACCTTTATGCAACATTTCATCCCACAGCCTCTTAGCTTCATTCCACTGGCCTAGATTGCAAAGTCCATGAATCAAACAGGTGTAAGTGACAACATCTGGAGCAATACCCTTACCGATCATTTCTGAGAAGAGCTTCAATGCTTCATCAATGAGTGTATCCTTGGCCAGACTGTCAATGATGGTGCTATAGGCAACTATGTCAGGCTGGCATCCGCTTTCTTCCATCTTCCTAAGTAAAGTAATCGCAGCACGGTTGTTTCCCGTGTTGCAAAAGCCCTTGATTAATGTGCTGAACGTAAACACATCGGGCTTACAATGACCTTGCCCCAGCATTTTGATGAAAATTCGTGCAGCCTCAGCCACTTGATTCATGAGAACAAAGCCGTGGATGAGAGTGGAGAAGGTAATGACATTTGGTTGAAGACCCAACTTGAAGAAACTACCCAAGACAGATAAGCTGAAACCCATAAGATTCAAATGGGAATAACAGTTGATGAGAATAGACAGAGTATAATCATTGCGAGCGATTCCACAGAGAAGCATTTGTCTATTCAATGAGATGACTGTAGAATAGTGTTTCAATTTGACAAGTGGATTCAAAATCTGAGTGAAACGGATAACATAAGGCAGAGGACGCGAGTGAAGCATTTCATCGAACACTTTGAGGGCATCCTCAACCATCAACCCTCAAGTTTTGCGATAACTCTTTGGGATTTATGCTCACCGTCACGTGAGTAACAATTGGTTTTCGGCTCATTATCCTCCCAAACCCAAAAACCCCCAATTTCAAATCCTCTAACTTGGAGACTAAGACTCTCTCCACAAACATTCATCAGAGGAACCCATTTACGACCTCCTCTCCAATCCTCTCTACTTTAGGAACCCTTCTCCCCTCAACACCCCCAAAGGCTTCAATTTCTTAAAGAATCTGATCGAGGAACCCATTCAGAAATTTCTTTGATCATTGTTTAGAGGTACTGAAATTCAATTTTCTCTGTGTTTTTGCATCTAGGATTCCAAAGTTGCTTTCTTTTTTCTTGGGTTTACTTGTTTGAATTCATTTGATTAATCAAATTCAGACGTTTTCTCTGTCTATGTAGGGGTACTTTTGATTAATCAAAGAAAGTTCCTACCTTTGTTCTCGGGTAGCTAGATTCCTTATACAATACATGCAGACATAACAAAAACCAATGCAACGAAAATAATAATTTAGTTAACAAGTTACAGATGACATAAGCATTCAAGCTCCCCTCCCTCCATTGATTAATCAAAAGTACCCCTACGTTTTCTCTGTCTATGTAGGGGTACTTTTGATTAATCAAAGAAAGTTCCTACCTTTGTTCTCGGGTAGCTAGATTCCTTATACAATACATGCAGACATAACAAAAACCAATGCAACGAAAATAATAATTTAGTTAACAAGTTACAGATGACATAAGCATTCAAGCTCCCCTCCCTCCATTGTCCAGAATGATTCATCTTACCATGCACAAGGCGTTGATGTAAATAAAATTTTAATGAGAAAATTAGATTAAAACCCAAATAAGTAGCTCTTTTTTATGATAAACCCACACTCTTTTTTTCTTTCAATCTACACTCAATATTTATTATATAATCAACATTTTCTGTAATTATCAAATTTCATTTTTCTTAACTTTATTTTACCATTCTAGTGGAAAAAGAAAAAATTTCTCTTTAAATCTAACTTGATTTCAATTTAAACTTCATATTGAAAATTAGTTTTTATAACTTTATCATAATCAATTTCATTTCATTAAATTTATCTTTGTTTTATGATGCTGACATGAATACACACACATTATATATATATGCTCATTCCATAGGTAAGAGCATCATAATTGAAACACATACCCTACCCTTCTCTAAGCGCCGCTTGAAACGGCGCCGATAAGCACCTTTGCTGCTTCCAAATTATATTCCAAGGCAAGATCCTCTCATGGAATTGTCGTGGAATCGTGAATGGTGAGACCCAAAGAGCCCTTGGTGATTTGGTTCAAACTCACAAACCCAGTACTATTTTCCTTTCGGAAACTCTAGCTCTGAAAACTCTCATAGATGGCCTGACCAGACGTCTTGGCTTCAAAGATAATCTTGTCTTTGCTCATAGTAGTGGTGCACAAGGAATCGTCCTCCTCTGGAATGATGGTACTCATGTCGAATTTCGTTCCTCCTCTACTAATCATCTTGACGTTATTGTTGGAAAACCAGAACATCGCAAATGGCGATTTACAGGGATATATGGAGTGGCTGCCAGGGGTGATAGGCATGCATCTTACCTGGACTCTAATCAGATTCCTAGCAGCGCAGAACAGTACCATGCCTTGGCTTATGGTAGGGGATTTTAACGAGCTTATGTCCAATTGGGAGGGCCTCCTCGTGCTGCTGCTCCTATGGCGACATTCTGCCGAAAACTGGCTGGTTGTGATTTGATTGATATGGGTTTTGTTGGGTCTCGGTACACATGGAGCAATAAGAACACTAAGGAATGTCTTGATGAAGGTTTTCAAACACCTCTTTGGCGGTCTTTGTTTCCATATAGCAGAGTCATCACGTTAAATCCATCAAAATCATACCATAATCCTCTCTTGGTTGAAGGCAGCGCTCAGAAACTGATCCGGTATCGGCGGAAAAGACTATTTCGTTTTGAGGAATGTTGGCAGGATAGTCCTCGATGTAGTGAAGTTATCCAGCAAGCATGAAATGATTATACTATTGGCAACGCCATGCAGCAATTGTCCAGCAAGATTCACCGTACAGGGCAAAACCTAATGACCTGGCAAGCTTCTGAGTTTGATAACCAAAAGGTTGAATTACGAGTGATTCAAGAAAAGCTCAATGACATTATGAAACGCCCTTTCTCATCTGAACAATATGAGGAGCAGCGTCAATTACATGTACGACATAGTCAGATTCTTGCTACCCAAGAGAAGTACGGGAGACAACGATCGAGAGCTCTTTGGCTCAAAGATGGTGATCGAAATTCAACGTTCTTTCACCGAAAAGCCAGTAATCGAAAAAGCAGGAACCTTATCCGAGGCCTAACTGATGAGCACGGGGAATGGCAAGTAGAGCCTGCTGAAATTCAATGGCTATTACTTCAATATTTCTCTTCAGTCTTCACCTCTGAAGATAGTAATACTGAGGCGCTGAATACTATTATTGAGGCTACTCCCACTAAAGTGACAAGTGAGAAGAACAAGCATCTTCTACAACCTTACAAAGATGAGGAGATTAAAGCAGCATTATTTCAAATGCATCTTTTTAAAAGCCCTGGTCCTGATGGTATGTCCCCTTATTTTTTTCAGAAGAATTGGTCTATTGTTGGTACTGAGTTTTGTTTAGCAGTTCGAAATTTTCTGGAATCAGGTAAACTGCACCCTAAAACGAATCATATTTACTTATGTCTCCTACCATAGGAAAAAGCTCCGAAAGAAGCTGCTCAATTTCGCCCCATTGCACTCAGCAATGTTTTTTACAGAATCTGTTCTAAAGTTGTTACTAATCGTTTGAAAAGGTGGTTACCTCATATAGTTTCTCCGCTTCAAAGTGCTTATGTGCCGGGTCGAATTATCTCAGATAATACTCTCATTGCAAACGAGGTTGCTCATTTCATGCATAAACTCACTACACAATTGTCTGGTTTTTTCTCTCTCAAGCTGGATATTAGCAAAGCATATGATCGATTGGAATGGAAGTATTTGGAGGCTATTCTCTGTAAATTGGGATTCCATGCGACTTAGATTCAGATGATTATGAATAATATTATGACTGTGAGTTACTCTATTTTACAGAATGGTGAACCTACTCCTCGGATTGTTCCGACACGAGGAATCAGACAAGGTGATCTTCTCTCACCATATCTCTTCATCCTCTGTGCTGAAGGTTTATCTGCCCTTATATTCTCTACAGCTGACGTGTCGCTTAACCGGGGTTAAACAACGCACAATTTAAATACCCTACATGAAACGTTAGTAGCATATGATAAGTAGAGATCGTTCTATCCGGGGATCAAGAAGAGCAATCGAAATACAAAGTGTTAACACACATATTCACACATTGAAACATTGAAACGAAACATGGGGGGATTTATGATGAGGTTCGGCTATAGCCCTAAAGACCTAAAACACGAAATTGAAAACCTAAAACTAATATTTGCAAGTGTTCATCATCTTTCACACAAAGCAATTAGCATAAAGACTCTTTAACATGTAAGACACGCATGCAAGAAAGTAAGCAACAAGTATTGACACAATTTAGACTTAGTTCAGTTTCGACTCCAACTAGAATGATTTCTCTTTACCTAGTTGTGAGACTTCTCAAGTTTTCTAAGACACACTTTCGTTCTCATCCTTGAAGTTATGCTAATCCGGTTAAGACTTAACATTAAGCACAAGAGTCAAAAACGAAAACAAGTAAACAAGTAAGGTTGTCAATCTTTTTATTTAATATGCAAGGTCTAATGTATTAAACTCTAAGTGAGAAACACAAATCAAAGCAACAGTTACGTCTAGCTTAGCTTGTTATTACTCTAGCCGATTAAACCTAGTACCTAGATTACATTCAAGACGACACTAAGTACCGATTTTCATGCCCAATTCTTAGGTCACTAACCGATTTTAAGTCCTAAACATGCATCAATGCATCATATACCTACTGTCCTAATTATCTATACACACGAAAATCACAAGTTAAAATTGAAAAACTACTTTACATAAACAAGAATCGGTTTATACAAGAGTTTAGCAAAAACTAAAAATTGAAATAAATTCCTACAAACATGAATAAATACAGTAGCCATAGAAGGGTTGGATCACACTTTAGAAACCTTGAAGACTTTACAAGATGTGGTGGAATGCTCAGCTGAAGGTAGAGGTATGGTACGGATTTATGGGATGTGGTGGTGTAGGAATCGGCTAAGTATTTTTCAATTTGGTGCTTGAGAGACTTGGTAGAGCTTTCGGCTAATACTTGTACTTAAGATGAGATGATTTTTCTGTAGAGAAACCGTGCCTTTATATAGGGAAGAAGGCAGCAAAAAGTTGGCAGAAAACCTTGTTCAAATCCGGCAAGGATTCCTTGTTGTATCCCGTTTTGGTTTTCCTTCCTTTCATGGTTCTTCTAGACTTTTCTGCATATTTTCTTCATGGACCACAGCTTCATGGACTTCTTAATGGACTCGGCTCATTCCTTGATGGATAAATAATCCACAGCCACAACCATGAGCTTCCCTAGTTGGGCCAAGAACTCCTTCTCCTAGAACCGGCAACTTTGTTCCCTTTTCCTGCTAGGACTAGGGAACTTCTTCTTTCCTTATTTGCACTTTCCTTTTTGCTTGGCCGGCTCCCCTATTCTTCATTTAGCTCAGCAACTCTCATTTGATGCATTTGGACACAACTTTGGTGCATAAACATTTTTCTTCCTCTCGGCAGGCAGTAACTTCCTCTTCTCGGCAGACTTGACCTTCCTTTGTTACAACTGGTATAACTCCCTCCAGAAAATAGTTATTGATGCGATTCCAAATGTTCTAGAAACTAGACTCCCAGAGCTTTCTTTGCATAAATGGAACGCATTCTGGTTCCAAGTGAGTCGTCTTGGAGAAATTGTGGAAGTTGGATGATTTGCCCAGAAATCTACTGGATTTGACTCCGGATTTCTCTTGCAATTCCTGGCAGATTCCTTTGGTCCGATTGTTATAACTCCTTTCATTGCTAAACCATCAACATGTCTACTGCACATGAGAGAAGAAAAATCCATCAAAAGCAAAGTTGAGGTTTTACAGAACCAACGAAACATTTCAAGACTTCTAAATCGGCTTTTGACAAATTTCTGCGTTTTTCTCTACACGTAGTACGATTTCATTACAACTCTACCAATACTCATGACTCAATTATATGACTTGACTCTACACAAATAAGAGCTAAGCAAAGTACAAATGGAGGTAAAAACATATTAAGAATGTCGCATTATATGCCTCTATCAGCAGTAGAACATAACATCATTTCTGGTTTGTCTATGAGCCCTCAAGCACCCAAACTGCATCACTTGTTCTTTACTGATGATAGTTTGCTATTTGGTCAAGCCACTGATGAGGAATGTGAAGCATATAACCAAATTCTGCACCTTTATGAATTAGCATCGGGCAGCGGGTTAATCTTGATAAGAGCAGTGTAGTGTTTAGTCGCATGTTCATACAGATGTTCAGCATCATCGTGCCTCTATCCTTGCAGTCAAGCGTGCGGAGGAGCATGACAAATATCTTGGTTTTACCGCTAAGAGTTGGTAACTCAAAAACTACCAAGTTTCTTACATTAAAGAAAGGCTGACTAAGAAGTTGATTAATTGGAAAGCCAAAATTCTCAGTAGTGCAGGAAAGGTTGTTCTTCTAAAAGCAGTGGCTCAAACCATGCCTCTCTATGCTATGCATTGTTATCTTCTGCCCAAGGGTTTATGTGATGATATACATCAGCTCTGTAATTCTTTTTTCTGGGGTGATACTGATGATAAGAAGAAAATTCATTGGCGCAGCTGAGACAGGTTATGTCTGCACAACCGTGAAGGAGGTTTGGGTTTTAAAAACTTATATGCTTATAATTTAGCAATGCTTGCTAAACAGGGATGGCGACTGATTACAAACCCTCAGTCTTTGCTTGCACAATTGTACAAAGCTCGTTATTATCCTACTTCAACAATATGGGAGGCAGAGTTTGGAGACATGCCATCATTCTCTTGGCGTAGTATAATGACGGCTTTGCCAATTCTTAAAGCAGGAATTCTGTGGAAAGTTGGTAATGGTAAGACTATTCATCTATGGCAGGATAAATGGATCCCGATAACCCCCTCATATCAAGCTATTAAACCTTCTCACACTTCATGTGACTATGGCTCTGATCTTATTGACAAGAACGGCAAATAGTGGAAGGATGAGGTTGTGAAAAATTTATTTCCAGCTCTTGTCGCCACTAAAATTTTATGCATACCTATTGCTCGACATGATACTGAAGATCGACTTGTCTGGTTGCTAAAAAACGTGGTTTTTTCTCTGTTAAAACTGCTTATTGGATTGCCCGAGCTGATGTCCTGCAAAATGTGCTTACTTCTAGTGGAAAGCTCTGTGGAAAGCCAAAGTTCCTGGAAAAGTGCGAGTATGTGTTTGGCGTGCTTGTCAAAATTTGCTTGCCACTAGAGACTGCTTGCTTACGAAAGGATATATGATGGAGAGGTACGTTGTATGCTCTGCCCTCAAAACTATGAAGATGTGAGTCATCTGTTTTGTAAGTGTCCTACTTCCTACAACATCCTCACTAGTGCCCATTTCCATCTTAAAGATACTTTACTGCCTTCACTAAATTTTAAGGAATGGATGCTTGAGACAGCTACCTCTATGTCCACACAGATTTTTGCACAGTTGCTTATGATCATCTGGTCCTTATGGAAGAACATAAACAACATGTTCTGGTCTAATTCCCAACAACATCTGCTCAGCACACTAAACAACCCAAACTTGAGTTATGACTAAAAAATTGTTTAAAACTGAAATTAGGGTAAGGCATTTTTTTTTATACAGTAAAACAAAACTGTATTTCCAACATTTAAATAAAAGTAACTCTGATGTTTTCAACTTAAAATTGGAAGCTTGTTTTCAAATTCGTTTTCTTTTCTTTCACTAGACAAACTGAAACTTGTACAAAGTTTGTCAAAGGTAAAACTGTACAGCAAAAGCTGTAATGGTGCCAACTGAAAGTCAAGGATTGCAGAAGCATTTAAGGTTGTAACTAGGACGTACTTCATTAGGTAAGTCCATGTAATTGATATAGAAAGAAAACAGTAAACTTGCACATTGTTGGCACCAAAACAGAAGCCTGTAATCTATAAATATAGTTATATAAATAGATACACTTTTCAATTGTAGGCGGAAGCATAGATAAGACCAAATTGAAAGTTTAGAAACTTTGTGCATTACTTTCAAAGTTCAAAGCGAAGCATTTGTTGGAAGACAGTAAAGTGAAAGGAACAGGAATGCTTCATTAGTTATATATATATATATATACAAATGGACTGTTTACTTACAAAACCAAACCACCACTTTAATAGCAAAATACAATAGACCAAGTCAGAGCACAAGGGGAAAATCCCAGGTTAACACTTCAGTCCGATACACACACATTCATAACAAAACAGACTGCATATAATGCTCAAGATAACTCGGGTACTTCACTAAAACGTCCACTCATGAACTCCTTACCTGAAAACCAAGAAAATGACATAGGGAATGAGCTAAATGAGCTCAGTAGGTACAATAAAACAATTGGAATGAAATCAAGAATAAATCATAACAATAGGTTGTCTTTCTGAATAGTAACCAAATCAAAATACCAAATCTGTAAACAGGAGACCAATAATATAAAATCTGTACTGAATAGAAAATAAAGAGCAGGTGACTAAAATCCAAGATTTCTTTTGTTAAATACTCAAATATCGATGAAATATATCATCGTCCTAAATTCAATAAAGGTCAGCAACACAAAACCAAGAAGTTCTTCCTTTATAAATTGCATCAATGTAAAACTCTTTCCGTAAATCAACTTTCAGGGAAATCCTCGAAACCCTTCATTTTTCCGGTTAGCGCCCATTGCTCACATTAGGCCACCGAACACCACCCCGTACAAGCGGACCCTAGCCTGATAAGGTTTTGGGTCTTTCACCCTCGGGAGGCACAATCCCTACTTAACTAAATCCCAGGCCTAACCAAATAAAACAATTTAAAACCAAACACATCATTCCGAGAAACCTCTGGTTTCTCTAAATCACACTAGTACAGAAATCGATTCAGATGACGGTTTTTAACCGTCATCTCATATGCTCCCAAACTGTCATCTATCGCAATGTCATCTATTAAAACGCATTCAGATGACGGTTAAAACCCAAAAAAAACTGTCATCTACCGATCATAAGGATGACAGTTTTGTATTCAGATGACGGTTGGCATTCATGGTGCCAACTGATGCCAACTTACGTGCGCATTTTTAGTGATGAATGGCATATATTGAGATGACAGTCGACTGTCATCTAATGCTACTTTTTATGTCAGTTAATATATCAAACCAAGCGTCGTGTGATATCTTCTCAGACGTCATCTTTCATTTTTAATGACTGTCATTTACATCTTCTAAGGATGACGGTTGGCATTCATGGTGTGCGCATCTTGTGTCTGATGGCATGTAACCTGATGACACTCAAACCGTCATGTAAAGTGCAATGTAACGTCGGTCATATTGTCAAGGCGAATGTCATCTGAATTTTGAACAGATGTCATTTACACTATCATATAGTATGTCATCTGAGCTCTCTTAGACGTCAGTCTTGCATAATATTGTTTGTGTCATACGATTTTGGTTCAGATGTCACTCGTTTGTGTCATATGAATGTGTTTCTAACGTCAGTTATTTTATGACTGAGTCTGTCATTTGTGTTCATTTGATATGTTACCAAATGAACAGTACTGACCAATTCCACAGTACTGGTTCATCTCCACATATAAAACCTAATTTCATGCAAATAAACCAAAACTGTAGGATAGTACTCAATAAACCTGCCATATTTATATGTCTACCAAGATCTGTTTTAAACCATGAGTAATACACTTCTAAAAACACATGCATTGGCAGCAAAACCAAAATCAACTTCTTCCATCACAATTGTAGCTACCAGTAGCTAAAAAATGACCAATTCAAGTCCACATAACTGTAATAGGATTGGCCATATACTATAGGTACCACTAGAATTCTGAGCATCTTCTAGTACATCTTCAGCAGCTCGCTTTGTCAATAGAAGTGGATGATCACATATTTTCTTCAGAATCTGTCTCAGATCAAACAGACAAGGAGCATCATCCTGTTAAAATACAAATTAAAAATCTACAAGTAATTTTCATATATCAAGTTCCATGACTAGCAAACCTATTTTTACAAGTAATTTTCATATATCAAGTTATGAATTATACCTTGTCTAAATCTACTCCAATAAGTATAAATAATTCCATGCTTATAAGCCCTATCGATTTATAATCCAAAAAATTCAGCCAACCAATGAGTCACCAATGAATTATGAAACTTTTAATGGAAACAAAGGAAAGAATGCACTTTTTTTATTTCTTCTTTTAGTTGGATCATCAAGAAACTATTTATGTTAATAAGTATACTTGACTTCAGTATTATATGAAGAAAAAAAATATATTCAATGATCTCATTCTTCTTAGATAGTGTGGCATTAGTTTGGTCATTATCTTCCTTAAACACCTCAGTCTTCAAGCGACGCAGGAAAAAAGGTTGAATGCGGTCTCTAAGCTCCTGTTACAAGGAGTACAAGGATCTATCAATAATGTTGTCATGCAATAAAGAGCATAGGTTGCAGCCATAGTAATAAAAGGAGATATGAAAAGCCAACCGTTCAAAATATTTACAAGTACAACTATAATTTGCATTTCAATACATAAATACACACACTATCACACACACAACTATAAGTACCTCACATCTTGGATGTTGCAACCTTGTAATTAAACTTTAATTATTTCCAAAATGTATTATTAGGACCTCATTAAAAACTGTGGATCATAACTTTTAAGCTAAATAAGCTAAAGCCAGAGTTGGCATAATATTAAGTGACCATTACTAGAGAATCAGCAAGACTAACTGAACATAACGTTTAATGAACTAAAACCTAAAACTTGAGTTGGTCCCATTGATACTTTAAATTACTGTCACCAAAATATCAAATCTTCAAGAGTGTGAGACTGATTATGCACTCATTTATTTTAAGCTAGCAAACAAGAATTAGATAGCAAAGGAATATCCATAACTAACTACTTCAGACATACTGCTTGTAGACTGGTAACTAGAGGCATCAGTCATAAATTATCAACGCACACATGGAAACTATATCACGTCATAGGAACAAATTTGATTGAAAGATAGATGATATTATTATGCAGCTTATGGATGATTTGTATTTACTAGCTTATGCAGTTTTCATTGAGAGGGCTCTTCCATGGTCTAAACTAAGAATGGGCAAAGGTCTCGAGAAGCTAATGTGATATGGATTTCCAGCAAACTGTGGTATTAGTATTTAAGCAACTTCAGCAACTCTTAACTCACTTGGTGCAGAATTGCTCCAAGCAATTGTCCGCAACCTCGAGCACCGATATGTGATGAAAACAAGACCAAAAGAAAAGAGAACAAAATTTATAACCATTACTCAATTCCTTTCATATCCCGTATCCAACTGAAATTCAACCACATACAAGGTGGTGAATATCTCAAACACGATCGAGGTCAAAACTAAATATCACATAACGATTATAAATCCGGAGTAACAAGTGCAGTTGTGTCTTTTAGAATCTTTTGTGCGTTCCAATGTACAGCAGAAGCTGTTTCTGATGTTCCCGTCTGTATTTCTGAGGATTCATTTAATCAATTATTTCGGGTACCAAGTTGTCAGGATAAGTAAAAGATTAGAAAAAGGACAATAAAGGAACATCTAGTCTTCTTATCAAGGTAGCAAAAATATTGCCGATATTGAACAAAGTGGCACAAAAATGGTAAAACCATTATTGAACGCTGTAGCACAGAAATGGTCCTGGTAACAACAAAGTTGCCCAACAGTGAGAGTGGTATCAGAGTGAAAACACATGCACTTGCTAAATCAATGTTAAACTACCAGGCAACTGAAAATTAGAAAGATAGAAATGTTATTGAGAATGGAAATTGTAGTTCACTTTTCAGTAAATGCTTGTAGAATGCAAGAGAAAGCTTACCTCGTCTCCATCAGATAGTAATCTCGCTGTAAGCTCAAATCTTGGTCATGAGTATTAAGTGCAGATTCATATAATATTCTGGCATGGACAAGGCTACCTTTATCACCAACGGACGCAAGGTTTGATTCCAATTCAATGCAGGCTTTATATAGAGCAAGCCCAGGGTGTGGTAAAGCAATGAAGCTGCAATTGAAACATAACACAAGCTCAGAAACCTCTCAATGAAAACTGCATAAGCTAGTAAATACAAAAAATAACACAAGCTCATATAGATGATAAGCTATATCACGTCTCTGGGTGAAGAGCGACGACGGAGTTGTCATCGTTGATGGCCTCATCGACGACGAGGCGATTTGCCGCCTTCTTCCGCTCGAGAATCGCAGTGCTGAAATCTCTCTTAGTCCCCTTACTGCAATCACAAAATCAAATTGAATTAGAAATCAGAAATCCCCAAATTAAAGAAATTAGGTCAAAATCGAGAAGAAGGGGAATTGGATCTGGGGGCTTACGGGTCGGACGATTCAGCTTTATCGGTCATGGTTGGAGAGAGAGCAGAGGAGGGAGACCGATGAAGACGAAGCAGAGATGAGTTTTGAAGAGAAGAAGAGAGAGTGGGTGGTGTGTTGGGGGTTGGGATATTTATATAGGAGAGCCGGAGTACACCGCCGGCGGCGGCGCCGCCTCGGTGGTGAAGCATGAGGTGAGAGAGTAAGAGAAAGGCTCGGTGATTCTGGATTTGGTTGTGGGAGATGGTGAGGCTCTGGCTGAGACTCTGATGAGTAGACTCTAGTGTTGAATATCAGAGAGGGAAAAGAGAGGTCGAAGAAGAAGAAGAAGAAGAAGAAGAAGGAGATGGATTTAGATCTGAGGGGAGAGTGAAAAACAGAAAACTAATAAGGGGGAATGGTTTGTGGGGTGTGTTATTTTTGGGGGTAGTGGACCGATGATTGCGTTAAGAGAAGAAGCAATGTGGGCCGTTGGATCTGGAGCTGGGGGTAAGGGACTGTTTGTTGGAGCAGCTGGCAATTTTGAGCAGGATGGAAAATAAACAAAATAAAAAAAGAATTGCGAAAAGAAGATCTGGGAAGAAAGAGGGAAAATTAAACATAATTTTCCTATGGGTAGCCTGACGGTCGGTAAATATTTTGAGAAAAATTTTTATACGATTAGTTGCGTCTCATCGATCTGAAACTATTCTCTGTTGAAGATCAGGCCCAAAAACGTCATTTAGACGGGCCAATTTCCGTTTTAAAGCGTTTAGAGGTTTGACTCACCCGGTTGACCGTCCCGATCGAGCCTTTAACGTTGTCAGATGTAGTTGGATTTTTTTTCATACACGTATTTAATCTTAACGGTGATATCTGACGGTTGGAATAGATTTTCCAAACTTTTAGATTCGAAATCGGAATATATGCACTAATGTTTCTTAACTTGTTTACTAAGTGTTTAAGTGAATGTATAGTTTCAAATAGTTACTATACGTAGACTCTTCAAATGCAAATGTGTCGTGAAATAAGATATGACCGAAATATTGAAATACGTCTACGGTTGAAAAATGAGAAGATTCCGACAAAATCTGTGTGCCGAATGTTGCGGTTAACTGTTTTTTACTTCCGTTTTCCTATGGGTAGCCTGACGGTCGGTAAATATTTTGAGGAAAATTTTTATACGATTAGTTGCGTCTCATCGATCTGAAACTATTCTCTGTTGAAGATCAGGCCCAAAAACGTCATTTAGACGGGCCAATTTCCGTTTTAAAGCGTTTAGAGGTTTGACTCACCCGGTTGACCGTCCCGATCGAGCCTTTAACGTTGTCAGATGTAGTTGGATTTTTTTTCATACACGTATTTAATCTTAACGGTGATATCTGACGGTTGGAATAGATTTTCCAAACTTTTATATTCGAAATCGGAACATATGCACTAATGTTCCTTAACTTGTTTACTAAGTGTTTAAGTGAATGTATAGTTTCAAATAGTTACTATACGTAGACTCTTCAAATGCAAATGTGTCGTGAAATAAGATATGACCGAAATATTGAAATACGTCTACGGTTGAAAAATGAGAAGATTCCGACAAAATCTGTGTGCCGAATGTTGCGGTTAACTGTTTTTTACTTCCGTTTTCCTATGGGTAGCCTGACGGTCGGTAAATATTTTGAGGAAAATTTTTATACGATTAGTTGCGTCTCATCGATCTGAAACTATTCTCTGTTGAAGATCAGGCCCAAAAACGTCATTTAGACGGGCCAATTTCCGTTTTAAAGCGTTTAGAGGTTTGACTCACCCGGTTGACTGTCCCGATCGAGCCTTTAACGTTGTCAGATGTAGTTGGATTTTTTTTCATACACGTATTTAATCTTAACGGTGATATCTGACGGTTGGAATAGATTTTCCAAACTTTTAGATTCGAAATCGGAACATATGCACTAATGTTCCTTAACTTGTTTACTAAGTGTTTAAGTGAATGTATAGTTTCAAATAGTTACTATACGTAGACTCTTCAAATGCAAATGTGTCGTGAAATAAGATATGACTGAAATATTGAAATACGTCTACGGTTGAAAAATGAGAAGATTCCGACAAAATCTGTGTGCCGAATGTTGCGGTTAACTGTTTTTTACTTCCGTTTTCCTATGGGTAGCCTGACGATCGGTAAATATTTTGAGGAAAATTTTTATACGATTAGTTGCGTCTCATCGATCTGAAACTATTCTCTGTTGAAGATCAGGCCAAAAAAACGTCATTTAAATGGGCCAATTTCCGTTTTAAAGCGTTTTAACAAATTTCGCACCCAAACATTAGATGACGTGCAACCGTCGTCTGATGTTTCAACCTTTCAATTTTTGATGGCATACCTAGGCTGAGTTTGGGAGGGAATTTTCCCGCTTATAACTTGGTAGAAACCCTAAACCCTCAGATGACAGTCAACCGTCATCTGAATTAAGTATAATTTTTGAACGATGAGTTTTTGAGATGTCTACCATTGCCAATACTAAATTTTGGATGTTTTCCTCATAAACTGAGAAAATGTGATGGCATACCTAGGCTGAGTTTGGGAGGGAATTTTCCCGCTTATAACTTGGTAGAAACCCTAAACCCTCAGATGACAGTCAACCGTCATCTGAATTAAGTATAATTTTTTAACGATGGGTTTTTGAGATGTCTACCATTGCCAATACTAAATTTTGGATGTTTTCCTCATAAACTGAGAAAATGTGATGGCATACCTAGGCTGAGTTTGGGAGGGAATTTTCCCGCTTATAACTTGGTAGAAACCCTAAACCCTCAGATGACAGTCAACCGTCATCTGAATTAAGTATAATTTTTGAACGATGGGTTTTTGAGATGTCTACCATTGCCAATACTAAATTTTGGATGTTTTCCTCATAAACTGAGAAAATGTGATGTCTAAAAGCGATTCAGATGACAGACAAACTAGAACCGACGTCTGATTATTTCAAAATCAATCAGATGACGGTTATTTTTTTTGCGTCATCTAAAAGGCGTCATCTGAAGGTGTTTTTGTAGTAGTGTCAAATCAGTCGAGGATTTTTAATAAGAACTTGAAATGTCTTTTCTTTTAAGAGATTAAAATTCTGCCATGAAGCAACCTTTGAAAATAAATCTCGTTTTTTTTTTCTATCAGGAAACATGAATATAATAAGTCAAGTACGTTACTAGAAATCAGACAACATTGAAATAGCCTTGAAATACACTTGCCTTTAAACTTAATAAGAAGAAATTTGAAAAGGGAAAAGAATTTGGTCTGTAGTAAGCACTTCAAAGAATACCAAAAAGAATATTCAAAGATTAGTTTCACAGATAGATTAAGACATTCAAAACAAAGATACTTGCTGCCATGAATAAGTGGCTTTCCACCTATTCATATCATCACCATTACTACGAATATAGGATCCAAAGAAACAACATATCAACAGAATTTTCAGCTTGACAAACGGACAATGCTTGTCAAGTAGCAATTAAGAAGAATGGCAGAGGAATTATTCCAAAAAGAAAAACCTCAATTACAGACCCAACTAGATTCAAAGATTTATAAAAAGATTTCTTTTCCCTACCTCAATCTTTAAATATCCGCAGCCAAACAAACCAAGAGAAAATCGTGCAAAAACTCCAAACACAAGAACTCAATCAACCAAAGCAAATCCAGCCACCTATCAAAGTGGGTTTGAAATACAGATCATGAACCAACCAATCGAATAATAGCTTAGACAAGAACGATTAATAGTGAAAGGTCAGAAAATTCTCTTAAAGGAGTAAAGGCCTGTTTAGATCAATAGAGAAATCAGAGTCTCTTAGGAAATAGAATTGACAGCAATTCCTTGAAAGTTCAGCTCAAGTGTGGCCTTCATATAATTGAAGGAAGGTTCTTTCTTTTGGGAACAAAGAACAGGAGAAAAGAAAAGGATGAGGATGAACTGATGAATAGCTGTCGGGTTTAGCTCGAGAGAAAACAGTATGGAATACGTGAATAGCAAGGAGAAGGCAACGTGTTCTAATTTGGGGTGAGTGGCTGGGTGCTCACAAAACAACTAGGTATTTAACAAAATAACACATTTTTTTGAATCAAATAACTACTCCACCCAAAATAATTCCCAAATTCCACGATAAATATAAAACACATAAAATGCAAGAAGCAATATAGTTGGCAACCAAAATATAATCAGACCAAAACTGAACTAGAGAAACAAATAAATCAAGCAACCTATTAAGACAATCTAAATCGTCACATTAGCAACATACATCTGCTGGTACACTCAAACTTAATGTAGAAGCCTTTCTCCTTGCTCTTAATTAAGGAGGAACTGGTGGGGTTTTACGTGATCATACATGACAATTCATAGCTACTTTTGCAAACCCGATTACCCATTCAACTTCAGCTAAGCAGAGTGAGTTATTAGCTCTTCGGGATGGGCTTGACTTTCTATACTCTCTTCAAGTATCAAATGTGATTATTGAAAGTGACTGTACTGCAGCTATAAGTGAGGCTGGCATCAGGGATCATCAACTTTTACCCAATGGTGCCCTCATTGATGATATTCAACATACGTTGAATAAACTACAGCATGTCCCCATTAGTTATGCTCCCAGAGAATGTAATAGAGTTGCTCATAGGCTTGCTAGTATTGGTTTTGAGTCTCCTGGTGGTAATATTTGGCTTGACCATATTCCATCTTGTATTACTGATGTCATTCAGTATGACTATAACCATCTCTCTTGAGATCAGTTCCCTTTTATAAAGTTCTTTATTGATTCAAAAAAAAAAAAACTATTTCATTTCTAACACAAAACTTTAGTTCAATTCTTGGCTTCTTCCTACATATAAGATGCAAGTGACGAGTCGTCGAAGCGGCCTTCAATAATAACCCTACAATCATTAGTAGTATAGAAATAAGTAGGGATCGTTCTAAGCCGGTGGTTCCTTGGTACCTGCATTATGAGAATGTTAGACAAATATTCACATATATTTACATAGAAACGTCGCACAAAGGTAATTGATTGATTCGGCAGCGAAGCTGCCCCTAATTTACTAGACACGAAAATAAAACCTAAATTACTATGTACATGTTTTGGTCGACATCTTTCACACAAGGCACTTAGCACATAACTCTTTAACAAGTAAGGCACGTGCACAAGAAAGTAAGGAACAAGTATTTAGCATGCTTTAGAACCAAACAAGTTTTGATTTACAACTAGCACGGAACCCGAATTTACCTAGTTGTGAGACTTCTGATGTTTTTAAGACCAAACATACGTTATGGACCCTAAAGTTTATGTTACCGTTATACGACATGTAACATTGACGCGCAAAGTCTATAATCAAAGATACGCAAACAAGTAAGGTTGTCAATCTTCTTATTAAACATGCAAGTCCTAAGGTTAAACTACTCTAGGTGAGCACAACAAATCAAAGCAACACACGTAAACTTAGTTCATTATAACTCAAGCGGATTAAACCAAATACCTAGATACCGTTCAAAGACAACACTAAGTACAGATTAGATGCCCTCACCTTAGTTCTAACCGATTTAAATCCGAAAACATGCTTCTATACCGACTGTCCTAATTATCTAGTATCCAGAATTCTTACAAGTTTTATATTACAAGATTAACATGCAAAGACTCAATGAAACCGAAACCTAGACCTAGACCTAAGCATCGAATCAAAGATATTTTAACATGAAATTTATAAAACCAAACTCCAAACCGTGTCATATATAGACATATAATCTGAAATCAAGAATTCATGCTGACTTCATAGACAAAGTTTAACATAACTACAAAGAATAAATTGTTACACCGGAATTAGGGGGTAGATCGCACTTTGTAGATACCTTTGATGGCTTCAAGATGTGTTGATATCGATGATGGTGATGATGGCACGGATGGACTGTTTTTGGTGGGGAAGGAGATGTGTTTCGGCTAACTCTTCAATGTAGGATTCTAGGGGAATTTTGGTCGAGCTTATGGCTTTATATTTTGGCTTAAGATGTGACACTTTTTCTGTAGAAATTCGTCCTCTATATATAGGGGAAAAGCTTGGCAAAGTCAGCAGCAACAAGGAATGCACAAATCCTAAACTGATTTGGTTTAGGTTTCCTTGCTTTCTTGATTCTTCTAGGATACTCTTTCTGCCGAATCTTTTTAGCTTGGCTGAATCCTCTAATATTTATTTAGCTTGGACAATCTTCATTGGTGCAATCGGATGTCACAATTAAAAACACAAAAGAGTGATAACGGGCAGTAGGTTCCGTTTCTCGAAAGGGCAGTGACCTTGTGTTCTTGCAACTGGAATAACTTTCTTCTCAGGAATACTTTTGATGTGATTCTAAGTTCTGTAGAAACTAGACTCATAGAGCTTTCCGTACATATATGGAACGCCTTCTAGTTCCGCGTGGTCTGTCCTGGAGAAATTTTGGAAGTTGGTTGATGTGCACAGGAAATTACTTAAGTTACTGGATTTCGGCATAATTTTCCCTTTGCAATTCCTGGCATCTTCTTTTGCTCCGATTTCTGTAACTCTTTCCATTGATCAATCATCAACATATCTACTACATATGAGAGAAGAAAAATCCATCAAAAGTATAGTCGAGGCTTTAACAAATCTATCGAAACATCTCTACAACTCTAAATCGGCTACTTGACATTTTTGTACATTTTTATCTATTCTTAGCACGATTTCTTTGTAACTCTACCAAATACTCATGACTCGATATTATGACTTGATTCTAAGATAATAAATGTTAAACAAAGTATAAATGAAGGGAATATTACATTAAGAACATAGCAGTTTATGCTCCTATCAGCAAGATGAAGCCAATCACTCTTGGTACTTCTCGCTCATTGATAGTTGAATAATAGTTTGGAGATGAGATCCAGAAGTAGGAAAGAGTACAACAAATGTTTATGTTTAGTATTTTTTTTTAATCGAATATGTCAACCCTTGATTGAAAATAAAAATTACAACAATGCGATGCAAAAATACATAAAAGAAATAAAACATACAAAAAGAAAAGATGTAAAAATTACATATGAAATATTGGGAAATTTAAAGAATGCAATTGTTTTTACGTCGAAACGCTAATCTGGTTTTACACTACGGAATGCTGCCGTGTAGTAAAATGAGTAGTCGGTGGTATGACTACCCATGCGAATCTTAAGCACAAACAGACACAAGTCAGTTGAACGCATGACTAAGGGTAATCTTGCACCTAAAGTATCGAAGCCGGCCAAGGGTGATGCCACATATGGCCTGACGAGTCGCCGAAGCGAGCATCAAGCAATAATAACCCTACAATCGTTAGTAGAATAGATATAAGTAGGGATCGTTCTAAGCCGGGGATTAAGGGTACCTGAAATATGAGAATGTTAACACAAATATTCATAAACATATATGTACACAATTGTCACACTTATATACATATATATACATATTTACACACGAAATTATGGGGGATAAAAGGCTCGGCAGCAAAGCTGCATCTAAATTCCTAGACATGAATTTAAGACATGAAATTAAATCCTAAGTTAATATATACAAGTTTGGTCGATATTCTTCCACAAATCTCTAGCACGAAAGCAATCAAAACACATAATAAAATAGTAGACAAGACTCACGGCAAACAATGAAAAGGTGATCTAAACTCGACTTAGTTCCAATTCCCAATTAGAGCCGCAGCGGCCATCTAATCGTACTAGACTTCTCATGTACTTAGAATTAACTCAGCGTCTAATCCTAATCTGATTACTAACCGGTTTACATGACACGCAGCGTGGACACATAAACTAGCTAGCAAATACGCACAAAGTCTTTTTAATTGGAAACAAGTTTAACATGCAAGGCGTCACTCTTCATATTAGACAAGCAAGTTCATTTAAATTACTCCACCCCTTGTGAAAACAATACAAATAAAGCAACGCAGCGTCTACTAAATTCATATTAACTTTCGGCTAAATGAGATCAATGCCCCACACATACCTATTGCATGAAACACCAACCTTTAAGGCACACGAATTTAAAAAAATAACCAAGTACAATTTTTAAACCCAAATTAACATGTATTTGCCGACTGCCTAATTACTATTTTCTTAAATATTTTTCTTACAATTTTAACATGCAATCCGAATTCTTACATCCAAAAGCCAATTAAAGTTAAAGAAAAGAAATTGATCATGTGAATTATAAAACCAAACTTCAATCCAAACAATACATAGACATAATATTTGAAACCAAGAATTCATGCTAACTTCATAGACAAAGTTTAACATAACTACAAAGAAAGAATTACAAAACCGAGAGTGGGGAGTAGATCACACTTTTAGAACACCTTTGGAGCTTCAAGTCGTG
Source organism: Potentilla sterilis (assembly GCA_963682095.1). Lineage (NCBI taxonomy): Eukaryota > Viridiplantae > Streptophyta > Magnoliopsida > Rosales > Rosaceae > Potentilla > Potentilla sterilis. Next base: position 15,205,631 of record OY821760.1, on the reverse strand, counting down.
TGGATCTCGATGGATGATAGATGGAGGCACGGCAGCAGTTTTCTGGAATGTGAATATGAAGGTGGTTCGGCAGGATTTTATGGTGATGGAGGTAGGTTTTCGGCTAGGGTTTTCTTTGTAGGATTCTTGGGGACTTTTGGTAGAGCTTTGGCTAGATTTTTGCTTTTGAATGTGACCTTTTTCTTCCTGGTGCCGGCCTCTATTTATAGCAGAAAGGCTATGAAGTTTGGGACTTTTCCTTGTTCAAAACGGGATAGAAATCTTCAATAAATAAGGTTTCCAAATCCTAGTTGGAATAGGCTTTTCTCTCCTTATTGAACAAAGAAAATCTTGCTTGGCCGGCTTATGATTTCTTCTTGGACGTTGCAAAGCTCTTTGGAATGATTTGGCACGCTTGCAGCCGCTTGAAGACATTACCAAAAATTCCTCTCTGCTCGCGAGTATAGATTTTGCTAGTATCGGGTACTAGAGAGGCTTCTTGGTGGTGAGTCTGGTGGTGGCGAGTATAGGCTTCTGGCGGGTAGCGCTAATTATGTATACTGGCATGCGCGGATGGTTGGCGAGTGGATATGTGCAAGCTGGTGAGCTAGTGTTGGCAGCTGATCTTCTAGCGAGCAAAGTTGTTGGCGGCCGATTAAGGACTTGGCGAGCGAGGTCAGGCGAATGGACATTCTCTCGGAATATTTTGACCTTTGTGTTTTCAGTCGAGCATAACTTTTTGCTCAATACTCCAATTGATCTGAATTTTTGACACAAAACTCTTTAGCAAGCCAACAAAATGTGTACCAAATTTCAGCAAATTTGGAAAAGGATAGGTCACAATTCATTCATCTCAGAATCACGAAAAATACATATTTTTCACTATTTTCCAGAATTCTTAAACTTAGTCATTTTTCGGACTCTAATGCATGTTTTATCAAAACTCTACCAAAATGACACTAAACTATATTATGACTCTATCTTAGATAAATAAGGGTTAAACAAAGCATAAACGAGACGTAAACACATTAATATCGTCGCACATTGTGCTCCTATCATGGCCATGTTGGCAGACGATCCTTAACGAGCAAGTACCATAACTATGGGTCTGTCAACCAATACGCAAACCAAAAATAGTGGCCAAAACCATACAATTTGGTTGTAAATCCAAAAAGAAAATTGGAATTGGTCCCAGGTCAAGGTCCACCCGTGTCCCAGATCCATATCCAAAGTCCACCCGGGTCCCAAAACCAGACCTGTCTTGAAATCCGAAGCCAGATCCGACCCAGCAACCCGGTTGAAGCCTGCAGCCCCAACCTGGAAACAAAACACGTTATCGTCGTCGGCGACATCAGTAGATTTGTCCCAGACCAGAAAACGATGCCAGCTGCTGCCGAAGGGAGGTGCAGCCAAGAGCCATCCTCTGAAATTCAAAGATGCACGCCTCCAGACAACTCGCACCGCCCCCAAACCTTATCAGTTCAGCCAACTTCAACCCTCTCATGCGAGAAATCTGTGGCCTTGCCGATTGACCTCTGATCGCCGCCAATGAAGACCACCAAGGAAAGCCAATGCCACAATCAACATCTTCCTCTCTCCCATAAATTCGAGAAAAAGATTATGTTATAGGTAGAGAGGGAATCCACGATATGTTGTTTGGTACGGCCGAGATTCAATAGAGACTGATGACGATCTCGAAATATTTCTCCCCCATGACAGAGGAGGTGCAGAGAGGCCAGAGGCAGCACTGTCCCAACCCTAGCAGAGCGAGCTCTCTAGTCTTCATAATTATGCTTTCCAATTCCTTACTTTAATTATAGATTTATGTTGAGTGTTCCTCATTGTAAGGTACATATATTCTTTTTAGACTATTTTGTCTTCCTTATAGGTATATTTTCTTTTTCTAACATATTTCTAGAACATGACATTAAGAAATCACATAGAAAACAGTACACCTTTTGTGAAGGTATTAAAAAAAAAATCTAACTCCTACAATTTAGGTACTTCATTTAACTCCTACGAGTCAGGAAATTCATGAAACTTTGATAAGTCAGGTATTTTATAAGTGTGGTGTAGTCGAACAAACCTCTATGTTAGGTATGTCATTAGAACGAATTATACAAGCTAACATCTTATAACTTACCTATGTGATAGAAAATTTTAAAATTTAACAGAATGATACACAAAAATAACGTAGCAATATCAATATTTTTGAATTTGAAAAAAAGACAAAAAAAAAAAAAACACTAAGATTACATGATTCTAGCAAGTAGTAATTTCAATAACAATATTAAAGGTGGTATTACAAATCTATAATTATTATTACAATATTAATGAACTGAGTTTTTTTTTTTTTTTGAAGAATGTTCATTAATATATTGATGTCAAGATGGCAATTACATACTCACCCGCTATGTCAGGACCCGCCCCGGATTTCACCCTGAAATCCGGATAAGATCCTGCGGGGACCACCTTAAGACTAAGGCTTAGTTTGGTATTGAGTTTTGGAGTAAATAATCACTTATAATTATCATTATGAGTTGATTATGTGTTTGGTAAGTTTTTTATAAGGTACTTATTTATAAAATTTAGTTGAAAAAACTACGATTTTAAAAAGCATGATATTCAACTGATTTAAAACACAGTTTTTCCATATTTAAGTTTTTTCACCTCAATACCAAACTAAGCCTAACTCTATCGATAAATCGATAAGTCAATCTTAGAATGGACAACCCTAAAACCTGCAACAACCAAAAACACTTCTAATTCCAGTTCCGACCTCAATACCTGGAGCCATTTGCTCCCCCAAATCAGAACCACCGCTACAAATAAACACAAAATATAACTCAACTTATACAACTGGCTCACAGGTAATCAGAGCAATCTAATATAATGAACTGGAAATACAAATTGAAATCGAATAAGAAATATAAGAATGAGGGATCACCACATATCCCACCTAGCAGAAGCGACAACGATGATAGCTATGCCTCGACTCCGAGTACTCTTGACCTCTGATAACTAATCTGCACACTGGGCGATTTAAAACGAAGGGCCCAGGAGAAAGTAATTTAAAAACGTTAGAGTGAGTGGATCAAAATAATTTCGTATAATACCTTAAATAAAAAGTATTATATTACTTTCCCAACATTTTATAAATAAAAACCACGATGCATGCATTTTAAAAAACGTCACACGTTTAAGAAAAATCATAATAATAAATCAGCCCTGCTGATATAACAAATAAACAAATAATACTTTGTTTATACTTTCAAAAAGAAATACTTTTGAAAATCAAATAATAGCATATCATGACCAATCTCAATGGTCATATAAAAACCCAGCCCCGCTGGTTCGGGAATTTATTAAATAAATGAAAGTATCATAAAAGAAAATATTCCCGAAAAGCCAATCTCATTGGCCCAACAAACGAAACAATGGGTAAGGGGTTACACCATAAACAGGAGCCTCTCAGGCTCGGGCCGGAACCTCCCAGGGCTTCTGGACCAGCGTGGACAAATCTGACGACCTAAGCCTCTAGGCTAAAGATCGAAACCTCCTAGAGCTTCTGAACCAGCGTCCCACGCTAAGGCTAGCTAGCAAATATGAAGACCCAATAAGTGGTGTAAAAACAAGTCAAATCAAAATCTGAAACACGCTTCCCCCATTTAATCAAAAATATGTACGGTCCCCGACTGCACATCTGAGACTTATAAATATAATCAATTAAAATAGTGCCCTCGAAGTAAATAAATGTATATAACATCGACATATCTCACATGTCGTGAAATCACAAATTATGAAATCATAAAATCCCCGAAAATCTCATTTCCGGATAAAATTACGTTATTTAGAATAGTAGTAAACATATACCCCAAATCTATTTTTTCCTTTAAATATTAAATAAACAAATATCATAATCATATATGAATTATCAGCTCTCGATAATTCATACCAAGCTCAAGAAATTATTGAATTAAAATAAACTTTATTCCAATAAAATATTTATGCATCCATTTATTTAAAATAAAATCCACTCACAATACAGCCACGCTTGCCGCTATTCCGAGCTCTCGTCACGTCGAGTAACCTCTCGACCTGTAACAGGGACGTAATCATAAATATTCCACAACTCAGAATTGATTTATAAAAATCAAATCTACGGACGTCCTCACTCGCCCAAAACATCTCAATTTCCTTTATCGTTATCAGTATACGAATTACGCCTCAAATACCGAAACAATTTACGTCAAATATTACTCTGGACACCTAATTCGTCGTAAAATCCTTTTAAACCAGCTTTTATCTTTTTACGGTAAGTCAACAGTAACATTTAATGGCCAAACAGTAATTATATAAGTCAAACAGTAAATAGTTAAAGCCCAATTACTATTTACTATTTACTTTTACTGTTTATTGTTTACTTTTACTGTTTTACCATTTACTTTTCACCTTTTACCGTTTACTATTCACCCATCTTCAACCTCTCGCCGATGGCAGCTCCGCCACAGAGGCTAAAAACGCCAACAATTGACTCTGAATCAACCCAACACCATCGCCACCACCTCAGGGCCTCGCCCCCACTGCCTCCACAGCCAAAAACCAACGCAGTCGCCGCATACGGCGGCCGACACGGCGGCAGCAACTCCCTAAATCAAAATTTCTCCAAAACTCAACCAATTAAACATCAAACAACACTCAATCAACTCCAAACAACCTTCTGAACACGATTACAACATCCAATTACATCAAAAACACAAATTACACAACCTCCACCGAAAAACGCAAAAACCCTAGAATTTCAAAACCCAAATTCTCCTTACCTGGTGCAAATTGGTTCAATTCCTTCCATGGAACGATTGCACAGGTCGAGACCTTTGATTCCCGACCGGAATCGTGTCGATTGGTGGCCGATGGAGAGAGTTTCGTTCAATCGGGGGCGGCGCTTCCCGAGATGCGCACGGCCAAATGGCGGCGTTTCACACCGCGCCGCTGCCACAGACTTGAAGAGAAGAAGAAGGTGGTTCGAACGTGACCAGTGGCCCGCCGTTTGGTGGCCGAACGGCGGAGAACCGAGGGCGGCGCTGCAGTCGGTGGGGTGCGGGTCGAGTCGGGGAGAGAGAAAGAGAAGAAGAAGAAGAAGAAAAGGAAAAGAAACGAAAAGAAAAAAAAAAAAATTGCCGTTTTCGGGAAATTTCCTCCCGGCTATTTATACTCGTCCAAAATCGGACAATTATCAATTTTACATCGTAACTTTTTCATATGAACTCCAAATTAAATGTGCTACGTGTCCACAAACTCGTTTCAACGTCTTCTACCTCGTCAGGAAATAAAATTCTCGTTCGGGTTAACTTATAAAAAGTCAACCTTTAGAATTTCTGAATTGTAAAAACAATTCCCGGAACGTAAAAGTAAAAGTAACACAGTCAGGAGGTAATTCGAGGTTCGGGCTGTCACACGCTATCACCTATTTTCATGATAGAACAAGGCGTCCGGTAGACAATTATATTCTACCGTGGTACATAAACTAGACCAGCTATTATCGAAACTGCAGCTCATTAACAAACATGGCATATGAACACCACTAAGTGCTAAAATCCTATTACAAGGAAATCAAACTAAGTAAACAAAGCGAAAAAGATAGGGTCGGGACAAGCCCAACATCATGTTAGGATGAAGCCCAACATACTGTTGAGACAAGCCCAACATCACATCCTACAATATAGTGAATTATTTTAAAGCAAAAAAACTAAATATTAACTAACTAAGCCCAAAGAGCAACAGTCAGGCCCAGCTCCAACAAAGTCAAACCTTGATTTCGTCAAGGAAAAATAATCAGCCGCCGCCGCTACCCTGCATGCCTTACTTCGACGCCATCCACCAAAGACACCATCGTGCGCAAGCCACGAGGACCAAAGCCAGAGTCCAGTCGACGCCGCCTTCCTGCCCTTGCCGCATGGCATCCCAAAAACTACACCACCAGCCCAGAAAGCAAGAAACATGATGCTGCATCCAAGCACCATCGTCGACGACCCAGACCACAACTATAATCCTTGTGCTCCGGCAAAACTGCATCGTCCTTACAACACGTACAAAATCGAGAGGACACCGGAACCCAAGACTGCTACCAAATTTACCTCCATGAAACCCAAGCACAAGAAACTTGTCGAAAAACTCCGTACTAGTATCATCACCCTTCCGGTAGCTACCCCTTTAACACCTGTTGAGGCCGAAGACCTAAGAAACAGGCATCGAGTGCGCCGCCGGACGAGTACACTCACGTCGATAGAAGTCGGCTGCTAGTTAGTCAAATATTAATGAAATGAGTTTTAATCATGGAATACTTACTGTTAATATTTTTCGAAGAGGTTGATTAACATTAGTAATAAATTTTCTTCAACTGCCAATTTATGTAATTCTGAACGAAAACAGATTCTGTTGTTTAGCCAAAATATTATCTTTTCATTTTTTAGTTCAACTTAATTAATATATATATATTTGTTGGGTTTAATTTAAATTAAGGTATACAAAATGGGTGTATAATGAAATTTTAGAATAGTGTTGACGAAGGCATGGAAGTGTTCATGACAATTGCATTATGTGAACATCTTCAACGGCCTCTAACCTGTGAACTTTTCCAGCTTGCAAAATGGGACCTTCTGTAAACAGAATTGGTATGATATTGCATATATAAAATGAGATAAATAATAACTTGAATTTAGAAACAAAATTCCAGAAAATAACAAGAAGGTATGAAGAAATATATAACCAATACCGAACGAGTTTTGAGATGGATTACGAAAAGTCAAGTCGTGTGTGTCACACACTCTCCTTAAGACAACTACGCCGCCTCTACGGGTGCAAAAGGCTTGTTGGCGCTCGTCTCTCAGGATACAATGACTAACAAATTCTTGGAGCTGCACTGCTGCAAGAAAGTCTGCGAACCGGAACAAGTACCTCTTTCTATCACTAGAAAGTGAACAAGAACACAAGAGCAGAAGAGAGAGTTTGAGAGGAGAAGAGCTGATGCTTTTTGTTGGTGTGTCTAACTAGGGAATAGGAGGCCTTTTTTATAGTGTGAGGAATGCTTTGGCTTTTAAAGTCAGCAATGAATACAGGGAACTCAATGGCCAAGAAACAACACAAAATTAATCACCATGAATGGCTGAATAATTATGTGTTATAATACTTGAATTTCAACAGGTTTTCCAGCAGCTGAAGAGTCCAAAAAGAATCCGGGCAGGGTGCAAAAAGGAGCCTGCGTTCTGGAGCCCAAATCGGTGTTGCATTCGTGTCCGCAGGTCGCGCGGGCACACCCAAGTTTTTGGTGCTCCAAGCCGATATTTCCAACACCTTCTGCCTTCAACTCCAGATTTACTTAGGGACCTATTTTGACATCTCCATACAATTCCAATTAAAACCACTTCTCCAGTACATCAAGTGACACTGCAAGAATTAAAACCATTTAGATGAATATTTTAATCATCAAACTGAAAAGAAGAAGTTATAGGTACCTTCTGACCCCCCCCCCCCTTCCAAAGGTTTGCTCTAGCACCGCTACTAGCCTAGGGTTTTCTACGGCCGGCCTCTGGCCTCGCCGCCATCTCTGGGTTGCTGCCGGATGGGAAATCGTGGACTTTGCTCGTAAGGAGAAGTTGTTGTGGGATTTCTTAGGGCTTGGATGGTGGTCTTCGGTTGGGTGGTACGATGGGGGCGATTGGGTGCTTCTTTAATGCAGTGATGCTTGTGTGGGCGCCAGTGAAGCAGAGTCGCTGGTGTTTTGTGGCGGTTCGTTTCGACGGCGGCAGCAGCGGAGCATGACTGACGACGGGTTGGAAGGAAGATGGTGGTATGGTCCATACCCATCATTCGAGCCTTGGGCTCCCTTGAGTGACTCTCTCTTGGGCTTGGATTGTGGGCTAGGGCTTCTGGCTCTATAAATAAGTTGGGCCTGGTCCTAACGTCATGTTGGGCTTGTCTCAACAGTAAGTTGGGCTTCGTCCTAACATGATGTTGGGCTTCTCCTAACCCTTATCTTTTAGCTTTTTGTCTATTTAGATTATTCTCTTATCCTGAGAATTTAACACCTAGTGGTGTTTGATTTGCCATGTTTGTTAATGGGCTGTAGTTTCGATAATAGCTGGTCTAGCTTATGTACTACGGTAGAATATAATTGTTTATTGGACGCCTTGTTCTATCCTTGAGGTGATAGCGGGTGAGTATGTACTGGTCATCTTGGCATGAATATATTAATGAACATCTTTCAAAATTTTTTTTTTTTTTTTTTTTTGTATTCAAAATGGAAAGCTATTAACACTATAACATTCAACTTATAATAGCATCAAAAACTTCACCTTCATTGTAAATGAATTAGTCTACAAATATTTAATGTATTATAGTGTAATTCAATATAAACCCCTCCCAATTTACAGAATCCCATATTTATCAAGACCTTATCACATATTAATTTATTGGAATTAACTAAGAAATATATAATCTCTTTCATTTCCTGCACTCAAACACACCCTGTGTTGTGTTGCATAATAAAACACTCAAACTAAGACCTTATGACAGGACCCGAACTAGATTTCACCCTAAAATCCGGATAAGGTCCTGCGGGGACCACTTCAAGACTAACTCTATCGATAAATTGGTAAAGCAAATCTTAAAATGGACAACCCTAAAACCTGTAACAAACAAAAACACTTCTAAAACCATTTCCAACCTCAACGCCTGGAGCCATCTGCTCCCCAAATCACAACAACTCCCAACATAAGAATAAGAAATTCAATTTCTGTAATAGACATTAAAATTTATAGCAACACACGATTACCATATTTGGGTCATAACCCATATGTAAACAAACTTTATTTTACTACAACTCGCAAACGTATCAGAGCGACTATACAAAATAAATATACTACAAGTAGTTTAATCAAGTAACCTACGATTTCTGACAGCGGAAGATGAACTATATGTTTTGCGTCCTTCTAGTACCGAACGACTCTGCAAACTGGGCAATTTAAAACAAAGAGCCCAGGGAAAGTAATTTAAAACATTAGCGTGAGTGGACAAAAATCAATAAATATAACTATATATTACTTTCCTTATTTTCATGAATAAAAACCATGATGCATGCTTCAACGAAAACCATTTATATCATATATCGATAATATAAAAACCTCAGCCCCGCTGGTTAAGAAACATATATATCAGTGAGCCAATCCCATTGGCTGTTTAAAGAAATCACATAAAATATAGGGGAATGTCAACCACCATATTATACTGAGCCTCTAAGGCTAAGGGTCAGTCTCTATGACTTTCTATAGCGTCCAACGCTAAACCTGTACACGTCGACCACCGAGCGTGAATCTGACCTATGTGGTCAAGTCGTCACCTCGCGTGGGCTCAGGTGAATAAGCTAGCTAGCATCAATAAACATATCTGGACCCTGGTATGGTGAAAATCTGAAAACAAAATCAAAGTACAATTCCGCTAATAAATCATAAATCAGTACGGTCCCCGACCGCACTTTTGAGGCTTATAAATATACTTAAACATAATCATAGCCTCGTAGAAAATAAATGAAATCAACATATCACATATGTCATGATATTCAAAACAAAGTGAAATCATATAATCATCGGAAATCTCAATTCCGGCTAAATATCTATATGTATATAGATTTTGATAATATCAAATTAATTGACTTAAAATGTAATCCGATTCAAACTTGATAAAAAGGAAATCAGCAATTAAAATAGATTATCGACCTTCGATAATCTATATCACTTTCAAAATAAATCCATGAATATATAAATCCCAACGATATTAAAAGATTTATGCATGCATCAGTTTAAAACAAAAGTCCACTCACTGTACGATTAGGTCTGTCACTGATCCGAGCTCTCCTCACGTCGAGTCTCCTCTCGATCTGAAAAAAATATATATTTAGAATATTCCGAACTCGGAAATCGAACTATAAAAACTTAATTTACAGGGTCCTCACTCGTACGAAACTCTCAGTTAAACTTTACGCGTCAACTTAAACCAGTTTACGACTATTTATTCATTTACTCTTCGTTTCGTTGTAATTTCCGTTTACTCGCATTTATTCTTCTTTTATTGCAAGTTAAATAGTAAATAAATTAGGTAAACAGTAACTCATAATTCTGACAGTAACTTTCGAATTTACAATTTACCTTTTTACTGTTACTGTCTAACTTTTTACTTTTTACTATTTACTGAGTTACTGTTTACCAATTACTATTTACCATTTAACCTTTTTACCTTTTAGAATTACCATTTTACCCTCCGCCGCCGCCGCCACTGCAGCAGCAGCTCCGCCACAGGGCCAAAATCACCCCATTTCGTCTAACACAACCGCCATAACCTCAGGAAGTCGCCTCGCATCGCCTCGTCCGCACAACACCCGTGCAGCCGCCACGAACGGCGGTCGACACGGCGGCTAAAAATCCCCAAATTCCAAATTTTCCAAATTCCAACAATTCAACCATCAATTTACACAATTTCAGTTCCATACAACATCATAAACCCAATCCCAACATTCAATTACGCCAATTTCATCATTAAAATCACCCAAATCCGAAATCCCTAAAATTTCCAATTAGGGTTTCTCCTTACTTGTTCCAAATTGGGTTCAATTCCTTGGAGGGTTTGATACACGTCTCTTGATGTGAGCCGCGAGGCTCACACAAATAATAAACCCTACAATCGTTAGTAGTATAGACATAAGTAGGGATCGTTCTAACCGGGGATTAAGGGTACTTGAAATATGAGAATGTTAACACAAATATATACACATATATACAAAATTACACGTCACATGGGGGATGAGTATGGCGTCGGCAGCTTACTGCCTTTAAACACTAGACACGAAATAAATTTCTGAAAATAAATCCTAAGTCTAATATTTACAAGTGATCATCATCTCTCACACAAAACAATTCACATAAAAGACTCTTTAACAAGTAGATTTGCATGCAAGAAGGTAAGAGACAAGTATTCAACATGTTCATGACCTAAATTAGTTTCGACACAACTAGAGCCTCCAGCAGTTTTCCAATTGTTAGACTTCTTAAATTCTTAGAATCTACTCCAGCGTATGACTTCTAAGGTGATGCTAATCCGGTTTTACGCGTTTTAACATTTAAGCATATGAGTCTAAATCGAAGACAAGCAAACAAGTAAGGTTGTCATTCTTCTTATTTAACTTGCAAGTTCTAAGGTTGTTAGACCTAGGTGAGAAACACAATTAAGACTACTCCAGCATATGACTAAACCATATTACTCTAACACATGAAACCTAGCACTTAGACTATGTTCTTTGACATAACTAGTGTTCGATTTTTCTTCCCTAACCTTAGTTCTAACCAATTTTTAGTCTTTAACATGCTTCACAAACCACTGCCCTAATTATCAATGCATACAAAACACACAAGTTAAAATTGCAGAAACAACTTACATAAACTTCAACAAAGTTGGTTCATACAAAAGTTTAGCAAAAACCAAGAATCGAAACAAGTTCTTACAAGATAACCAAACCAAATTAAATACAAAAGTCATAGGGGGAGTGGATCACACTTTTAGAACCTTGGAAGACTCTTCAAGACGTGACAATAGGATGCTTGCCGATCGGCAGAACCAAAGATGAAGGAATCGGCAGAACACAAGGTGAGAGGTACAGCAGTTTGGTGGTGGTGGTGATGGTGATGGGTTTTGGCTAAGTATCTGGCTGTTGGTGCTTGAGAGACTTGGTAGAGCTTTATGCTAGTATTTTATGCTTGAGATGAGATAATTTTCAGAATGACAAAGTGACCCTATATATAGAGAAAAGGGTGCCGGCAGCCCTTGTTGCATAAGGTAATCAGAAAACCTAGTGGAATAAGGTTTTGAAACCTTCCTTTCATAATTCAATTAGGTTTTCTTTTTTTCTGAATTTTTCTTCAAGGCTTGGGCTTCACATCTTCATGGACTTCTTGTATAATCTTTGGACTTCATTTGATAGGTCTTGATCCACCGAAAATTGCCCCAAACCCGCCGGCATGCAGATCGGCAGCAAAAGCTTGCCGATCGGCAACATCTGCTGGCTTGACTAGGAGAGCCACTTTTCTTCATCTGTTTCTTTATTGCTTTAGCTTGGTGTCATCCTCCTTCCTTCCTTAAGCTTGGACCATCTTCACATATGCATTTGTACACCATATGGTCCATCGAAAACAGAAATTGTGAAAAGGAGGCAATAGCATCCTGGAATGGGCAGAAAAGACCTTGCTGTAGTAACTCCGGCATATCTCCCTCCTCAGAGCTCTGATTGATGCGATTCCAGATCTCAGATAAACTAGACACACATAGCTACTTCCATATAAAACAGTTCGATAAAATTCCTGGTGAGTCATCGGGAATGATTTTTCGAATTTGGGACACAGTCCCAGGAAAATCCTGGAAGTCCCTGGTGATCTTTGCTTGGACTACCAAGTTGCAGCCATCTTTTGGGTGACTTCCTGAACTCCGATTGATCTGAAATTTTAACATAACATTCTTCAGTATATGAATAATATGCACACCAAATTTCATTAAATTTGGACAAGGATAGGTCGCATTTTTACTCATCTCAGGATCACGAAAAAGATAACTTGCATCATTTTCCAGATTTCTCAAACTTAGTCATTTTTCGGATTCTAAAGCATATTTGATTAAAACTCTACCAAATCGACACTAAATTTTATTATGACTCAATCTTAGATAAATAAGAGAAAAACGAAGCATAAACGAGGGCATAAGCATATAATGTCGTCGCACATTGTGCTCCTATCAACTACCCCACACTTATCATTTGCTAGTCCCTTAGCAAACTAAACTAAACTAGACTATAAACAAACTATTGCCCCTAACAATTTGCCTCAGGCTCGTATGTACACATAGCTTTCAAGTTAATGCATGAGAATGCTAAGCACGAAAATTCCAAGCTTCATGAACATGTAACATCAATAAGAACATATAAGAACAAAAGTAATTAAGCATGTAGACATGTTAAGCTAATTCAATCCTCCTCACTAAGCATACTCTCTTCTTTTCACTCGAAACATGGTATTCACTCATAAGTATATGCAAGCGAAAGATAATGAATTACGAAGAGTAACTTGCATATGTCGTGAATTTCAAGAAGAACCTCACTTAACAACTATGTGCACCAATGAACCAAAACCATATGCTTACTCTTGAGATAATCTCCACAAATCAAATTTAACCATCTTAAGAATCATGAAAAGATAAAAAAAAAAGGGATGTAATGGGGCTAGGCTAAGAGGTATTCGATATTTGGATAAGGAGGCTCAAAACATCACCGTGCGCTTTAGCAAAGCTCGAATCTCCTTATGTCTTCTCATCAAGGGCCGAATTTCATCTTTGTTGGACCCTTCCTTCATTCTTTACTTCCCCACAACATAGTGAATATGAACAAAGGTCAAAATATAACAATGCTAGACCTTCACATGCAAACAAAACTCCAAATTCCCAACACTTTTTCAATACTAGACTTGGCAATTTTCTTTTTTTTTGAAACCGTGCCTCTTTCTTTTCTTTTCTTTCGGACTTGATTTTTCTCTTTTCTTTTCTTTTCTTTTTCTGTCCGAATCACATATTTTCTGTTTTCTTTTTACTAGGCACGGCACAATTACAATTTTCATACAATTTTCTAGCTAAGTCTACCCACACTTGTTCTTCTTCATCACTTCACGCAAAAACTCCTTCAAAAATCAAGCTTTGCCAACACTTTGATCAAGGGTAAAGGCACAACTATACTAAGCTCATGGAAAGTGTTTAAGAGTGATGAAAGAAAAGGCTATACGTAGGATCAAAGGGGTTTACTAAGGTGTCCCACGACGGGCACAAATAGGGCTCATGCTTTATTTGACAATAGTGGTAAACCTAAATGATCTTTTCAATCACTTTCAAAATCAAGGTATTTTATGACTAAGAACGTTTTGAAAATCAACAAGAGTAAGTTCTACCATACTAGAGTTCATTAAAAAGCTATGGCACATAGTCATCGAATATGCAAAGAATAATGAGGTTCATATAATTAATATCATGCTCGAAATTTTCAGAATTTTAGCACTCATGAAGAAAGCAATTTGGCTCTAAAGCTCACAAGGTTATTATGGAAACAAACTAGCTAAAACATGCATGCTTAATTAATCAACAAGTCCTACATGCTCCTACCAATGCACATAATCCATGAAACTCACAATTTTAATTGTATGCATAACCATCATCTATGTATGCAAAGAGGAGAAATAACATCATTGACAATTTAGGGGCATCCTAAGACTCGAAACAAACAATTTAAACACTCTATTTTTCGGAACAATTTTCTGAATTTTTCTTTTCTAAACTAGGCATACGAAAACATAAACGGAATACGTTATCCCACCCCACACTTAGAAAATTACATTGTCCTCAATGTAAGCACAACACTACCAGAAAAAACACTTTTCCCGACGAAAAAAAAAAACGGCCGACGACCTAAAATTTTAGTCGGCTATTCCCAAGAATGGCCGACGATTTTTATTTTCGTCGGTAAAAAAAACAATCGTCGGCTATTCCCATAGAATGGCCGACGATTTTTTTTTTCGTTGGTAAACAAAAAAAATCGTCGGCTATTCCCATGGAATAGTCGACGATTTGTATTTTCGTCGGCCATTCTCTGAAACTTTAGCCGACGAAAACATTTGAAAGTTTGGCCGACGAAATTGGCATTTTCGTCGGCTATAAGTCTATATAGCCGACGAGTACTAGGTTTGATTTCGTCGGCTATGATTAAAATTAAATTTTATTTAAGTGAATGTATAGTTTCAAATAGTTACTATACGTACACTCTTCAAATGCAAATATGTCGTCAAATAAGATATGACCGAAATAATGAAATACGTCTACGGTTGAAAAATGACGAGATTCCGACAAAATCTGTGTGCCGAATGTTACGGTTAACTGTTTTTTACTTCCGTTTTCCTATGGGTAGCCTGACGTTCGGTACAAATTTTGAGGAAAATTTTTATGCGATTAGTTGCGTCTCATCGATTTGAAACTATTATCTGTTGAAGGTCAGGCAAAAAAATGTCATTTAGACAGGCCAATTACCATTTCTAAGCGTTTAAAGGGTTGACTCACCCGGTTGACCGTCTCGATCGAGCCTTTAACGTTGTCAGATGTAGTTGGATTTTTTTTCATACATGTATTTAATCTAAACGGTGATATCTGACGGTTGGAATAGATTTTCCAAACTTTTAGATTCAAAATCGGAACATATGCACTAATGTTCTTTAACTTGTTTACTAAGTGTTTAAGTGAATGTATAGTTTCAAATAGTTACTATACGTACACTCTTCAAATGCAATTATGTCGTCAAATAAGATATGACCGAAATAATGAAATACGGCTACGGTTGAAAAATGACAAGATTCCGACAAAATTGAAGAGCAGATTGACCGTTGCAAGTGAAAACCCGGTTTACGGCAGATTTGGCGGCCGACGTCCGAATGACGATTGTGATACCATTCCGGAAAGGGAACGACGCCAGGAATCAAACGGCAGCTTAATATGTTTTCATAAAATAGCCGACGAAATATTGTAAATCGTCGGCTATTCTCTAAGTTTAGCCGACGAAAATTATATTTCGTCGGCTAAACTCCTTCGATCCGCTTATTGTCCGCCGTTGGATGGCTCAGATCCAACGGCTGCTGATTTTCCAAAGCATAACCGACGAAATATAATTTTCGTCGGCTAAACTCTTGCGATCCGCGCCTTTTCATTGTCCGCCGTTGGATGGCTCAGATCCGACGGCTGTTGATTTTCCAAAGTATAGCCGACGAATTATATTAAATCGTCGGCTATTCTCTAAGTATAGCCGACGAATTATATTAAATCGTCGGCTATTCTCTAAGTATAGCCGACAAAATATATTAAATCGTCGGCTATTCTCCTTCTAAATCTTTTAAATCGCTTCCTCCGGCCTCCTCCTCCTTCCCCCCCCTCCTCCGGCCTCCTCCTCCTCCTCCTTCCCCTCCTCCGATCCGGTATTTTTTTTTGCCCAAAATGCAGTTATAACCGACGAAATTGACATTATTTCGTCGGCTATAACTTTAAAATATTAATATATTCTGACGAAATAGCCCAAATCGTCGGCTATACTTCAGAACAAATAGCCGACGAAACCAAATTTCGTCGGCTATAACTTTAAAATATTAATATATTCCGACGAAATCGTCGGCCATACTCGAAAATAGCCGACGAATTTCGTCGGATATTTGACCAAGCTTTGGTCGACGAAATCATTTTCGTCGGCCATAATTCGTCGGCCAAGGTTGGAATGGCCGACGATGTCGTTTTTTTCGTCGGCATTACTTTTACCGACGAATTATAGCCGACGAAATTTTCGTCGGTAGAAGGAATAGCCGACGAAAATTTGGAATAGCCGACGAAAAAAATTTTGTCGGCTATTCTGTCAAAGCTGGTAGTGCAAGTTTATATCAACGAATTTCCTAAGCATGCAATTGTCTAACACATTCCAACATATCATCACAAACCAAAGAAAAAGAGAAGGGTTAAGAAATTTCAAACTCTCGGTGATGGCTCCTTCGTTTTTCTTGGTCGTATGGGGTTGCCTCCCCATAAGCGCTTTGTGTTTATAGTCCATTGCTTAGACTTTTCACCGTGTTTTGTGTGTGTGTTCATCCATTGTTGATGCTCGGCAGCTTGGGGGTAGCAGTCCTTTCTCTCGGTAGTTAGGCTGCTTGGCAGCTTTGTCCTCTTGACAGTGTGCTGCTTGGCAGCAGCATTAGGATGCAGGGGCAGCAGTAGTCTTCTCGTCAAGTGGACGCATGGGCAGGGGTAGCAGCGGCGTGCAGGGGCAGCAGCATAGGCAGAGGCTGCAGCAGGTTCCTCCCGGCAGCAGTACAAGTAGATGTCAATTGGCAGATTCACGCTGCAGGCTGCCTGTTGGCAGCAGCATAGGCAGGCTGCTCTAGGCAGATCACCTTGGCGGGACCTTGGCAAAACAAGTTGCTCTTGACAGGGTCGTTCAGCAGGTTTATCGGCAGGGACATTCAGCAGGGCTCGGCAGTGCGCAGGGCAGCAACAGGGCAGGCTGCAGGCAGCTTGGTAGAAGCTTTGGCAGATGGTATACTTCCCCTTTAGGCTTGAATTTGGGTGTGTTCCATTATCCTAATGCAAACGTGTTCTAAATCAACGTTGTAGTGGACACACAGAGCTTTCCAAAGGTATAAAATTCGCCTCAATCGTACCATCAGAAGTACTCTTTCTTTGGCCTTTTGTCAGACCTATTGATCTGCCCAGTTCTCTGTTCTGCCAGATTGACCTTGCTTCACTCAAATTGAAACTGGGATCGGCTCGAAACTCCAAATATACTTCTGTAAAATCCTACTAAAAGTAGAGTCAAAGACCTTTCCAACGGCGTATGGCTCACTTTCCCAGGTTTTGTGAGCAGCAAACGGCAGCCTTCCAAAATCGACTGACTGCACTGCCCGATATCTGTTTGAGCAGAACTTTCGTATTTCCGGCACTTTTCTTTTCAATCAGGCCTGCACACACACAAAACACATCAAAACGAACAAAACAAATAGATGCAAGAGTATACAAAGCTATACTTCAACAAATTTTTCAAGGCATTACACGAAATTTTCAAGAATTTTTCAAACTATACACGACATCAAAGATTCAAGGTACGTTGAGCAGAGGAGCAAACTGTGCAATGGACTTGTGCAGCCCATGGTAAGGTCATGCTTTATCCGATATACCTCAAAACTTTAAAGACTCAAAAAGATTTTCAAAAATTTACAAAGCTAACATTCAAACAAATCAAGATTTTATAATCCCCGACAACGGCGCCAAAAATTGATGTGAGCCGCGAGACTCACACAAATAATAAACCCTACAATCGTTAGTAGTATAGACATAAGTAGGGATCGTTCTAACCGGGGATTAAGGGTACCTGAAATATGAGAATGTTAACACAAATATATACACATATATACAAAATTACACGTCACATGGGGGATGAGTATGGCGTCGGCAGCTTACTGCCTTTAAACACTAGACACGAAATAAATTTCTGAAAATAAATCCTAAGTCTAATATTTACAAGTGATCATCATCTCTCACACAAAACAGTTCACATAAAAGACTCTTTAACAAGTAGATTTGCATGCAAGAAGGTTAGAGACAAGTATTCAACATGTTCATGACCTAAATTAGTTTCGACACAACTAGAGCCTCCAGCAGTTTTCCAATTGTTAGACTTCTTAAATTCTTAGAATCTACTCCAGCGTATGACTTCTAAGGTGATGCTAATCCGGTTTTACGCGTTTTAACATTTAAGCATATGAGTCTAAATCGAAGACAAGCAAACAAGTAAGGTTGTCATTCTTCTTATTTAACTTGCAAGTTATAAGGTTGTTAGACCTAGGTGAGAAACACAATTAAGACTACTCCAGCATATGACTAAACCATATTACTCTATCACATGAAACCTAGCACTTAGACTATGTTCTTTGACATAACTAGTGTTCCATTTTTCTGCCCTAACTTTAGTTCTAACCAATTTTTAGTCTTTAACATGCTTCACAAACCACTGCCCTAATTATCAATGCATACAAAACACACAAGTTAAAATTGCAGAAACAACTTACATAAACTTCAACAAAGTTTGTTCATACAAAAGTTTAGCAAAAACCAAGAATCGAAACAAGTTCTTACAAGATAACCAAACCAAATTAAATACAAAAGTCATAGGGGGAGTGGATCACACTTTTAGAACCTTGGAAGACTCTTCAAGACGTGACAATAGGATGCTTGCTGATCGGCAGAACCAAAGATGAAGGAATCGGCAGAACACAAGGTGAGAGGTACAGCAGTTTGGTGGTGGTGGTGATGGGTTTTGGCTAAGTATCTGGCTGTTGGTGCTTGAGAGACTTGGTAGAGCTTTATGCTAGTATTTTATGCTTGAGATGAGATAATTTTCAGAATGACAAAGTGACCCTATATATAGAGAAAAGGGTGCCGGCAGCCCTTGTTGCATAAGGTAATCAGAAAACCTAGTGGAATAAGGTTTTGAAACCTTCCTTTCATAATTCAATTAGGTTTTCTTTTTTTCTGAATTTTTCTTCAAGGCTTGGGCTTCACATCTTCATGGACTTCTTGTATAATCTTTGGACTTCATTTGATAGGTCTTGATCCACCAAAAATTGCCCCAAACCTGCCGGCATGCAGATCGGCAGCAAAAGCTTGCCAATCGGCAACATCTCTTGGCTTGACTAGGAGAGCCACTTTTCTTCATCTGTTTCTTCATTGCTTTAGCTTGGTGTCATCCTCCTTCCTTCCTTAAGCTTGGACCATCTTCACATATGCATTTGTACACCATATGGTCCATCGAAAACAGAAATTGTGAAAAGGAGGCAGTAGCATCCTGGAATAGGCAGAAAAGATCTTGCTGTAGTAACTCCGGCATATCTCCCTCCTCGGAGCTCCGATTGATGCGATTCCAAATCTCAGTTAAACTAGACACACATAGCTACTTTCATTTAAAACAGTTCGATCAAATTCCTTGTGAGTCGTCGGGAATGATTTTTCGAATTTGGGATACAGTCCCAGGAAAATCCTGGAAGTCTCTGGTGATCTTTGCTCGGACTGCCAAGTTGCAGCCATCTTTTGGGTGACTTCCCGAACTCCGATTGATCTGAAATTTTAACACAACATGCTTCATTATATGAATAACAAGCACACCAAATTTCATTAAATTCGGACAAGGATAGATCGCATTTTTACTCATCTCAGGATCACGAAAAAGATAACTTGCATCATTTTCCAGATTTCTCAAACTTAGTCATTTTTCGGATTCTAAAGCATATTTGATTAAAACTCTACCAAATCGACACTAAATTATATTATGACTCAATCTTAGATAAATAAGGGAAAAACAAAGCATAAACGAGGGCATAAGCATATAATATCGTGGCACATTGTGCTCCTATTATCTTTCAAGCTTCAAGAAGATGTACAGATTGCACCCGCTCGAGGCCGGAAAACGAAGCTCCAATCGGTCCAAGGCTGGACTGAAAGTCGCCCGCTGCGTCCTCCTCGGGCCACGACACGAACTGCGGCTGGGATAGAGAGGTAGAGGAGGAAGAGACGAACTCGATGCTGGGGTTCTTCTTCCCTATCGTCACCGGACGGCGAAGACGCGTGGAGGCGGCGCGATGTCGGTTGGTCGCGGATCGGGGAAAAGAGAGAAAAAGAAAGGGAGAAAAGAAAAAGGAAAGGAAAAGAAAAATTTCCCGTTTTCGGAAATTCCTTTTCCGACTATTTATACTCGACCAAATTTGGAAAGTTACAGTTTTTACATCGTAACTTTTTCATCCGAACTCCGAATTTAGTGTGCTATGTGTCCACGAATTCGTTTTAACGTGTGCTATCCTAACGTTGGAAGAAAATTCTCGATAGACTCAAATTATGAAAAGTCAACTTTTAGGAATTTCGTAACTGTAAAACAACTCCCGGGAACGTAAAAATAAAATAAAATTACTGAGAAGTTAAACACGGTCCGGGGCGTATCAATGCTCCCCTCCTTATAAAAATTTCGACCCCGAAATTTATGATAGGAGCACAATCACTACCAGATCTGAGTGAATAGCCGACGAAAAAAATTTCGTCGGCTATACCTTCTACCAACGAAATTTTCGTCGGCTATAAGTCGTCGGAAAAACCCCGTCGGTAATACCAATGGCCGACGAAAAAAACCAATTCGTCGGCTATAGTAGAGTATGGCCGACGAATTTACCGACGAAAATATTTTTTGTCGGCCAAACCTGGGAGAAATTGCCGACGATTTTCGTCGGGTATTTTCGAGTATGGCCGACGAAATTCATTAAGTATAGCCGACGAAATTCGTCGGCTATTTGGTTTTAACAATAGCCGACGATTTCATAAATTTTCGTCGGCTATTTCTTCGAAATATATTACTATTTTAATAGGTATTAATTAGTTATAGCCGACGAAATAATGCACTTTTCGTCGGCTATAAGTTGTATAGCCGACGAAAATTGGTAAAATTCGTCGGCTATAGAGATTATAGCCGACGAAATAATGCCAAAATCGTCGGCTATTCTTACATTTGGGGAAAAAAAATTAAATTATTTTCTAAATTACCATTCCAAGCAACTTGCAAATCACAAAGACAGTCCATGCATTTACACCAACAAGAAACACGTCTAAATACCCTTTTTATTAAATTCGTTCCAATATACATAAAATATAACCCTAATCATCACCTAAACCACTAAAGTCCACTAGGTCATCCCCAGCATCTTGCTCTCCATCAGGCTCGTCATCCTTCTGACCGAACTCGGGAGGTTGAGGTATTGGAGGCTCCAATAACCGCTGAAACAGGGGCGGGGGTTCACGGTTTTGTTGTTGTGCCGCGAACATCTCATACCACCAGTTTTGTTGGCCGTCGTAGTTGTGTTACCGAATTCTGTCGCATTCAGCATGCCAACGGGCCATATCCAAATGATACTGCTGTGTTCTGCGGCACAGCTCCTGTACTATCTGGGACGAGGTCGCCAATTCTGCGGCTAATCGCTGCACTTCCCCCCTCATCTGTTGGCTCTCCCCGCCTCCCTTCTTTTGACCTCCCTTAGTGTTCTTCAGGAGTCCTAGTCCAGAACTTCCCAAACCCCGGCAGTAGTATTCGTTGGACCGGTGTGGGAAGGCTGCGTCGAACATCCTCGCTGCCGTTTGGACATTGGATCGGTCGACCTGGCGCAGGGCTTCTTCCCGATCTGCCTCTGAAATGTTCGGTTGTGTCTCCCGAACTACTTGCTGGAGCACCTCTTCTTCGGCCCGTTGCACCCTCTCCTAATTGGACGGGGAAAAAAAATTTAATATTCTAACAAATATATAATTAAGTAAAATTAATAATTAAAATTTTAAAATCGTAATGAACGACTTACGAGATGTTCTGTCACTTGTGGATAAGCGATCTTGAACGTCTCCACGTACGGGTTGCTATCAGGATGATCTCTCAGCGCCTCCTCCTGATATTGTGCAAACGGCCTAGAACCACCATGATGGGGGATTGTGTTACGGCGGTGGTTCTCCGAGTTTATCCGAGACCGTTCCTTCAAACAATTAATAAAATATTAGAAAAATGCATCAAAAAATATTACAGTAATAATTATAAAATAATTAAACTAATAATTAAAATTTTAACAAAATAAACATTTATAGTGAAGTTTAGTATTTACCTGCATAACTGGGTTGTTGAAGTCTGCTGTCTTCAACCAACGCCACTCGTACTCTCTGAACATGAACTCTCTGGGAGTACCCATACGACCACGGTTGTCGTACTCGTTATAGTGGGAACGGAGCTCGTTCTTCCACTCTTTGAACCTACGAAAAAAATAAAAGTGCATTAGAAATATTATTAATATCATAAAATATTTCAAATTATAAGATAATACATTCCCAACGTACCTCGAGTTTTGCACGGAGTCCGCCCAATCCCGCTTATGTTCCGCAACCTCGAAGTATGTCTGAAAGATAAGATTTTATTAGTTTTACAATTATAACAATACCGAAAATTATTAAATATTACGATAAATAAATTAAATTTTTTAAATTACTCACCGACGCGGCGTTGTTCAACTCCCTCTTGATTTCTTCGGGCACATCACCCCACCGAGTCCACAACATAGGGACTCTGTCCCTAATCAGTGCTCCCACGCAACCCGAGTAGTCGCGTTTTTTTTTCCCCTGAACCTCCTGATTAGGAGGTTCGTTAATCTGGATCCTCCCCCTCAGATCAACAGTTTTCCTGAGCGTGTCAAAACATATGACACCTCTCGTATTCCTCTGGGTTGAACTGCTAGCGGTTGTCCCCATCACATAAACGACGATTAGTTAATAAAATTAAATATTAGTGCGTTAATTTTAATAAAACATTTAATTAATAAAATCGAATGTTACCTGAACTCGATGACCCCTCTGTCGACTTTCCTTTTCTCCTCGCCGAAATCAGGAGGTCAGGGTTCTCCCATGGCTGCTGCTGGTATGCCTCCGCAGCACTCACGTACTGAGGCATATCAGGCCACATGGGCACACCACGATAGTCGACCTCGGGTATCGCAGGAATGTTGTACGGGAGGTAGAGCTGATTTGGGAGAGTAGGCCCCTCAGTCGAGTCAGCAGCAGACGTCGTCGGACTCGGCATCGGCTCCCGATGAACCTCAGGCATACGAACTTGAGGAACGTCGGCAGCTATCTCGTCGTGAAATAGCTGCCGACTAAACCTCGGAGCCACAGAGGGACCGACATGCAGAAGTGAAGTGCTCGACGGCCGCCCCGCCTGGAGAAGGGTCTGGTGCCGAGAACTCACACTCCGCCGCGGCTGGGATGCATCCACAGTCCTCTGCGGCTGGGATGAATCTACACTCCTCCGCGGCTGGTTGGTGGTCCTCTCAGGCTGGGTAGGGGTCCTGTCGGAGTCTGCGGAACCCGCGACATTTCCAGAACCTCTAGATCTGGAACGACGGCCTCCGAATAACTACCTAAATGCATCGGTCATCTAAAGCCCGACGCATTAATACATTAATTAATATTAAATTATATTATATTAAATTATATTATTTATATACAAATATAACTATATTTAATTATTAACATATATATATAATTAGACTACCAATTTATATATATAATTAATATAACAATTTATATATAACGATTTATATAATTAAAATTAAATATATAACAATTTATATACCTAAATTATAACAAATATAATTAATTTATTAACAAATATATAACAATTTATATAATTAAAATTAAATATAATTAAGCTATATATATAATTAAGCTAAATTATACAATTAAGCTACCAATTTATATAATTAAGCTACCAATTTATACGTATAAATTATACAAATAAATTTAAAAAAATTACCTAAATTAACATAAATACCTAAATTATACCTAAATTAACATAAATAAATACATAAATTATACCTAAATTGTTATACATACCTAAATTAACAATTATATCTAAATTAACATAAATTAGATATATCTAAATTAACATAAATTAGATATATCTAAATTAACATATATCTAAATTAACAATTAACATAAATGAAAAAAAAAAAAAAACTCACGAGGGGGGATTGGAGGGGGTTGCCGGATTGGAGGAGGAAGAGGGAGGAGGGGTCGGGGCTGCCGGATTGGAGGAGGAAGAGGGAGGAGGGGCCGGGGCTGCCGGATTGGAGGAGGAAGACGGAGGAGGAGGCCGAGGCGAGCGGCGGAGGTGACGTTGGAGGCGAGCGGCCAATTTTCGGTATAGAGAGAGCTTCGATTTTAGGAGGAGGAGAGAAAAAAGCAGCCCGGTTCGCGATAGGGCTCGGTTATAATCGAAGAATAGCCGACGAATTAAACAATTTCGTCGGCTATACTACAAATGGCCGACGAAAATTATAATTTCGTCGCCTATAGTTTGAATGTCGTCGGCTATACTCAGCAGCCGTCCGATCTCCCCCATCCAACGGCGGAGAATGAAAAGGCGCGGATCGCAAGAGTTTAGCCGACGAATTTAAAAATTTCGTCGGCTAAACCTTTGGTCAAACTGCGAAGTCAAACCTCGAAACGCTTTAAAACGGAAATTGGCCCGTCCAAATGACGTTTTTTGGCCTGATCTTCAACAGAGAATAGTTTCAAATCGATGAGACGCAACTAATCGTATAAAAATTTTCCTCAAAATATTTACCGACCGTCAGGCTACCCATAGGAAAACGGCAATAAAAAACAGTTAACAGCAACATTCGGCACTCAGATTTTGTCGGAATCTTCTCATTTTCCAACCGTAGACTTTTTTCAATATTTCGGTCATATCTTATTTGACGACACATTTGCATTTGAAGAGTCTACGTATAGTAACTCTTTGAAACTATACATTCACATTTAGTAAACAAGTTAAGGAACATTAGTGCATATGTTCCGATTTTGAATCTAAAAGTTGGGAAAATCTATTCCAATCGTCAGATATCACCGTTAAGATTAAATACATGTATGAAAAAAAATCCAACTACATCTGACAACGTTAACGGCTTGATCGGGACGGTCAACCGGGTGAGTCAAACCTCTAAACGCTTTAAAACGGAAATTAGCCCCTCTAAATGACGTTTTTTGGCCTGATCTTCAACAGAGAATAGTTTATGATCGATGAGACGCAACTTATCGTATAAAAAATTTTTTCAAAATATTTACCGGCCGTCAGGCTACCCATAGGAAAACGGTAGTAAAAAACAGTTAACCGCAACATTCGGCACACAGATTTTGTCGGAATCTTCTCATTTTTCAACCGTAGACGTTTTTCAATATTTCGGTCATATCTTATTTCACGACACATTTGCATTTGAAGGATGAAGCAATGGTTTGTCGATAGTGATAGAAAATGGAAGCTGCTCTTTTTTTGTTTTTTGTTTTAATCATAGCCGACAAAATCAAACCTAGTACTCGTCGGCTATTCTTTTGTAGTTTTCGGTCAAAAAAAATATTTATTTTTAAAAAAACTTATGGCCGACGAAATAATGAATTTTTCGTCGGCTATTCTCTGAAAAAAAAAAACAAAAAACTCAGTGGTTTTACACCTCTCCTATTCCGATGTCCTGTTCACATATAACCAAAATTGAACATAACAAAACAGAAACCCAACAGTCAACATATTTCAAATTTTTTTTAAGGGGTTTGGAACCCAGCCTAGCTGGGAGGCTCATCCCCACGCCCGTTCATTAGAAATTAGTGGATTACAAATGAAAGGATTACATCATTTAAATTACTTAATCCGTCGGATTGTAATCGGAATCATCGGATGAGTCTTCTTCGGTTTATGAATTGCTCGATAGGGGTAATCTATGTCTTTCCTCACCACTAGAGTCCTCGTTAGTTTCTTCATTTGGATCAACATCAAATGATGGCTCACCGTGATATATCCAACGTGTGTACTTCGACCAAAACCCATTACTCTTTAGGTGCTCCCATACTGTCCTAATCGGAAATCGACACATATCACTGCGACACTTACATTTCTTGCACGGGCAATAATGGTAATTCCCGTTTGCATTTTCCTCGACGAACTGCAAAAAATCCACAACTCCTGTAGTGTATCGTCGGTCATGCCTTGGAAGCGAAATCCAACTCTTATCCCGATCCATATATAGCCTGATAATAATATATATGTATAACTTTAATTAATAAGAAATTAATTAACACATTTATATTACAATATATATTATTATCAACATCAACTCATATATATATACCATTAATTAACAACCATTATTTAAGTTACACTATATATCAACCATTTTTTTTAAGTTAATTACACTATCAACAACTATTAATTATTATATATATATATATATATATTTTTTTTTTTAACACTAATTAAAATAACATCAAATTAAAACACATAATTAAACTAAAACTCAAAATCAACTCAACTAAAACTTAAAATCAACATATACATACATTCTAATTAACACTAATTAAAACAACAAATTAAACAAAAAATCACTTAATAAATCAAAATCACTAAAACTCAAAATCAACTCAAGTATACTAAAACTCAAAATCAACATATATACATACATTCTAACACTAAAACAACATCAAAACAAAAAATCACTTACTAAATCAAAATCACTATATATATTAAAACTCAAAATCAACTCAACTAAAACTCAAAATCAACATATATACACATGTACGTACCTATATATAGCTCCACAATGTAAGAGAGGACGGATTTCAACAATACTCACCGATTTTTCACTCTTTCTCCCGTTTTTTTTTTAAATGTGCAGCTGCTGTCCAGATCTGAAAATATAAAGACTTATAGCAGACGAAATTGTCAACTTCGTCGGCCATACTTCCAAAAATTTGTATAGCCGACGAAAACTTTAAATCGTCGGCCATTATAGGGGTATAGCCGACGAAAATATTTTTTAGGGACGAAAGAAAAAATCGTCGGCCATTCTTGTAGAATAGCCGACGATTTTTCATTTTTGGTGACGAAATAAAAAATCGTCGGCCATTCTATGGGAATAGTCGACGAAATTTTTTTTTTTGCGACGACAAAAATTTTCGTCGGCCATTCTTGGGAATAGCCGACGAAAAAATTATTTCGTCGGCCGTTTTTTTTTTTTCGTCGGCAAAGGCCTTTTTTCTGGTAGTGAATGTGCGACGATATTATATGCTTATGCCCTCAGTTATGCTTTGTTTAACCCTTATTTGTCTAAGATAGAGTCATAATATAGTTTAGTGTTAATTTGATAGAGTTTGGCGAAAAATGGTTAAGAATCCAAAAAATGACTAAGTTTGAGAAATCTGGAAAATAGTGCAAAATATGTCTTTTTCGTGATTTTGAGATGAGTAAAAATGCGATCTATCCTTGTCCGAATTTAATGAAATTTGGTGTGCTTAATATTCATATGCTGAGGAGCGTTGTGTTAAAATTTCAGATCAATTGGAGTTCGGGAAGTCACCCAAAAGATGGCTGCAAAACGGCAGTTCGAGCAAACCAATCCAGGGGCTTCCAGGATTTTCCTGGGACTTTGATCCAACTTCGAAAAATCATTCCCGACGACTCACAAGGATTTTGATCAAGCCCTTTTTTGGGAAGATGGCTATATGTGTCTAGTTTATCTGAGACTTGGAATCGCATCAATCGGAGCTCCGAGGGTGGAGATACGCCGGAGTTACTGCAGTAAGGTCTTTTCTGCCGATTCCAGGAAGCTATTACCTCCTTTTCACAATTGCTGTTTTTCGATGGGTCATATGATGTATAAATGCATTTGTGAAGATAATCCAAGCTTAAAGAAGGAAGGAGGATGACACCAAGCCCGGGCATTGAAGAAGAAAACGAAGAAAGAAGTTCTCCTAGTCAAACTAGGAGAAGCTGCCGAAAGAGGCAGATTTGTGCCATGATGATGCTGCCGGCAATGAAGGCATTTTTGGTGGATCAAGACCTATCAATTGAAGTCCAATGATTACACAAGAAGTCCATGAATATGTGAAGCCCAAGCCTTGAAGAAAAATTCAGAAAAAGAAAACCTAATTAGACAATGAAAGGAAGGTTTCAAATCCTTAACCAACTTGGTTTTCTGATTTCCTTTAGTATCTAGGGCTGCCGGCACCCCCTCTCCTCTATATAACCTCACTTCTTCATTCTGAAAATCATCTCATCTCAAGCATAAAATACTAGCCTAAAGCTCTACCAAGTCTTTTCAAGCACCATCACCTAAATACTTAGCCAAAACCCATCACCACCACCACCAAAACTGCCGTACCCTTCACCTTGTCTTCTGCCGAAATACTTGTTCTTGCCGAGCACTTACCTTACTTGTTTGCCTTAGGACTTGCATGTTAAATAAGAAGATTGACAACCTTACTTGTTTGCTTGTCTTCGACTATAGACTTTTGTACTTCAATGCTATGACTTGTATAAGGTAGCATAACTTTTAGGATCACCATGCGAATAGCTCGATCTTAAAACATAAGAAAAGTCTCTCAACTGGGTAAAAATCGGAAACGTTCTGGTTGTAGGTCGAAACTAAGTTGAGTCTTGAACATGCTAAATACTTGTCTCTTACTTTCTTGCATGCGAATCTATGTGTTAAAGAGTCTTTAGTGTGAATTATTTTGTGTGAGAGATGATGATCACTTGTATATATTAGCTTAGGTTTAATTTTCGTATCTTAGTATTAATGGCAGCCTTGCTGCCGATCCTTATAATTTCCCCCAATTGTGACGTTTTGTATATATGTATATATGTTTTTGTCTAACAATCTCATATTTCAGGTACCCTTAATCCCCGGCTTAGAACGATCCCTACTTGCTCATACTACTAACGATATTTTGTAGGGTTATTATTGTGTGTGAGCTTAGGCTCACATCAATTTTTGGCGCCGTTGCCGGGGATTATAAAAACTTGATTTGTGTTATTGTTATGTATATATGCTGCTGGAAATTTTTGTTGTATAGTTGTAAAGTTGTAATTTTTAATTTTATTTTGGGGTTTTGTAAAGTAGAAATATGCTTCGGCATGTAGAGTTTAAATTTTGGAAGTTGCATGATGTATATTGATGTATGTTGGTAAGCACTTAGTTTAATTTCTAGGAAGTTGATAGTGTTGTGTATGTTTGAGTTTATTGTAGTTTCTAAAGTGTAATATGTAGGTGAAGCCACTTTTGTTGATCATAACCAAAACCCTTCATGTGAATGGTGCTATGTTGAATCCGTTTTTATGTAGATTGGGAAACGCGGGATACTTCCCCCCCACGCATACAAGCGACATTTCGGCAATAGTATTACTTCTATGAGGTTGAGGGCGGTTTTAATCAACACTTGTAGACTGCTAGGACCCGAGTTTGTTTTACCAAGTATGGGGCAAGTTATTTTCATTGATATGGTTCTCAGGTTTGTTTAACTGGATCTCAAGGCCCATAGACTGATGTTCATTCTCGGTGAGTGAGTCGATAGGGGGTTCGCCCTCTGTGGTGTCCAACAACGAGTCATGCCTGGTTCCTGTAGGGGGTTCGCCCTCCGTGAATCTTAACGACACCGCCTTTGAAAAGTAGAATACGCTTGACCTAGTCGAGAGCTTGTGCCGAAGCATCACCTCACTTTAGACGCTAGAACATAACTTGACATATGTGGCCTATTTTCTTCAAAGATAAAAAACAAGTTGTGTGGTTCGAACTCTTGAGGTATATCGGGTTAAGCATGATACTACCGGGGGCTGTATCAGTCCATTGCACCGTTATCTCCTCTGCTCCACGTACTTCGAGAGTTAGAACAAATTTTAAAAGAAATTAGACTTAGCGATTACATGACCATGAACGTTCCAATTTTTCTTCCCTTATTGCCGAGTGTTTTTGTGCTTTGCCGAAATTTAATTGTGCTTTGCCGAATCTTTATCTTGTGTATGTGTGTGCCATTGTTTGAAAGATGTTGTGTAATTGCCAATGTCGTGGCTTGTAATGATGTATATTCTTGCATTTCTATTCTTTACGATGTTCTAACTTGTTTAAATGTTGCAAATTTCAGAAATAATGCATGTCCGAATCTAGTATTTGGACAAGAGATCTTCAAGGCCGTTTGCAACGTTTAGATCAAGAACTCGCTATTGCTCGTTTTGTGCCATTACCCCCATCATCACCAATCAGTTCATCAGTTCCATCACCAACCTTGCCGTCATCGCCGTCATTGTCTAGATTACCATCATTGTCGCCAGAATCTGCTAGTTTGCCGAGCTCCCCTTCTGTTGTTTCGTCGTCGTGTGATCTTGGAAATCCAGAGTTTGAAGCCTTTGCCGAATCAGAGGAAGAAGAAGAGATAATGGCCTCAATCAGATCACAGAATGGTCATGTTGCTGGAGCTGGAGTTGCTCCTTCTAATATCACTTATCCTCCCTTGGAAGCTGACAAGACGGGAGAGATTGAATTGAGGAGTGGATTCCTCCATAAGCTGAAATCGTTTTATGGGATGCCGAGTGAGGACCCCAACAAGCATCTACAGTGGTTTAACTTCACCACGGAATCTATGTGTCCGAGGGGGACCGATTTGCAACACTTCAAAATGAAGGCTTTTCCGTTCTCATTAGAAGATCAAGCGAAGGAGTGGTTGTTTGAGGTGCCTAGTGGTCGCATCGTTTCGTGGAGTTCTATGATGGATGAGTGTTTGCTCAAGTACTTTCCTGCTTCACGTATCACTGATCTGAGGAAGCAAATAACTAGTGTGAAGCAAGCCGGAGATGAGACTTTCTTCGACTACTATAAGAGGTTCAAGTCCCTAGTTTCTTTGTGTCCATCGCATGGCATTAGCGATGGGCTCTTGTTGCAATATTTCTATGAGAGATTGCGTGTCATGGAGAGAGAGTTTCTTGATTCGGCTGCGGGAGGTAGCTTTTTGGAGTTGAATGCCGGTGCGGCAAGAAGTTTGTTGGAAGTTCGTGCCTTGAATAACCAACAATTTGGCATGGCACGAGGCAATGTGCCAAGGAATGAGAAGGTGCATGAGACGTCTTCGAGCTCAAAATTAGAGGAGAAAGTGGACAAGCTTACCGACTTGGTGAGTAATTTGATGAAGAAGTGTGCTTTGGTTTGTGGAATTTGTACCGAGGGCCATGAGACCGAACAATGCCCTCAATTTGGAGTTAATGAGGGGGTAGAGGAGTGCAATGCTATTGGTTTTCAAGGAGGTCAACGGTTTGGGAACTTCAATCCGAGGTTCAATGATCATCCTAACTTTCGATGGGCGAATAATGACAATGTGCTTAGGGCACCTATGCAACCGAGAGAGGGAGGAGCACCATATGCGTCGAGGGCACCCTTTGTGCCTCGGCAACCATTTCAGCCGAACCAGGGACCCTATGCTGCCCTGCCGAACCACAACCAAGGAGGGCCGAGCCAAGGCCAAGCCGCATCAAGCAATCCCAACTATGATGCTTTGCTCCAATCTTTGTCAAGTGCGACTCAAGCATTGCTCGCGGGGCAACAAAATCATCAAAAGGACATTGGTGAGCTCAAGACTCAAATGGGCCAAGTTGTAGACTTTATGGGAAGATTTAATGAGCAAGGGAAGTTGCCAAGCAATACGATTCCCAATCCGAGGAACGAGCAAGCCAAAGTGATTCAAACTCGTAGTGGAAGAGAGTTGTTTCCTCCAACAAGTCCAAAGAAGAAGCGAGTAACATTTGATGTAAATGATGAAGCCGAGAGGGCTGCCGGACCTGAAATTGCCGGCAGCTATGCTAATGGAAACAATGGGGCTGCAGCCAAGGGCCATGCTGCCGAGAGTGATAGGGCAATCAGCAACCATGCTGCCGAGAAAGATCATGCTGCAGAGAAAGGTAGAGAGGCCGACAATAATGTGAAGGACAAGGGGCTGCGCAATGAGCTTGAGTATGATCCCGTAACGTCGAAGAATGAGTTAGTGCCGAGCCAAACAAGCAAGGGAGGGGTGCCGACATCAAGCATTCCATTCCCTTCTCGCTTTGCTAAATCGAAGAAGGATAAGTCCGACGAGGAGGTGTTGGAGATTTTCCGGAAAGTGCAAGTCAACATCCCTTTGTTGGAGTGCATTAAGCAAGTACCAAAGTATGCTAAGTTTTTGAAGGAGCTTTGCACGGCTAGAAGGCATACTAGGGAGACTCGTGTGGTGACTACAAGGACTAAAATATCCTCGATAATCTCGATATTTCCTCGAAATTTCCGTTTTTTTCAAACATCGATATTAATACTCATATCTTTCTGATATTTTACTTTTAGTCTATTTTTATCTAAATGTACAATTTTTACATAAATTTTTGGTAAAATTTCCATCGATATTCGATATTTTCTCGAAATTTCCATCGAAATTTCTTTTTTTCAAACCATCGATATTTCCGTAATCGTCGATATTTAATACCTTGGGTGACTATGAGCGAGACGGTATCGGCCGTTATTCAAAGGAAGTTGCCACCAAAGATGAAGGATCCGGGAAGCTTCAATGTGCCTTGTGTGATAGGCAACACTCGTTTTGAGGATGTGATGTTGGATTTGGGAGCATCGATCAATGTCATGCCACTCAATGTGTATCAAACGTTGAGTATAGGGCCTCTCAAGAAGGACAATGTCATCATTCAACTTGCGGATCGCTCAAGTAAGTATCCGGAGGGTTATGTGGAGGATGTGCTTGTGCAAGTCAATCAATTGATATTCCCTGCCGATTTTTACGTGGTTGAGATGGAGGATTCGCCGGTCAATAGCACTCAATTGCTACTAGGGCGACCATTTATGAGGACGGCACGCACAAAGATAGATGTGGCCAAGGGCAACCTAACTATGGAGTTTGATGGTGAGGTGATCAAGTTCAATGTGTTTGATGCCATGAAATTCCCCAATGTTGATTTGAAGGAGGGTTGTGCCATTGATGTTTTGGAGGAGGTCGAGAAAGTTATGTCGACCTCGCTCGACGCATAGCAATTAGCGATTGAGCAAGGGGTCGGATTTGACAAGAAGGGAGAACGAGTTATGAATGAGGCCGAGCCAAGCATTGCCGAGCCAAGAGATGCCGAGCCTTACACTATCCACCATCGCTATCCACCGGAAGATGTACCTTCACAGTTCGATCTTTCCATACTCTCCGACGATATTGTACTCGGTGGAAACATGTCAGTTTCCTACAAGTTGAAAGATTATGAGGTAGCCATTGCACATTGGTGGGTACTAATTAACTGTCCAGAAGTTCAGTTTTGGAAGAACATGCATATAAACTGTGAACAAGTAGGAGGTGATCTCGATTACCACAACCGGACATTCGCAGAGTATTTCGGCCGCTGGGTACGTAACATTATTCTATACGTATTTATATATTATTGTGTATAATTATTCATATTTATAGTTGATTTTGATGGTTGCAGATGGACCTTATTAAAAATGATAATCACCCAAATTGGTCGCACGAACTCCGACTTCTGGCGATGAAGCCGGTCTATTCAAAAGTTTATGCGACGTGCAAGGTGAATGGTGTGTTATTTCGATGTGAAGAGAGAGATGTCAGACTGAAAACACAAAATTCAGGGGTTATGACACATGGTGGGGATGATGGAGTTGACTATTACGGTGTTCTCCATTCAGTTGTGGAACTGCATTATGGGGAAGACATGAAAGTGCACCTTTTCAAGTATAGATGGTTTGACACACGACCGCAGAGCATGAACACCGATCAATACGGCATAACTTCTGTGAACACTAGTACATCATGGTATGAGGACGACCCGTTCGTTTTAGCCACATGGGTGAAACAAGTGTTTTATCTTGATGATCTCGCCAAGGGTGACCCGTGCCAAGTAGTCAACACTATCCACCATCGCAACATTTATCGGGCGTCTACACTTGGAGTGGCTGAAGAGAACGAGGAAGGTGGAACCGCTTATCAAGAGCTTAACTCAAACGGTATTCCTGACTCCTCTTTTATTCGCCTAGACACGCCGGTGCGAATTCGACGTGAAGAGCCATTGCTTGTTGATGTTGATTCAAATGAAGAAACTAACGAGGACTCTAGTGGTGAGGAAATACATAGATAACCCCTATCGAGCAATTTAGAAACCGAAGATGACTCATCCGGTGATTCCGCTTACAATCCGACGGATTAAGTAATTTAGATGATGTAATCCTTTCATTTGTAATCCACTCATTTCTAATGAACGGACGTGGGGATGAGCCTCCCAGCTAGGCTGGGTTCCAAACCCCTTAAAAAAAAAATTTGAAATATGTTGACTGCTGGGTCTCTGTTTTTTTTATGTTCAATTTTGGTTATATATAAACAGGACATAGGAATACGAGAGGTGTAAAACCACTGTTTTTTTTATTTTTTTCATAGAATAGCCGACGAAAAATGCATTATTTCGTCGGCTATACTCATAATAGCCGACGAAAAAATGCGTGATTTCGCCGGCCATAACTATATTGAAAAATACATATTTTATTTTAGACAGAAAACGACAAAAGAATAGCCGACGAGTACTAGGTTTGATTTCGTCGGCTATGATTAAAACAAGTAAAACAAAAAAAGACCAGATTCCATTTTCTATCACTATCGACAAACCATTGCTTCATCCTTCAAACAAAAAAAGTCGTGAAATAAGATATGACCGAAATGATAAAATACATTTATGGTTGAAAAATGACAAGATTCCGATAAAATCGTCGTGTCGAAAGATGCAGTCAAATGTTTTATTCCTTCGTCTCCCTAATGTTTTAGCGTAACGTTCGGTAAATATTTTGAGGAAAATTTTTATACGATTAGTTGCGTCTCATCGATTTGAAACTATTATCTGTTGAAGGTCAGGCAAAAAAACGTCAGTTAGACAGTCCAATTACCGTGTCTAAGCGTTTAGAAGTTTGACTTACCCGGTTGACCGTTCCGATCGAGCCTTTAACGTTGTCAGATGAAGTTGGATTTTTTTCCATACATGTATTTAATCGTAACGGTGATATCTGACGGTTGGAATAGATTTTCTAAACTTTTAGATTCGAAATCGGAACATACGCACTAATGTTCCTTAACTTGTTTACTAAGTGTTTAAGTGAATGTATAGTTTCAAATAGTTACTATACGTACACTCTTCAAATGCAAAAATGTCGTCAAATAAGATATGACCGAAATAATGAAGTATGTCTATGGTTGAAAAATGACAATATTCCGATAAAATCTGTGTGCCGAATGTTGCGGTTAACTGTTTTTTACATTCGTTTTCCTATGGGTAGCCTGACGTTCGTTAAATCAATTTTGGAAAATTTTTATACGATTAGTTGCGTCTCATTGATTTGAAACTATTATCTGTTGAAGGTGAGGCCAGAAACCGTTATTTAACTAGACTAATTTCCGTTTTTAAGCGTCTAGAAGTTTGACTTAGTGGTTTGACCTACAGTTTGGCCGACGAAAATTATATGTCGTCGGCTAAACTCTTGCGATCTGCGCCTTTTTATTGTCCGTCGTTGGATGGCTCAGATCCAACGGCTGTTGATTTTCCAAAGTATAGCCGACGAAATATTTAAAATCGTCGGCTATTCTCTTGCGATCCGCGCCTTTTTATTGTCCGCCGTTGGATGGCTCAGATCAGACGGCTGCTGATCTTCCAAAGTATAGCCGACGATGTGCATAGAATAGCCGACGAAACTTAAACAATAGCCGACGAAATCTTTTTATTCGTCGGCTATTCTCTCTGCTATAAAAGCAGAAAGCCGCAGCAGCCCGACTTTTTCAGCCCTAAATCCGCAAAAACTCCTCCTCCGCTCCTCAAATCGGCCGTGCGTCTCCTCCATTCCGAACGAGTCGTCGTCCTCCTCCTCAAATCGTCCAAAACAGATCCGATCTCCTCCTCCTCCTCACCCTAAACCCTAAATCCGGCTCCTCCTCCGACCGGCCTCCTCCTCCTCCTTCCCCTCCTCCTCCTCCGCCAAAACAGATTCGAAGGTTTTTTGGTTTTTTAGTTTTTTTTTTCAATTTAGTTTAATTTTATAATTTAGGTATATAAATTGTTATATATTTAATTTTAATTATATAAATTGTTATATATTTGTTAATAAATTTAATTTTAACAAATTGTTATATATTTGTTATATATTTAATTTTAATTATATAAATTGTTAAATAATAAATAGTTATATATTTGTTATATATTTAATTTTAATTATATAAATTGTTATATATTTGTCATATATTTAATTTTAATTATATAAATTGTTATATATTTGTTAATAAATTTAATTGTTATATATTTGTTATAGTTTAGGTATATAAATTGTTAAATTAATTATATATATAAATTGGTAGTCTAATTATATAAATGGTTATATTTTTGTTAATATATAAATGGTTATTTGTATTTATATATATGTTAATAATGAAATATAGGTATATTTGTATATAAATAGTTATATTTAGGTTAATGGTTAGTATTATTTAAAATTAGTTAAAATTTAAATATTAATTTGTTAGTATGTTTTAAAATATGTTAGTATTATTGGTTATTATATTAATTAGAATTTGTTATTTAATGTAATATAATTTAATATTAATTAATGTATTAATGTCTGAAGCTCCAGATGGCCGATGCACTCAGACTGTTATTCGGAGGCCGTCGTTCTTCCAGATCTAGGGGTTCTGGAAGTTCTGCCGGTTCCGCAGACTCCGACAGGACCCTTAGCCAGCTTGAGAGGACCACCAACCAGCCGCGGAGGAGTGTGGATTCATCCCAACCGCGGAGGACTATGGATTCATCCCAGCCGCGGAGGAGTGTGAGTTCTCGGCTCCAGACCCTTCTCCAGGCGGGGCGGCCGTCGAGCAGTTCACGTCCCCCCTCTCGGGCCTGATGCTCCGAGGTCCAGTAGGCAGCTATTTCAGGACGAGATAGCTCCAGACGTTCCTCAGGTCCGTATGCCTGAGGTTCATCGGGAGCCGATGACGACTCCGGCGACGTCTGCTGCTGACTCGACTGAGGGGCCTACTCTCCCAAATCTGCTCTACCTCCCGTACAACATTCCTGCGATACCTGAGGTCGACTTTCGTGGTGTGCCCATATGACCTGATATGCCTCAGTACGTGAGTGTTGCGGAGGCGTACTATCAGCAGCCATTTGAGAGACCTGAACTCCTGATTTCGGCGAGGAGAAAAGGAAAGTCGACAGACAATTCATCAAGTTCAGGTAACATTTGATTTTATTTATTAAATGTTTTATTAAAATTAACGCACTAATATTTAATTTATTAACCAATCGTCGTTCATGTGATAGGGACAGCCGCTAGCAGTTCAACGAGGAATACGAGAGGTGTCATATGTTTTGACATGCTCAGGAGAACTGTTGAGAGCAGGGGGAGGATCCAGATCAACGAACCCCTTAATCAGGAGGTTCAGGGGAAAAAACGCCGCGATTACGCGGGTTGCGTGGGGGCACTGATTAGGGATAGAGTCCCTATGTTCTGGACACAGTGGGCTGATGTGCCAGGAGAGATCAAGAGGGAGGTCAACAACGCGGCGTCGGTGAGTAATTTAAAAAATTTAATTTCTTTATCTTAATATTTAATAATTTTCGGTATTGTTATAATTGTAAAACTAATAAAATATTATCTTTCAGGCATACTTCGAGATTGCCGAACACAAGAAGGCTTGGGCGGACGCGATGCAGAACTCGAGGTACGTTGGGAATTCCTCATCTTATAATTTGAAATATTTTCTGATATTAATAATATTTCTAATGCACTTTTGTTTTTTCCGTCGGTTCAAAGAGTGGAAGAACGAGCTCCGTACCCACTTTACCGAATACGACAACCGTGGTCGTATGGGTACTCCAAGAGAGTTCATGTTCAGGGAGTACGAGTGGCGTTGGTTGAAGACAGTAGACTTCAACAACCCACTTATGCAGGTAAATACTAAACTTAACTATAAATGTTTATTTTGTTAAAATTTTAATTATTAGTTTAATTATTTTATAATTTTTACACTAATATTTTATTATTTGTTTGAAGGAACGGTCTCGGATAAACTCTGTGAACCGCCACCGTAACACAACCCCCCATCATGGTGGTTCTAGGCCTTTTACACAATATCAGGAGGAGGCGCTTAGAGATAATCCTGATAACAACCCGTACGTGGAGACGTTCAAGAAGGCTTATCCACAAGCGACAGAACAGCTCGTAAGTCGTTGATTACGATTTTAAAATTTTAATTATTAATTTTACTTAATTATATATTTGTTAGAATATTAATTATATTTTTTTCCCCGTTCAATTAGGAGAGGGTGAACCGGGCCGAAGAAGAGGTGTTGCAGCAAGTAGTTCGGGAGACATAACCGAACATTTCAGAGGCAGATCTGCAAGAAGCCCTGCGCCAGGTCGACCGATCGAATGTCCAAACGACAGCGAGGATGTTCGACGCACCCTTCCCAGACCGGTCAAACCAATACTACTGCCGGGGTTTGGGAAGTTCTGGTATAGGGCTCCTGAAGACCACTAAGGGATGTCAAAAGAAGGGAGGCGGGGACAGCCAATAGATGAGGGGGGAAATGCAGAGATTGACAGAAGAAAATGCAAGATTGGCGCCCGAGTTCCAGAGATCACAGGAGCAACAACCCAGATCACAGGAGCAACACAGCAGAACAAAGCAGTATCATTTGAATATGTCCAGTTCGCATGCTGAATGCGAGAGAATTCGGCGACACAACTACGCCGGCCAACAAAACTGGTGGTATGATATGTTCGCGGCACAACAACAAGGACTTGAACCCCCGCCCCCGTTTCAGCCGTTAGTTGAACCTCCAATGTATATTGGAACAAATTAAATAATAAGTCATTTAGACGTGTTTCTTGTTGGTGTAAATGCATGGATTGTCATTGTGAATTGCAGGTTGCGTGGAATGGTAATTTAGAAATTAATTTAATTTTTTTTCCCCAAAATGTAAGAATAGCCGACGATATTAGCATTATTTCGTCGGCTATAAGTGCTATAGCCGACGATTTTTACCAAATTTCGTCGGCTATAACCGTTATAGCCGACGAAAATGACATTATTTCGTCGGCTATAATTAATTAATGCCTATTAAAATATTAATATATTCTGACGAAATAACCGACGAAATAGATGAAATTGTCGGCTATATTACAGAACAAATAGCCGACGAATTTCGTCGGCTATAGTTTACGATATGGTCGGCTATACTCGAAAATATCTGACGAATTTCGTCGGATATTTCGCCAAGGTTTGGTCGACAAAATTAATTTTCGTCGGTGATATCGTCGGCCATACTCGAAAATAGCCGACGATTTCGTTATTTTCGTCGGCCATTCGTTTTACCGACGCCCTTTTACCGGCGAATTATAGCCGACGAAAGTTTCGTCGGTAGAAGGAATAGCCGACGAAAATTTGGCATAGTAGACGAAATTTTTTTCGTTGGCTATTCTGTCCGATCTGGTAGTGTAAACGTTACCTTAAATTTTTTTGTTTACAGTCCATTAACAAAGTCGTAAATATCTAATAAAGATA
The DNA here is from genome assembly GCA_963682095.1 of Potentilla sterilis. Lineage (NCBI taxonomy): Eukaryota > Viridiplantae > Streptophyta > Magnoliopsida > Rosales > Rosaceae > Potentilla > Potentilla sterilis. The sequence goes on along the minus strand of OY821760.1, from coordinate 15,165,986 downwards.
TGAATGTAACATGTGTGATCAACATATAACTATAGCCCCCTACTTTTATTGCATACAATTTTTAACAAAAACAAAACCGGTTTATGATGGGAGCTTAAGCACGCACACAATAATAAACCCTACAATCGTTAGTAGCATAGAATAAGTAGGGATCGTTCTACGCTGGGGATTAAGGGTACCTGAAACATGAGATTGTTAGACAAGAAATACACAAATACATATATATAAAAACGTCACATTGGGGGGAGAATAGGCTTCAGCAGCAAGGCTGCCCTCTAACATCTAGACATAAATTTTAAATCCTAAATTACTATATACAAGTGATCATCATCTCTCACACCAAATAGTTCACCCAAAAGACTCTTTAACAAGTAGACTCGCATGTAAGAAAGTAAGAGACAAGTATCAACATGTTTAGATTCAATTTTAGTTCCGACTACAACTTAGTTGTCGTAAGACTTCTCAAGTTCTTAAGATTGACCTTTTTAGTATGGACCCTAGAATATATGTTAATCCTTTTGAGACTTAATAATTAATCACAATAGTCTAAATCGGAGACATGCAAAATAAGCAAGGTTGTCAATCATCTTATTTAACATGCAAGAAATCTAAAGTATTAAACCCTAGGTGAGCAAAAACAAATCAAAGCAACCTTTTGAGTATTTAGCCATATTTGTTATTACTCCGGTTTGATGAAACCTAACACCTAGATTTACATGTTTTAAACAACAAATGCTTAAACACAACTAATGTTTCGGGTTTTAAGTCTCAATCCTTAGATTTCTAACCAATTTCAAACCTAAAACATGCAAGATACCGCTGTCCTAATTATCTAACACACAAAGTCAACAAGTTAAAATTACAAAACTACTTTACATAAACTTCAACAAGATCACACTACCAGATCAGACAGAATAGCCGACGAAAAAAATTTCGTCTACTATGCCAAATTTTCGTTGGCTATTCCTTCTGCCGACGAAACATTCGTCAGTTATAATGCGTCGGAACAACGGCGTCGGTAAAAAGAATGGCTGACGAAAATAACGAAATCGTCGGCTATTTTCGAGTATGGCCGACGATATTACCGACGAAAATTCATTTTGTCGACCAAACCTGGGCAAAATATCCGACGAAATTTGTCAGATATTTTCGAGTATGGCCAACGATATCGTAAATTATAGCCAACAAAATTCGTCGGCTATTTGTTCTGAAATATAGCCAACGAGTTCATCTATTTCGTCGGTTATTTCGTCAGAATATATTAATATTTTAATAGGCATTAATTAATTATAGCCGACGAAATAATGTCATTTTCGTCGGCTATAAAGGTTATAGCCGACGAAATTTGGTAAAAATCGTTGGCTACAGTACTTATAGCCGACGAAATAATGCCAATATCGTCGGCTATTCTTACATTTTGGGGAAAAAAAATTAAATTAATTTCTAAATTACCATTCTAAGCAACCTGCAATTCACAATGACAATCCATGCATTTACACCAACAAGAAACACGTCTAAATGACTTATTATTTAATTTGTTCCAATATATATAAAATATAACCCTAATCATCACCTAAAGCACTAAAGTCCACCACGTCATCCCCAGCATCCTGCTATCCATCATGCTCGTCATCCTGCTGAATGAACTCGGGAGGTTGAGGCATTGGAGGTTCATCTAACGGCTCAAACAGGGGCGGGGGTTTCAAGGCCTTGTTGTTGTGCCACGAACATAGCATACCACCAGTTTTGTTGGCCGGCGTAGTTGTGTCGCCGAATTCTCTCGCATTCAGCATGCCAACCGGACATTTCGAAATGATACTGCTGTGTTCTGCGTTGTTGCTCCTGTGATCTCTGGAACTCGGCCGCCAATCTTGCATTTTCTTCTACCAATATCTGCATTTCCCCCCTCATCTGTTGGCTGTCCCCACCTCCCTTCTTTTGAGCTCTCTTAGTGGTTTTCAGGACACCTATTCCAGAACTTCCCAAACAACGGCTGTAGTAGTCGTTTGACCGTTGTGGGAAAGCTGCGTCGAATATCCGTGCTGCAGTTTGGACATTCGATCGGTCGATCTAGCTCAGGGCTTCTTGCAGATCTGCCTATGAAATGTGTGGTTGTGTCTCCCGAACTACTTCCTGCAACACTTCGGCTCGGTTCACCCTCTCCTAATTGAATGGGAAAAAAAATAATTAATATTCTAACAAATATATAATTAAGTAAAATTAATAATTAAAATTTTAAAATCGTAATCAACGACTTACGAGCTGTTCTGTCGCTTGTGGATAAGCCTTCTTGAACGTCTCCACGTACGGGTTGCTATCAGGATTATCTCTAAGCGCCTCCTCCTGATATTGTGCAAAAGGCCTAGAACCACCATGATGGGGGGTTGTGTTACGGCAGCGGTTCGCAGAGTTTATCCGAGACCGTTCCTTCAAACAAATAATAAAATATTAGAAAAATGCATCAAAAAATATTAGTGTAATAATTATAAAATAATTAAACTAATAATTAAAATATTAACAAAATAAACATTTATAGTTAAGTTTAGTATTTACCTGCATAAGTGGGTTGTTGAAGTCTACTGTCTTCAACCAACGCCACTCGTACTCCCTTAACATGAACTCTCTTGGAGTACCCATACGACAATGGTTGTCGTATTCGGTAAAGTGGGTACGGAGCTCGTTCTTCCACTCTTTGAACCTACGGAAAAAACAAAAGTGCATTAGAAATATTATTCATATCATAAAATATTTCAAATTATAAGATGAGGAATTCTCAACGTACCTCGAGTTCTGCATCGCGTCCGCCCAAGCCTGCTTATGTTCGGCAATCTCGAAGTATGCTTGAAAGATAATATTTTATTAGTTTTACAATTATAACAATACCGAAAATTATTAAATATTACGATAAAGAAATTAAGTTTTTCAATTTACTCACCGACGCCGCGTTGTTGACCTCCCTCTTGATCTCTTCCGGCACATCAGCCCACCGTGTCGACAACATAGGGACTCTATCCCTAATTAGTGCCCCCACGCAACCCGCGTAATCGCGCCGTTTTTTCCCCTGAACCTCCTGATTAGGGGGTTCGTTGATCTGGATCCTCCCCCTGCTCTCAACAGTTCTCCTGAGCGTATCAAAACATATGACACCTCTCTTAAATTTTAACTAATTTTAAATAATACTAACCATTAACATAAATATAACCATTTATATACAAATATAACTATATTTCATCATTAACATATATATACATACAAATAACCATTTATTTATTAACATAAATATAACCATTTATATAATTAGGCTACCAATTTATATATATATAAAATTAATTTAACAATTTATATATAACAATTAAAATATACATTAACATATAACCAATATTAACAAATATATAACAATTTATATAATTAATCTACGAATTTATATATATAATTAATCTAACAATTTATACATATAACCAATATATATAACAATTTTACACACTTAAATATCTAAATTATATACCTAAATTATAAAATTAAAATAAATTGAAAAAAAAAAAACAAAAAAAAACCTTCGGATCTGTTTTGGCGGAGGAGGAGGAGGGGAAGGAGGAGGCCGGATGGAGGTGGAGGGGAAGGAACGGCGCCGATTTGAAGAGGAGGAGGATGACCAGTTCGGAATGGAGGAGACGCACGGCCGATTTGAGGAGCGGAGGAGGAGTTTTTGCGGATTTAAGGTTGAAAAAGTCGGGCTGCTGCGGCTTTAAGCTTTTATGCTGAAAGATAAGTCGGGCCAAGCCTGAAGAATACTTGGCTCGACTTATCCAATGGAAAATTTTTGATTTATGCTCAGGTTTGACGGTGTAAGGAGCTTGAGACATTTTTCTCTTCCCTTGTTTCAACCATAGTTGTTTTCTGATATTCATGTTTTGCAGATCAGTGCGAGCCTTAGGACCGTCTTTCGTCTTCCCCTCCAAGTTCAGCGTTGTGCCCACCACACTTTCAGAAACATTTTTTTCTATGTGCATAACGTCTAGAAAGTGACGGATCAATAACTCACACCAGTACGGGAGTTCCCATAATATGCTCTTATGTGTCCAGAATTTGTACTCCTCAGGTCTTTCAGGTATTTCCGCTACAATATCGGGATGATTGCTGAGGGGCCCAAAATCGTACTCATTAAGCACTGCTAAAATTTCTCTTCCCGTCCATCTTCTGGGAGGACCACCGTGTTCTTCGGTTCCATCAAATGCGGCGGACTCGTAATGCCAGTGGTGATCCGCCGGAAGGAACACACGATGACCCATTCTGCATATCTTGTTGCAATGAGGGGTGCCCCCATAATCGCTGAGGCACTCTGGACAAGCCTTGTATCCCCTCACAACGCTGCCCGACAACATCCCATAAGCAGGAAAATCACTGATGGTACCAATAACCATGGCATGCATCTGGAACGTCCCCTCCTTGTACTTATCAAAAGTGGGATGACCAACGTCCCACAATACCTTAAACTCTTCAATCAATGGTCTCATATACACATCGAGACATTTCCCTGGGTAACTAGGCCCCGGAATCAACAACGTCAACATATTATATTCCTTCTTCATGCACATCCACGGAGGAGGGTTGTAAGGTACCAAAACCACTGGCCATATACTGTATGAAAGACTCTTGGTGCCGAAAGGGTTGAACCCGTCGGTTGAGAGCCCGAGCCTGACGTTTCTGACATCTGACGCAAAATGAGGAAACTCATTGTTTATATGCTTCCAAGCCCCTCCGTCAGAGATGTGTGTCATGATATCTGCGTCTCCCGCGTCCCGCTCACCGTGCCATCTCATAGCTTTTACGGTGGTTTCTGACATGTACAACCGCTCAAGCCTATCTCTCAACGGAAAATACCGAAGCACTTTCACAGGTTTCCTATTGCCTGCCACTGAATATCTTAGGCGACGAAAATTTTTCGTCACCTAAGAAGGATTTTCGTCGTCTAAGCTATTCGGTGACGAAAATTTTGTCGCCTAAGTTTTGTCGTCTAAAGTTTGTGGTCTAAGTAAGTAGGTGACGAAAATAAAATAATTTCGTCGCCTAAGATAATTCTTAGACGACGAACAAATTTCGTCGTCTAAGAAAAATGGTGACGAAAAAAAAACTCTGAGAGGACGAATTTTTTCGTCGGCTAAATTCTAGCTTAGACGACGAAAAAAATATTTCGTGGCCTAAGATAATTACTTAGACCACGAAACTCAACATTTTGGTGGTCTAAGTATTTATCTTAGGCGACGACAAATTCAATTTCGTGGCATGAAGATGGATACTTAGTCGACGAAATTAAATGTTTTTGTCGCCTAAGCTGGAGACTAAGGCGACGAAATAATTTATTTCGTGGTCTAAGATAGTTTCTTAGGCCACGAAACAATATATTTTCGTGGCCTAAGAGGTGCTCTTAGGCGACGAAATTATTATTTTTCGTGGCCTAAGTAGATAGCTTAGACCACGAAACAATTTTTTCGTCGACTTAGTATCTATCTTAGGCCACGAAAATATTCTGTTTCGTCGACTAAGTATGTATTAAATTTAAAAAAAAAGTAAAAAAAAATTCAAATACTGAATATTCATATAAATTAAAAATATTATCCATAAAAATTAAATACCGAATATTAATAAGTTTATTCATACATTTGTTCAATAAAAATATGAAACCGAACAATATCGTAGGGAGAGAGAGGAGTCTGCAAGCTACTGTGGTCAGTTCCTAAACAACTAGAACTGTTCCTCCAACCAGCTAAGACGTTTTTCACTATTCTGGTACTTCTCATTTGCCAATCGTGTCTGCTCCTCTACAAGTCTGATACGCTCTCGGGCCTCCTCCTCTGCAAGTGTGATACGCTGTCGGGCCTCCTCCTCTGCAAGTGCTATACGCTGTCGGGCCTCCTCCTCCAGTCGTCTCATACGCTCCACATTTGACGACCGACTGCGTCCAGTGGAATTTTCCCCTTGCGATGATTGGGAGCCGACACCGAAAGTGACTCCTCCTAACCCCCGGATCTCACCGCTGTTTCGCGGTCCCAGTGCGTTGACAAGCATTTGGGCTTGAGTCGGATTGTCAAAATAGTGAACGATCTGATCTTCCGGAACGTCGGGGTGGTCATTCCTCACAGTGGTCATCACCCTCTCGAGCTCGACATTGATACGGCGCTGCATTTGAAAATGAAGTACGTTAGTGCATTAATAACTTATGTCGCTGTTATCAGATTTGGCCAAAATTTGTGTTCATTATCAATACAAAGACCAAGTAAGTAACATGCATATGAATAATGCATTCTAAATAATCCAAACATAATCGGCAGATACTCTTCATCAAACCACAACGGTTAAACATAATCCAAACATAATGCATTCACTAGGAGTTTTGAGATCGCATGATTAGAATGGTTTTAACTTGAGTAAATACACTGTTTCTGCACAAACCCGTGGGCCTGGTAGTGACAGATGAATCCAAGCGTGATCTCCTGTAAACCTGCTTACTAAGGGGAATACCGGGCAGGCCGGTCTTCTCCTCTCCGATGCCTAAGTTAGTATAGTTGGGATAGATAACTCAAGCACGTATATAAGCGGTAAGAAACATCAGTTACCTGTTAATGAGGGTAGTTGAGGCCTTTATATAGATGGCCGGGCGTGAGGTCTGGCCTCACTCTTCAATGTGGGACTGGTTTCCTTCTGTTTGCATACCAAATGGCAGCTCTGGTGACCACTTTGGCAGGTTGGCGCCCCCGGTCCCCGTGCCCCTGGTCGGAAGGTAGACTGTTGGACCTCGGGTCCGGGTGCTGGTGATCTGGTCCCGGGCCCTAGGCCGGTCCCGGGTGCCCTGGCTGCGGGTCTGTGGGCCTGTTGTAGCCCCTCTGTGGCTACTGTCAACAAGTCCCCCAAGTTCCCGGTCAAGTGCAATCTTGAATGGGGACTTGAAATGTCTCGCTCCTGTCCCGCAGACCCGCAGGGTTACCAACCTACCGGTGCCCAGTCCCCCAAGTCCGTATTGAAGATTGGGCATGACCGGGCGTTTCTGCCAAATCGGAACGAGTCGGAGAGTGCATGGGACCTCGACCGGGCGTTCTGCCATATCGGAACGAGTCGGAGAGTGCTAGCCTGCGGGAAGGCCTGTTGGAGCGTGGAATAAGCCAACAGGTGCCCCTGGTGTTGCGGTCATACTGAAGCACCGGTCAACACTTGCTAGTTCTCAACTTGTGTTGGAATAAGCGTGAGGTAATGTGCAGGTTTGTTAGCCTGCGGGGAGACTTGTTCTGTGTTAGAGAAACAATCTGTCCGGTGGGGTGGCGTTGAGATAACGAGTCTCGCCATGTATCCCCAAATGTATCACAGTTCAGTGTGATGCAGGGTTTTTATCCTGCTGGACAAGAGTACATGTGTTAGATGTAAACTCGCCCGGGTTTATAAAGCCCATGCGTTTGGAAGCCTTGAGTTGTTGCTGGCTCGTTCCTGCCCGTAGGCGTAGGAAAGTGACAACCGGTGGAATGCTTTGGAGCCGGTTGAATGTCACATGCCCGGTGGAATGCCATGGAACTAGTTGGATTGGCCGGTTGGATGCTACATAACCGGTGAGATGCCATGGAGCCGGTTGGATACTACATTGATAGGAGCACAATGTGCGACGTTATTAATGTGTTATTATCCCTTATTTATGCTTTGTTAAGTCTATTTAGAGTAAGATTGAGTCATAATTTAGTTTGGTGTCATTTTGGTAGAGTTTTGGAGAAAGTGTGCTAAATTGTCAGAAAAACGACTAAGTATAGAAATCTGAGGCAAAAGTGCAAAATATGTTGTTTTCGTAATTTTGAGGCCTGTTTTTGACTGACCTATCCTTTTCCAAATTTGATGAAATTTGGCAGGCACATAACTGGCAAGCTGGAGTGTATTGTATCAAAATTTCAGATCAATCGGAGTTCGGGAAGTCACCCAAATGAAGGCTGCAACTTGGCAGTTTGAGCAAAGATAACCAGGGACTACCAGGATTTTCCTGGGACTGTGTCCTGAATTCCGGAATTTCTGTGGAACACATCTCTTAAAACCAGAGAACGTGCCATACACCGCTAGAAAGCTATACGAGTCTAGTTTCTCGGGGACTTGGAATCGCACCAATCGGAGCTCTGAGGAAGAAGTTATGCCGGATTTACTGGAGCAAGGTCATTCTGCCGGGAAAACAACAACTTTCCCGGTTCCACAAGGAAAGCTTTCCTTTGGATTTTTGGAAGCATGGATCAGATATTATGGACCTAAAGACTTATTGGACATGTCCATGCTATTCAAATGAGGCTGATTGAAGTCCAAGATCAGAATTGAAGATCAAGAATGCAAAGCCTTGCCGAGCAAGAAAAGAAATACAAGTTCAATTCAGTTTTGGTTTCTCCTTGCTGCCGAACTCCTTGTTCTTGTGCCTCTATATATAGCTATGATTTTATTCTGAAAAGATCTCTCTTCTGACGCTCAAGAAAAGCTGAAACTCTACCAAAATAATCCCACAAAAATCCTATACAGAATATTGCCTTAACCGATTCCATCTCACCTTCACCAAGCTTGCCGATCACAAGTGTTCTTCATCATCAAGTCATCCTTTGCCGATTCCTCTCAAGATTTTGTTTAAAGTGTGATTTACTCATCTCTCATGGCTTGTAATTTTCTGTATAAATTCAATACTTTGTCTATGAAGATTGGATGGATGGTTGTATTTTGTTTTGGTTTTATGTATTTAATATTGGATTTCCGAAACTTTGTTATATGTTTTGATTTTCTTCATATTTTATTTCATGAACAGTAACTTTGATATTATGGAATTGTGATTTAGAGCAGTAATTTCGTATGAATACTTGTATGGATTTGATTAATTTTCATGACTTCGTGCATCACAAATTGTGTGCTTAAGGGCTGACTTTGTGGCTTCTCTTTAGGTACCGATTTTATATACCAAAATAAGTTAGATTGGATCATACGCGAAGTTGTTGTGATTTAGGTTGTTTAAATAGGGCGGCTATAACCATGAAAATTTGCATGTTCAAATATGATGAGTGACGCCATTACATGTTTGCATGTCTCCGATTCGGCTTACTGTGCTTATGTGCTTCTTATGTTTAATTTCTACGCGAAGTGTCTTTAAACCGATTAGTACCATGTTTAGGATTATACGCGAAGTTAATTCTAAATACTTGTGAAGTCTTAACGATTAGATGAACCGCGAAGGGCTCTAATTAGAATTGGAATTGAATTTGTATAAGTGTTGTATGAAACATTGCTGCCGTGTGTCATGATTTTGTATTGTAATTATTTCTGAGTGATTTTCGTGCCAAGTTTTGTGTGTGGAGATGATGATCAAATGTATATAGTAATTTAGGATTTAAATTCAGTAAAATTCAGTAGGTTTTAGAATCAAATTTCAAACCCCCAATATGATTTTGTAATGCTTTATGTGATTGAACGCCCTTGATTTCCCCGGACTGAACGATCCCTACTTGTCCTATACTAACGATGACACAAGAGGGTAATATTTGTATGAAGTTGTTCTGCAGGTACAGATTGTGCTCGTATTATAGCTCCATCATGCATAACCGGTGAGATGCTGCGAAGCCGGTTGGATACTTCATAACCGGTGAGATGCTGCGGAGCCGGTTGAATACTTCATGACTGGTGAGATGCTGCGGAGCCGGTTGGATACTTCATAACCAGTGAGATGCTGCTCCTTGATTCGAAGTTGACTTCTTGGGGAAGTGAGGGGAGGGGACGCCTCGGTCTGCGCTCCTATCTCCCCTAACTGCCGCTTGTAGGTGGGACAGGTGACTGACATGCAATGAAGGGGAGAGCCCATCAGTCTCATCAGTTATGATGACATGGGAACCTTTATCGATGCTGGGACACGTGTCGGCAGGGAACGGTCTGAGATGAAGGGGATCTGCGGCTGGGGTTGCCTCTCTTTTATGCTTGCCCTATTTATCAGCCCCCCTCCCCTCCTCTCCTCCTGCCGTACCTTGCTGAAGCCTTGCTCTTTGCCTGCCGTCTGTCTGTGTTGCTATCTTGCTACAGAACTAAATTCCGTTATTTAGGCTTTATGGCATCTGGGAGATCAGCGAATCTTGTCGGTTCCGGCCGTGGGTGATGGGAGGGCCCGTGAGGTATGAGCTACTAGATGGCGACCGGCTGATTTTCTGTGACGAGCCAACCAGAAGCATGACTGATAGCGAGATAAGGGACTTTCGGGCGAAGTGGGACATTGACTCCTCCATTAAGCTTCGAGGCCTGCATCCCGGGGAACTGGCCTGCAACCCCAAGGCGGGTTGGGTTGCCGTTTTTGATGATCAATTTCGGCATGGACTATCTCTGCCGCTGCCGAAGTTTGTCCAGTATGTGCTGAGCATGATAAATCTTTCCCCAGCCCAGCTTCCTAGCAACCAGTGGAGGCAGTTGCTTGGTCTCGGGTGCCTATTAAGTCTGAGCAATATGGACTGGCCCACGGTAAATGAGTTCCGGGCGCTGTACAAGATTCTCTACTGCAAAAAGGCCCAGGCCTGCGGTTGTGTTAATTTTGCCGCGCGGGACTTCGATCCTGCCATCACTCACATGCCGTCGTCGGTTTCAAATGTATGGAGGAGGTCGGTTGTGCTGGCCGGGGGCAGGTGGCAGCGTAGTTCGAGGAACTTTCAGGTGCCCGGGTCTTATCAAGCGATCGGGGATCAGTCGTACCGGTTGGTTGACTTGGAGAGGCAACGGTTAGCCCAGCTTTTTGTTTGCTGGGACACTCTGGGCCGGAGCTCCTACAATTTCATCTGGTGGAATGTGCTGGAGATATGCGAGATGGGGAGAAAACCTGGTAAGGTACCTTGCACCTTTGTTTTGTGGGGTCGCATTTTATTCTGATCGCTTGATTTATTGGTTTGCAGCTAATGCCCCCCGGCTCGCAGTTCGGAGCGATGAGACCGTCGAGCCAGATGACGACCTTGTGGCCCAGAGGTTGATGGAGACGGGGGAGATGGCCTCGAAAACCGTTGTAGATCCGGTTACCCTAGAGAGCACGGTGCATAATCGCCCTGTGCCGCTCGTGTTTCCAGACTCCCACTATGGTAGGCGACCGGGCGGTGAGGATAACGCCCCACTTGTCATTCGGGAAGTAAGGTCGGTAGGCCTACCAGGTCCGGCACCTCTAGCGCGGCCGGTGGGAATACGGGCTTCGCGGGAGAGAGAGGCAGCGGAGATGACTGGGTACCGCAGAAGCGGTCACGGCGAAGAGGGCGAGGACGTTTGATGCCGGGGCGTCAAGCTCGGCTGGTGGGGGGTCGGCATTAGTTCCGGGGCGTCAATTAGGTTTATAACGTACGTTTATATATACTAAGTATCTGTCAGTCGGATCCCCGAATAGTTCAAGGCGCATATATTAGTTAACAGTCGAAGTACGTACGTACACACTGTTTTATAATTGTAATTATACATCACAAACAAATTTATTGAATTTAAAAACATAATTTAAATCTGATCATGGCTCTCCATCATAATCGTCATCGTTTGTGTCATTTGTATCTTCAATCGTATCAGTGAAGTTATCATTGGAATTTTCATCGTCGTCTGATTCCTTATCATCCTCGTCATTAATGAAGTCGTCATTGGCTCTGTTTTGAGATGTACACTACCAGATACGGACGAATAGCCGACGAAAAATTTTCGTCGGCCTTTTTTTTTTTTCGTCGGCTATACCCTCTGCCGACGAAAATTTCGTCGGCCATAAGTCGTCGGTAATACGCCGTCGGTAATACCAATGGCCGACGAAAAAAAAAATTTCGTCGGCTATAGTTAAGTATGGCCGACGAGTCAAAAAATTCGTCGGGCAAAGGTCGGTAAAATAGCCGACGACTTTCGTCGGGTATTTTTGAGTATGGCCGACGAAATCCATTAAGTATGGCCGACGATTTACTAAAATTTCGTCGGCTATGGTGTTTTAACTATAGCCGACGATTTACCAAAATTTCGTCGGCTATGATGTTTTAACTATAGCCGACGATTTAATAAAATTTCGTCGGCTATGCTGTTTGAACTATAGCCGACGATTTAATAAAATTTCGTCGGCTATGCTGTTTGAACTATAGCCGACGATTTAATAAAATTTCGTCGGCTATGGTTTTTTAACTATAGCCGACGATTTAATAAAAGTTCGTCGGCTATGGTATTTTAACTATAGCCGACGATTTAATAAAATTTCGTCGGCTATTTCCTCGAAATATATTACTATTTTATAGGTATTAATTAGTTATAGCCGACGAAATAAGGCACTTTTCGTCGGCTATACAAGTTATAGCCGACGAAAATTGGTAAAATTCGTCGGCTATACTTGTTATAGCCGACGAAATAATGCAAAAATCGTCGGCTATTCTTGCATTTGGAAAAAAAAAAATTAAATTATTTTCTAAATTACCATTCCAAGCAAGCTGCAAATCACAAAAACAATTCATGCATTTGCACCAACAAGAAACACGTCTAAACACCATTTTTATTAAATTCGTTCCAATATACATAAAATATAATCCTAATTATCTCCTAAACTACTAAAGTCTAGGATATCATCTACAGCATCAGGCGCATCATCCTGCTGACCGAACTCGGGAGGTTGAGGCATTGGAGGCTCCACTAACTGCTGAAACGGGAGCGGGGGTGGACGGCCTTCTTGTTGTGCCGCGAACATCTCATAAATCCACTGTTGCTGGCCGTGGTTGTTGTATTGCCGAATTCTGGCGCACTCAGCATTCCAACGGACCATATCCAACTGATACTGCTGGGACTGATATTGTCTGCGGCGCAGCTCCTCTACTGTCTGGGACGAGGTCGCCAATTCTGCGGCCAATCGCTGCACTTCCCCCCTCATATGTTGGGTCTGGCCGCCTCCCTTCTTTTGACCTCCCTTAGTGGTCTTCAGGAGCCCTTGTCCAGAACCTCCTAAACCCCGGCAGTAGTACTCGTTGGACTGGTGTGGGAAGGCTGCGTTGAACATCCTCGCCGCCGTTTGGATATTGGTGCGGTCGACCTGGCGCACGGCTTCCTCCAAATCTGCCTCTGAGATGTCCGGTTGTGTCTCCCGAACTATTTGCTGGAGCACCTCTTGTTCGGCCTGGGTCACCCGCTCCTAATTGGACGGGGAAAAAAAATTAATATTCTAACAAATGGATAGTTAAGTAAAATTAATAATTTAAATTTTAAAATCATAATGAACGACTTACGAGATCGTCTGTCGCTTGTGGATAAGCGATCTTGAACGTCTCCACGTAGGGGTTGCAATCAGGATGATCTCTTAGCGCCTCCTCCTGATATTGTGCAAACGGCCTTGAACCGCCGTGATGGAGGATTGTGTTACGGCGGCGGTTCTCCGAGTTTATCCGAGACCGTTCCTTCAAACAAATAATAAAATATTAGAAAAATTCATCAAAAAATATAACTGAAATAATTATAAAATATTTAAACTAATAATTAAAATTTTAATAAAATAAACATTTATAATGAAGTTTAATATTTACCATCATAGCCGGGTTGTCGAAGACTACGGTCCTCAACCAACGCCACTCGTACTCCCTGAACATGAACTCTCTGGGAGTACCCATACGACCACGGTTGCCGTACTCATTATAGTGGGAACGGAGCTCGTTCTTCCACTCTTTGAACCTACGAAGAAAACAAAAGTGCATTAGAAATATTATTAATATCATAAAATATTTCTAATTATCAAATAAGACATTCCCAACGTACCTCGAGCTCTGTTGGGAGTCCGCCCAACCCCGCTTGTGTTCCGCAACCACAAAGTATGTCTGAAAGATAATATTTTATTAGTTTTATAATTATAAAAATACCGAAAATTTTTAAATATTACGATAACTAAATTAAATTTTTTTATTTACTCACCGACGCGGCGTTGTTCAACTCCATCTTGATTTCTTCGGGCACATCAGCCCACCGAGCCCACAACATAGGGACTCTGTCCCTAATGAGTGCACCCACGCAACCCGAGTAGTCGCGTTTCTTTTTCGCCCCAACCTCCTGATCAGGAGCTTCGTCAATCTGGATCCTCCCGCTCCGTTCAACCGTTCTCCTGAGCGTCTCAAAACTGATGACACCTCTGGTATTCCTCTGGGTTGAACTGCTAGCGCCTGTCCATATCACATAAACGACGATTGGTTAATAAAATTAAATATTAGTGCGTTAATTTTAATAAAATATTTAATTAATAAAATCGAATGTTACCTGAACCCGATGATTCGGTTGCCGTCGACTTTCCTTTTCTCCTCGCCGAAATCAGGAGGTCAGGGCTCTCCCATGGCTGCTGCTGGTATGCCTCCGCAGCACTCACGAACTGAGGCATATCAGGCCACTGGGGCCGACCCTGATAGTCGACCTCGGGTATCGCAGGAATGTTGTATGGGAGGAAGAGCTGGTTTGGGAGAGTAGGCCCCTCAGTCGAGTCACCAGCAGACTGAGTCGGACTCGGCATCGGCATCGGCTCCCGATGAACCTCAGGCATACGAACCTGAGGAACGTCGGCAGCTATCTCCTCGTGAAACAGCTGCCGACTAAACCTCGGCGCCACAGAGGGACCGACATTCGGAAGTGAAGTGCTCGACGGCCGCCCCGCCTGGAGAAGGGTCTGGTGCCGAGCACTCACACTCCGCCGCGGCTGGGCTGCATCCACACTCCTCCGCGGCTGGCTGGTGGTCCTCTCAGGCTGGCTAGCCGTCCTCTCGGAGTCTGGGGAACCCGCGGCATTTCCAGAACGGGCGGCATTTCCAGAACCTCTAGATCTAGAACGACGACCTCCGAACAACTGCCTAAATGCATCGGCCATCTAAAGCCAGACGCATTAATACATTAATTAATATTAAATTATATTATATTAAATAACAAATTCTAATTAATATAATACCCAATAATACTAACATATTTTAATATTTACCGATTTATATAATAACCAATTTATACATATAAATTATACAATTACACCTAAATTATATACAATTAAAATAAATTTTACAAAAATTACCTAAATTAACATAAAAACCTAAAAACTACATACATTAACATAAAAACCTAAATTATAACTAAATTAACATAAATACATAAATTATACCTAAATTAACATAAATACATAAATTCTACCTAAATTAACATAAATACATAAATTATAACTAAATTAACATAAATACATAAATTATATCTAAATTAATATAAAAACATAAATTATACCTAAATTAACATAAATACATAAATTAACATAAATACATAAATTATACACAAATTAACATATAAATACATAAATTATACCTAAATTAACATAAATACATAAATTAACATAAATACATAAATTATATACAAATTAACATATAAATACATAAATTATACCTAAATTAACAATTATATCTAAATTAACAATTATATATAATTTATTAACCATAATTTAATTTATTAATAATTAAATAACAAAAAAAAAAAAAAAAGGGGGCCGGCCGGTACCGAATCGGGGAGGAGGAGGAGGGGGAGGCGGCCGGAACAGAGAGGAGGAGGAGGAGGGTCGGCCGGGGCTGCCGGAACAGGGAGGAGGAGGAGGAGGAGGGGCGGCGGATCGAACCAAGGAGGAGGAGGAGGAGTCGCCGGGCTGCCGAACCAAGGAGGAGGAGGAGGAGGCGCCGGGCTGCCGGAATAGGGAGGAGGATCGACGGATGAAGGAGGGCCGGATTCGAGGAGGATAGGGAAAATCGGGCAAATGGAGGCTAGGGTTCGGCTGCATTTTACTTATACCCGATAGTATAGCCGACGAAATCGCTTTATTTCGTCGGCCATGATACGGTATAGCCGACGAAATAAAGCAATTTCGTCGGCCATGGTATAGTATAGCCGACGAATACAGTCATTTCGTCGGGCATACTATGTCATAGCCGACGAAATCATTTTCGTCGGCCATGCTATGGCATAGCCGACGAAATTACATAATTCGTCGGCTATAGTCTTCGTCCCTCAGAATCCGTCCGATCTCCCCCATCCAACGGTGGATAATGGGAAGGCGCGGATCACCAGACTTTAGCCGACGAAATATAACTTCGTCGGCTATACTTTTGGTCAAACTACAAAGTCAAACTTCTAAACGCTGTAAAACGGAAATTGGGCCGTCTAAATGACGTTTTTTGGCCTGACCTTCAACAGAGAATAGTTTCAGATCGATGCGACGCATCTAATCGTATAAAATTTTCCCCCAAAATATTTACCGACCGTCAGGCTACCCATAGGAAAACGGGAGTGAAAAACAGCAAACCGCAACATTCGGGACACAGATTTTGTCGGAATCTTCCCATTTTTCAACCGTAGCCGTATTTCAATATTTCGGTCATGTCTTATTTCACGACACATTTGCATTTGAAGGGTCTACGTATAGTAGGTATTTGAAACTATACATTCACTTAAACACTTAGTAAACAAGTTAAGGAACATTAGTGCATATATTCCGATTTTGAATCTCAAAGTTTGGAAAATCTATTCCAACCGTCAGATATCACCGTTAAGGTTAAATACATGTATGAAAAAAAATCCAACTACATCTGACAAAGTTGAAGGCTCGATCGGGACGGTCAAACCGCAAAGTCAAACCTCTAAACGCTTTAAAACCGAAATTGGGCCGTCTAAATGACGTTTTTTGGCCTGACCTTCAACAGAGAATAGTTTCAGATCGATGCGACGCATCTAATCGTATAAAATTTTCCCCCAAAATATTTACCGACCGTCAGGCTACCCATAGGAAAACGGGAGTGAAAAACAGCAAACCGCAACATTCGGGACACAGATTTTGTCGGAATCTTCCCATTTTTCAACCGTAGCCGTATTTCAATATTTCGGTCATGTCTTATTTCACGACACATTTGCATTTGAAGGGTCTACGTATAGTAGGTATTTGAAACTATACATTCACTTAAACACTTAGTAAACAAGTTAAGGAACATTAGTGCATATATTCCGATTTTGAATCTCAAAGTTTGGAAAATCTATTCCAACCGTCAGATATCACCGTTAAGGTTAAATACATGTATGAAAAAAAATCCAACTACATCTGACAAAGTTGAAGGCTCGATCGGGACGGTCAACCGGGTGAGTCAAACCTCTAAACGCTTTAAAACGGAAATTGGCCCGTCTAAATTACGTTTTTTTGCCTGACGTTCAACAGAGAATAGTTTCAGATCGATGCGACGCATCTAATCGTATAAAATTTTCCCCCAAAATATTTACCGACCGTCAGGCTACCCATAGGATTACGGAAGTAAAAAACAGCTAACCGCAACATTCGGCACACAGATTTTGTCGGAATCTTCCCATTTTTCAACCGTAGCCGTATTTCAATATTTTGGTCATGTCTTATTTCACGACACATTTGCATTTGAACGATGAAGCAATGGTTTGTCGATAGTGATAGAAAATGGAAACAGCTCTTTTTTTGTTTTTTGTTTTAATCATAGCCGACGAAATCAAACCTAGTATTCGTCGGCTATTGTTTTGTCGTTTTCTGTTAAAAACTTATGGCCGACGAAATAGTTATTTTTCGTCGGCCATTGTTCGTAAATAATTATTTTTAAATAACTTATGGCCGACGAAATAGTTAGTTTTCGTCGGGCATTGTTCGTAAATAATTATTTTTATATAACTTATGGCCGACGAAATAGTTAGTTTTCGTCGGGCATTATTCGTAAATAATTATTTTTATATAACTTATGGCCGACGAAATAGTTAGTTTTCGTCGGCCATTGTTCGTAAAATATTTTTTTTTTAATAAATTATGGCCGACGAAATAATGCATTTTTCGTCGGCCATTCTCTAAAAAAAAAAACCAACAAAATCAGTGGTTTTACACCTCTCCTATTCCGATGTCCTGTTCACATATAACCAAAATTGAACATAAAAAATCAGAAACCCAACAGTCAACATATTTCAAATTTTTGTTTAAGGGGTTTGGAACCCAGCCTAGCTGGGAGGCTCATCCCCACGCCTGGTCATTAGAAATGAGTTGATTACAAATGAAAGGATTACATCATTTAAATTACTTAATCCGTCGGATTGTAATCGGAATCATCGGATGAGTCTTCTTCGGTTTCTGAATTGCTCGATAGGGGTAATCTATGTCTTTCCTCACCACTTGAGTCCTCGTTAGTTTCTTCAATTGGATCAACATCAACAAGCAGTGGCTCTTCACGTCGAATTCGCACCGGCGTGTCTAGACGAATAAAAGAGGAGTCAGGAATACCGTTTGAGTTGGGCTCTTGATACGCGGTGCCCCCTTCCTCGTTCTCTTCGGCCACTCCAAGTGTAGACGCCCGGTAAATGTTGCGATGGTGGATAGTGTTGACTACTTTCCACGGGTCACCCTTGGCGAGATCATCAAGATAAAACACTTGTTTCACCCATGTGGCTAAAACGAACGGGTCGTCCTCATACCATGATGTACTAGTGTTCACAGAACTTACGCCGTATTGATCGGTTTTCATGCTCTGCGGCCGTGTGTCAAACCATCTACACTTGAAAAGGTGCACTTTCATGCCTTCCCCGTAATGCAGTTCCACAACCGAATGGAGAACACCGTAATAGTCAACTCCACCATCCCCACCATGTGCCATAACCCCTGAATTTTGTGTTTTCAGTCTGAGGTCTCTGTCTTCACATCGAAATAACACACCATTCACCTTGCACGTCGCATAAACTTTTGAATAGACCGGCCTCCTCGCTAAAAGTCTGAGTTCGTGCGACCAATTTGGGTGATTATCATTTGCAATAAGGTCCATCTGCAACCATCAGAATCAACTATAAATATGAATAAATATACACAATAATATATGAACACGTATAAAATAGTGTTAAAGGTACGTACCCAGCGGCCGAAATACTCTGCGAATGTCTGGTTGTGGTAATCGCGATCACTTGCTACTCCTTCACAGCGTAGATGTTTGTCCTTCCAAAACTGAACTTCTGGACAGTTGATTAGTACCCACCAATGTGCAATGGCTACCTCATAATCTTTCAACTTATAGGAAACTGGCATGTTTCCACCGAGTACAACATCGTCAGAGAGTATGGAAAGATTGAACTGTGAAGGTACATCTTCCGGTATGCTTTCCTGTAACGCTCCGAAATACAGCTTCATGTAGGTAACGCACTCGTGCGCAATATATGCTTCAGCTATACATCCTTCAGGTGCGGATCTGTTTTGGACAAAACCACCGTATTGTCCAAGTTGCCTATAAATCAAGTTTTTAAAGTGTTATGATAATACATTAACACTATATCACATATATTGATGAGGAAATTAACATAAGGTGTAAAATACGTACCTTTCCATCGGATACATCCAAGTGAAGTGCACAGGACCGGTAAGCAACAACTGCCGAGGAAGATGGATCATGAGGTGAGGCATGATGTCGAAAAAATTTGGAGGAAATATCATCTCAAATTTACACATGATATGAACGATGTCTTGTTGCATTTCCCGGAGGTCAGATTTTCTCACTTCCCGTGTGCATACCTTCTGGAAAAATCTTGCCAACGCTACTAACGGCTGCACAACGTGACGGGGAAGGAACGGTCGAATGAAAACAGGGAAGAGACGTTGTAGCAGGATATGATTGTCATGACTTTTCAACCCGTACAGATTGTTGCATTGTCTGTTGACACACTTGGCTATATTTCCAGCAAAGCCTGAAGGATACTTGGCCTCACTTATCCAATGCAAAATTTCTGATTTATGCTCAGGCTTGACGGTGTAAGGAGCTTGAGGCATTTTTCTCTTCCCTTGTTTCAACCATAGTGGTTTTCTGATATTCATGTTTTGCAGATCAGTGCGAGCCTTAGGACCGTCTTTCGTCTTCCCCTCCAAGTTCAGCGTTGTGCCCACCACACTTTCAGAAACATTTTTTTCTATGTGCATAACGTCTAGGAAGTGACGGATCAGCAACTCACACCAGTACGGGAGTTCCCACAATATGCTCCTATGTGTCCAGAATTTGTACTCCTCAGGCCTTTCAGGTATTTCCGCTACAATATCGGGATGATTGCTGAGGGGCCCAAAATCGTACTCATTAAGTCTTGCTAAAATTTCTCTTCCTGTCCATCTTCTGGGAGCACGGCCGTGTTCTTCGGTTCCATCAAATGCGGCGGACTCGTAACGCCAGTGGTGATCCGCCGGAAGGAACACACGATGACCCATTCGGCATATCTTGTTGCAATGAGGGGTGCTCCCATAATCGCTGAGGCACTCTGGACAAGCCTTGTATCCCCTAACAACGCTGCCCGACAACATCCCATAAGCAGGAAAATCACTGATGGTACCAATAACCATGGCATGCATCTGGAACGTCTCCTGCTTGTACTTGTCAAAAGTGGGATGACCAACGTCCCACAATACCTTAAGCTCTTCAATCAATGGTCTCATATACACATCGAGACATTTCCCTGGGTAACCAGGCCCCGGAATCAACAACGTCAACATATTATATTCCTTCTTCATGCACATCCACGGAGGAAGGTTGTAAGGTACCAAAACCACCGGCCATATACTGTATGAAAGACTCATGGTGCCGAAAGGGTTGAACCCGTCGGTTGAGAGCCCGAGCCTGACGTTTCTGACATCTGACGCAAAATGAGGAAACTCATTGTTTATATGCTTCCAAGCCGCTCCGTCAGAGATGTGTGTCATGATATCTGCGTCTCCCGCGTCCCGCTCACCGTGCCACCTCATAGCTTTTGCGGTGGTTTCTGACATGTACAACCGCTCAAGCCTATCTCTCAACGGAAAATACCGAAGTACTTTCACAGGTTTCCTATTGCCTGCTCCCGTCAACTTATATCGGTCAGACTGACATATCGGACATGCGTCAAGGCTAGCAAGGTCATTCCCTTCTGCATCTTCACCCCAGAAGAGAACGCAGTCAAATGCGCATGCATGGATCTTAATGTAGGAAAGCCCTAGATCTTTGAGGATACTTCGGACCTGACGGTGATTGGTAGGATTACGATGACCCTCCTCCAACAACGAAGAAGTGTACTGTAGATATTCATCCACTTGCCTGATGCTCCCTTTTGTCTCGACTTTAATCCTCATTACCTCCATCACACTTTGAAGAACTGTCTTCTCAGAACTTGAAGACACAGGGGTCTGTTGCAATGCAATCAGTTTGTTGTACTTGTCAAAGGCAGCAGTGTTGACAACTTGTGGGAACGGCTGCACCGGGTCCTGCATATATTGTTCCCCACGTACACCGCTTTCAAAAGGAAACACGTCGTTGACGAATGCCATTGTTGGATCGTTGGATGTACTACTACTGCCCGCCTCAAAATACTGCCCATGATCATGCGATCCATCTAATGATGGCTCACCGTGATATATCCAACGTGTGTACTTCGGCCAAAACCCATTACTCTTTAGGTGCTCCCATACTGTCCTAATCGGAAATCGACACATATCACTGCGACACTTACATTTCTTGCACGGGCAATAATGGTAATTCCCCTTTGCATTTTCCTCGACGAACTGCATAAAATCCACAACTCCTGTAGTGTATCGTCGGTCATGCCTTGGAAGCGAAATCCAACTCTTATCTCGATCCATATATAGCCTGATAATAATATATATGTATAACTTTAATTAATAATAAATTAATTAACACATATATATTACAATATATATTATTATCAACATCAACTCATATATATATATACCATTAATTAACAACCATTATTTAAGTTCATTACACTATCAACAACCATTAATTAACATATTTATATATATTTTAACACTAATTAAAATAACATCAAATTAAAACACATAATTAAACTCTAACTGAAAATTAACTCAACTACAACTCAAAATCAACATATATACATACATTCTAACACTAAAACAACAACAAAACAAAAAATCACTTACTATATCAAAATCACTAAAACTCAAAATCAACTCAACTAAAACTCAAAATCAACATATATACACATATACGTACCTATATATAGCTCCACAATGTAAGAGAGGACGGATTTCAACAATACCCACAGATTTCTCACTCTTTTTCCCGTTTTTTTTTAAATGAGCAGCTTCTGCCCAGATCTGAAAATATAAAGACTTATAGCCGACGAAATTACCAACTTCGTCGGCCATACTCATTTTCAGAGTATAGCCGACGAACACTTTAAATCGTCGGCCATTCTTGTAGAATAGCCGACGATTTACCACAAAATTTTTCGTCGGCTATTCTATTCAGAGTATAGCCGACGACAACTTTAAATCGTCGGCCATTCTCGAAGAATAGCCGACGATTTTTAATTTTTACCGACGGAAAAAAAATTCGTCGGCCATTCTATTGGAATAGCCGACGAAATTTTTTTTTGCCCGACGAAAAAAATATTCGTCGGCTTTTCTTCGATATAGCCGACGAAAAAACAGTTTCGTCGGCCGTTTTTTTTTTTTTCGTCGGTAAATCCCTTTGTTTTTGTAGTGGTAGATGCAGTTGGGACTGCAATGTATTCATCAGAAGTGATGAAATGCAAGCGGTTGTCGTCGCAAATAGCCTCTACATTAGGGATTTGAGAAGCCGAATGCTCTTGATATGGTTCATCAGTGTCGCCGTCATCTTTATATCATGTTCTTCACCCCCTTCAATTGTAGACGCACTCCATATATTCCTATGTGACATCGGGTTAACCACTTTCCAAAATCCACCAGCCTTAGGATCATTGAGATAAAACACCTGTTTTGCCATGCTAGCAAGAATGAACGGCTCATTTTCATACCAACTTGTGTTTGTATTCACCGATAACATGCCGTAATCTATCTTTGTACTCCCAGGAACACTTTGATTAGTGTTAAACCATCTACACTTGAACAAGACAACGACCATATTTCCATATACTAGTTCGACAACAACGAGTAGCACTCCATAGTAGGTGAAGTCGTCACCATCTACCATGACCCCGCAATTTTGCATTCTGCGGTTTACATCTCGTTGAAGTCGTCACAAACTTGATGCCATTGACAAAACACATCGCGCGCACCCTGTGGGAAATTGGCATTCTAGCCAAATGGTGCAATTCGGACGAGTACCAATCACTGTTCTGTATTTGGAGATTTTTCACCTGTCACGTTGTGATAAGTTATTATTTAAATTGAACTGACTAGCTAGAATACTAATATTGAAATGGAGATATTATAACATCAAAAAAAATTGTGACGTACCCATTTGCGAAAGTAAACATGAAATGTTCTTTTGTGCGTCTCTTTCGGCCTTCGGTCTCGACGATTTGCTTCAATCAGCTTCAAATGCTCACGCATGAAATATTGTGCTTCGTCACAGTGTTGTAGTACGCACCAATGAGCTTCAATTAGCTCAGCATCTGTCAGTCTTTCTGAAGTTGGTAAATTACCAAACGGACGTACAACACTTGAAAGGACTGAAAGTTTTAACTCTGGTACTGTAGAGGCTGCTGTAGAAGATTCTGCAATGTTTTTGTCACTGTTACGGAGATATAAGTTGCAGTATGTTACACATTCATGTGTAATGTACGACTCCGCTATCGATCCTTCAGGGTGACTCTTGCTTTTACATAACTTTTTGTATTGAAACAGTTGTCTGAAATTACACGTACAGTTATTAGTGAAGTATATATACAAGAGAATATTATAATGAATGGGGAAATACGAATAATAAATAGTACCTTTCTTGAGGAAACATCCAGGTGCAATGAACTGGACCAGTAAGCAGTGCTTGATCTGAAAGATGGATCATCAGATGAATCATACTGTCAAAGAAAGCAGGGGGGAAAATCTTTTCCAATTTGCACAAAATGTAGATGATGTTTTCTTTGAGAATGAGAACATCTGACTTCTTCAGCTCTTTAGCGCATAACTTCTGAAAGAACCTACACGAGGCTATTATAGGTTCGACCACATCTGGATGCAAATAGGGTCGGATAACCACTGGAATAAGACGTTGTAGCAATACATGACAGTCGTGGCTCTTCAATCTGTTAAACGTATTAAGCCCCAAGTTAATACACCGAGATATATTTCCTGCATACCCATGAGGATACTGTACTCCTTAAACCATATGAAAACCTGCTTCTTGAAAGTCGGTTTAACTGTGTAAGGTGCAACAGGTATGAAAGTCCCTGACGCCGTCTTCACTGGCCACAAGTGTTTTCGTAATCCCTCCTCCTTCAGATACTGACGTGCTTTCAAAGTGTCCTTACTCTTTCCTTTGATATCAAGAATTGTTCCCACAATGCTGTCACTTACTCCATTTTCTATGTGCATGACATCTAGGGTGTGTCTAAGAATGGATTTCGACCAGTAAGGCAAATCATAGAATCTACTCTTGTGTGTAAAACACTTGTACTCGTCAGGGCGTTCGGGAACTGGTATGGATAAATCACCGCTCAACACCCCAAAATCGAAAGAGTTCAGCTTCTCCAAAATTTCATCACCGTTCCAGGGACGGGGTTTAGGACGAAGCTCTACTGTTTTATCAAATGCTTTAGCATGAAATCACCACTGGTGGTCAGCTGGAAGCCATCTACGGTGACCCAAGTAACACACCTTCCCAGCGCACCAAACAGAATGGACTTCGTTCAAGCAAACAGGACAAGTTTTATAACCTTTAGTCGCCTGAGACGACAACATCCCATAACCAGGAAAATCACTTATGGTAAACATCAGCATTGCTCTCATTATAAATGATCTTCCACTGTGCCTGTCAAAAGTAAGAACTCCATTTTCCCATAAGTCTAACAGCTCGTCGATCAAAGGTTGCAGATACACATCCAAACACTTTCCTGGAGACCTTGGGCTGGGAATTAACAGAGACATCATACTAAATTCCTTCTTCATACACATCCAAGGAGGCAGGTTGTACGGCACAAGAATAACAGGCCATGTACTATGACTCAAACTCATATTTCCATGGGCATTGAATCCATCTGAGGCAAGGCCAAGTCTGACATTTCTAACATCTCTTGCAAAATCAGGGAATAATTTGTCAAAGGACTTCCACGCCTCACCATCTGCAGGGTGTCTGAGAGTATAATCATCTGTCCTTCTCTCTCCATGCCATGTCATTCCTTTTGCTGTGTGTAAAGACATGTAAAGACGCTTCAATCTAGGAATTAAAGGGAAATGACGAAGTACCTTCACAGGAACACTGTTTTCCTTAACTGTGCCTTGCTCCCACCTCCACGCGTGGCATATGAGACTTTCATCAAGCTCGGCTTTCTCTTTGTAAAACAAAACACAGTTATTCTTGCAGGTTTGGATTTTGTTATAACTGAAACCGAGATCGCCCAATATCTTATGTAGCGTGTAATAACTATCAGGTAGATAGTTAGGTTGTGGAAGGTGTTCCTTAAACTGTTTTAGAAGACTATCAAAAGAGTCATTTGTCCACCTACTCTTGACTTTCAACTGCGTCTGTGAGATGATGGTCTCTAAAACAGTGTGAGGACTACCCTCGAATAATGGGATCTGCACTTGAGCAAGTAGTCTGGTATACTTATCATAATCAGCACTGTCAACAAGAGGAATTGTGTCATCCTCAAAAACTGCCTCTTGAAATTCCTCTTCCTTGCGTACTGGAGCAAAAGTAGGAAAAATGTCATGTAGAATGTTCATAGCCGGGTCAGTATAAGGCTCGAAACCACCAGCAGATGTTCGGTCATGGTATCCAGCTTGGATTTCGGCAACCGTAGGTTCATAATCTACTGCTTCACCGTGTTTACTCCATGTTGTATAATTCTGCATAATACCTCTGTTACACAGGTGATCGTAGATTCGGCCGATCGTCTTGCGCTTAGTATTCATACAACTTAAGCATGGACACCTGTGTGTTTTCTTTCCTCCACCATGTTCACGTACAAAATTTATAAAAATTCCTACTCCTTCATGGTATTCTTCGCTCTGTCTTGGGTACTGCATCCAACTCCTATCTCTATCCATCGATCACCTGTTATATATATTAATTAATATAAGACACACAATAAATAATCACAAATTAACAAATAAACAATTTATATGCATGTTTTTTCTCGACCTTATGCCTCCGGTTAGGGTCCTAATAATCTCATTTAGGAACATAAGACTTTGTTTCACAGTTTGTAGATCTTGTGTATTCGTTTTCAGTCGTGGGAAAATTTCGGCAGCAACTCCCCACAGTTCCTCAAGTGCACGAATATCTATACACCTAGTATGCACTCGAGGAACAGTGATGGGAGACCTCGTCGAAATATATACCCACGACCTCAAACGAATACACAAGACCTATACAAACTGTGAAACAATGTCCTCTGCCCCCAAACTGTCCAAAAATAGGACAAATCAAGAATCTCTCCATGATTCTCAAACGGGATTTCTAGTGATATATATAAATGCATGTATATCAGTGAATAAAACAATGACATTCTTTTATTCACCGCTAATTATAAATCATATAACAATGATTTTCGTCAAATAATTATAATTATTAATTAAATTAATTAAAGCATTATTAAAATATATAATTAATATATATATAATTCACTAATTTCACAAAAACCAACAATTTAATTGAGTATATATAGGTATGGATCAACAAAAGCAACATATATACTAGCTATCACCTCACAATATACACACACAACAATATATATTTCTATAATTCTCTACCTCAAAAATGAAATATTTCAATGGAAAAAATTGAAATTATAGTTGAAAAAGATGAATAAAGAGATCATACCAAGTTAAAAATCAATGGGTAGTAGTGGAGAAGGCTTAGGAAGACCCAATTTGAAGCTTTTCACATCCAAAAATGAAAATCGGTGGAAAAATTTGAGGGGAGGAAAAATTTTCAGTTTTTTGCCTCTTTTCCCGATCTGGAAAACGAGTGCAGGTTTTATAGTATGAATTTACTTAGGCGACGAAACTTAATTTTTCGTCGCCTAAGATCCAAACTTAGGAGACGAAACTAATATTTTCGTAGCCTAAGTGTGAAACTTAGGCGACGAAAATTAAGTTTCGTCGTCTAAGAAGAAAACCTGCTGACGAAAAAAAAAATCGTTGTGCTCGTCATTTCTTAGACCACGAAAAAAAAGTTCGTCGTCTAAGATTTTTACTTAGGCGATGAATTTTCAGTTTTCGTCTCCTAAGATTTATTATTTTCGTTGCCTAAGTGTTGCTCTTAGGCGACGAAAATTCATGTTTCGTCGTCTAAGAAGAAAACATGCCGACGAAAAAAAATTCGTCGTGCTTGTCATTTCTTAGACCACGAAAAAAAATTTCGTCGTCTAAGAATTTTTCTTAGGCAACGAATTTTGATATTTCGTCTCCTAAGTACACATCTTAGGCGACGACTTTTTTTTTTCGTGGTCTAAGATAATGCACGGACGACGAATATTTTTTTCGTCGGTAGGCTTTCGTCTTAGACCACGAAAAGAAGAATTCGTCGCCTAAGACTGTTCTTAGGCGAGGAAAATTTTTTCTTAGGTGAGGAAAGTTTTTTCGTCTCTTAAGATAGCTTAGGCGAGGAATTTTTTTTAAGTTTCGTCGCCTAAGGTTTTTTTCCTTGTAGTGTGGTCCCGTCAACTTATATCGGTCAGAATGACATATCGAACATGCCTCAAGGCTAGCAAGGTCATTCCCTTATGCATCTTTACCCCAGAAGAGAATGCAGTCAAATGCGCATGCATAGATCTTAATGTAGGAAAGCCCTAGATCTTTGAGGATACTTCGGACCTTACGGTGATTGGTAGGATTATGATGACCCTCCTCCAGCAACGAAGAAGTGTAATGTAGATATTCATCAACTTGCCTGATAGTCGATTTTGTCTCGACTTTAATCCTCATTACCTCCATCACACTTTCAAGAACTGTCTTCTCAGAACTTGAAGACACAGGGGTCTGTTGCAATGCAATCAGTTTGTTGTACTTGTCAAAGGCAGCAGTGTTGACAACCTGTGGGAAAGGCTGCACCAGGTCATGCATATATTGTTCCCCACATACACCGCTTTCAAAAGGAAACACGTCGTTGACGAACGCCATTGTTGGATCGTTGGATGTACTACTACTGCCCGCCTCAAAAAACTGCCCATGATCATGCGATCCATCTAATGATGGCTCACCGTGATATATCCAACGTGTGTACTTCGGCCAAAACTCTTTACTCTTTAGGTGCTCTCATACTGTCCTAATCGGAAATCGACACATATCACTGCGACACCTACATTTATTGCACGGGCGATAATGGTATTCATTCCCGTTTGTATTTTCCTCGACGAACTGCAAAAAATTCACAACTCCTGTAGTGTATCGCCTGTCATGCCTTAGAAGCGAAATCCAACTCTTATCCGGATCCATATATAGCCTGAAAATAATATATATATATATATATATATATATATATATATATAACTTTAATTAATAAGAAATTAATTAACACATACATATATATATATATATAAATCTTTAATAATTAATTACATTACAATATATATTATTATCAACATCAACATCAACTCATATATATATATATATATATATACCATTAACAACCATTATTTAAGTTAATTACACTATCAACAACCATTAATTAACATATATATATATATAATTAAACTCCACACACACATGCGCGCGCGCGCACACACACACACACACACACACACACACATATATATATATATATATATATACATATATTTTAACACTAATTAAAATTACATCAAATTAAAACACATAATTAAACTCTAACTTAAAATCAACTCAACTACAACTCAAAATCAACATATATACATACATTCTAACACTAAAACAACAACAAAACAAAAAATCACTCACTAACTCAAAATCACTAAAACTCAAAATCAACTCAACTAAAACTCAAAATCAACATATATACACATATACGTACATATATATAGCTCCACAATGTAAGAGAGGACGGATTTCAACAATACCCACAAATTTTTCACTCTTTCCCCCGTTTTTTTTCGTTTTTTTTTTTTAAATGAGCAGCTGCTGTCTACCGACGAAAATGTCAATTTCGTCGGCCAAAATTTCAAAAGTTTTCGTCGGCTAATGTTTTAGAGAAAGGCCGACGAAAATCCAAAATCGTCGACTGAAATATGAATATAGCCGACGATTTTTGTTTATACCAACGAAAAAACAGTATCGTCGGCTATGGTTACACTATGGCCGACGATTTTGTTTTTCCACCGACGAAAAATAAAATCGTCGGCCATTCTATAGAATTACCGACGAAAATTTTTATTCGTCGGCCGTTTTTTTTTTTCATCGGGAAAAACCTTTTTTCTGGTAGTGTTACATGGCTGACGTCAGTTTAAATTTTCATTAAAAGGTAGTTTCAATCAATATCTAAAAATTTATTAATGGAATTTGCATGTGAATGCGAAAACCAAAGCAAATGTCGAGTTAAAACTCGGTAAAGAAGTTCATCAGATTGAAGATCAAGTTATTCAAGTTATTCAAATTTTCATTCAAATTTTGCAATTAAATTTAATTTTAATAAGCAGAACGTAGAGTATAATCGTCGCTTTAGAGGGCTTAAGCGACGGATAGAATAGTCCGTCGCATTAAAACCTACTTTTTTTTATATATATTTTTTTTATGAATATTGTGCAATAAAATTGAAATTTAATTACCAATCGGTCATGTATTGCTTAATTTGCAATATACAAATTAGAGTTTACATAAAATACTTAATGAAATTATCAATTTTCATCAGATAGTTCTTCCTCATATTCAGCATAATCATCCTCTCTATCACTTTCACCTTCATCTTCCTCACTTTGACCTTCATCTTCTTCGTCATCGTCGCTTTCGTCATCGCTAAACCCGTATTCATTCTGATCTTCATCATCCTCGTTATCATCCTTGTCCTCTTCATCATTGTAACATTGAATGGGAACATCTATGTGTGGAAGAGAACTGAAGTCGATGGTGAAACCAGATATAGGAGTGTAAGTTGGGATTGAGTCCGCGGTAGGTTCTTGATAGGGTTCATCAACTTCATTTCGCCTAGGAGGTCTGTTAGTTTCATCCCTTGCAAGTGTGCTAGCACTGTACGTACCTCTGTGTGACATCACATTAACGACTTTCCAAGGTTCACCAGCTTTCGGGTCATTTAGATAAAACACTGGTCTTGCCGTGGCGGCAAGAATACATGGTTTTTCCTCATACCAACTGGTAGATGTGTCCATTAATAAAAGATCGTAATCTAATTTGATGCTACCAGAAACGGTAAGGTCAGTATTGTACCATTTACACTTGAACAAAACAACCGGCATGCCTTTTGCATATACTAGTTCGACCACGGCTTCAAGAATCCCGTAGTATGTGATGCCTTCCACCTCTACCATGACACCACTATTTTGAGTCTTCAATTTGTGGTCTCGCTGCCATGTGACAAACTTAACTCCGTTCACATAACATTGTGAATAAATACTGTGTGATTGAGGGCGGCATGCCAAAATGTGCAGTTCAGGCGTATAATACTGACTTCCTTCTCTTTGCAGCCGAATGATCTGAAATATTAATATAAACCATTAGTGCAATGTAATATAAATGTGCAACTGTAGATATTGATAAAAATATAGTGATTGTATACCCAATCGTGAAAGTATGGAAGAAAGCTCTGAATACGTTGTTCATCATTCATGTTTGGATAGGTTTTCATCCATTCCTTTCGATGAAGCAGAATAAAGTCAGCTGCTTCTGTACAGTGTTCCATCACATTCCAGTAAGCCTCATACAGTTCTTCCCTACTTAAGCGAGCATTTGCTACAAAACCTGCTGGCTTCACGAGTTCGGAAACAACATAGATATTGAATAGAGGTGCACTGGCGATGTTTGCATCTCCTGTAGCATCATCTATATAAAAACTGCAGTATGTCACACACTCATGTGTAATGTATTGCTCAGCAATACACCCCTCTGGGAAACGTGTGTTTTTAACAGTCTTTTTATAGTCCTCGAGTTGCCTGTCAAATATTATAGTTAGTACAATATATATATATAGAGGATCATGTAGTTAAAATGAGAAAAATAACGCAGCACCTTTCCATGGGAAACATCGAGGTAAAATGTACTGGGCCGGTAAGAAGAACTTGCTCAGAAAGGTGAATCATTAGATGAACCATGATGATGAAGAAAGCGGGAGGAAAGATCCTTTCCAATTTTCAAAGAATCATGACTATTTCTTCCTTCATGTGACAGACGTCCTGTTTCTTCAACTCTCTAGCACATAGTTTCGGAAACCATCTGGACAACGCTATTAACGGCTCAACGACGTGATATGACAGATATGGTCGGATAACTACTGGAAGAAGACGTTTGAGCAGTACATGGCAGTCATGCGTCTTCAATCCATAAAACTTTTTATCATTCACATTGACCTTATTCTTCAAACTTTCCGCATAACCATAAGGAAACTGTGCATCTTTAATCCATTCGAAAATCTCGCTCTTTTCCTCAAGAAGAACCTTATACGGTGCTTGATATACTTTTTCTTTCTTTTTACTTGACCCGGGTTTCATTTTTTTCCACAGCCTCTTCCGTATTCCTAGTTGTTCCAGACCTTCACGAGCTTTTGGATCGTCCTTGGTCTTTCCTTCGAGACCGAAAATGGTTCCACTGATGTTGTCGTACACATTCTTCTCAATGTGCATGACATCTTATTCTCGATGTAGTCCAATACGGCAGCTCCCAAAATATACTCACGTGAGTCCAACACAGTTTCTATCTAGTTTCTTTGGGCTTGAATTTGGGATGCAAATTCAGTTCAGGGTAGTCATGAGAGAGGATACTACTATAAATCTCATCCCCAGACCAAGAGAGTGGTGCTTCCCTTAACTCAACCTTCCCATTAAACTTATCTGCTGCTCGACGCCATGGATGCCTTTGGGGTAGCCATCTGCGGTGATCCTGGTATGCCATTCTCCCTGCCAAGTTGCTTGAATCAACATCTTCCAAACAAATAGGACATGCTTTGTAGCCTTTTGTCTGGATGCCTCCCAACATCTCTAATCTGGGACAGTTGCTAATGGTCCACATCACTGCTGCTCTCATTATGAATGATTTTTGCTTGTGTCAGTCATAAGTCTGAACTCTAATACTCCACAACATCTTTAACTGGTCTCATAAACACATTCAAACACTTTTCTGGAGACTTTGGATCAGATATTAACAATACAAGCCTGTTAAACTCATTTTTCATACACATTGAAGGAGGCAAATAGTAAGGCATCGCCACAACAGGCCAAGTGCTGTGAGAAAGCCCGGTTGCAGCAAAAGGATTGAACCCGTCTATAGCTAGTCTGAGGCGCACATTCCTAATGTCGTTGGCAAAATCTGGAAAGTCCTTATCAAACTCTTGCCATGCTTCCCCATCTGCCGGGTGTTTAAGAAAATCTGGATCTGAAATCCTTTCCATGTGCCACCGTATTTCTTTTACTGTGTGCGGCGACATATATAGACTTTGCAACCTGGGTGTTAGAGGGAAGTAACAAACCTTTCTTACATGAACTTTTATACCCTGTTAAGAATATATCCATCTCGACTCCTAGCATATGGGACAGTTGTCTAGGTCTGCATTCTCTTTGTAAAATAACGCACAACCATGCTAGCATGCGTGGATGATCTCATAACCCAGACCCATGTTCTTCATGATCTTTCTTACAGTTCGGTATGAATCAGGATACTTGTTTTCTGGAGGAAGCACGCTTTTGATCAACGCACAGTTCTCATCAAAATTTTTGTCTGACTATCTATTTAGCGTTTTTATCTTAATTGTTTTAAGGATGATAGTTAAAACAGTCTCATCACTACCATCATACAACGGAGTCTCGGCTTCTAATAAAAGCCTTATATACTTCTCATAAGCATCTCTGGCAATAGGATCTAAATCATTTACATCATTTCCATCATTTAAACCATCAACATTCTCTGGCTAATAAAATCTATCAATAAATGGAAAAGCATCATACAGAATATCCATACTGAGGTTTATCTGAGGACCCACACTACCACTACAAGAGGTCATCTGCTCAAAGTATTGTTTCCTCTGCTCATACAATGAATGAATGTTTGACACCTCACCGTGACATGTCCATGTAGTATAATCATTCATCATACCGTTCCTCATCAAGTGCGTAAACATCTCATCCACTGTTAACCTCCGCTTTTGCAACAGACAACGCTTGCACGAGCACCTGTGCAATTCCGTCTCACTACTGCTATTCTGTCTGACAAACACACAGAAATCTATTATCCCCTGAATGAACTTCGGATCACCTCTAGATAAGCCGATCTAACTCTTGTCCATGTTGTCTGTCATAACATAAACAAACTGACAGGACCCGCCCCAGATTTCACCCTGAAATCCGGATAAGATCCTGCGGGGACCACCTTAAGACTAACTCTATCGATAAATCGATAAGTCAATCTTAAGATGGACAACCCTAAAACCTGCAACAACCAAAGCACTTCTAAAATTTCAGTTCCAACCGTAACACCTGGAGCCACCTGCTCCCCAAATCACAACAACCGCCACCAATAAACACAAAATCTAATTCAACTGGCTCACAGGTAATCAGAGCAATCTAACAAAATGAACTGGAATTACAAATGGAAATATAACAAGAAATATAATATGAAAATAAAAGAATAAGGGATCACAGATCCCACCTAGCGGAAGCGACAATGATGATGACTATGCCTCGACTCCGAGTACTCTTGACCTCTGACCATTACTCTGCACACTGGGCGATTTAAAGCCAAAGGCCCAGGGGAAAGTAAATTAAAAACACGTTAGAGTGAGTGGATAAAATAATATCGTATAACACTTTATATAAAAAGTATTGTATTACTTCCCCAATATTTTATAACTGAAAACCACTATGCATGCATTTTCGTAAAACGTCCCACGTTTAAGAAAATCATAATAATTAATCAGCCCCGCTGATATCTCAAATACACAAATAATATTTTGTTTATACTTTCAAAATAAATACTTTGAAAATCAAATAGTAACATACCACGACCAATCCCATTGGCCGAATCCCAAATCATTTTATAGTAAAAACTCAGCCCCACTGGTATATCGAATAATCAAATAAAATATAACTGGACCAATCCCATTGGCCGATTCCCAAATATTCTTGTAATTAAAAATCCAGCCCCGCTGGTTCGGGAATTTATTAAATAACATAAAGTCTCATAGAGAAAATATTCTCGAAACCCAAATGATATAAAATCCTGACCAATCCCATTGGTCATATCATATAATAAAATAGGGGAAACGTCATACCCACCATTTAATAGTAGCCCCTAAGGCTAAGGGTCAAATCTCCAAGAGTCCCAATAGCGTCATCACGCTATGCCCGTACACGTCGACCACCGAGCGTGAATCTAACCTATATGGTCAAGTCGTCACCTCGCGTGTGCTCAGGCGACTAAGCTAGCTAGCATCAATATATGTATATCCCGACCCTGATTTGGTGAAAATCCGAAAACAAAACCGAAAGCACGTATCCCCTTATATATCATAAATCCGTACGGTCCCCGACCGTACATCTGAGGCTTATATATATATATATATATATATATATATATATATATATATATATATTCAAATAAAATCATAGCATCGAAGGAACATATATATATCTGACATGTCTCAATGTCATAAAAATAATATCGAAAAGAATAAATAACTTCGACATGTCTCACATGTCAGAAAAATCACAAATACCGAAAGCATAAAATCTCCGGAAATCTCATTTCCGGTCCTTTCATTTAAATACCATTAAAACTTATTCAACATGATCAATTATGAATAATTAAAACATACTATTTCCGGAAACCTTGTTTCCGGATGAAATCACGTACTACTAAAATAGTAGTAAATTTCTTAAAAGCATAACCCCAAAACCATAAAGTTCTTTAAATATCAATATCATTTTAATTATACGAATTTTCATGCTTCTCAAATCATTCATTTAAAATAAACTTCATTTCATTAAAACAATTATGCATGCGTTTATTTAAAATAAAAATCCACTCACAGTACGGCCGAGCGCGCCGCTATTCCGAGCTTTCATCACGTCGAGTCACCCCTCGACCTGTAACAGGGACGTAATTATAATTATTACAAAACTCAGAATTTATTACGGACGTCCTCACTCGCACGAAACCTACCAATTTTCTCTTTTTCAATTATCGGTATAGGAATTTCGCCTCAATACCGAAAATCTACGTCCGAAATTACTCAGGACACCCACACCGTGTCCGATCAATTCTTTTACTAGTTAATTTGTCGTAAAACCCTTTTAATCAGCTTTTAACCTTTTTACGGTAAGTCAACAGTAATAATCCAAGGTCAAACAGTAATTATTCTAGGTCAAACAGTAAATTCTGAAAGTCAAACAGTAAATGGTTAAAATCTAATTACTATTTACCATTTACTGTTTACTGAGTTACCATTTACCATTTAATCTTTTTACCTTTTTAATTTACTATTTTACCCTCCGCCGCCGCCGCTGCAGCAGCAGCTCCGCCACAGGGCCAAAATCACCCCCCATTTCGTCCAACCAACCGCCACAACTTCAGGAACTACCTCACTTCGTCTTGGCCGCACAACACCCGCGCAGCCGCCGCCAACAGCGGCCGACACGGCGGCCAAAAACCCCCAAACTTCAAATTCTCCCAATTCCAACAATTCAACCATCAATTTACACAATTTCAGTTCCAAACAACATCCTATAAACCTAATTCCAACTTTCAATTACAACAATTTCATCATTAAAATTGCCCAAATCCGAAAACCCCAAAACCCTAGAAATTCCAATTCGAATTTCTCCTTACCTGTTCCAAATTGGATTTAATCCTTTGGAGGGTTTGATATACGTCTCGCAAGCTTCAAGAAGACATATGGGTTGCACCCTTTCGTGGCCGGAAACTGGAGCTCCGATCGGTCCAAGGCCGGACTGATTTTGGCTTGCAGCGGTCTCATAGGGAGGTAGAGGAGGAGGAGGCGAGCTTGATGAGATGGGTCTCCTTCCCAAAAGTCACCGGACGACGAAGATGCGTGGGGCGGTGCCGATGTCGGTGGGTCGCGGGTCGGGGAGGAAGAGAGGAAGAAAAGAGAGAAAAGAAAGAAAGAAAGAAAAAAGAGAGAAAAGAAAAGAATTTCCGTTTTCAGAAATTTCTTTTCCGATTATTTATACTCGACCAAATTTGGAAAGTTACGGTTTTCACATCGTAACTTCTTAATCCGAACTCCAAATTTAGCCTGCTACGTGTCCACGAACTCGTGTTAACGCGTTCTATCCCAACGTAGCAAGAAAATTCTCGATAGACTCAAATTATAAAAAGTCAACTTTTAGGAATTTCGTAACTGTAAAACAACTCCTGGGAACGTAAAACTAAAATAAAATTACTGAGAAGTTAAACACGATTCGGGGCGTATCACAGACAATATGCATAAGGTTAGCACACAACATTTATGATATAATCAAAACTTGTCCCAACACTTCTTCTCCTTATGCCTTCAGGTTGGGTCCTATCCCCTTCAGGAGAACACGATTTTTGTTAACCCTCTTGCACCCATATGATTTATGCTATAGTTTTGGGAAATTTCGGCAGCATCTCCCTACAGTTCCTTAAGTGCACAAAAATCTAAACAACCTAATTTGCACTCGAGGAACATTGTAGAGAGACATTGTCGAAACTATATCCCAAAAGTGAAACTGAAACCACATGAATAGCAAAAGGATCAACAAAGTCGTGTTCGCCTAAAGTGTTCAAAAATGGGATAATTCGAGAATCAACAACTCATCTCGATCAACTAGATGAGTTGTTGATTCTCAAACAGGAGTTCTAAGCTGATAAATACCACAATTATGTATAGTATGAAACAATAAATTTACACACGGCACCACACTCACTCACTAAGCCACTCACATGTTTCAGAAATCCTAACTACCATAATCCACACACAACACAAACCAATTACATCATTAATTAATAATTTCAACCTAATCTACCATAAAATTCTAATTTCACTAAATTTCACTATTTCACAAAATTTGAATTTAACTAAATTTCACAATTTCACTAAATTACACTAAAATTCAATTTCACTAAATTTCACAATTTCACAAACTAACCTAATCTCAATTTCACCAAAATGAACACTAACTTCATCATATATTCAAACACCCAACACTAAAAACAACACAAAAACACATTATAAACCAAATCCAACTCAAGATATCAAACAATAAAATCAACCAATCAAACCCAAATATGGTCATTACAATGAAGAGGAGAGATTATACTAACCTACAAAACAATTGGAAGAGAAGACCCAAGCTTTTGGACCCCGAAATTGACGAAATCAGCAGTTTCCTCCGTTTTTCGCAGCTGCTGCACTTTTTCCTCTCTGTTTTTTCACTTCTGGGTTCTGTTTAAATCGAGGCTTTATAACAGATTTTAAAACTTTAAGCTACTGATATGTTCTTTGTACGTCGCTTAAGCGACGAACAACTAAAGCCGTCGCATTAGAGGTTCTTAAGCGACGGACCGAGATTTCTATGCGACGAAAATTTTGTCTGTCGCATAAGTACCTCTTAAGCGACGGACGTATTCACAGTCCATCGCTTAACCTCATATATGAGGTAGTAGTATGGAATAACCCACCACATCTTGCCCTAGCTTGACACCCAATTCTTGAGAAACTCTTGCAGCAGCACTCCGGGCAGCAAATCCATGTGGTTGAGTGCATCCGATCCTTCCTGTTTTACCATATCCAGCCTCGTAAAGATACTGAGGTATCTGTGTTGTTCTTCCACACCCCGTTTCGCCAACGATAATAACAACCTGATTAGTACCCACAGTTTCCAGCAATAAATCACGATACCCGTAGATATGTAATGACTTTCTCTCCTCTTGGAGCTTCTCCTTGATATGCACTTGCTCATCATCATCATCATCATCATCACTATTTGGACCAACCAAGCATTCTTCTTCAGATTGCTCACTTTGGGAATCAGTTCGTTTTTTAACACGTCTCTCTTGATTTTCCTCCTGCTCTGGTGAAACAGTCTCATCATCACTTTCTTGACTCTTGCACAAGGAGAGACGTTTCATGTTGTATGAGCATGCAATTGGATAGAACTTGGGATTTAATGTATAGAAAAAATGTTAACAGCTTCTGCTTGGCTTTAAATGCTTTCAGATTGGACATTTGTCTCTTTTCCTGGCTGTTCAGATAATGGTTGTGAAACTATGCTCATTTAATTGAAACTTTGCTCCTGAAAATGTTTTGAGATTTACTGTAGTTAATTATTTGTTGTTAGATGGTATCTCCTCGCTATCAAATGGTAATGGTCGATGGCTTATGTGTGTGCGTTGCCATCAAAGTCAAGCTTCTCAGTTTTTCTATTAGCTAACAATGAGATTCATGATGAGATTTGGTTTCATTAGCTGCTTTGCTGTTAAGAACAGATTGAACTTCTGGTACATCCCTAAGATTGGGAACTCTGTTCTGCACAAGGGTTTTTCATATTTAGTGTAATTTTTTCTTTTTAAAGAAAACAAAATCTTCTTATTCTTTTCCTTCTGGTTTTGCCTTCAAATGTATCTGCACATAAACAAGAGATGATATTTGTGGTGAAGGATTTTTATGAATCTCACATTCTCACCAGAGGGAAGTAGGAACTATAGATATTGAACTTTGGACTGCTGTTTGTTTCGATTCTGAATCTGAGTTCAATGTAGAGCTTATGTTTACCTATGTGCCTAAGTTTTCTCAATCAATTACAGCAAATAAGAGTGGTGTATAGTTGTTACTCACTTGTGAGGCACTAGAGGACTGATCATTTCATTTAAAAAAAAAAAAAAAAAGAACAAAAAAGGGTTCCTTGCATCCCTATATTTTTCTTTCCCCAACAAATAAGTGGGAAAAGAGGGCTCTTTTATAAAATATTTTGTTTCTCTTAGTCAATGCATGATTTGTTTTCGATGGATAGTCAGTGCATGATTGATGTTTCTGGCTAGCTATACTTTTGGATTCAAATTTTGTGATTGCTCATGCTGATTCAACTATGGGGTGTTTTTATCGGATACCATATACATCATGCAATATAAGGATCCCAAAGCAACTAAGAAAATTATGACTTATTGTTTAGATTTGCATGAAAATTGGAGACTAGTTGTGGATCGGAACAATAGCAGTTGTTTTCAGCTTTCTTTTGAAATACAAATTATTTGAATAAAGATCCAAAATAAATGCTACATAGTTCACCATTGAACAAAAGCATGCTGAGGTTGGCAAGTGAAATTGGTTTTAAACTCTTAGTTTTGGTTTTTGTTTTGTTAGTTTTCATATGAAGCAACTGTTAATGTTGGCGTGAAAGAGATTTTAAGCTCTTAGTTCTGGATTTTGTTTTATTAGTTATCATTGGATGCAACTGCTAAGGTTGGCAAGTGAAACTGCTTTTAAGCTCTTAGTTTTGGTTTTTGTTTGATTAGTGTTCATTAAAAGAAACTGAACCTAGAGTTCAAGCTGATTAGTTTTGAGATCCCTTCGTGACTCTTTTTGTATATTTGATCATTCAAATATCAACAATCACTCTGCAGTGAGCAGTATGCACAACCTCCTTTTAAAACCTTTTTGTTCTTTCCTATCCATGTTGTCTTTGAGACTTCCCAACTCAGATGTGCAGTTTACGAAATTCATTCAATTCTTGATCTCTCTCCCTTCGTATAAACATATCACAATGGAATTAGTTTAAACTATTTATTTTCCTTTAACTTCAAGTAAAGTATCATTTGCTTTGAGCAGCCAACATGATGTTGCTTTCTTAAAATGCCTACTAATATTTGGGTTTATGGCTTTTATGCCTTTAGTAAAACCCTTGCAATATTTCCATAATAAAGGCATAAAAGCCATAAACCCAAATATTAGTAGGCATTTTAAGAAAGCAACATCAAATTTGCGTTGCGTAGCAGAAGTCGAAAGAATATGTTTCATACAGAAAGAAAAATTTTTATTTTATTTTTAAAAAAGATCTAAGGATTTCACACATACCCTTTATCGTGACTCGAACCCAGGACCTAATAACATATTTCCTAGGTAATGATGCTCTTTACCACTTGAGCTATCTCATTTCATCTCATACAGAAAAAAGTTATAATAACAGAAACACTGCTTCATTTTCCTCATAAAAGCAAATACATGTTAACAGTAAAAAGATAAGAGAAATGCATATTTAGAAATGAGTTGGATTAATACACACACCAGTAGGTGGCAAAATGTTCTTTGAGAAATATAACTGAGATGTGATCATAACAGCAAATGGAAAACATATGCAGTTAAATTTTCGGATAAAACATGCATAACTTGATTGTGGTCTACGAGAATGAAGGATCATTGCATGATACATCAAAGCAGGAAAAGAATATGATAGCTCAATGTGAAGCCTTGATCTTACCAAAAATACGTGTATTTATGCCTAACAATATACATTGAAGGCGGCGAAAGTGAAACTATACAAAGCACGTATGAAATATGAAGACCGAACTTCTTGTCAATGTCTTATATGTCACTCCTTTCTGCCTTTTCCAGTCTCCATAATAACCTTTTTATTACACAAGAAGAAAAGAAGAATACAGTATAAATATTTCCAAATAGCACAGACAACATACAGAAAAAGATCAGAAGGTGCACTTCGATCTAAACAAATACATTTCCACATTTACTGTGATCATATATGATAATATGAGCAATGGTCGTTGCAGTTCTGGAGTTTCAGGCTCGTTGAAGCAGAGAAATTACATGATGTATGAGCATGGAATGGATTATAGTTTGGCTGCATGGGATTTAATATATAGAGTTTAAAGCTGGTAGCTTGTTCTTGGCTTCAAAAGTTATCAGGTTGTTCAATGTCTCTGTTTTTATGTTTTCTTGGCTGTTGAAACAATGGTTGTGATTCTCCAAAAAGAAAAGAAAAGAATGGATGTGAAACTATGCTCATTTACTTGCATATTGCTTCTGAAAGGAATCATATGAGGTTTACTCATCGTTTTTCATCTAATATTAGCTACCTAATCTCTAAAATTCAAGTTTTGTGACTGCTCATGCTATGATCATGCATGCCATTCATATTATGCAGCATATAAACTTTATGCGTCTACAATAAGGATCGAAAGAAAGTAATGATTCATTGTTTAGAGTTCCATGAAAGTTAAGAGATTAGTGGCATAGTGTAGTCCCCATACTCATTTAAGAGTACAAAAGAAAAGATACCATAATCTTTAACTTTGGATTAGTTGAGGAGTGTTTGTGAACTTATTTTATCACACCACAAAATGTCAAAATATCAATAATGTAAAAGGTCATTATTAATAAGCGATCATATTACAATATGGTGGCGCATGTGAAACCCTCAATCTGACTATTTTTCTATCAATTTGATTATTCAGAGTATCATATATATCACTATGTCGTCTGCACCATCGATCTTTTCTATCCATCTGAGACCCTTTCCATCTCAGATGTGCAGTTCAGAAAAATTCATGCAATTCCTAATATATAGATAACGTAAACATAATGGTGTAAACATATTTTTTTTGTCCAAGTAAATATTGACAAGCCAACATGAGCCATATAACTATTTGCATTCTTAGAAGGGTGGAAAATGTACAGCACAGTGTCTTATCTTTTTTATTTTCTAAATTTCGGTATCTCATGTTTTCAAAACTTTAAAATTGTGTCTCACCTTTTAATCTTGACTTAACCTTAGTACCTAGAGCCGTTAAATCCATAACGAAGTTTGTTATGTTGTCATTTCTAACCAATATACCCTTTTCCTAAATAATACTAAATGTTTTTTTTTTTTTTACTTACTTACTTACTTGCTTACTAAAACTTAATTTCTTACCAATTCTAAGATCTAGCCTTCAACATGTCAATTTTTGTTGTCAAAGATGTATTTGTTTAAGATCTACAATCTGCTTTTCTAGAATGTAGATACATTTTGTAA
Source organism: Potentilla sterilis (assembly GCA_963682095.1). Lineage (NCBI taxonomy): Eukaryota > Viridiplantae > Streptophyta > Magnoliopsida > Rosales > Rosaceae > Potentilla > Potentilla sterilis. The sequence goes on along the minus strand of OY821760.1, from coordinate 15,123,872 downwards.
ATCTAAAAATTAAATTCCAATAACCTATCTGTTGTAGGAAAATGGGAAATTGGTCTACTCATTTCATTGATAATCCCCTTTATATAGGGTGAGTATTACAACGGTAATAGTAAATACATTTATGACAATAATGACTACATAATTATCTCTCGTCAGTTACATTGACGAAGACACATAATGTGTTTTTCCTTCAGAAAAAACAATTTTCCCGACGAAAAAAAAAACGGCCGACGACCTAAAATTTTCGTCGGCTATTCCCAAGAATGGCCGACGATTTTTATTTTCGTCGGTAAAAAAAAACAATCGTCGGCTATTCCCATAGAATGGCCGACGATTTTTTTTTTCGTTGGTAAACAAAAAAAATCGTCGGCTATTCCCATGGACTAGTCGACGATTTGTATTTTCGTCGGCCTTTCTCTGAAACTTTAGCCGACGAAAACTTTTGAAAGTTTGGCCGACGAAATTGGCATTTTCGTCGGCTATAAGTCTATATAGCCGACGAGTACTAGGTTTGATTTCGTCGGCTATGATTAAAATTAAATTTTATTTAAGTGAATGTATAGTTTCAAATAGTTACTATACGTACACTCTTCAAATGCAAATATATCATCAAATAAGATATGACCGAAATAATGAAATACGTCTACGGTTGAAAAATGACGAGATTCTGACAAAATATGTGTGCCGAATGTTACGGTTAACTGTTTTTTACTTCCGTTTTCCTATGGGTAGCCTGACGTTCGGTACAAATTTTGAGGAAAATTTTTATACGATTAGTTGCGTCTCATCGATTTGAAACTATTATCTGTTGAAGGTCAGGCAAAAAAACGTCATTTAGACAGGCCAATTACCATTTCTAAGCGTTTAAAGGGTTGACTCACCCGGTTGACCGTCCCGATCGAGCCTTTAACGTTGTCAGATGTAGTTGGATTTTTTTTCATACATATATTTAATCTAAACGGTGATATCTGACGGTTGGAATAGATTTTCCAAACTTTTAGATTCAAAATCGGAACATATGCACTAATGTTCCTTAACTTGTTTACTAAGTGTTTAAGTGAATGTATAGTTTCAAATAGTTATTATACGTACACTCTTCAAATGCAAATATGTTGTCAAATAAGATATGACCGATATAATGAAATACGGCTACGGTTGAAAAATGACAAGATTCCGACAAAATTGAAGAGCAGATTGACCGTTGCAAGTGAAAACCCGGTTTACTGCAGATTTGGCGTCCGGCGTCCGAATGACGAATGTGACACCATTCCGGAAAGGGAACGACGCCAGGAATCAAACTCGTGGCTTTGGCACGATGTGTGGGCTTTTTCGGGCTTTCGAGTTCGTTTAGGGCCTCAAAACGGTAGTTTAGTATGTTTTCATAGAATAGCCGACGAAACATTGTATTTCGTCGGCTATTCTCTAAGTTTAGCCGACGAAAATTATATTTCGTCGGCTAAACTCCTTCAATCCGCTTATTGTCCGCCGTTGGATGGCTCAGATCCAACGGCTGCTGATTTTCCAAAGCATAGCCGATGAAATATTTGAATTCGTCGGCTAAACTGTTGCGATCCGCGTTTTTTCATTGTCCGCCGTTGGATGGCTCAGATCCGACGGCTGTTGATTTTTCAAAGTATAGCCGACGAAATATATTAAATCGTTGGCTATTCTCTAAGTATAGCCGACGAAATATATTAAATCGTCGGCTATTCTCCTTCTAAATCTTTTAAATCGCTTCCTCCCGCCTTTTTTCTCTCCTCCTTCCCCCCCCCCCCCCCCCCCCCCCCTTCTCCTCCTCTTCCTCCTCCTCCGGCCTCCTCCTCCTCCTCCTTCTCCTCCTCCGATCCGGTTTTTTTTTTTTGCCCAAAATGCAGTTATAGCCGACGAAATTGACATTATTTCGTCGGCTATAACTTTAAAATATTAATATATTCCGACGAAATAGCCGACGAAATACCAGCTAGTCATCGGCTATACTTCAGAACAAATAGCATACGAAACCAAATTTCGTCGGCTATAACTTTAAAATATTAATATATTCCGACCAAATCGTCGGCCATACTTGAAAATAGCCAACGAATTTCGTCGGATATTTGACCAAGCTTTGGTCGACGAAATCATTTTCGTCGGCCATAATTCGTCGGCCAAGGTTGGAATGGCCGACGATGTCGTTTTTTTCATCGGCCATTGTATTACCGACGAGGTTTTCCCGACGACTTATAGCCGACGAAAATTTCGTCGGTAGAAGGAATAGCCGACGAAAATTTAGAATAGCCGACGAAAAAAATTTCGTCGGCTATTCTGTCAAAGCTGGTAGTGTTGTATCGTTTCTTATGGAAATCTGATTTGTCGGACTCACTGCGCACTTGGATAGGACACGGCGACGATGCCATGTTTAGTTTTTCTTCCGTGGAATACTTCAATGAGGGCATATATATATAGAGACGGGACTCGGAACCCTATTCCACAATGGAATACGATTCCTACCGAATAGGATTCCAAAACTTAATAGGAAACCATTTGTATGAACTATTATGTACAGCACATCCTACTCAAATTTACACATCAAACCAAACTGTCACAATTGCGAAAAAGCGCAACATTCGACTCATCAGATCCTCCAGCCATGTCTTTTCCCATTGACCCTGTCAAATGTGAATCCATAACTTGGATTGGATTGTTTTTCTTTTCTTTTCTTTTAAATATTTTTTATGTTGCATTTAGAATTTTTCTGTATGTACTTGGAAGGTATGGTATCCTCAATCTGTACAGCTTTACATTGAGGCCCTTCTGCACAGCAATTTCTCAGACGAAGAAGCAATGAGTCTTGCAAAACTATTTCAAGCAAAATTCAGTGTACCACCACTTCCTACCGAACTGGTGTACAGAGATCACTGTATCTGTATCCTCCAAATGTTAACCTCAACAGATGCTACTTTGAAGAACAAGTAAGAGACAAACTCTGTGACTGAGGTAACTAAAGTGGATTAGATGATTTGGGTTTCAACAGGTTATTCAGTTTTTTCTTCTTCTTCTTTTTCTATGTTAATTTTCTCCCTCTTGTTTTGATTTCATATTGTAGCTGTAAATTGAGCAGGCAGTGAGGAGTGAGTCTACCAGACTAAATGTATTGATGGATCTTTTTCATGAAATTGTACAGGAACTACTTTTCGATCAACTGAGGTACTTCATTTTTGGCTGCACTACCGATAATTACTGACTTGTGAATGAATCAAAATCTGATCAGTACTTGAATTTGGATCCAATTATTATTTTTACAATGGTTTATCTATTTCTCAAAATAGGATTAGGGAGTAGGGAGCAACTTGGGTACGTTGTTCTCTGTGGCCGGAATCAGACATACAATGTTTTTGGCCTCTATTTCTGTGTTCAGTCCTCCGAGTACAACCTTATCCACCTTCAAGGATGATTGGAAAACTTTATAGATGGTCTGGAAGAGTTGCTGGTAATCATCCAAAGTTTCTTCATTAGTTTCGCCTTTACTACTACAGTGTGCTACCACCTACATTGTGGTTGGAAAGGATCCGACTGTTTTGCCTACTTTCATCATTTAAAGTTACCTACACTTGTCTTAGTTGTGTACTCACGTATATGTGAAACTCAGTTGCATGCACGATAATTGTCTCTGCAAGTGTGCATTATAATTTATGTTATGGGTAACATGCTGGCATTTGCAGGAAGAACCGGACGATGACTCGTTTGAGAATTATGAAGGTGGACTAATGGCAAAGGTATTGGAGAAAGATGCATGTGTCCCTCACATGTGAAACCACTCGGTTGCGGACTCAGATTCCTCAGATTCTTGAGTAGTGGTATGATTTTGCCTACATTAAGCTTTATTCTGATGCTGATATTGGTTTGAGACTCACTTCAACGCTTTGTAATTGTTCAACTGTTATAGGTGTACATTAGAGTATCCGAAAATGGCAGTAAAACGACCCAACAGCATTCAGAAGGAGAATGCATGTTGTCTACTTTTACAAGACGTAATTGCATATTCATCTCCCCCAAGTGTCGAAGACTTGAACTCGAGTTTGGGGTTTCAACACAGACCTGAAAGATGCTGCAGGACGATTCACAACGAACCAGAGTGCGATCCATATATGCATGGAAAGCTCTATGAGTCTAGTTTTCAGAACACTTGGAATCACATCAAAACATGCCCTGAGGAGAGAGTTATGCCAGTCACAAGGCCAGAAGGTCACTGCCTGCCGAGAAGAGCAACCTACTGCTCATTTTGGGGACTTTTTATATTACTTCACCAAAATGGAATCCAAATGCATAGATCAACAGTTCCTGAGTTACATAAAGCATATGGGAGTCAACCATGCCCAAAGGAAGTGAAAAATATGGAAAGAAGACATTCCCTAGTCAGCCTTTTCTCTCATCACCCTTAAACACTTTCCATGAGGTTAGTATAATTATGCCTTTACCTTGTCTTAAAGTGTTGGCAAAGCTTGATTTTTGAAGAAGTTTTCGCGTGAAGTGATGAAGAACAAGTGTGGGGTAGACTTAGCTAGAAAATTGTATGAAAAATATATATGTGTCGTGCCTAGTAGAAAGAAAAAGAAAATAAGAAAAACAGATAGAAAAAGAAAAGAAAAGAAAGGAAAAATTTTATAAAGTGCGAAAGAAAAGAAATACATAGGCACGGTTCCTTTAAAAAAATTGCTAAGTCTAGCTAGTCTTGTAAAATGCTGTGAATTTAGAGTTTTGTATGTATTTGAACGCTTATCATTGTTATATTTAGCCTTTGTTCATATTCACAATGTTTTGGGGAAGCAAAGAATGAATAATGGGTCCAACAAGATGAAATTTGGCCATTGGCGAGAAGACATAAGGAGAGTCGAGCTTTGCTACGTTGTAGAGACATTTTAAGCCTCCTTATCCTAAATTTCGAATACCTTAAGCCGAGCCCCATTACATTCCCTTTCAAAAGATCTTTTCATGATTCTTAAAATAGGATAACTTTGATTTGTGGAGTCTTTCTGAAGAGTAAACATATGGTTTTGGTCATTGGTGCACATAGTTGTTACATGAGGTTTTCCATAAAAATTTCACAAAGAGCTTTCGTTTTCATGACTTATGCACGATATTTTTCGTGATCATTATCCTTCTCTTGCATATACTTATGTGTGAATAGCCATGTCTTGAGTGAAAAGAAGAGAGTATGGCTAGTGAGGAGGATTGAACTAGTCTTACATGTTTCCATGCTTTTCATGGAACTTGGAATTTTCGTGATTAGCATTCTCATGCATCAACTTGAAAGCTATGTGTTCATACTTAAAGAGCACCAAACAGAAGGTCACTGCCCTGCCGAGAAGAGCAACCTACTGCCCATTTTGGAGACTTTTTGTATTTCTTCACCAAAATGGAATCCAAATGCATAGATCAACAGTTTCTGATTTACATAAAGCATATGGGAGTCAACCATGCCAAAAGAAAGTGAAAAATATGGAAAGAAGACATTCCCTAGTCCAAGCAGGAAAGCTGCCGATTCTAGAAGGATGTTGTCCCGGGTGAGCTAGGAAAGCTTGCAGCCGATTCATTGGACTTTGGTCCATCAAGAAAGTGTTGCTAATCCATTAAGGAGTCCATGAAGGCTGTGATCCATGAAGAATTCGGACAAGAAGATCTAGAAGCTTCAAGAGTGGCCGGTAAGAAACCAAAACCAATTCGGATTAGGATTTGCAATTCCTAAACCCTACCGACTTTGTCCAAGCTTTCTCCTATATATAGAGGCTGAATTCCACATAGAAAAATTATCTCATCTTAAGCACAACTACTAGCCTAAAGCTTTACCAAGTCTCTCAAACACCAAACAGAAAATACTTAGCCAAAAACCCTTCCACCACTTTCCATAAATTCTGAACCTCACCTATACCTTCTGCCGTACATCTCCAAGCTTCGCATCTTCAAGGTTTCTAAAGTGTGATTCTTCCATTCAATGGCTCTTGTATGCTTTTATGTTTGTGTGATTTGTATGAACTTGTTTCGTTTCTTGGTTTTTGTTAAACTTTTGTATGAACTCGTTTTGATGTTTATGTAATAGTTTTCCGAACTTAACTTGTAATTTTCGTTTGTATAGATAATTAGGACAGTGGTATTAGATGCATGTTTAGAACTTAAATCGGTTAGTAATCTAAGGTGAGGGCATGAAAATCGGTACTTAGTGTCGTCTTTGAATGAATCTAGGTACTAGGTTTAATCGACTAGAGTAATAGCAAACTAGATGAAGATGACTGTCTCTGTGATTTGTGTTGCTCACTTAGGACTATTAAACTTATGTTTCTGCTAGAACCCGGGAGGACTCACAGAAGCACAATAATAAAGCTATAAACAGACACGGGCAAGTATAGTGATTCACCGTGCCATCGGAGGGCACCGCTACGTCCACTTGGAATATAGTATGATCGGCCAATAAGCCATCGGGTGGTTACATACCAAGAGTAGCAAGTATCCAAGATCCCTAACTCTAAAGGGGAAGCCTTCTATTTATAAGGAAGGAGGCTTCCCACCTCTACTACATCTCCAATGTGGGATGCAAACATACTATTACATATTTCCCTACTCTGGAGACTACTTCAGCTGCCCGGTGGCACGCCTTCCGAGTGCGGTTCCGGTGATGTGGAACAATGGAGATGTAGTCGGGGTGCTGGTCTACCCGATGGATGCCGGAAGTACGACCTATGTCGCCGGTTGCATGGTCCACGAGGTCACCGAATATGCTTGGCGGTGCACCCATATATGGCCCCAACAAGTCCCCCAAGTTCTCGAGTAAGAGTGCAATCTTACTTGGGGAATTAATCATCATGTGCCGCCAAGCGTAGGTAGTGACCGAGTCACCCCTACTACCACCAGTCCCCCAAGTCCCTAAGTGAGATTGGACTCTTACCGGGCGTTCGAATGCCGAGTCCCACCCCTCCGCTCGAGTAGTACTGATGTGTTCCCAGTAATAGTCCCCGAAGTCCGTGTTGGAGATTTGACTTGGCCGGGAGTGATGTTTCCTTGCTAGGGACCTCCGTGTTTAGTCTTGCTTGGGGGTGTACTGAGGTGCCGGGTTCTGATCCGCACTGTCTGTGTAATATTTCCTGGAGGCAAGCTGATTGGATCATTGGGTTCCGGAATGGCGGTGGGTGCCCAGGGAGGATCCGGGTTTGACCGGGCCTGACTCGTTGAAGCTTGATCGGGCAGAGCCGCTGCTGAACAGAGCTGGGCCTGTTGAATCTGGGGTGACCCGCTGGCTGAGGTGATTGCTGAACAAGACCGGGCCTGCTGAATCTGGGGTGACCCGCTAGCTGAGGTGAACCGCTGGCCCGCTAGCCGAGTTGACTGCTGAACAAGACCGGGCCGGAGGGTGAGCTGATAGACTGAGCAGCCGAGCTCACGAGGCCGGAGGTGAGGTGCTAGCGTGAGCTGTGGTGCAGGGGTCGAGGCTCTGGCGCAGCGTTGCTGAACCGGGGTGCCCAGAGAAGATTCGCCCCGAGGTTGACCCGTTAGAGACCTTGACCCGCTGACCATGATTGGGCTCATACTGTCAGTTGGGATAACTCGGTTGGTGCAACCGGTTATGCCCTAGGAAAGTGAGCGGTAAGCTGGTACCGGCTCGATGGATGGAATGCGCAACCGTTAGTTGGAATGCACTTGGATTACCGTTGGAATACCTTTCACCGATGGAATGTCTGTTACCGTTGGAATGCCTTTGGAATACCGTTGGAATGCCTTTTACCGATGGAATGCCTGTTACCGTTGGAATGCCTTTGGAATACCGTTGGAATGCCTTTTACCGATGGAATACCGTACCGTTGGAATGCCTTTTACCGATGGAATGCCTGTTACCGTTGGCGTGCAATACCGAAATGCAGTATATATTTCGCTTCCAATAAGTTCCCCAACTCGAAAAGGAACTCGGCCGGGAGTTCGAGTATTCCCGTTTGTTCGTGGTGGGGTGTTGCGGTCATGTTATAGCATCGGTCAACATCCGCTCATTCTTCCCAGCCTTAACGTTATGGGCGTGGGGTGCAGGGTTTCTAGCCTGCAGGGAGATTTGTTCTGTGTTAGAGAAACAATCTGCTCGGTGGGGTGGCGTAGAGATAACAAGTCTCCCATGGATCCCCAATTTTTTTACAGCTTGGTGTTCTAGCCTGCTGGAAGAGTTTGCATGTGTTAGAGGAAAAATCACCCGGGTTTATAAAGCCCATGTGTTTGAAGCCTTAAGTTGTTGCTGGCTTGTCCGTGCCCGTAGGCGCGAACGTGGTGATTAAACCAATAGAATGCCTTAGAGCCGGTTGAATGCTGCTTAACCGGTGGAATGCCTGTGAACCGGTGGAATGCTGATGGTACCGAAAGCCCGGAGGCTTGTCCGTAGGGATATTTCGATTTTTCAACCGGTTTATTCCGTAGGAATATGCGTGAGAACTTCGTGCCGGACTGACCGGTGAAGTTCCGCAGGCGCTGGACTAAAATGGAATGCGTGCACTGAAATGCAATGCATACTGATATGCGTGCACTGTAGTGCGATGCATACTGACATGCAATGCATTGTAATGTCACGCACTGAAATGCGTGCACCATAGTGCGATGCTTTATAATGCGATGCATACTGATATGCGATGCATTGTAATGCCCTGCACTGAAATGCGTGCACCATAGTGCGATGCATTGTAATGTCATGCACTGAAATACGTGCAGCGTAGTACGATGTATTGTAATGCGATGCATACTGATATGATCGTGCAATGCTGAAATGATTGACCGATGCATAATGATATGATCGTGCAGTATGTTGTTTATACAAAGACCCTGTTGTTATGCACCAGCAAGCTATAATTGTACCGTTCGAGCAGGTAATTATGCGCATATGTATCGTATGTTACCAACATGTTATGCACAGGTGAAACATGTGTTGAGTGGTGAAAAGAGTACTTATCTTTGGAGAAAGCAGTCGGGTGTTTGAATAGCCTGCGGAAATGGTTCCCGGGTTGCCCGGTGCTCGCCCAGGCACATAATGGGTGTAATGAGCAGATTGGTGACCCGTTGGGCCCGTTGACCGGGTCATGGACATCCCGCCCTCCGCGCTGGTGATGCTGACCGGCCGGTCATCTGGTGAGAACTTGGCGAAACGGCTCAAGTTGACCAGTGGTGCGACGAGTCCTGCTAGGGTAGAGCCGCTGCTGCTTCAAGTTATGTCGGTCAGCAGAGTAGCCCCGCTCCGGTGGAGGAACAGAGGAGGGGAGGTCCGGAGAGTCCCTTCGTCCAGAACCTGGTGGAGGATGTGGCTGGCCTTGGTCTGGATAGGCCTGGGGCCGCTGGAGCCCTGTCAGGGGAGAGTCGTCAGAAGAGCAAGGAGTTGGTCCTCCGGGTAAGAATTGTTTGGTGCTACGGTACCGCTCATAAAACTTCTGCAGGGTTTCGTTATTTTTTGTTGTTGTTTAATCGGCTCCTTGTCGTTCTGTAGCTGTTGTACAATCTGTACTAGCCGGACCCAAGTGAGGAGCTGCCGGAACTGAAGAGGCAGGTGGCCATTCTGACCGGAACCTGTGAGCGCCTGGAGGCTGAGAAGTCCAGGCTTGAGCGGGAGAAGGTCGGATTGGAGGAGAGGGCTAAGAGGTGAGGTGGCCAAGCTAGAGGGCCAGGTCCGGAGCCTCGAGGAGGAGAAGGAGCGGGCTGAGGAGGAGAGGGCCGAGCTAGAGGCCAAAGTGGATGAGCTCCAGGTGGAAGCTGCCGCTGTGTGTGCCGCCACCGCCGCTGCGGCTGGAGAAGAAGACCCAGAGCTTTTCCAGTGGGTTATCTAGAAATATCACGATAGTGATTAGTTTCTTGAGCTCTTGGAGAAGGGTAGGGAGTCGGGTATCACTGATGCCTACATGGAGTGGGAAGAGAAGGGATACATGATGACCTCGCAAATGCCGAAGGCGCGGGCCGATGATGATGCTGATGGGCAGCCGGCAGAGGACGGGCAGCCGGAAGGGGAAGGCGGACTTCAGCCATCTGAACCCATTAGGAGGGATGCGGCGGTTCCATCTGAGGAAGTCGGTGGACAGGCTAGGCCGGCTAGGGAGGAAGACGTGGCTCCTTAGGATTTCTGCTTCTGTTTCTTTCTTCTTTCTGTTTCTCTCTTGCATCACTTCTCTGCTCTGCTTTCGTCTCCTTACCGGAGAGGAGAACGGCCGGAAAGGGGGGATGCGGCGCGCGGCTAGGAGCCGAACCGGAGAGGAGGGGTCGTCCGAGCTGGAGAGGGGGGGGGGGGTCGTCTGTGCTGGAGAGGAGCCACCGGCACCCGGAGAAGAAAAACAGGCCTTCTCGGTGCCCGCAAGTACCGAGAGAGAAAAGAAGAACCCGACGCGTGCAGTCCTCCAACTAGGGTCACCTAGAGGTGATTTTGGGCCACCGGTCACCGGGAGGTGACTTCGGGCCACTGAAGGCTGCAGGTCACCGGAGGCACCACGAAGTTGGAACTACCTGCTCCGCTGGCTTGCTTGGACCGGGTGGTTTTCTCTCTCGTTCTTGCTCTCGGATGGCCCGGCCGTTGCCCATAGAAAATTCCAAAGTTGGCACCGAGTTTGATCTTCACCATGGCCCCAGGTGCCAAGCTCGGGCTGGACCTAGTGACTGAACTGGGCGGTGGTCATGGTCCAGCAGGACGAGGGCCTTGAGGCTGCCTTCTCGACATGCTGACCTTAACCGGGCGGTCCGTCGGACCCAACGGGACAAGGAGGCGCTCACTAGATGCCACCAACGTGCGAACCCAGACGAGTTCCCTGGTGCTTCACCCAGCCGCCGCCGCAGGAGGCCTCGAATCCCCGCGCCCTAGAGTTGACCAGCCCCGCCATGCCACCCTCCTTCGAGCACCACCTGAGGCACAGAAACGCGGCAGCCGGCTTCAAAGTTTATTCTGCCGGTTTGACTGTCTTGGCCGGGTATCTTTGACTTCTTGCTTGACCGGGCCGACCCATTGGCCGATTGGACTGGCCTGCTAACCCAGGCGAAAAAAATGCTGGCCTATTAATTATCTGGACCTATTGTCCGAGCAGCTTGCTGGTTAGAACAACATAACCTTTTGTAACAATTCCTACAAACGGCGCCAATTGTTTCTGCTATAATCTGGGAGGACTCACAGAAGCACAATAATAAAGCTATAAACAGACACGGGCAAGTATAGTGGTTCACCGTGCCATTGGAGGGCACGGCTACGTCCACTTGGAATATAGTATGATCGGCCAATAAGCCATCGGGTGGTTACATGCCAAGAGTAGCAAGTATCCAAGATCCCTAACTCTAAGGGGGAAGCCTTCTATTTATAAGGAAGGAGGCTTCCCACCTCTACTACATCTCCAATGTGGGATGCAAACATACTATTACATATTTCCCTACTCTGGAGGCTACTTCAGCTGCCCGGTGGCACGCCTTCCGAGTGCGGTTCCGGTGATGTGGAACAATGGAGATGTAGTCGGGGTGCTGGTCTACCCGATGGATGCCGGAAGTAGGACCTATGGCGCCAGTTGCACGGTCCACGAGGTCGCCGAATATGCTTGGCGGTGCACCATATATGTCCATAACACTTTAGAACTTGCATGTTAAATAAGATGATTGACAACCTTACTTGTTTACATGTCTTCGATTTTAGACTCTTGTGCTTCAATGTTATTTGTTGGAAAAAGGTAGCATAAATTTTAGGATCCATAACGAAAGTTCGGTCTTAAAAACATTAGAGGTCTAATAACTAGGTACATAGCGGAAGCTCTAGTTATGGTCGAAACTGAATTAAGTCTACATCGTGTCAAATACTTGTTCCTTACTTTCTTGCATGCGTGTCTTACTTGTTAAAGAGTCTTATGTGCTAAATGCTTTTTGTGAAAGATGATGATTACTTGTATATAGTAGTTTTACGTTTTATTTCGTGTCTAGGTTTAGAAGGCAGCTTGCTGCCGAACCTTATCTTAAATCCCATATGTTTTCATTTCAATGTTTGTAAATATGTGTATTGTGTGTGAATATGTGTTTCTAACCTTTTACATGTTAGGTACCCTTAACCCCGGACGGAAGGATCCCTATTTATCATATGCTACTAACGGTTTACAGGGTTTATTATTGCGTGTGTTGTCACCCCGGTTATGGCACTCGTCAATTTTTGGCGCCGTTGCCGGGGATTATAAAAGCTTGATGTGTTTAAAGTGTTATTGTTTTGTAAATTCGTCAAATTCTATAAATTGTGTTGTAAATTTTTTGTTGGAAGTTTTGTTGTAAAGTAGAAATATGCTTCGGCATGTAGAGTTTAAAATATCAAATATTGCATGATGTATGTCGAATGTATGCTTGTAATATCTTAGTTAAATTGCTAGGAAGTTTTAAGGTTTATTTGTGTTTGATTTGTTTTGAGTTTCGAGGGGAAGAGGAATAGGCAAGATCGCTTTTCTTAATATTAACTTTAACCCTTCATGTTATCTTTCGAGGTCTCATGAGATTGAGGGCGGCTTTTATTGACACTTGTAGAAACTGTCAACACAAGTGTTCTCAACTGAATAAGGGGCAAAAGGTTCACCTATTAGTGTGTGTTGTCCCGACTTAGTCTCAAAGGTTTGTCAAAATTAGATCTCAGAGGCCCACAGATTGTTCTCTCTTTGAGGGGCGATAGGGGACTTGTCCTCCGTGGTTACCAACAAATGAGTCTTGCCTTGAGCTACTTTCGGATGACACCCTAGACAATGTAACCTAGGCCGCACGTCCACCAAGCTTCAAAACTGGAGATAGATTCGGCAAAAGTGAGCTTTGAAGCTTAAAAGAAAACGTTTTGTGGTTCAAACTTTCGAGGTATATCGGAATAAGCATGATACTACCTTGAACTGTTTCAGCTCATTGCACTGTTATCTCCTCTGCTCCATGTACCTTGAGAGTTAGAACAAATTAAAAAGCAATTAGACTTAGAAATATTTAACATCACCATAAAATTTCTTGTAATTCACTCTTTGTGTCGTGTATATCTCTTCTTTGCCGTGTGTTTATAGCTTGAAATTGTTTGAAATATGTTTGAAATTGCCAATGCCGTGGCTTGAAAATCAATTGTATATTCTTGCTTTTTATTTTGTCTTCAATGATTCTAACTTGCTGCTCGTTGAAACTACTCAGGATAATGCATGTCCCAATCTAATCTTTAGACAAGAGATAATCGAGGACGCTTTCAACGAATCAACAAAGAACTCACCATCGCCATAGCTATGCCATTACCCCCATCCGAAACATCATCAAGCTCGGCATCATCACCATCACCACCATCTAGTCCGAGATCACCTTCTCTCGTAACTTCATCGTTTGAGCTTGACATTGAGGGACCCGAATTTGAGATACTTGCCGAGCCTAGCATTCAAGAAGAGTTTGATTTTACCTTTGTCGAACTACGAATCATGACTTCGATCCGTGCTCAAAATGGACATTAAACCGCACCCGCGAATATTACTTTCCCTGCTTGTGCAACTGGCAAGTAAAGTGATTTTGAGTTGAAGAGTGGATTTCTCCACCAACTTAGGCCATTCCATGGACTTGCAGGAGAGGATCCAAACAAGAATTTGCAATGGTTCAACTTCACAACCGATAGCATGTGTCCTACTAATGCCGATATGCAAATCTTCAAGATGAAGGAATTTCCGTTTTCACTTGAGGATCAAGCCAAGGAGTGGCTCTTTGAGGTGTCAACCTGTCGTATCACATCGTGGGAGACGATGGTGAATGAGTTCTTGCTCAAGTATTATCCAGCATATCGTATCACGGATTTGAGGAAATAAATCACGAGCATTCGACAAGGAGGTGATGAGACATTTTTTGATTATCATATAAGGTATAAGGACCTCGTCGCTTCATGCCCTTCTTATGGCATTCGAGAGAGGTTCTTGTTGCAATACTTTTATGAAGGCTGCTCATGGAGAGAGTTTCTTGATTCGGCGGCTCAAGGTTTATTTTTGGAGATGGATCCCGCACCGGCCAAAGCTTTATTAGGAGTCCAAGCATTGAATAGTCAACAATTTGGCATGTCGCGAGACAATGCCTTGAAGCATAAGGTGAATGAGACTTCATCGAATTCAGCATTGGAGAGCAAAGTTGATAAGCTATCGGATATGGTAGCAAGTCTCATGCGAGGGAAGAGAGCTCAAGTGTGCGGAGTGTGCACGGAAAACCATGCAACTGATCAATGTCCTCAAGTGTTGAGTGAGGGATATGAGTAGGCCAATGCAATTGGCTTTTAAGGAGGACAAAAGTATTGTTTCTGTCTGAATCCGTAGATACTCGTGGATCTTGGTGTGATTACTGCCTGCAAACCCTGCTAACTAAGAGAATACCGGGCGGGGCCGGTCTATTTCGCTCCGATGCATAAGTCAGTATAGTTGGAATAAACTGATAACTTAAGCGAGAATGAGAAGTTGAAGTATTGATTACCTATTAATGAAGGCAGTTGGGACCCATATATAGGCTGCCGAGTGTGAGGACTGACCTCACCCTTCGATGTGGGACTGGTCCCCTTCTGCACATATTATTGTACTGTTTCGGCCCCTGTTTGGGGAGCTGCCATCCCCGGTTCCCGGGCCCAGGTCACAGGTATGACCTGCCCGAGCGCTGGTGCAGGTGTTCATGCTTTAGCCCCGGGCCTTGGGCCGGGTCCAGGAGTCCTGACTGCGGGTTTGGAGGCCTGGGTAGCCTCTCTATGGCTACTGTCAACAAGTCCCCCAAGTTTTCTAAATATCTTCCTTTATAGGCCCACAGACCCGCTGGGGCACTTACCCACCGGTACCCTAGCCCCCTAAGTCTGCGTTTAAGATTGGGCTTGGCCGAGCGTTCGAATAAACCTGTTATAATGATGCATAATGTGATGAGTGCATGGTTATGATGTTGATGCTGACAGTTGCATATGGGTACAAGATGTAGTACGTGAGATGTTAATGTGGCGTTGAAATCCGCCATGCTATATTCCGGAAAAATCCGGTGAAGATAGCGAATGGGATGATGTGACGTTGAAATCCACCGTGCTATGTTCTAGGAAAACCCGGTGAAGATATAGTTAATGGGATGATGTGACATTGAAATCCGCAATGCTGTGTTCCGGGAAAACCCGGTGGATATAGCGAATGGGATGACTGAGTCCCCCAAGTTAAGAACGGTAGCCACAGTAGTCGGTGAGTGCCTTTGAACTGTTTGAAGAGGTCACCCAGTACCAGCGGGAAACATGCCCTGTGTTATAGAAGTTCCCGATGGGTGGCGTGGCCCGGAGTGATCCTATACAGCCGTCCCCACGTGTTTCACAAGTTCTTGTTCTTACAGGCATATAGGATGTGCATGATTTTTAGCCTGCGGGAAGAGTTATCCTGTATTAGAGGATCAAGTCTCCCTGGGTGAAGCGGTCCCGTGTTGGTACCGGAGACATCTCTGATCGTTTCATACCCTTTGGCCGTACAGGAGTGAGGTATGTGCAGGAATTTTAGCATGCGGGAAGAGTTGTCATGTATGAGAGGATCAAGTCTCCAGGTGGGTGGCGTGGCCCGGAGTAGTCCTTGGTAGCCGTCCCAATGTACCTGCATTTGTTCCTGCAGGTGGGATGTATGTGCAGGGTTTTTAGCCTGCGAGAAGAGTTGTCCTGTGTTAGAGGATCAAGTCTTCCAAGTTTATAAAGCCTAGTGGTATATTGGATCTGTTAGGTCGTACACGGCTGTCCGTAGGAATGTCTCGGTGTACACTAGCCTTAGCGATCTTTACGTGTCGGCTCCCTCAAATTCCAATATCTGGTGGAATCTGGTGGGAGAACGGTCTGGCTTGCTCGTGGAAGCGCGCACTTGTGAGCGGTCTTGCTACCTTCCTCTCGCTGGCTTCCATCTGGGCCTTTATGTCTGATACCGAGGTGGATAGCGTTTGGAGTGCCTCGGCAGTTGAACCGGCCTCCCTATGTGATGACGTACTGGCTCGTTACGGGAGTGGGGGGGTTTCCGGAGCTCTTCATGGTTTCCGGGAAGAGCTCTATCGGGACATGCACGATCTTTTGCCTCCCGGTGAGTTGTCCCACCTCCAGATACTGGAACTTGACTCCTTCCCTCGGCGCTTCCAGTGCTTTTGCTAGTGTGGCGTTTTGCAGTCGCCCTTTTTCCAAGGCCGCCAACAGCGTGGTGTTCACTGCTTCCATCTTCTGTTACCGGGCTTCAGCGCTTATTCGGTCCTGATTGCCCCCTTCTCGCAACCGCGTGACTTCCGCTTTCATCCTTTCTATCTCTCCCGCCATGTCGCCCTGGTCGGAGTCTGCGGCAGTCCCCGGATCTCTACGACTGATGGCTTCATTTAAAAAAGGGACCCAAGCCCGACGTACTTCTCCTGGTCTTCCCTCTCCTGGTCTTCCCTCTCGGGTTTCTGGCTCCGTTCTTCCGGCCATACCTGTTCGAACGTGACTTTTATGTAAAACTCTTCCCGTAGACTCACATATACTGGTGGATCTTGGTCTGATTCTTGCCTGCAAACCTGCTAACTAAGAGAATACCAGGCGGGGCCGGTCTATTCCGCTCTGATGCCTAAGTCAGTATAGTTGGAATAAACTGATAACTTAAGCGGGAATGAGTAGTTGAAGTATTGATTACCTATTAATGAGGGCAGTTGGGACCCATATATAAGTTGTCGGGTGTGAGGACTGGTCTCACCCTTCGATGTGGGACTGGCCCCCTTCTGCACATATTACTGTACTATGTTGACCCCTGTTTGGGGAGCTGCCATCCCCGGTTCCCTGGCCCAGGTCACAGGTAAGACCTGCCCGGGCACTGGTGCAGGTGTTCATGCTTTGGCCCCGGGCCCTGGGCCGGGTCCAGGAGTCCTGGCTGCGGGTCTGGGGGCCTGCGTAGCCTCTCTATGGCTACTGTCAACAAGTATAATCCTTACTCAAACACTTACAATCCGGAATTTCGTGATCACCCAAACTTTGACAATGTTCAAAGGCCAGCAAATGCAACCCCATATCAACCGAGGGCACCTTTTGTGCCGAGACAACCCTTTCAGCCGAACCAAGGAGGGCCGAACCAAGCCATATCGTTTCAACCTATGCCAAACCAAGCTCAAAATGCACCAAGCAACCCCAACTATGATGCATTGATCCAATCTCTTTCGAGTGCTACTCAAGTATTGCTCGCGGGACAATAAACGCACTCTAAGGACATAGCCGAGTTAAAGACTCAAATGGGGCAAGTCGTGGACTTCATGGGAAATTTCACTGAGCAAGGGAAGTTACCGGGAGGAGTTACTAAAAATCCGGGCCATGAACATGTCAAGGTCATCACAACTCGTAGTGGAAGAGTGTTGGAAGAGCCCCGAGCAAGAATTCCAAAGAAGGTGACTTTCGACAGAATTTTGGAGGAAGAAGAAGCTGCCGATGCCGAGTGCCAGCTTGCCGATGCCACTGCCGACGCTGCACAGCCGAGTGCTGCCGAGAGGGCTGCAACCGAGAGAGCTTCCAAGAAAGAGAGGTTGGAGGCTTTGAAGAGAAATGACATGGAGAAGGATCCCGCAACTTCATTGAAAGAGAGTATACCGATCCAAGCACCCAAGGGAGGCGTGCCAAACACTTGCATACCCTTTCCTTCACGTTTTGCTAAGTCTAAGAAGTACAAGTCCGATGAAGAAGTGTTGGATATTTTCGGAAAGTGGAAGTAAACATCCCTTTGTTAGAGTGTATAAGGCAAGTGCCTAAGTATGCAAAGTTCCTCAAAGAGCTTTGCACGACAAGGAGACATACAAGGGAGACACGTGTGGTAACTATGAGCGAGACGGTGTCGGCCGTTATTCAAAGAAAATTGCCACCAAAGATGAAGGATTCGGGAAGCTTCAACATGCCATGTGTGATCGGCAACACTCGTTTCGACGATGTCATGCTAGACTTGGGAGCATCGATCAATGTCATGCCTCTCAATGTGTACCAAACGATGAGTATAGGGCCTCTTAAGAAGGACAATGTCATCATACAACTTGCAGATCGCTCAAGCAAGTATCTGGAAGGTTATGTCGAGGACGTGCTTGTGCAAGTTAATCACCTTATCTTTCCGACCGATTTTTATGTTGTGGAGATGGAAAATTCACCGGTTAATAGCACTCAATTGCTATTAGGCCGGCCATTCATGCGCACAGCAAGAACAAAGATTGATGTTGCCGAAGGCAACTTGACAATGGAGTTTGATGATGAGGTGATTAAGTTCAACATTTTCGATGCCATGAAGTATCCGGTTGTCAAAGAAGAGGAATGCCGAGCTATTGAGGTTATTGAGGAGGTCGAGCGAGTTATGTCGACCTCACTCGATGCATAGCAACTAGCTATTGAGCAAGGGGTCGGTTTTGACAAGGAGGGAGAACGGATTATTGAAGAAAAGAGAGAGAAGCTCGAGCCGAGCCTAAGGGAAGTGGTTAACAAGCTAGAAGCTGCCCCACGGTTTGAGAGACATAGTCCGTTCTTGTCAATTTCAAGTGCCACAAACAAATTTCGTCCAAGTGTGGAAGAAGTCTCAAAGTTAGAACTAAAAGAACTCCCTAGTCATTTGAAGTATGTTTATCTTGGAGAAGAAGATACTTTACCGGTTATTGTTTCTTCAAAGCTTAGTGAGAAGCAAGAAGTTAATTTGATAAGTGGGTTTAAGAAGTATAAAACCTCCATAGGATGGACCTTGGCGGATATTAAGGGAATAAGTCCAACAAGGATGCGAAACCAACTAGAGAGGGGCAACGCCGATTGCACCCTCCAATGATGAAGGTTGTCAAAGACGAGGTGATTAAGTTACTCGATTGTGGAGTCATCTATCCAATTTCGGATAGTCGATGGGTCTCACCCGTGCAAGTAGTCCCAAAGAAGAGTGGTGTAACAGTTGTAAATAATGAGAAAAATGAGAATGTACCTCAAAGACTTGTGACCGGCCATAGGATGTGTATCGACTATAGAAAGCTCAATGCGACAACAAGGAAGGATCACATGCCTTTGCCGTTCATAGATCAAATGCTTGAAAGATTAGCCGGCCATGAGTTCTATCGCTTCTTAGATGGCTATAGTGGCTACAACTAAATCGCCATACACCCGGAGGATCAAGAAAAGACTACTGATGTGAGCCTAAGCTCGCACACAATAATAAACCCTACAAAAGATCGTTAGTAGTATAAGCAAGTAGGGATCGTTCTAAGCCGGGGATTAAGGGTACCTGAAATATGAGAATGTTAGCACAATTTATTCACATATATATATGCATATTCACACGAGTTCAACATGGGGGATTTGATATGAGGTTCGGCAGCAAGGGCTGCCTCTATATCTAAGACACGAAAATAAACCTAAACTACTATATACAAGTGATCATCATCTCTCACAAAACATTTAGCACCAAAGACTCTTTAACATATAAACTCACATGCAAGAAAGTAAGTAACAAGTACCAACATGCTTAAGTTCAAAATTAGTTCCAACTACAACTTAGTTGTAAACCTCTCAAGTTTTAAGACCGAACTTTTGGTTATGGGCCCTAAAGTTATGTTAATCCTTTTGAGACTTAACAATTGTGCGCAATGGTGTAAATTGGAGACATGCAAAACAAGTAAGGTTGTCAATCATCTTATTTTAAACATGCAAGTATCTAAAGTATTAAACCCTAAGTGAGCAACACAAATCAGAGCGACCTTTTGAGTATGGCAACGTTCGTAATTACTCTAGCTGATTAAACCTAGCACCTAGATCAATGTTCAAGACAACACTAAGTACCGATTTTCATGCCCAATCCTTAGATACTAACTAATTAAGAACCTAAAACATGCATCTATACCACTGTCCTAATTATCTACACTACCGGAAAAGGGGTTATAGCCGACGATATGGGAAAACACGGCCGACGAAACAGTACTTCGTCGGCTATAAGTAATTATAGCCGACGAATTACTATTTCGTCGGCCACATCGTCGGCTATAATATTATAGCCGACGACTGCCGACAACTCGTCGGCTATAATATTATAGCCGACGACTGCCGACAACTCGTCGGCTATAACTATAGCCGACGAAACGTTTTTGGTTATAGCCGACGAGGATGGTATTCGTCGGCTATAAGAGTTATAGCCGACGAAAAGTTTTTGGTTATAGCCGACGAGGAGGGTATTCGTCGGCTATAACTCTTATATCAGATCCATTCTGCAGCAGCGAGCTCATTCGTCGAAAACATTTCGAAAACGCTCTGAAATCGTCCAAAACCTCGGCCATAAGCTTGAAAGGTACGTATATTGCTGTGTGTGTTGATTTAGTTGGTTATATGCAGAGGTGTGTTAATTTAGAGTTTAATTAGAATAAATGTGTGATTAATTTGATATATATATATATATATATATATATATGTGTGTGTTGAGATGAGATTATTAATGGGTAATTGATATATATGTTGGTTAGATAGAATTGAAGTTTTGTTGAAGATTAGTGATTGATTGTTGATTTATAGGTGATTTTAGATGAATTTGATGAAAAAATGTATATATATATTAATTAATTTAATTGTAATTAAAAATATATTGTTGGTATACATAAAAAATACATTGTGTTTAATTAATTAGGGAGATTGACGATGTTTTAATTAATTTAGGGATGCATGTGTGTATATATATATATATATATATATATATATATATATATATATGTGTGTGTGTGTGTGTGTAATTAATGATGAATTTTTTAATTAATTAGTACGTACGTACGTACGTAGTACGTGCATATATACATATCTATATATAGCTATATTTATTTCTTGAATTTACAGGATGGACAAGAGTTGGATTACCCTTGGAAGATGGGATCAGGCGTATCATGATGGAGTTAGGAGTTTCCTGGATTTTGTGATGGCTAACTGTGGAGACACTACACTTCATTATTGTCCGTGTAAAAAGTGCAAGTGTGCCACTCCACGACACCGGTTTTCCATAGAGACAGTGGAGCAACACCTGGCTAGATATGGATTTTGGGTCTTATACACTAATTGGATTTATCACGGTGAACCAGAGTTTGCGGGTCGTCATGATCATGGACAATTTGCCGAGAGAGGGAGTTCCTCCAATGATCCAACAACGAACTGGATCAACGATATGTTTCCTCGTGAGAGCGGTGTCTTTGAGGAAGCACCAGATGTGCAACTCCCTCCTCCGGAGATGGAGTGTTTCCCTGATATTGAGCCACTCGAGCCATTACCCCGATCTCCGGTCAACACAAGTGGTATGGAAAAGTACAACAACCTGATCGCATTGCAACAGACTCCGTTGTACCCCGGATGCAGTAAGACTGTCCTTGAATCTGTCATGGGAGTGATGAAGATCAAAACGGAGAACAAAGGCACTGTCAAATCGGTTGATGATTGGCTTCGGCTATGGGGTGGGGCGATGCCCCCCGGACATCGGCTTCCTACCAGTCATCATAAGGTGCGACATATCCTTAAAGATCTCGGTCTTTCCTACATCAAGATTCATGCATGCAGATACGATTGCGTTCTGTTTTACGGGGAAGGACTTGTCGATCTTGAATACTGCCCAGTATGCAATACAGAGCGGTATAAGTTCACTCCTAAAGGGAACAAGAAAGCTGTGAAGATACTTCGGTACTTCCCGCTGATTGATAGGCTTGAGCGGTTGTTCATGTGTGCTTTCACGGCCAAAGCTATGAGATGGTGGGCTGAGAGGAATGTGCCTGACGATGACACCCTTAGACATCCCGCCGACGGAGAGGCTTGGAAGAAGAATGTGTTGGAGTTTCCTGAATTTGCATCAGAGGTTCGAAATGTTTGGCTAGGGCTATCATCCGACGGTTTCAACCCTTTTGGCAAGAAAGAGCTTCAGTACAGTGTGTGGCCAGTTATTTTGATTCCGTACAACTTTCCACCGTGGATGTGCATGAAGAAGGAATATAACATGCTCACATTGTTGATTCCAGGCCCAGGTTATCCGGGAAAGTGTCTCGATGTGTATTTGAGACCCGTAATTGAGGAGCTTCGGTACTTGAGTCTGAACGGCCACCTGGTCTACGACCGGTTCAAAAATGAGATGTTCCGGATGCATGCCATGCTTGTTGGCACGATCAGTGACTTTCCTGGGAGGGGTATGTTGTCGGGCAGCGTCACCAGGGGTTACAGGGCTTGTTCAGAGTGCATGACTGTTGATTGCTCCAGTCCTCATTGCAGCAAGATTGTCCAGATGCGTCACCGTCGTTGGCTTCCGCATGACCATCCATTTAGGGACGATGCACAGGCTTTTGATGGGACTGAAGAAAGGGGCTGGGCACCCGAGCAATGGACAGGAGAGGAAATATTGGCAGTGTTGAATGAGTATGACTTTGGTCCGCTTAGCAATCATCCCGATGTGTTGCGCACGATTCCAGAGAGGTCGGATCGGTATAGGTTCTGGTCACACAAGAGCATCTTATGGGAACTTCCTTATTGGGCCAGGTTGGCTACCAGATACTACCTGGATGTCATGCATATAGAGAAGAACGTGGGTGAAGCCGTGGTTGGCACAGTTTTGAATTGGGAGAAGAAAACAAAAGACACCCCCAAGGCACGCGTTGATCTGAGAAATATGGGACTGCGGGACCATTTGTGGTTGAGAGAGGGCAGGAGAAAAATGCCCCAAGCTCCTTACACCGTCACCAGGGACCAGAAACATGAAATCTTTGGATGGCTGAGTAATGTCAGGTAACTTTTTATTAATTAGGCATGTATTCCCTAAAGAATCCATCTGTTGTTGGACGACTATATATGCATGAAATCTAATTGTTGTTAATGGCTATGCAGGTATCCTTATGGCTATGCGGGTAACATAAGCAAGTGTGTTAACTACCGAGACAACAAGATGTACGGATTGAAGAGTCACGACTGCCATGTACTGCTTCAACGCCTCTTCCCTATTTTCATTCGAGCGTACTTGGACGATGAAGTGGTTGAGCCGTTGGTGGCGTTGTCAAGATTCTTCCAGAAGTTATGCGCTGGAGAAGTTAGAAAATCAGACCTCATGAGAAGGCATGAGGAAATCGTTTTTATCTTGTGCAAGTTCGAGAGGATATTTCCCCCAAACTTCTTTGACATCATGCCTCACCTGATGATCCATCTTTCCCAACAATTGTTGCTTACCGGTCCCGTACACAACACTTGGATGTATCCCATCGAAAGGTACATGTTATTCATAAATTTGATTTATACATGTTTTTAAATAAAAGTTGCATGCTCATGCACTTATTAACCTTGCAGACAACTTGGAGACTACAAGAAATATGTGCACAATAAATCTGCGCCTGAGGGGTGTATTGCTGAAGCTTACATTGCGCATGAGTGTGTAACGTACGCCAAGTTGTACTTGGGAGCGATGGAGGACCCCCCACAACATCCAAGTCGTGATGACCCCGAGTTCAACCTATCTATCGTCGCCAACTCTGTTGTACCATACG
Organism: Potentilla sterilis; assembly: GCA_963682095.1. Taxonomy (NCBI): domain Eukaryota; kingdom Viridiplantae; phylum Streptophyta; class Magnoliopsida; order Rosales; family Rosaceae; genus Potentilla; species Potentilla sterilis. Next base: position 15,100,400 of record OY821760.1, on the reverse strand, counting down.
GAAGCTTCAAGAAGAAGGGGGTGGACAAGTTGCCTGACCATGAGGTAGGGATTGCCCACTGGTGGGTTCTAATAAACTGTCCGGAGGTACAATATTGGAAACGAACCCATCTTCACTGCAAGGAAGTTCGCGGTGATGTCGAGTACCACAACACGACGTTTGCAGACTATTTTCCACAATGGGTAAGTGTATAAATATATATATTAGATGGCTTTCTTTTACAGTTCCCTATTCTTTAATCATAAACACACCAACTGATTTGAGTTATATTTTTCAGCTGATGCAAGTGGCTGAGAGGGGTGGTCATACAAATTACTCAGAGGAATTGAGGCTGTTGTCGATGAAGCCGATATCTTCCACAGTCCGCCCAATGTGTGATGTCAACGGCGTTAAGTATATATGTGAAGCTAGAGACGGGGAACGCAAAACACAGAATTGTGGGGTGATGGTCGATGGTGCAGAGGGGGGCGTGGATTTTTACGGTGTCCTACAGTCAGTTGTTGAACTCATTTATGGGAACCGCATGAAAGTCCACTTGTTCAAGTGTCGATGGTTTGATACTAGGCCGCACCGCATACGGATCGATCAGTACGGCATACTTTCGGTGAATACCGCCACTAGTGTGTATGAAGACGACCCCTTTGTTTTCGCCACAGCGGCCAAAAAGGTCTTTTATCTGGACGATCCATTGAACAAAGGCACGTGGAAGGTAGTTAACCATGTGTCTCAGCGAGACATATACAGTGCTACCACACTTGGTGTGAGCACAGAGTGTCAAGAAGCGACCGCATACCAAGAGCCGGACGCCGGCGACATTCCGGAATCCTCCACCATCCGCGATAATAATGTGACGCCGGGCAGAGTGGTTCGACTTCCTAGGGGTCAGGTGCCCATGTATGATGTTAATCCGAATCGTCTATATCAGGCAGACGATGACTCAGACGACGAGTACGAGCACCGGTTGCCAGATATGAACTACTATACTACGTCTGACTCAAGTGATGAGGATGATTCTGATTACCATCCTTAGTATACTCTTTATGTAGAATTTGTGTACGATGGTGCATGCATGTATGAATACTTTTTTCGTCCTTAATTACCGTTTTCCGAGTTTATGGGAAAATGTATTGAATTGTTTGTGCGATGTTCAGGAATTTATTTCAGGCCCTAAATGGCAAATTTTCGGAAAGATAAGCATTATAGCCGACGAAATGGACCATACTTCGTTTGACCGTACGGATCGAGCCTTTAACGTTGTCAGATGTAGTTGGAATTTTTTTCATACATGTATTTAATCTTAACGGTGATATCTGACGGTTGGAATAGATTTTCCAAACTTTTAGATTCGAAATCGGAACATATGCACTAATGTTCCTTAACTTGTTTACTAAGTGTTTAAGTGAATGTATAGTTTCAAATAGTTGCTATACGTAGACCCTTCAAATGCAAAAGTGTCGTGAAATAAGATACGACCGAAATATTGAAATACGTCTACGGTTGAAAAATGGGAAGATTCCGACAAAATCTGTGTGCCGAATGTTGCGGTTAGCTGTTTTTTACTCCCGTTTTCCTATGGGTAGCCTGACGGTCGGTAAATATTTTGAGGAAAATTTTTATACGATTAGTTGCGTCTCAGCGATCTGAAACTATTCTCTGTTGAAGGTCAGGCCAAAAAACGTCATCTAGACGGGCCAATTTCCGTTTTAAAGCGTTTAGATGTTTGACTTTACAGTTTGACCGTACGGATCGAGCCTTTAACGTTGTCAGATGTAGTTGGAATTTTTTTCATACATGTATTTAATCTTAACGGTGATATCTGACGGTTGGAATAGATTTTCCAAACTTTTAGATTCGAAATCGGAACATATGCACTAATGTTCCTTAACTTGTTTACTAAGTGTTTAAGTGAATGTATAGTTTCAAATAGTTGCTATACGTAGACCTTTCAAATGCAAAAGTGTCGTGAAATAAGATACGACCGAAATATTGAAATACGTCTACGGTTGAAAAATGGGAAGATTCCGACAAAATCTGTGTGCCGAATGTTGCGGTTAGCTGTTTTTTACTCCCGTTTTCCTATGGGTAGCCTGACGGTCGGTAAATATTTTGAGGAAAATTTTTATACGATTAGTTGCGTCTCATCGATCTGAAACTATTCTCTGTTGAAGGTCAGGCCAAAAAACGTCATCTAGACGGGCCAATTTCCGTTTTAAAGCGTTTAGAGGTTTGACTTTGTAGTTTGACTAAAGAATAGCCGACGACATACTTAACTTCGTCGGCTAAACTCTTGCGATCCGCGCCGTTTCATTGTCCGCCGTTGGATGGGCGAGATCTGACGGCTGCTGAGAGCTTGAAGTATAGCCGACGAGATTCATAATATAGCCGACAAGATTCATATTATAGGCGACGACATAACTATTTTGTGGAATTTTGTTTTTTTTTGAAATTTAGGGTTTTTGTGAATTTTTTGTGGAATTTAGGGTTTTTGTGAAATTTATGGAATTGTGTGGATTTTTTGTTAATTTTGTGGAATTTTGTGGAATTTATATACTAATTTTGTGGATTTTTTGTTAAATTTAGGGTTTTTATATATATACTAATTGTGGAATTTTGTGGAATTTATATACTAGTATACTAATTTATATATAATTAGGTATAAATATATTTAGGTATATATATAATTAGGTATATATATATATATTTAATGACGTATTTTATTCTTGTGTGAAATTTATGGAATTTTGTTTAATTTTGTGGAATTAACAAAAAATTTTAGGAGGATATATATATCTATATATATATATATATATATATATAATTAGGTATAAATATATTTAGGTATATATATAATTAGGTATATATATATTTAATGAAGTTTTTTATTTTTTTTGTGAAATTTAAGGAATTTTGTGGAATTTTTTTTTATTTTGTGGAATTAACAAGATTTTTTAGAAGGATATACATATATATATATATATATATATATATCTAAATATATATATTTCGGAATATATATATATAATTAGGTATAAATATATTTAGGTATATATACATTGAATGAAGTTTTTAATTTTTTTGTGGAATTTTTGTGCAATTTATGGAATTTATATACTAATTGTGCAGGAAACCGCCGCTTTGTAGACCGATGGCTTGGCAGACGGACCGAGAGCGACCCCGACGCTCAGGCAGGAGCCAGCCTTGGGGGGAGCGGATCCAGCGGTCGTCGGGGCCTAGGCCGGCCTATGAGTCGACGAGAGGAGACGTTGATGGGATTGACCCCGAGCGATCCACGTGGGGGCTCCTCGTATGAGTCGACGGGAGCGGGCCCTGACTCGAGTGTCGGAGGAGGACGCAGAGCCACCAGACCCCAGTGCACTTCAGCACTGTTCCAGGATCGGCAGCCGACCCCACCGCGCGCCAATCTAGACCCTCCAGAGATGCTCCCTGTCCCCCCACAGCGACAGCGTCCACAGCTACGGGGCCCACCGTCAGGGGGATCAGGCCCCTCTGGGTCCACGCCCCGTATGTCTCCGCCATCGGGGATGTACATGGTCCAGTTCCTCCCTGCCATCCCTGAGTACGACGCCAGGGGGAGGCAGATTTGGAGGCACGACCGGCCCCACGAGATTCCCTGGGAGGAGGCCTACGTCTACAGTCCTTTCGACTCAGAGGACTGCCACGGCCTGTGGGCCGTTCGTGAGAAGGACAAGCAGTACAACGACGCAGGTAATTGGTTAGTTTAATTAATTATTTAGATTGTTTAATTAATTATTTAATTAGTTAGTTTAAATAATTATTTAACTATATCTTCATTTTAATTATGAAACAGGCGTCCTCGTCAATAAACCCGCGGGGACGAGACGGACCAGAGGGCCAGCGAACATGTCGACCCTGGAGAGGGAGCTCGCCGGTGGGATCAGAGAGATCCTGCCCGGTCCCGGTGAGGATGGACGCCCGATTGAGAGGAGAGACACCACCACCAAGTATATTAACGCGACGGGCATGCTCGTGCGGGACAGGGTCCCACTGTTGTGGCCCGACTGGGGTTCTGTGCCCGATGACATCAAGGCGCGAGTGTACAATGCACTGTCGGTGAGTTAAATTGTATTTTTATTATAGAAAATAAACATTTATGAATTCAGTCCTTATAACTATATAAAAATATTTTCTAATTAATTTATAATATTGCAGCAATGGTTTAGAGTCCATCCTACATTGGACTGGTGGAGAGACGAGCAGCTGAAGAACAGGTTATGTGTTTCACTTTTTTTTGTATAAATATATTTATTGACAGTGTACGAATATATCTAACAGTTGTGTTTTGTTAATATAGGTACTCCGAGTGGAAGAACGAGCTGGCGACGCACTACAGGACGTACCATGTGGAGCAGCGCTTGGGGCGAGGTGCAACCCCCCACGAGTTCCGGTACAGGGAGTATGAGTGGCTATGGCTGGTAGCCTACTTCGGGAGCGACAGGGTCTCGGTAAGAAAATTTAGCCTCCTAGTATATAACTTTTTAATGTTATTTAATAATTAAATTATGTAGTTACTTAATTAAATTAATTAGTTAGTTAGTTATTAGTTATTAAATTAAGTTAGTTAGTTAGTTACATGGTTAGTTAGTTCGTTACTAAATTAAATTAAATTAAATTAAATTAGGTAGTTAGTAAGTTAGTTAGTTACTAAATTAAATTAGTTAATTAAGTAATTACTAATTAAATTAAATTAGTTAGTAACTAAATTAGTTAATAATTTTATTTTGGTTAGTTCCTAATATTTTAATTTAGTTACTAATTTATATTTGCATTTATATGTTTGTTGTTATAATACAGAAAATCTCGATTTGCAGACGCAGCTGCAGAGGACTCAGGCGGAGTTGGCGAGGGCGGTGGAGGCGCTCGAGCAGGCGGAGTTGGCGAGGGCCGCGGAGGCTTCGGCGCAGCAGGCCAGAGACGCATCTGTGGCGGAGATGTACCGATGGATGCAGCTATCTTGGGAGGCCCAGCAGGCTGGACTCCAGCCCCCGCCTCCGCCACAGATGCCCCAGTTCGTCGTCCCCACTCCCCACCCGCATCGGAGTACGCCAGGCGATCAGGATAGCCATAGCCACCGGAACTCGAACGATCCGGTCGACGACGCTACGCGTTTAGGGGGTGATGATGAGTAGATGACTAGTTAGCTAGGGGGTTAATTTGTACAGTAGGTAGGATATTAGGGATTGATTGATGTGGATATTTGTTGGATATTTGGATGTTTGTTTGTGGATTTTCTGTAGCCAAACCGAAGACGAAGTGAAATTGGGCCCGAGTTAAATTTTTAATTTTTTTTAAATATTTAGGGGTTATAGCCGACGAAATGGGCCATATTTCGTCGGCTATACCCTCCCGGCTTCAGGCAAAAAAAAGCCGTTCCTGGTACCGGCGATTGTTATGGCCGACGATTAATTCGTCGGCTATACTTCCGGGTTAGGGGCAATTACGTAATTGTTGAAGCCGACGATCCTGTCGTCGGCAATGTTCGAAGTATAGCCGACGACGCTTTATTCGTCGGCTATACCTCGTGTTTTATAAGCCGACGACTTACCCTCAGTGTCGTCGGCTATAGTATAGCCGACGGCGCATTCCCAACGAGAGAATAGCCGACGAAGTATCGTCGGCTATGACTATAGCCGACGATTTAATGAAAACGGCCGACGAGATGGCGTCGTCGGCTATAACCCCTTTTCTGGTAGTGCTAGCATCCGAATTTACAAGTTACATATTACAAATTAGCATGCAAAATTCATTGTTCTTGTCGAAACCTAAACATAAATCTAAGCATCGATTCAAACAAATCTTTAACATACAATTCATAAAACCAAAATTGATTCATATATAGACATATAAACCAACACCAAACATACATGAGTGTTTCATAGACAAAACTAAACATAACTAAACAAAAATTACTAAAACCGAAAGAGGGGAGTGGATCACACTTTGAGACACCTTGAGAGCTTCAAGTCGTGTGGATCCGGCGATGTGTGGAGGCTGGGGTGAGGCTGAACGGCTGTAAGGTGGCTCGGCAGGATCTTTTCCAAGTTTCGGCAGAAACTTGGTTGGTGGTGGAGGGTGGTTTTCGGTTTAGGTTTTTGTCTAGGATCTTTGGGGAATTTTGGTAGAGTTTAGGCCTTGTGTTTAAGCTTGAGATGAGATGATTTTCAGAATGCAAAAGTGAGGGTATATATAGAGGAGAGGTGCCGGCAGCCCTTTAGCAAAAAGGAATAGAGAAAACCAAGTGGGATAAGGATTTGAAACCTTCCTTTCATAGTTCAATTAGGTTTTCTTTTTCTGAATTTTTCTTCAAGGCTTGGGCTTCACATCTTCATGGACTTCTTGTATGATCTTTGGTCCTCATTTGATGTGTCTTGGTCCATCGAAAATGTCTCATTGCCGGCAGCAACACTTTGGCACGAATCTGTCCCAATCGGCAGCTTCTCCTAGTTTGACTTGGAGAGCTTCTTTCTTCATGTTCTTCTTCAATACCATGGCTTGGTGTCATCCTCCTTCCTTCCATAAGCTTGGATTGTCTTCACAAATGCTCTTGTACATCATATAGTTCATCGAAAAGAAGCAATTGTGAAAAGGAAGTAATAGGTTCCTGGAATCGGCAGAATAGACCTTGTTGCAGTAATTCCGGCATATCTCCACGCTCGGAGCTCCGATTGATGCGATTCCAAGTCTCAGATAAACTAGACAAATATGGTCATCTCCCCATAAAATATCTCAACCAAATTCCTTGTGAGTCGTCGGGAATGATTTTTCGAAGTTGGATCAAAGTTCCAGGAAAGTCCTGGAAGCCCCTGGAGTGGAATGTTCGGACTGCCGTTTTGCAGCCAACTTTTGGGTGACTTCCCGAACTCCAATTGATCTGAAATTTTAACACAACATTCCTCAGCATATGAATATTAAGCACACCAAATATTATAGAATTCGGACAAGGATAGATCACAGTTTTAGTCATCTCAAAATTGCGAAAAAGACACATTTTGCATTATTTTCCAAATTTCTCATACTTAGTCATTTTTTGGATTCTTAACCATTTTTCACCAAACTCTACCAAATTGACACTAAACTAAATTATGACTCAATCTTAGATAAATAAGGGTTAAACAAAGCATAAATGAGGGCATAAGCATATAATATCGTCGCACATTGTGCTCCTATCAACTACTTACACATGTCCATTCAGCACCTTTGCATATAGAAGAATGCCGTTCGGCCTATGCAACGCACCCGGGACGTTTCAACGATGCATGTACAACTTCTTCTCCGACTTTATCGAAAATAAGATCAAGGTCTTCATTGATGACTTTAGCGTATATGGGCGTGACTTCGACTCATGTTTGGAGAACTTGGAGGAGATACTAGAAAGGTGTGTAGAGACCAACCTTGTGCTTAATTGAGAAAAGTGTCACTTCATAGTAACGCAAGGTATTGTGCTTGGTCACATAATTTCGGCAAAGGGCATTGAGGTAGACAAAGCCAAAGTGGAGCTCATTCAACACTTTCCTTCGCCAAAGAATGTGAGAGACGTGAGAAGCTTCCTTGGCCATGCCAGATTTTATCGACGATTCATTAAAGACTTCTCCAAGGATGCAAAGCCGTTGAGCAACCTATTGCAAAAGGATGTGACATTTGAGTGGAGTGAAAAATGCGAGAAGGCCTTCAACCGATTGAAGGAAGAGCTATGCTCGGCACCGATCCTAGCCTCACCAAATTGGGACTTGTCATTTGAGTTGATGTGTGATGTAAGTGACTATGCCTTAGGGGCTGTGCTCGGCCAAAGAAAGGACAATAAGCCAAACGCCATCTATTACGCTTCAAGAACCCTCAACGGTGCTCAACTCAACTACTCCACAACCGAAAAAGAACTCTTAGCGCTAATTTTTGCTTTGAAAATTTTTTGTTCTTATCTTATTAACTCCAAAGTTGTTGTGTATAGTGATCATGTCGCTTTAAGATATCTTATGACAAAGAAGGATGCCAAGCCGAGACTCATTCGATGGATTCTCCTACTTCAAGAGTTCGACATTGAGATCAAAGACAAGAAAGGAAGTGAGAATGTTATGGCTGATCATTTGAGCCGAATTGTGAGAGGAGAAAACAAGCTACAACTTCTTGAGACATTCCCAGATGAGCAACTCTTTAGGCTTGAAGCAACACAAGAACCTTGGTATGCTGACATTGCCAATTACTTAGCAATTCAGCACTTTCCAAAAGACATGCCCCGCCACCTCAAGAACAAGATCAAAAACCAAGCTCGACACTACTTATGGGATGAGCCGTACCTATGGAGACAATGCAGCGACCAAGTGATAAGACGATGTGTTTCGGAAGAAGAGCATCGATCCATTCTTACTTTTTGTCACAACGAACCATGTGGAGGACACTTTGGACCGAAGAAAAAGGCGTTGAAGGTACTCAATTGTGGATTCCATTGGCCTACGCTATTCAAAGATGCATACACAACATGCATAACATGTGATCAGTGCCAAAGAACCGGCAATATAGAAGCAAGGGATCAAATGCCACTCAAGCCTATCATTGAGGTAGAAATCTTCGACATATGGGGCATTGATTTCATGGGGCCGTTTTCTTCAAGCAAAGGTTTTCTCTACATCTTGATCGCAGTTGATTATGTGTCAAAGTGGATAGAAACAAGAGCCACATGCACCAATAATGCAAAGGTAGTTGCCGAATTCCTCAAAAGCAACATCTTCTCAAGGTTCGGTGTTCCACGAGTTTTGATAAGTGATGGAGGCTCCCATTTTTGTAACCGAACCATAGAAGCATTATTGAAGAAGTATGGAGTTAGACATAAGGTATCAACGCCATATCATCCTCAAACAAGTGGCATGGCCGAGGTGAGCAATCGAGAGATCAAGCAAATATTGGAGAAAATCGTAGGTCCAACACAGAAAGATTGGAGCGATCGACTTGACGATGCTTTATGGGCCTATCGAACCGTGTATAAGACGCCAATAGGTATGTCACCCTTTCGGCTAACATTTGGCAATGCATGTCACTTACCTGTAGAGCTAGAGCATAGAGCATGGTGGACCGTGAAAGCCTTCAATATGGAGTTAGACTCAGCCGACCTTCATAGGAAGCTTCAACTCAATGAACTTGAAGAAATACGCAATGAAGCTTATGATGCCGCATATATAAGGAGAAGACACGAGCCTACCATGATAAGATGATTCGAGAAAAGAAGTTCGAAGTTGGTTAAAAAGTTCTCTTATTCAATTCAAAACTTCGACTTTTTCCGGGTAAATTACGTTCGCGATGGGTTGAACCTTACATAGTTCATCAAGTATTTCCTCATGGAGCCGTGGAAATTTTAAATGAAGCTTCAGGTAACACTTTTAAAGTTAATGGTCATCGACTAAAACTTTACTACGAAGCTTTCTCAAAGCATACGGTCGAGGAAGAACCCGTGCAAGACGCACCACACATGGAACATTCTGCCGCAGCCAAGCTGCACGCTACCGAGATATCAGCCCCTGCTGATAGGCTGCAGTGCCATCTTACCAACATTGCAGCCTCTGCCGCAGCGCAGCCTGACACTCGCACTACCAAGCGCCCTGATGACACTAACGCTGCCGAGCAGCCCTGCACATACGCTGCCGATGCATCCCATGCCGATGCAGTCCCTGTTGATGCCGATCCTGCCAAGCTTGCACACATTGAAGCCAAAACTACCGACAGCCCAGCCCACGTTGCCGGTAGTGCCTGCCGAATTGCCGAGACGAATGAATCATGGCAAAACCACCTCATTGATACCCTAGCTGCCGAACTTCAATATTTGAGCAACGAATGAACACACGATGACGAATCTAGGATAAAGGACTACAAATACTTAAGGGCTGCTTGGGAGGCAACCCAATTCACCTAAGAAAAACGAATGAGCCATCGACGAGAGTTTGAAATTTCTAACCCTTCTCTTTTTACTTAGGCTGTGATGATATGTTGGAATATGTTAGACTATTGCATGCTTAGGAAATTCATTCTATATTTCTATGCTTACATTGAGGACAATGTACTTTTCTAAGTGTGAGGTGGGTTTACATGTTTCGTTTATATTTTTGTGTGCTTAGTTAGAATGAAAAATTCAGAAAATTATTCCACAAAAAAATAGAGTGTTTAAATTGTTTGTTTCGAGTCTTACCATGCCCCTAAAATTGTCAATGATGTTTTTCTCCTCTTTGCATACATATATGATAGTTGTGCGTATTTTAAAAATAATGAGTTTCATGGATAATGTGCATTGGTAGGAGCATGTAGGACTTGTTGATTGATAAAGCATGCATGTTTTAGCTAGTTTGTTTCAAATAACCTATGTAAGCTTTAGAGCCAAATTGCTTTCATCATTAGCGTAAAAATTTAAAATTTTCGAGCATGCTTAGCTTAGAACCTCATTATTCTTTGTATATTCAACGATTATGTGTCATAGATTTTAATGAACTCTAGAATGCTAGAACTTACTCTTGTTGATTTTCAAAACATTTTATGTCATAAAATACCTTGATTTTGAAAAGGATTGAAAAGATCTTCTAGGTTTACCACCATAGCCAAATAAAGCATGCGCCCTATTTAAGCCCGTCGTGGGACACCTTAGTAAACCCCCTTTGAGATGATGTTCAACCTTTTCTCTCATCACCCTTAAACACTTTACATGAGCTTAGTATAGTTATGCCTTTACCTTGTCTTAAAGTGTTGACAAAGCTTGATTTTTGAAGAAGTTTTCGCGTGAAGTGATGAAGAACAAGTGTGGGTTAGACTTAGCTAGAAAATTGTATGAAAAATGTATATGTGCCGTGCCTAGTAGAAAGAAAAAGAAAAGAAGAAAAACGGCCACAAAAAGAAAAGAAAAGAAAGGAAAAATTTGGTGAAGTCCGAAAGAAAAGAAATACATAGGCACGGTTCCTTTAAAAAAATTTGCTAAGTCTACTCTTGTAAAATGCTGTGAATTTGGAGTTTTGTATGTATTTGAACGCTTATCATTATTATATTTAGCCTTTGTTCATATTCACAATTTTTTGCGGAATCAAAGAATGAAGAATGGGTCTAACAAGATGAAATTTGGCCCTTGGCGAGAAGACATAACGAGAGTCAAGCTTTGCTACGTTGTAGAGACATTTTAAGCCTCCTTATCCTAAATTTTGAATACCTTAAGCCGAGCCCCATTACATTCCCTTTCAAAAGATCTTTTCATGATTCTTAAAATAGGATAACTTTGATTTATGGAGTCTTTCTCAAGAGTCAGCATATGGTTTTGGTTCATTGGTGCACATAGTTGTTACATGAGGTTTTCCATAAAATTTTCACAACGAGCTTTCGTTTTCATGACATATGCAAGATATTTTTCGTGATCATTATCCTTCTCTTGCATATACTTATGTGTGAATAGCCATGTCTTGAGTGAAAAGAAGAGAGTATGCCTAGTGAGGAGGATTGGAATAGTTTTACATGTTTCCATGCTTATATGTTGCTCTTACATGTTCATATTGATGTTGCATGTTCATGGAATTTGGAATTTCCGTGCTTAGCATTCTCATGCATCAACTTGAAAGCTATGTGTTCATACGAGCCTGAGACAAATCATGAGGGGCAATAGTTTGTGTAGAGTCTTAGTTGTAATTTAGTTTTACTAAGGGACTAGCAAAAGATTATTGTGGCACTACTACAAAAAACTCAATACACAACGGTGAATCACCGTTGTGTGAGTTCGGAAAAACCGTTGTATATCTCGAGCTTGTGTGATGAAACGTCCGACAAGTCACTTTTAATGTCTGTTGTACAACTTATATGCCATGCCATGGCTGGCTTGGCATTCGCTGCACTGACATATCTAGTTCATACAACAGAATATACATACTTTTATGTTGTGTGAGTTTTAAACATACAACAGAATATTGCAATTTTATTCAGTTGTCTCATTCGCACAATAGATTTCATTTCCTACTTATTTAGTTGTCTGATTCAGACAACTGATTTCGTTTCATATTTATTGAGTTGTATGACTTAGAAAACATATTTGAACATTTGGTTTCATACAACAGATTCTTTTTATCAACCATTTGTGTGAGCAGTTTTAAGTTGTCGGAACTTTAATTGGTAGTCAATTGTTGTCTGTTCATTATGCAATGCAAACCTGAAATATTTTTCTAAAAATAATGCTTTATATTACCACATAAAACCACACTTGAATTCATATCATTCAAGTACATTAACATTCATAACAGCTACACAAACATTAATAAAAAACAATCATAGCTGCTATCTAGATCCATGCCATGAATCAAACTTCATTAGTATCCATTTCTTTAACTGAAGTCAAGCTTTGCCTTTGTGCAAGTTCTGAAATAGCTTCTTGATTAAGGTTCCAATGGCTTATCTCCCGGGCAATAACAGTTACAATTTCTTCATCGGTTTGTACTTCAAAATATAGATATATATATTAGTAAGAGAGTATATACAATCATATACTAACCAATAGAACAGAAAAATAGAGACAAAATTACATTAGATCGTTGTAGCTCCTGACCTGCTGAATCAATATATCAGAGGACAATGCTCAGCATTCCTTGAAATCCTGAATCAATATCCAAGCATTAGCCAACTTTAAACCACATCAGTTCTATCATTTGATTCATTTCCCAGGACAAAATCTTTAAGATAATTGCACTCATCAAGTAAGAGATCGAGGATGGAGTTACCCAGCAGGACAAAATCTACACGTAATCTGATGAATACCGAAGCAGACTGCTAGATTAATTGCAAGTTGTGATCCTGAAACAGCAGAATTCCACAAACAAGAAATCATAGTGAAGACAAGTTGATTGGCCACTTTAATATCCAAGCTTGGTAGACATTATAAATACCATTAAAGGTAGAAAAAATACATACATGTTCCACATCTGCATCTTCACAGACAATAAATGAATCTTTTCCACTAAAGTTCAAGTGTAACTGGTGTAAGTGTCTCAGCAGCATTTCTCATTACAGAAATAACAGAAGCAAAAACCAATAAGCATCGCAATAAAATGCAGTGATCTTCATTATACAGCAGCCACCAACCTTAGGAAAAGACAAGTACTTTCAAATGATCAAATGTACATACAATTATTGCACTTCTAATTCTAATGTTCTAATTTTTACTTATACTATTAGTATACCTCTGATATATAGCTCTCTTAGTCATGATTTTCAAACATGACTAAGAGAGCTATAGATCAGAGGACTAGGGAAATAGTATACCTATGATATATAGTTCTCTTAGTCATAAGAGGCTTCTTGAAAAAATAAAACTAAGTAACAAGTGCAGAATACTATATTCATTATCCATTTTCTACGTCTCTGCATTCCTCCATGCAAGAGGGAGGGACAGAAGACTTGTCTTAATAAAAAATTAACCAGAAGATTACAGAAGTACTAGTTACGTGCATTTTCAAAAGACTTAAGCAGCCAGCCAGTATGCAAAATCAATGCCCAAAACCGGGTGAAAGTTTAATTTAAGGAACCAAGGAAGAAGTTATCCAATAAAAAAGTACCTTGACTATAAGGCACCAATGACACCTAAACTGGTAAGCCTCAAGTACTCAAATGGTCTTGACTTGCTCGTTGACTAGAAGGATTTACCTCTTGCTTCTTTGACTGTGAAGGGGGAGCCCCGTGTGGTCCTAAGTAGAAATTCTCTTCTTTTGTGTCCTGCAGAAAACGATGAAAACTTCAATATAGTAATCCAGAGGTTTCAGAATAAGAGCATGCTTGATAGATTTTTAATAGTGCTAAGAAAAATAGATATGTTTGGAATTTATCAACAAAAGTACTTTCTGGTTTACATGAGCACTCTCTTAATGTAAACATGTAACTGTGTAAGGAATAATTTTCAAGTCACCTCAAAATGCTTTGCAGTTCTGTATGATTACACTTCCAAGCAATGACTCGCTTTCTGGCATACAGAGACAAAAGTACTTTATGGGTTTACAAGACTGCCATTCCATTTTTAAGGAATTGTTTTCAAGCCAACTGAAGATACTTTGTACAAAAACACTTTCAAGTTTCAAGCAATGACTCACAACTTTTTGATGTTTAAATGAGTTATTTTTCATTTACAAGACATATGGAACTAAAGCAGTAGCTAACTGACCTTTGGAGTTGGAGGTTTTGGGTCTTCTACTATTGGAGCATCATCATTAGTTTTATCTTGGTCTTCGATAACCAAGCTTGGAATCACAAATCCATCGGTATCTGAAGCAAAGAACAACTTTTAACCAACATCAACACAATTCAACACACATCAATTGCAGTCAGAAACTAAATCGCACTGCTGACACTAACAAACACATTACAAATCATCTATATAACCAGAAGATCATAATAACAGATCATCTATATAACCAAAAGATCATAATAACTGTTGTTCGATTCCAATTAGTTATATGTGGACTTCCTAAATTGCATTAATTTGTTCCAGTTAAAGACGAAGCTCATCCTTATAATTATCATTGTGAGTCAGAATGAGCATCTCAATGGTCTCATTGCAATGAATGCAAATGAAAAAAAAAAAAGCAAGTCTGAAGTAACAATTATAATGTAACAGTTAATAGGAAATTAACAAAAAAAAAACAGAAAATAAGAACTTGCAAGTAGCAACAGGAAAGAATGTGACCTGAAGAAGAGCAAGAGCATTGCAAACTCGATTGGATTGCGCCAGAGTCAGATTTGGTGGTGATAGAACAGGGTATATTGAAACTATCTCCTGCAAGAATAAATGCAATCCACATAAAGGAAATGCATAATTAAGCATCTATGTACTAAAATCCAAGCTGGTACATACAGAGCATAGAAGCATGAGCAAGGATAACAAATCAACACAATCCATTTTCTCAATACGCCAGTACAAGAAACTGTTCCATCCATCTATGCCATAGATAGAGCAACGCACACCAAAACACGTTTGAAGATTGCAGCACTGCAAAGTACTCACATCCAAGGCCTAACCATAAGCAACAACCCAAACCACACAGTCCCAAACGAAGAACCCATCCTCACATATCTCTTTCGACAGTGTTCTTTCCCATCCAACTTCAACACCCTTGGCATAGCTATGCCCCAAACCCCATTCACAAACCAACTACACCCTTGTCACACCAATGACCAGAGCTCCCATCACACACCACCTTTTTCTGCCGCACCAAATGATTCACCACCACCACAACCAACGGCTCTCGCCCCTCAAAATCACAGACCCCCACCACAGCATCAACACTTAAACAACTACCAACAACAACATGAAGTGTTCATCAAAATGAAGTACATCAGAAAAAATCCATGAGAAATAGACAAAGTAAGAATAGAGTACAGTTCATTCTAGTTGTCAACTTGTAGTGTAATTGCTAATTAAGCTGTTGACAATAGGCATCTGGTTCACAAGATCTGTAATCTAGGCTTCCTCCCCCCGATTTGAAAGTTTCAAACTCTAAACCTCTCATCAGAGTTAGCAGAAACCCATTTCAGACTGAAGAAAATTAGCAAAACAAATATATCAAAAACGCAAGTAACAAATCAAATTCCAAGATGGAATTGAACTGCAGGACCGAAACCCCCAAATTCATAGTTCCAATTCTAAAACCCTAAAGCAGAATCAGCAGAAGCCCAAGGGAAAATTACCAGTGCATTGAAGAGCACCATGTTGTTGAACTTCTCCTTCTGCTTGCCTTTGCTCCACTTCTTCTTCTTCTGCTTTCCTCCGCCGGACTTGGCCGGCTTCGACGACGGCGGCGGTGCCTTCTCCTTCTTCGGTGCCTGAAATTCAAAACACGAACCGGTTAGTTAGTTTAGTCAGAGAAGAATGACGAAAAGAAACAGTGAAGGAGCCATTGAACCGGTACTCACCATTGAACCGGATTACAGTGCGAGCGCGAGAGAGAGAGAGAGGCGCAGAGAGAGCTGGGAAGACTTTGGAATGAGCCGGCTGGGTTTGAAAACTATTGGGATATTAGGGTTTCCAATTTGGAGAATTTGGGAGAGAGAGTGGGGAGAGACTGAGAGAGAGAGGAGGAGCGGGCCGGGACTGAGAGCTGAGGCCAACCGAAATAAAATGTATCATTTGGCTCAAATGTTTTGGTAAAAGAGGGAAATCTGCCGCCAACCAAAAATTTGGCAAGTTTAACATGACCTTAGATTTAACCTTCATACAACCAAAAACTTTTAAACTGTTGTACCAATTTCTTTTTCTTTACACAAGGTATTCCATAAGTGTGTTCTTGTAGAAGCTTAAAAACAATTGCACAACAGAATAAAAAACAGTTGTTGTGAGAATTGTAACACATGTATGTTTTCAAAACCAAAAAACGATGGAGACAAATTTCCCGCTTTGAGAAATGCTACCCCCAAGCCATTGGAGCCAAAATGAATGTGGGGAATGGCAAGCAAAACAAGTCATACAACAAAACTACGAAATTCTGTTGTACAAGTATTTGTCACTTTGCACTTGGTGACACCTAATGCAGGATGTGACATTATCACACAACACAAAACAATAACTTTGTTGTCTGTCCATCTAGACATTGCCCAAATTTGAGTTTCAATGTCGGAGGGAGTTCTGCCGCCAAGATTTTCATTAATCATACAACAGAAAATGTATGTCAGAGTTGTGTGACAAAATCTGGAAAAATGTTTTTCAGAATATGGAAAATGTGTACCATCATACAACACAAATTATTCACTTTAGGTTGTGTGAAACAGTTCAGTCATTCACACAACATGTAACTTTCAAAGTGTTGTCTGATTTGTGTTGTGCATTGAGTTTTTTGTAGTAGTGTGGGGTAGTTGATAGGAGCATAAAATGCTACGTTCTTAATATGTTTTACCCTTTATTTGTACTTTGTTTAACCCTTAATGTTGTAGAATCGAGTCATACAATAGATTTATGAGTCTTTGGTAGAGTTACATCACAATCGTGCTAAGAATAGATAAAAATGTGGAAAAATGTCAAAAGTCGATTTATGAAGTCTTAGAGATATTTCATTGGATCTGTAAAGTCTCGGCTATACTTTTGATAGATTTTTCTTCTCTTATATGCAGGAGACATATTGATGATTGAGAAATAGAAATAATTACAATAATCAGACAACGAAAATATACCAGGAATTACAACACACAAATCGGTACAAATCCAGTAACTTCAGTAATTTCCTGGGCACATCACTCAACTTCCAGAATTTTTGCAGGACGATTCACAAGGAACCAGAGTGCAATCCATATATTCAAAGAAAGCTCTATGAGTCTAGTTTTCAGAACACTTATAATCTCATCAAATCCTGCCCTGAGGAGAGAGTTATGCCAGTCACAAGGCCAGAAGGTCACTGCCCTGCCGAGAAGAGCAACCTACTGCCCATTTTGGGGACTTTTTGTATTTTTTCACCAAAATGGAATCCAAATGCATAGATCAACATTTCCTTAGTTACATAAAGCATATGGGAGTCAACCATGCCAAAATAAAGTGAAAAATATGGAAAGAAGACATTCCCTAGTCCAAGCAGGAAAGCTGCCGATTCTAGAAGGATGTTGTCCCGGGTGAGCTAGGAAAGCTTGCAGCCGATTCATTGGACTTTGATCCATCAAGAAAGTGTTGCTAATCCATTAAGGAGTCCATGAAGGCTGTGATCCATAAAGAATTCGGACAAGAAGATCTAGAAGCTTCAAGAGTGGCCGGCAAGAAACCAAAACCAATTCGGATTAGGATTTGCAATTCCTAAACCCTACAAACTTTGTCCAAGCTTTCTCCTATATATAGAGGCTGAATTCCACACAGAAAAATCATCTCATCTTAAGCACAACTACTAGCCTAAAGCTCTACCAAGTCTATCAAACACCAAACAGAAAATATATAGTTAGCCAAAAACCCTTCCACCACCTTCCATAATTCCGAACCTCACCTATTCCTTCTGTCGTACATCTCCAAGATTCGCATCTTCAAGGTTTCTAAAGTGTGATTCTACCATTCAATGGCTCTTGTATGCTTTTATGTTTGTGTGATTTGTATGAACTTGTTTCGTTTCTTGGTTTTTGTTAAACTCTTGTATGAACTCGGTTTGATGTTTATGTAGTAGTTTTCCGAACTTAACTTGTAATTTTCATGTGTTTAGATAATTAGGACAATGGTATTACACTACCAGAAAAAAGGGTTTTCCCGACGAAAAAAAAAACGGCCGACGACTAAAAATTTTCGTCGGTAATTCGATAGAATGGCCGACGATTTTATTTTTCGTCGGTGGAAAAACAAAATCGTCGGCCATAGTTTAACCATAGCCGACGATACTGTTTTTTCGTTGGTATAAACAAAAATCGTCGACTATATTCATATTTCAGTCGACGATTTTGTATTTTCGTCGGCCTTTCCCGGAAACATTAGCCGACGAAAACTTTTGAAATTTTGGCCGACGAAATTGACATTTTCGTCGGCTATAAGTCTATATATTTTCAGATCTAGACAGCAGCTGCTCATTTCAAAAGAAACGAAAAAAAACGGGAGAAAGAGTGAAAAATCAGTGGGTATTGTTGAAATCCGTCCTCTCTTACATTGTGGAGCTATATATAGGTACGTATATGTGTATATATGTTGATTTTGAGTTTTAGTTGAGTTGATTTTGAGTTTTAGTGATTTTGAGTTTTAGTGATTTTGAGTTAGTAAGTGATTTTTTGTTTTGTTGTTGTTTTAGTGTTAGAATGTATGTATATATGTTAATTTTGAGTTGTAGTTGAGTTGATTTTAAGTTACAGTTTAATTATGTGTTTTAATTTGATGTTATTTTAATTAGCGATTATGGGAGCACCCCTCATTGCAACAAGATATGCAGAATGGGTCATCGTGTGTTCCTTCCGTCAGATCACCACTGGCGTTACGAGTCCGCGGCATTTGATGGAACCGAAGAACATGGTGGTCCTCCCAGAAGATGGACGGGAAGAGAAATTTTAGCAGTGCTTAATGAGTACGATTTTGGGCCCCTCAGCAATCATCCCGATATTGTAGCGGAAATACCTGAAAAACCTGAGGGGTACAAATACTGGACACATAAGAGCATATTGTGGGAACTCCCGTACTGGTGTGAGTTGCTGATCCGTCACTTCCTAGACGTTATGCACATAGAAAAAAATGTTTCTGAAAGTGTGGTGGGCACAACGCTGAACTTGGAGGGGAAGACGAAAGACGGTCCTAAGGCTCGCACTGATCTGCAAAACATGAATATCAGAAAACAACTATGGTTGAAACAAGGGAAGAGAAAAATGCCTCAAGCTCCTTACACCGTCAAGCCTGAGCATAAATCAGAAATTTTCCATTGGATAAGTTGGGCCAAGTATCCTTCAGGCTTTGCTGGAAATATAGCCAAGTGTGTGAACAGACAATTCAACAATCTTTACGGGTTGAAAAGTCATGACAATCATATCCTGCTACAACGTCTCTTCCCTGTTTTCATTCGACTGTTCCTTCCCCGTCACGTTGTGGAGCCGTTAGTAGCGTTGGCAAGATTTTTCCAGAAGGTATGCACACGGGAAGTGAGAAAATCTGACCTCTGGGAAATGCAACAAGACATCGTTCATATCATGTGTAAATTTGAGATGATATTTCCTCTAAATTTTTTCGACATCATGCCTCACCTCATGATCCATCTTCCTCGGCAGTTGTTGCTTACCGGTCATGTGCACTTCACTTGGATGTATCTGATGGAAAGGTACGTATTTTACACCTTATGTTAATTTCCTCATCAATATATGTGATTTAGTATTAATGTATTATCATAACACTTTAAAAACTTGATTTATAGGCAACTTGGACAATACGGTGATTTTGTCCAAAACAGATCCGCACCTGAAGGATGTATAGCTGAAGCATATATTGCGCACGAGTGCGTCACCTACATGAAATTGTATTTATGAGCGTTACAGGAAAGCATACCGGAAGATGTACCTTCACAGTACAATCTTTCCATACTCTCCGACGATGTTGTACTCGGTGGAAACATGCCAGTTTCCTACAAGTTGAAAGATTATGAGGTAGCCATTGCACATTGGTGGGTACTAATTAACTGTCCAGAAGTTCAGTTTTGGAAGAACATGCATCTAAACTGTGAACAAGTAGGTGGTGATCTCGATTACCACAACCGGACATTCGCAGAGTATTTCGGCCGCTGGGTACGTAACTTTAACATTATTCTATACATATTTATATATTATTGTGTATAATTATTCATATTTATAGTTGATTATGATGGTTGCAGATGGACGTTATTAAAAATGATAATCACCCAAATTGGTCGCACGCACTCAGACTTCTAGCGATGAAGCCGGTCTATTCAAAAGTTTATGCGACGTGCAAGGTGAATGGTGTGTTATTTCGATGTGAAGAGAGAGACGTCAGACTGAAAACACAAAATTCAGGGGTTATGGCACATGGTGGGGATGATGGAGTTGACTATTACGGTGTTCTCCATTCAGTTATGGAACTGCATTATGGGGAAGGCATGAAAGTGCACCTTTTCAAGTGTAGATGGTTTGACACACGGCCGCAGAGCATGAAAACCGATCAATACGGCATAACTTCTGTGAACACTAGTACATCATGGTATGAGGACGACCCGTTCGTTTTAGCCACATGGGTGAAACAAGTGTTTTATCTTGATGATCTCGCCAAGGGTGCCCCGTGGAAAGTAGTCAACACTATCCACCATCGCAACATTTACCAGGCGTCTACACTTGGAGTGGCTGAAGAGAACGAGGAAGGTGGCACCGCGTATCAAGAGCCCAACTCAATCGGTATTCCTGTCTCCTCTTTTATTTGTCTAGAAACGCCGGTGCGAATTCGACGTGAAGAGCCACTGCTTGTTGATGTTGATCCAAATGAAGAAACTAACGAGGACTCTAGTGGTGAGGAAAGACATAGATTACTCCTATCGAGCAATTCAGAAACCGAAGAAGACTCATCCGATGATTCCGATTATAATCCGACGGATTAAGTAATTTAGATGATGTAATCCTTTCATTTGTAATCCACTCATTTCTAATGAACGGGCGTGGGGATGAGCCTCCCAGCTAGGCTGGGTTCCAAACCCCTTAAAAAAATTTTTGAAATATGTTGACTGCTGGGTTTCTATTTTTTTGATGTTCAATTTTGGTTATATATGAACAGGACATAGGAATACGAGAGGTGTAAGACCACTGATTTTTTTATTTTTTCAAAGAATAGACGACGGAAAATGCATTATTTCGTCGGCTATACTCATAATAGCCGACGAAAAATGCATGATTTCGTCGGCCATAACTATATTGAAAAATACATATTTTATTTTAGACAGAAAACGACAAAAGAATAGCCGACGAGTACTAGGTTTGATTTCGTCAGCTATGATTAAAAAAAAAACAAAAAAAAACCAGATTCCATTTTCTATCACTATCGACAAACCATTGCTTCATCCTTCAAACAGAAGAAAGTCGTGAAATAAGATATGACCAAAATGATAAAATACATTTATGGTTGAAAAATGACAAGATTCCGATAAAATCTGTGTGCCGAATGTTGCGGTTAACTGTTTTTTACTTCCGTTTTCCTATGGGTAACCTGACGTTCGGTAAATATTTTGAGGAAAATATTTATACGGTTAGTTGCGTCTCATCGATTTGAAACTATTATCTGTTGAAGGTCAGGCCAAAAAACATTATTTAGACAGTCCAATTACCGTGTCTAAGCGTTTAGAGGTTTGACTTACCCGGTTGACCGTTCAGATCGAGCCTTTAACGTTATAAGATGAAGTTGGATTTTTTTCCATACATGTATTTAATCGTAACGGTGATATCTGACGATTGGAATAGATTTTCTAAACTTTTAGATTCGAAATCGGAACATACGCACTAATGTTCCTTAATTTGTTTACTAAGTGTTTAAGTGAATGTATAGTTTCAAATAGTTACTATACGTACACTCTTCAAATGCAAAAATGTCGTCAAATAAGATATGACCGAAATAATGAAATACGTTTACGGTTGAAAAATGATAAGATTCCGATAAAATCTGTGTGCCGAATGTTGCGGTTAACTGTTTTTTACTTCCGTTTTCCTATGCGTAGCCTGACGTTCAGTAAATATTTTGAGGAAAACTTTTATACGATTAGTTGCGTCTCATCGATTTGAAACTATTATCTGTTGAAGGTCAGGCCAAAAAAGGTCATTTAGACAGTCCAATTACCATTTCTAAGCGTTTAGAGGTTTGACTTACCCGGTTGACCGTTCCGATCGAGCCTTTAACGTTGTCAGATGTAGTTGGATTTTTTTTCTTACATGTATTTAATTGTAATGGTGATATCTAACGGTTGGAATAGATTTTATAAACTTTTAGATTCAAAATCAGAACATATGCACTAATGTTCCTTAACTTGTTTACTAAGTGTTTAAGTAAATGTATAGTTTCAAATAGTTACTATACGTAGACTCTTCAAATGCAAAAATGTTGTAAAATAAGAGATGACCGAAATAATGAAATACGTTTACGGTTGAAAAATGACAAGATTCCGATAAAATCTGTCTGCCGAATGTTGCGGTTAACTGTTTTTTACTTCCGTTTTCCTATGGGTAGCCTGACGTTCGGTAAATATTTTGAGGAAAATTTTTATACGATTAGTTGCGTCTCATCGATTTGAAACTATTATCTGTTGAAGGTCAGGCAAAAAAAGGTCATTTAGACAGTCCAATTACCATTTCTAAGCGTTTAGAGGTTTGACTTACCCGGTTGACCGTTCCGATCGAGCCTTTAACGTTGTCAGATGTAGTTGGATTTTTTTTCATACATGTATTTAATCGTAATGGTGATATCTAACGGTTGGAATAGATTTTATAAACTTTTAGATTCAAAATCAGAACATATGCACTAATGTTCCTTAACTTGTTTACTAAGTGTTTAAGTGAATGTATAGTTTCAAATAGTTACTATACGTAGACTCTTCAAATGCAAAAATGTTGTGAAATAAGAGATGACCGAAATAATGAAATACGTCTACGGTTTAAAAATGACAAGATTCTGATAAACTCTGTGAGCTTCGTGGTTAACTGTTTTTTACTTCCGTTTTCCTATGGGTAGCCTGACGTTCGTTAAATCAATTTTGTAAAACTTTTATACGATTAGTTGCGTCTCATTGATTTGAAACTATTATCTGTTGAAGGTGAGGCCAGAAACCGTCGTTTAACTAGACTAATTTCCGTTTTAAAGCGTTTAGAGGTTTGACTTAGTGGTTTGACCAACATTTTAGCCGACGAAAATTATATGTCGTCGGCTAAACTATTGCGATCCGCGCCTTTTTATTGTCCGCCGTTGGATGGCTCAGATCCAACGGCTGCTGATTTTCCAAAGCATAGCAGACGAAATATTTTAAATCGTCGGCTATTCTCTCAGTTTAGCCGACAAAATATAATTTTCGTCGGCTAAATTCTTGCGATCCGCGCCTTTTTATTGTCCGCCGTTGGATGGCTCAGATCAGACGGCTGTTGATCTTCCAAAGTATAGCCGACGATGTTCATAGAATAGCCGACGATATTCAAAGAATAACCGACGAAATATTTTAATTCGTCGGCTATTCTCTCTGCTATAAAAGCAGACAGACCGCAGCAGCCCGACTTTTTCAGCCCTAAATCCGTAAAAACTCCTCCTCCGCTCCTCAAATCGGCCGTGCGTCTCCTCCATTCCGAACAAGTCGTCCTCCTCCTCCTCAAATCGTCCAAAACAGATCCGATCTCCTCCTCCTCCTCACCCTAAACCCTAAATCCGGCTCCTCCTCCGACCGGCCTCCTCTTCCTCCGGCCACCTCCTCCTTCTTCCCTTCCTCCTTCCCCTCCTCCTCCTCCGCCAAAACAGATCCGAAGGTTTTTTGGTTTTTTTTTTCAATTTAGTTTAATTTTATAATTTAGGTATATAAATTGTTATATATTTAATTTTAATTATATAAATTATTATATATTTGTTAATAAATTTAATTTTAATAAATTGTTATATATTTGTTATATATGTAATTTTAATTATATAAATTGTTATATATTTGTTATATATTTGTTATAATTTAGGTATATAAATTGTTATATATTTAATTTTAATTATATAAATTTTTATATATACATTTTAAAATTAATTATATATATAAATTGGTAGTCTAATTATATAAATGGTTATATTTTTGTTAATATATAAATGGTTATTTGTATTTATATATATGTTAATAATGAAATATAGTTATATTTGTATATAAATAGTTATATTTAAGTTAATGGTTAGTAGTATTTAAAATTAGTTAAAATTTAAATATTAATTTGTTAGTATGTTTTAAAATATGTTAGTATTATTGGTTATTATATTAATTAGAATTTGTTATTTAATGTAATATAATTTAATATTAATTAATGTATTAATGCCTCAAGCTCCAGATGGCCGATGCACTCAGACAGTTATTCGGAGGCCGTCGTTCTTCCAGATCTAGGGGTTTTGGAAGTTCTGCCGGTTCCGCAGACTCCGACAGGACCCTTCGCCAGCCAGAGAGGACCACCAGCCAGCCGCAGAGGAGTGTGGATTCCACCCAGCCGCAGAGGACTGTGGATTCATCTCAGCCGCGGAGGAGTGTGAGTTCTCGGCACCAAACCCTTCTCCAGGCGGGGCGGCCGTCGAGCAGTTCACGTCCCCCTCTCGGGCCAGATGCTCCGAGGTTCAGTAGGCAGCTATTTCAGGACGAGATAGCTCCAGACGTTCCTCAGGTCCGTATGTCTGAGGTTCATCGGGAGCCGATGACGAGTCCGGCGACGTCTGCTGCTGACTCTACTGAGGGGTCTACTCTCCCAAATCAGCTCTACCTCCCGTACAACATTCCTGCGATACCCGAGGTCGACTTTCGTGGTGTGCCCATATGGCCTGCTATGCCTCAGTACGTGAGTGTTACGAAGGCATACCATCAGCAGCCATTTGAGAGACCTGAGCTCTTGATTTCGGTGAGGAGAAAAGGAAAGTCGACAGACGGGTCATCGAGTTCAGGTAACATTTGATTTTATTAATTAAATGTTTTATTAAAATTAACGCACAAATATTTAATTTTATTAACCAATCGTCGTTTATGTGATAGGGACAGCCGCTAGCAGTTCAACGAGGAATACGAGAGGTGTCATGTTTTGACACGCTCAGGAGAACTGTTGAGAGCAGGGGGAGGAACCATATCAACGGACCTCCTAATCAGGAGGTTCAGGGGAAAAAACGCCGCGATCACGCGGGTTGCGTGGTGGCACTGATTAGGGATAGAGTCCCTATGTTGTGGACACGTTGGGCTGATGTGCCAGAAGAGATCAAGAGGGAGGTCAACAACGCCGCGTCGGTGAGTAATTTAAAAAATTTAATTTCTTTATCGTAATATTTAATAATTTTTGGTATTATTATAATTGTAAAAATAATAAAATATTATCTTTCAGGCGTACTTCGAGATTACCGAACACAAGCAGGATTGGCCGGACTCGATGCAGAACTTGAGGTACATTGGGAATTCCTCATCTTATAATTTGAAATATTTTATGATATTAATAATATTTCTAATGCACTTTTGTTTTTTCCGTAGGTTCAAAGAGTGGAAGAACGAGCTCCGTACCCACTTTACCGAATACGACAACCGTGGTCGTATGGGTACTCCAAGAGAGTTCATGTTCAGGGAGTACGAGTGGCGTTGGTTGAAGACGTAGACTTCAACAACCCACTTATGCAGGTAAATACTAAACTTAACTATAAATGTTTATTTTGTTAAAATTTTAATTATTAGTTTAATTCTTTTATAATTATTACACTAATATTTTTTTATGCATTTTTCTAATATTTTATTATTTGTTTGAAGAAACAGTCTCGGATAAACTCTGCGAACCGCCGCCGTAACACAACCCCCCATCATGGTGGTTCTAGGCCATTTGCACAATATCAGGAGGAGGCGCTTAGAGATCATCCTGATAGCAACCCGTACGTGGAGACGTTTAAGAAGGCTTATCCACAAGCGACAGAACAACTCGTAAGTCGTTGATTACGATTTTAAAATTTTAATTATTAATTTTACTTAATTATATATTTGTTAGAATATTAATTATTTTTTTTCCCGTTCAATTAGGAAAGGGTGAACCGGGCCGAAGAAGAAGTGTTGCAGCAAGTAGTTCGGGAGACACAACCGAACATTTCAGAGGCAGATCTGCAAGAGGCCCTGCGCCAGGTCGATCGATCGAATGTCCAAACGGCAGCGAGGATGTTCGACGCAGCCTTCCCAGACCGGTCAAACCAATACTACTGCCGGGGTTTGGGAAGTTCTGGAATAGGGCTCTTGAAGACCACTACGGGAGGTCAAAAGAAGGGAGACGGGGACAGCCAACAGATGAGGGGGGAAGTGCAGAGATTGGCCGCAAGATTGGCGGTCGAGTCCCAGAGATCACAGGAGCAACACCGCAGAACACAGCAGTATCATTTGGATATGTCCAGTTGACATGCTGAATGCGAGAGAATTCGGCGACACAACTACGCCGGCCAACAAAACTGGTGGTATGATATGTTCGCGGCACAACAACAAAGCCTTGAACCCCCGCCCCCGTTTCAGCCGTTAGTTGAACCTCCAATGCCTCAACCTCCCAAGTTCGTTCAGCAAGATGACGAGCATGATGGAGAGCAGGATGCTGGGGATGACGTGGTGGACTTTAGTACTTTAGGTGATGATTAGGGTTATATTTTATGTATATTGGAACAAATTAAATAATAAGTCATTTAGACGTGTTTCTTGTTGGTGTAAATGCATGGATTGTCATTGTGAATTGCAGGTTGCTTGGAATGGTAATTTAGAAATTAATTTAATTTTTTTTCCCCGAAATGTAAGAATAGCCGACGATATTGGCATTATTTCGTCGGCTATAAGTACTTATAGCCGACGGTTTTTACCAAATTTCGTCGGCTATAAGTTTTATAGCCGACGAAAATTACATTATTTCATCGGCTATAACTAATTAATGCCTATTAAAATATTAATATATTCTGACGAAATAACCGACAAAATAGACGAAATTCGTCGGCTGCCATGCTCGAAAATATCCGACGAATTTCGTTGGATATTTGGCCCAGCTTTGGTCGACAAAATGAATTTTCGTCGGTAATATCGTCGGCCATACTCAAACATAGCCGACGATTTCGATATTTTCGTCGGCCATTGGTTTTACCGACGACTTATAGCCGATGAAAGTTTCTTCGGCAGAAGGAATAGCCGACGAAAATTTGGCATGGTAGACGAAATTTTTTTCGTCGGCTATTCTGTTCGATCTGGTAGTGTTAGATGCATGTTTAGAACTTAAATCGGTTAGTAATCTAAGGTGAGGGCATGAAAATCGGTACTTAGTGTCGTCTTTGAATGAATCTAGGTACTAGGTTTAATCGGCTAGAGTAATAACAAATTAGATGAAGGTGACTGCTGTTTATGTGATTTGTCTTGCTCACTTAGGGCTATTAACTTTAGAACTTGCATGTTAAATAAGATGATTGACAACTTTACTTGTTTACATATCTTCGATTTTAGACTCTTGTGCTTTAATGTTATTTGTTGAAAAACGGTAGCATAAATTTTAGGATCCATAACAGAAGTTCGGTCTTAAAAACATTAGAGGTCTAATAACTAGATACATAGCGGAAGCTCTAGTTATGGTCGAAACTGAATTAAGTCTACATCGTGTCAAATACTTGTTCCTTACTTTCTTGCATGCGTGTCTTACTTGTTAAAGAGTCTTATGTGCTAAATGCTTTTTGTGAAAGATGATGATCACTTGTATATAGTAGTTTTACGTTTTATTTCGTGTCTAGGTTTAGAAGGCAATTGCTGCCGAACCTCATCTTAAATCCCCCATGTTTTCGTTTTAATGTTTGTAAATATGTGTATTGTGTGTGAATATGTGTTTCTAACCTTTTACATGTCAGGTACCCTTAATCCCCGGACTGAACGATCCCTATTTATCAAATGTTGATAGGAGCACAAAGTGCTACGATATTAGTGTGTTCATGCCTCCATTTATGCTTTGTTTAACCTTTATTTACTTAGGATCGAGTCATATTAGAGAATAATGAATATTTGGTAGAATTATAAGAAAATATGCTTAAAAGATGGAAGTTTGCAGAAAATTGACAATATGTCAGAAATCGAAGTCTTTTTATGTTTCGTTGATTCTGTAAATCTTCCAAAGTGCTTTTGATGGGTTTTTCTTCTCTGATGAGCAGTATACACATATATGATCGAGCATTGGAAACAGTTAAAGGAATTGGAGCTTAAGAAGCTACCGGAAATTGCTATGCAAATTCGGATTTAGCAAGTTCCAAGATTTTCCTGAACACATCACTCGACTTCCAAGAATTCCTCAAACTCAGCTCATTTGGAACTAGATTATGAACCTTACATGCATAGAAAGACCTATGAGTCTAGTTTCCATAGGATTTTGAATCACATCAATAGCTACTTCGAGGAGGAAGTTATGCTCGATTGAAGACGCAAAGGTCAGATCTGCCGAGAAGAAGGAAGAAAATCAACTTAGCCTCGCTAGCGATAGGGAAACCAGCCTCGCCAGCATTCGGCCTGTTAGCCTCGCTAAGGAATTCTGCTGCGCAAGCACCAGCTGCTGCCGAGAAGCCTACATTCGGCCGAGGAAGGATCCAAGAAGGCTGCAAGGTGATCAAATCGTGTCCTAGACCTGCAAGGAAAGAAGGGAGCATGCAAAGCATGTGTAACCAAACCTAGGCCGATCAAAAGGAGGATGCCTAGTCCAACTAGGGAATGAAAACCTAGTCCAAATCGGTTTGTGAAATACTCTCCCAAACCGTGCATCACTTTCTCCTATAAATAGAGGCCGACACCATGAAGAAAATTGTTACATCTTAAGCCATAAACTCTACCAAAATTCCCCAAAAATCCTACATTGAAGAGTTAGCCGAAACACATCCCCACCTTCACCAAAAATACTCCAACCGTGCCTCCATCATTGTCATCGGATCAACACGTCTTGAAGCCATCAAAGGTGTCTGCAAAAGTGTGATCCACTCCCTACTTTCGGTGTAACAATTTATTCTTTGTAGTTACGTTTAGTTTTGTCTATGAAACTTGCATGTATTCTTGGTTTCGAATTGTATGTCTATGTATGACTCAGATTGGAATTTGGTTTTATAAATTTCATGTTAAAAACATCTTTGATTCGATGCTTAGGTCTAGGTCTAGGTTTCGGATTGATTGATTCTTTGCATGTTAATTTTGTAATATAAAACATGTAGGAATTTCATACATTTAGATAATTAGGACAGTTGGTATAGAAACATGTTTAGGATTCAAACCGGTTAGTAATCTAAGGGTGTGACTTAAAAACCGAAACATTAGTGATGTTTGACATACATGTAAATCTAGATGTTAGGTTTCATCTAACCCGAGTAGAACGAGAGAGATTAAACGTATGTTGCTTTGATTCGATTGTGCTCACTTAGGGTATAACCTTAGCTAAAACTTGCATGTTAAATGAGATGATTGACAACCTTGCTTGTTTACATGTCTTCGATTATAGACTTTGTGCTTCAATGTTGCGAGTTGTATTACGGTAACATAAACTTTAGGGTCCATAACGTATGGTTGGTCTTTAAAAACATTAGAAGTCTCACAACTAGGTAAATTTGGTTTCCCGTACTAGTTGTTGGTCGAAACTTGTTTAAGTCTAAAGCATGCTAAATACTTGTTCCTTACTTTCTTTTGTATGAGTCTTACTTATTAAAGAGTTGTGTGCTAGATGTATTGTGTGAAAGATGTCGACCAAAACATGTAGATAGTAGTTTTTAGGATTTTAATTCATGCATTTAGTTTAGGGGCAGCCGTACGGCTGCCGAATCTCATCCTAAATCCCCCATTGGAAATGTGTAATTGTGTTTATACTTGTGAAGATTTGTCTAACATTCTCATATTTCAGGTGTCCTTCATCCCCGGTTTAGAACGATCTCTACTTATGTCTATACTACTAACGATTAATTTGTAGGGTTATTATTGTGTTGCGTCGCGTAAGCGATTCGATCAATTTTTAGCGCCGTTGCCGGGGATTATAAAAACTGGTTTTATGAAGAATGTGTTGTATATATGTGCTGGAAATTTTTGTCTATAATAATTTTTGTTGTAAATTTGCGATTTTATTTGGGATTTGTAAAGTAGAAATATGCTTCGACATGTAGAGTTTAAATTTTGAAAATTGCTAGGAAGTGTAGAGATTTATTTGTGTTAGTTTGCTTTGAATTCTGAGGGGAGAGTAAGTAGGCAAGGCCACTTTTCTTGATATTAGCTTTAACCCTTCATATGAGTGATGCCTTTTTAGACCCGTCTTTTATGAGATTGAGAAACGTGGCCCTGATCAATAATTGCAATTGCTATTGTTGGCCTTTCAACTCTCATACGAGCGATAACTTGGCAGATCCATTTTTATGAGGTTGAGGGCGGCTTTTATTGACACTTGTGGTACTGTCAACACAATTGTTCTCAACTTAGTAAGGGGCAAAAGTAGCCTTCTGAAAACACGGAACGATTGTGTCTAGACGATAACACCTAGGCCATATGTCCACCAAGCTTCAAGGTTCAAAGTAAATCGGCATGAGTAGGTTTCTATGCTTGAAATAATAACGTTTTGTGTGGTTTAAACTCTCGAGGTATATCGGAAAAAGCATGATACTACCGGGGGCTGCATCAGTCCATTGCACCGTTATCTCCTCTGCTCCACGTACTTTGAGAGTTAGAACAAATTTAAAAGCAGTTAGACTTAGAAATTTCAACACCATCATACACATTTTGTTGCTTATATTCTTGTGCCAAATTTTATTTCTTCTTTTCCGATTGTACAAATGAGTGACATTGTTTGAAACATGATCTTGTAATCGCCAAAGCCGTGGCTTGTAATGATGTATATTCTTGCTTTTTATTTATTTACTAGAGTTCTAACTTCTTTCATGTTTGCCACACAGAAAATAGTGCATGTCCGAATCTAATATTTGGATAAGAGATTACCGAGGCCGCTTACAACGTTTGAACGAAGAGCTGACCATCACCATTACTACACCACTACCCCCATACGAGCCTTCTAGCTTGACATCATCTTCACCATCATTTCCATCATCACCTATTTCAACCTCTCGTGTCTCATCATCATGTGACTTAGAGGAATAGGAATTTGAAGCTCTTGCCGAGCCACATATTGAAGAAAACTTTGTCATTGCCGAGCCACCTATGGAGCCACCAAGGATGACTTTGATTAGAGCTCGAAATGGTCATGTTACCGGAGGAGGAGGAAGGGCACCCACCAACATCACTTACCCTCCTTTGAAAACTGACAAAACCGGCGAGATTGAGTTAAAGAGTGGATTTCTCCACAAGTTGAAATCGTTTTATGGTATGCCGAGTGAGGATCCAAATAAACACTTGCAATGGTTCAATTTCACCACCGAATCAATGTGTCCTCGAGGGACCGATATGCAACACTTCAAGATGAAGGGTTTTCCGTTTTCATTGGAAGATCAAGCTAAGGAGTGGTTTTTTGAGTTGCCAAGTGGAAAGATTAACTCGTGGAACACTATGGTGGATGAGTTCTTACTCCGGTACTTCCCTGCTTCTCGTATCACGGATCTAAGAAAGCAAATTACAAGTATAAAGCAAGCCGGAAATGAAACTTTCTCGAGTTATTAAAAGAGTTTCAAAGCCCTAGTCGGATTGTGTCCCTCGCATGGCATTAGCTAGGGGCTCTTGCTTCAGTATTTCTATGAGGGGCTTCGGGTTATGGAAAGGGAGTTTTTGGATTCGGCGGCCAATGGGAGCTTCTTAGAGATGGAGCCGGGACCGGCAAAGAATTTACTAGAACTTTGAGCTTTAAACAATCAACAATTTGGCATGTCGCTAGACAATGTCGGAAGGAGTGAAAAGGTGCATGAAACTTCAAGTTCGAAATTGGAAGACAAAGTCGACAAGCTAGCCGACATTGTGGCCGGTCTAGTAAAGGGGAAAGAACTTTGGTTTGTGGCGTGTGCACGGAAACTCATAAGACCGAGCAGTGCCCTCAACTCGCATCAAGTGAGGGGCAAGAGGAGGTCAATGCCATCGGTTTCCAAGGTGGACAAAGCTTTGAAAATTTCAATCCGAGGTTCAATGATCATTCGAACTTTCGTTGGGAAAACAATGACAATGTGCTTAGGGCACCAATGCAACTGAATTATCAACCAAGGGCGCAACAAGCCTTTGTGCCAAGGGCACCCTGTATGCCAAACCAAGTCATGCAGCCGTACCAAGCTCAAGCACCGGCCACACCTTTTCAAGCTCAAAACGTGCAAGGTCCGACTAATTATGATGCGGTTATTCAATCTCTTTCGAGTGCTACTCAAGCATTGCTCGCAAGTCAACAAACTCACTCAAAGGATATTGAAGAACTTAAAACTCAAATGGGTCAAGTAGTGGACTTCATAGGAAAGTTTACCGAGCAAGGGAAGTTACCGGGAGGAGTTATAAAGAATCCAAGGAACGAGCAAGCTCAAGCTATCACAACACGGAGTGGGAAGGTTCTAGCCGAGCCACAAGCAAGGATGAAGAAAAATGAAGATCTCGACAGAAACCTTGCTGCCGAGCAGCTTCTCGGAGACCAAGTCGGCAGCCTGCCTGTTGCCGCACTGACAGGACCCGCCCCGGATTTCATCCTGAAATCCGGATAAGATCCTGCGGGGACCACCTTAAGACTAACTCTATCGATAAATCGATAAGTCAATCTTAAGATGAACAACCCTAAAACCTGCAACAACCAAAACACTTCTAAAATTTCTGTTCCAACTGTAACACCTGGAGCCACCTGCTCCCCAAATCACAACAACCGCCACCAATAAACACAAAATCTAATTCAACTAGCTCACAGGTAATCAGAGCAATCTAACAAAATGAACTGGAATTACAAATGGAAATATAACAAGAAATATAATATGAAAATAAAAGAATAAGGGATCACAGATCCCACCTAACGGAAGCGACAACGATTATGACTATGCCTCGACTCCGAGTACGCTTGACCTCTAACCATTACTCTGCACACTGGGCGATTTAAACCGAAAGGCACAGGGGAAAGTAAATTAAAAACACGTTAGAGTGAGTGGATAAAATAATATCGTATAACACTTTATATAAAAAGTATTGTATTACTTCCCCAATATTTTATAACTGAAAACCACTATGCATGCATTTTCATAAAACGTCCTACGTTTAAGAAAATCATAATAATTAATCAGCTCTGCTGATATCTCAAATACACAAATAATATTTTGTTTATACTTTCAAAATAAATATTTTGAAAATCAAATAGTAACATACCACAACCAATCCCATTGGCCGAATCCCAAATCATTTTGTAGTAAAAATCCAGCCCCACTGGTATATTGAATAATCAAATAAAATATAACTGGACCAATCCCATTGGCCCATTCCCAGATATTCTTGTAATTAAATGCTGGTTCGGGAATTTATTAAAATCAGAAAGTCTCATAGAGAAAATATTCCCGAAACCACATAATATAAAAATTATGACCAATCCCATTGGTCATATAATAGGGGAAGGTTATCACCATTTAATAGTAAACCTCCCAGGCTAAGGGTCGAGTCTCCCAGACTCTATAGCGTCCCACGCTAAACCTCTACACAACCCTACGTCGACCACCGAGCGTGAATCTGACCTACATGGTCAAGTCGTCACCTCGCTTGGGATGAGGTTAATAAGCTAGCTAGCGTCAATATATATACGGACCCTGATATGGTGAAAAATCTGAAAATAAAACCGAAAACACACTTCCCCTTATATATAATAAGCAGTACGGTCCCCAACCGCACATCTGAGGCTTATAATAATCATAAATAGTATAATAGCCTCAAAATATATTCATATATATCCGACATATCCACATGCCGTAAAATAATATCGAAAACGATATACATAACATCGACATGTCTCACATGTCGTAAAATCACAAATACGAAAGTATAAAATTCTCGGAAATCTCATTTCCGGTCTTTACATTTAATTAAAACTTATTCAGTTTGATCAATTATGAATAATTAAAACATAGAATTTAAAATCAAGTACTACCAAAATAGTAGTAAAAGTATAACCCCAAAACCATATTTCTTTAAATATCAAATCAACAATTATAACAAAAGTATATGAATTATCGAAAGCCGATAATTCATATCATGCTTAGAAATTTATTTAACTAAATAAACTGCATTTTAATAAAATATTTATGCATGTATTTATTTAAAATAAAAATCCACTCACAGTACGGTCGAGCGCGCCGCTAATCCGATCTCTCGTCCCGTCAAATAACCTCTCAACCTGTAATAGGGACGTAATTATAATTATTACGAAACTCGGAATTTATTTATAAACGTTAAATCTACGGACGTCCTTACTCGCACGAAACCTCCTAATTTTCCCTTTTCAGTTATCGGTATAGGAATTTCGCCTCAATACCGAATAATCTACGTCTGAAATAACTCAAGACACCCACCCCGTGTCCGATTAATCCTTTTACTAGTTATTTCGTCGTAAAACCCCTTTAAAACAGCTTTTACCTTTTTACGGTAAGTCAACAATAATAAACCAAGGTCAAACAGTAATTATTCTAGGTCGAACAGTAATTCTGAAAGTCAAACAGTAAATAGTTAAAATCCAATTACTATTTACCATTTACTTTTACTGTTTATTGTTTACTGTTCACTGTTCACTTTTACTGTTTTACTTTTCACCTTTTACTGTTTTACTTTTACCTTTTACTGTTTCACTGTTCATCATCTTCAACCTCTCGCCGCCGGAACAGCAGTGCCGCTGCCGGCAGCGCCGCCACAGGAGGCCAAAACACCTCCAATCGATCCCAAATTTCCACAGCAGCGTCGCCACCACCTAGGGGACTCATCCCCGTCGCCTCCTCCGCCAAAAACCCACGCAGCCGCCGCGTATTCATTTTTTATTTTTAGTTTCTATTTCAGGAAAATCAGTTTTGTATATAAACTAGACGATTGTAATGAATAAAAAAAAAGGGAATTAGAATCAGTTTTCTTAATCAGCTTCAATCTTCTTCTTTCTCCCATCTTTTGTTAATTATCCTCTCATAATAAGAAGTCCACTTCCAAGAGAAGTAGCGACACTTCTTTTCCTACAAAAGTTCTATCTCCTAGAAGTTTTGGATCACACAGCCTGCTGGATCTGCCATTGCCGGCAGGACTGCTTCTCACACTGCCAAGGCATATGTTGATGCCGAGACATGCATGCAACCCTATGTTGCCGATACAGAAACTGTCGGACCTGCCACTGTCGGTATGACACCCCATGCAGCTGATACGGCTGCGATGCTTCAACAACACCTTTTCTCCATCCTAGTTGCCGAGCTCCAACATTTTGGACCACGATGACCACACACAACATCAACGGTGAAAAGTCTAGGCTAAGCACTATAAAACTTAAGCGCTAATGGGGAGGCAACCCCATATGACGAAGAAAAACGAAGGAGCCATCACTGAGCGTTTGAAATTTCTAACCCTTCTCTTTTTCATTGGTTTGTGATGATCAGTTAGAAACTTGTTAGCTCGTCAAATGATTAGGAAATTGCATGCTCTAGTTTTGTGCTTACAATGAGGACAATGTAATTTTCTAAGTGTGGGGTGGGTTTACATGTTTCGTTTATGTTTTTGTGTGCTTAGTATAAAATAGAAAAATTCAGAAAATTATTCCACAAAAATAGAGTGTTTAAATTGTTTGTTTCGAGTCTTAGGATGCCCTTATATTGTCAATGATGTTTTTCTCCTCTTTGCATACATGGATGATAGTTGTGCATACTTTATAAATTGTGAGTTTCATGAATAATGTGCATTGGTAGGAGCATGTAGGACTTGGTGATTAATAAAGCGTGCATGTTTTAGCTAGTTTGTTTCCATAAAAACCTATGTGAGCTTTATAGCCAAATTGCTTTCTTCATGAGTGTAAATTTCTGAAAAATTCGAGCATGTTAATATGTGAACCTCATTATTCTTTATATATTCAACGATTATGTGCCATAGCTTTTTAATGAACTCTAAAATGCTAGAACGTACTCTTGTTGATTTTCAAAACGTTTTCATCCTAAAATACCTTGATTGAATGTGATTGAAAAAGATCTTTTAGGTTCACCACCATAGCCAAATAAAACATGTGCCATATTTGCGCCCGTCGTGGGACACCTTAATTAACCCCCTTGAGCCTACGATTAGCCTTTTCTTTCATCACCCTTAAACACTTTCCATGAGCTTAGTATAGTTATGCCTTGACCCTTAATCAAAGTTTTGGCAAAGCTTGATTGTTGAAGGAGGTTTCGCGTGAAGTGATGAAGAAGAACAAGTGTGGGGTAGACTTAGCTAGAAATTTATGTGTAAAAGTGTAATTGTGAAGTGCCTAGTGAAAAGAAAACAGAAACAATGAGATCGGACAGAAAAAGAAAATAGAAAAAAATCAAGTCCGAAAGAAAAGAAAAGTACATAGGCACGGTTTCAAAGTGTAAATTGCTAAGTCTAGTCTTGAAAATTGTTGTGAATTTGGAGTATGTATGTATGTGAAGGTCTAGCATTGTTATATTTTGACCTTTGTTCGTATTCACATTGTTGTGGGGAAGTAAAGAATGAAGAATGGGTCCAACAAGATGAAATCCGACTCTTGGCGAGAAGACATAAGGAGAATCTAGCTTTGCTAAAGTACACGGTGACGTTTTGAGCCTCCTTATCCCATAAAAATCGAATACCTCTTAGCCAGGCCCCATTACATTCCCTTTCTTGATCTTTTCATGATTCTTAAGATGGTTAAATTTGATTTGTGGAGATTATCTCAAGAGTAAGCATATAGTTTTGGTTCATTGGTGCACATAGTTGTTAAATCAAGTTATTCTTGAAAATTCACAAAGTGCTTTTCGTTTCATGATATATGCAAGGCACTCTTTGTAATTCATTATCTTTTTCTTACATATACTATTCAGTGGATACCATGTTTCGATTGAAAGAAGAGAGTATGCTTAGTGAGGAAAATTCGGATTAGCTTAAACATGTTTACATGCTTTTATGTTGCTCTTAAATGTTCATATTGATGTTACATATTCATGAAACTTGGAATTTTCTTGCTTAACATTCGCATGCATCAACTTGAAAGCTATATGTCATACGAGCCTGAGACAAATCATTAGGGGCAATACCTTTGTTTAGAGTTGTAGTTTTAATTCAGTTTTGCTAAGGGACTAGCAAAAGATAAGTGTGGGGTAGTTGATAGAAGCACAAACTGCTACGATATTAGTGTGTTTATGCCTCCATTTATGCTTTGTTTAACCTTTATTTACTTAGGATCGAGTCATATTAGAGAATAATGAATATTTGGTAGAGTTATGAGAAAATATGCTTAAAAGATGGAAGTTTGCAGAAAATTGACAATGTGTCAGAAATCGAAGTCTTTTTATGTTTCGTTGATTCTGTAAATCTTCCAAAGTGCTTTTGATGGGTTTTTCTTCTCTTATGAGCAGTATACACATATATGATCGAGCATTGGAAAGAGTTAAAGGAATTGGAGCTTAAGAAGCTGCCAGAAATTGCTATGCAAATTCGGATTTAGCAAGTTTCAGGATTTTCCTAAACACAACACTTGACTTCCAGGAATTCCTCAAAGTCAGCTCATTTGGAACTAGATTGTGAACCTTACATACATAGAAAGACCTATGAGTCTGGTTTCCATAGGATTTGGAATCACATCAATAGCTACTCCGAGGAGGAAGTTATGCTCGATTGAAGACGCAAAGGTCAGATCTGCCGAGAAGAAGGAAGAAAATCAACTTAGCCTCGCCAGCGATAGGAACTTAGCCTCGCCAGCGATAGGGAAATCAGCCTCGCCAGCATTCGGCCTGTTAGCCTCGCCAAGGAATTCTGTTGCGCAAGCACCAGCTACTGCCGAGAATCCTGCATTCGGCCGAGGAAGGATCCAAGAAGGCTGCAAGGTGATCAAATCGTGTCCTAGGTGTGTCCTAGACCTGCAAGGAAAGAAGGGAGCATGCAACGCATGTGCAACCAAACCTAGGCCGATCAAAAGGAGAATGCCTAGTCCAACTAGGGAATGAAAACCTAGTCCAAATCGGTTTGTGAAATACTCTCCCAAACCGTGCATCACTTTCTCCTATAAATAGAGGCCGGCACCATGAAGAAAATTGTCACATCTTAAGCCAAAACACAAAGCCATAAACTCTACCAAAGTTCCCCAATAATCATACAATGAAGAGTTAGCCGAAACACATTCCCACCTTCACCAAAAATACTCCAACCGTGCCTCCATCATTGTCATCGAATCAACACGTCTTGAAGCCATCAAAGGTGTCTGCAAAAGTGTGATCCACTCCCTACTTTCGGTGTAACAATTTATTCTTTATAGTTACGTTTAGTTTTGTCTATGAAACTTCCATGTATTCTTGGTTTCGAATTGTATGTCTATGTATGACTCGGATTGGAATTTGGTTTTATAAATTTCATGTTAAAAACATCTTTGATTCAATGCTTAGGTCTAGGTCTAGGTTTCGTATTGATTGAGTCTTTGCATGTTAACTTTGTAATATAAAACATGTAGGAATTTCATATATTTAGATAATTAGGACAGTTGGTATAGATGCATGTTTAGGATTCAAATCGGTTAGTAATTTAAGGATGTGACTTAAAAACCGAAACATTAGTGATGTTTGACAAACATGTAAATCTAGATTTCAGGTTTCATCTAACACAAGTAGAATGAACAAAGATTAAACGTATGTTGCTTTGATTCGATTGTGCTCACTTAGGGTATAACCTTAGCAAAAACT
Organism: Potentilla sterilis; assembly: GCA_963682095.1. Lineage (NCBI taxonomy): Eukaryota > Viridiplantae > Streptophyta > Magnoliopsida > Rosales > Rosaceae > Potentilla > Potentilla sterilis. The sequence continues at coordinate 15,061,390 of OY821760.1, read as the reverse complement.
TGCATGTTAAATGAGATGATTGACAACCTTGCTTGTTTACATGTCTTCGATTATAGACTTTGTGATTCAATGTTACGAGTTGTATTACGGTAACATAAACTTTAGGGTCCATAACGTATGTTTGGGCTTTAAAAATATTAGAAGTCTCACAACTAGGTAAAATCGGTTTTTCGTACCAGTTGTTGGTCGAAACTTGTTTGAGTCTAAAGCATGTTAAATACTTGTTCCTTACTTTCTTTTGTATGAGTCTTAGTTGTTAAAGAGTTGTGTGCTAGATGTATTGTGTGAAAGATATCAACCAAAACATGTAAATACTAGTTTTTAGGATTTTAATTCATGCATTTAGTTTAGGGGCAGCCTTATGGCTGCCGAATCTCATCCTAAATCCCCCATTGGAAACGTGTAATTGTGTTTATACTTGTGAAGATTTGTCTAATATTCTCATATTTCAGGTACCCTTAATCCCTGGCTTAGAACGATCCCTACTGATGTCTATACTACTAACGATTGTAGGGTCATTATTGTGTTGCGTCGCGTAAGCGATTCAATCAATTTTTGTGCTACTTACGGTTTACAGGGTTTATTATTGCGTGTATTGTTACCCTGGTTATGGGACTCGTCACATGTATGCGTTTTACATACGGATACATACAAAATAGTTTACTTTAGCTTCCATTGTCATACTGGTACATCTCATGTATACTGCTGGACTTTGTGAGATTTTTATTTGTTTGCGGCCATTCTATTTTATAGTGGTAACTCTATGTATGATGTAGTTATATATCCGGATGTTATCAAGGTGTTAGCTCAGCTAATCTTATAAGCATGCAAATAAAGATGTTTGATTCCTTTTTCAGGCAGCAGCAGCAATGTGCTTGGGAATAGGCAGCTGGTCTGACCCTATGGAGGTACAGGGGCTTACACACTTTCTAGGTTTGTGGGACACAAGCACATACCCACTACCAGAAAAGGGGTTATAGCCGACGATATGGGAAAAAACGGCCGACGAAATAGTACCTCGTCGGCTATAACCCCTTATAGCCGACGAACTACTATTTCGTCGGCCACATCGTCGGCTATAATATTATAGCCGACGACTGCCGACAACTCGTTTGCTATAACTATAGCCGACGAAACGTTTTTGGTTATAGCCGACGAGGATGGTATTCGTCGGCTATAATAGTTATAGCCGACGAAAAGTTTTTGGTTATAGCCGACGAGGAGGGTATTCGTCGGCTATAACTCTTATATCAGATCGACCTTCTGCATCAGGGAGCTCATTCGTCGATGAAATCGTCCAAAACGCTCTGAAATCGTCCCAAACCTCAGCCATAAGCTTGAAAGGTACGTATATTGCTGTGTGTGTTGATTTAGTTGGTTATATGCAGAGGTGTATTAATTTAGAGTTTAATTAGAATAAATGTGTGATTAATTTGATATATATATATATATATGTGTTGAGATGAGATTATTAATGGGTTGATATATATGTTGTATTGGTTAGATAGAATTGAAGTTTTGTTGATCGAAGATTAGTGATTGATTAATGTTGATTTATAGGTGATTTTAGATGAATTTGATGAAAAAATGTATATATATTAATTAATTTAATTGTAATTAAAAATATATTGTTGGTATATATAAAAAATACATTGTGTTTAATTAATTAGGGAGATTGACGATGTTTTAATTAATTTAGGGATGCATGTGTATATATATATATATATATATATATATGTGTGTGTGTAATGATGAATTTTTTAATTAATTAGTACGTACGTAGTACGTGCATATATACATATCTATATATAGCTATATTTATTTCTTGAATTTACAGGATGGACAAGAGTTGGATTACCCTTGGAAGATGGGATCAGGCGTATCATGATGGAGTTAGGAGTTTCCTGGATTTTGTGATGGCTAACTGTGGAGACACTACACTTCATTATTGTCCGTGTAAAAAGTGCAAGTGTGCCACCCCACGACACCGGTTTTCCATAGAGACAGTGGAGCAACACCTGGCTAGATATGGATTTTGGGTCCTATACACTAATTGGATTTATCACGGTGAACCAGAGTTTGCGGGTCGTCATGATCATGGACAATTTGCCGAGAGAGGGAGTTCCTCCAATGATCCGACAACGAACTGGATCAACGATATGTTTCCTCGTGAGAGCGGTGTCTTTGAGGAAGCACCAGATGTGCAACTCCCACCTCCGGAGATGGAGTGTTTCCCTGATATTGAGCCACTCGAGCCATTACCCCGATCTCCGGTCAACACAAGTGGTATGGAAAAGTACAACAACCTGATCGCATTGCAACAGACTCCGTTGTACCCCGGATGCAGTAAGACTGTCCTTGAATCTGTCATGGGAGTGATGAAGATCAAAACGGAGAACAAAGGCACTGTCAAATCGGTTGATGATTGGCTTCGGCTATGGGGTGGGGCGATGCCCCCCGGACATCGGCTTCCTACCAGTCATCATAAGGTGCGACATATCCTTAAAGATCTCGGCCTTTCCTACATCAAGATTCATGCATGCAGATACGATTGCGTTCTGTTTTACGGGGAAGGACTTGCAGATCTTGAATACTGCCCATTATGCAATACAGAGCGGTATAAGTTCACTCCTAAAGGGAACAAGAAAGCTGTGAAGATACTTCGGTACTTCCCGCTGATTGATAGGCTTGAGCGGTTGTTCATGTGTGCTTTCACGGCCGAAGCTATGAGATGGTGGGCTGAGAGGAATGTGCCTGACGATGACACCCTTAGACATCCCGCCGACGGAGAGGCTTGGAAGAAGAACGTGCTGGAGTTTCCCGAATTTGCATCAGAGGTTCGAAATGTTTGGCTAGGGCTATCATCCGACGGTTTCAACCCTTTTGGCAAGAAAGAGCTTCAGTACAGTGTGTGGCCAGTTATTTTGATTCCGTACAACTTTCCACCGTGGATGTGCATGAAGAAGGAATATAACATGCTCACATTGTTGATTCCAGGCCCAGGTTATCCGGGAAAGTGTCTCGATGTGTATTTGAGACCCGTAATTGAGGAGCTTCGGTACTTGAGTCTGAACGGCCACCTGGTCTACGACCGGTTCAAAAATGAGATGTTCCGGATGCATGCCATGCTTGTTGGCACGATCAGTGACTTTCCTGGGAGGGGTATGTTGTCGGGCAGCGTCACCAGGGGTTACAGGGCTTGTTCAGAGTGCATGACTGTTGATTGCTCCAGTCCTCATTGCAGCAAGATTGTCCAGATGCGTCACCGTCGTTGGCTTCCGCATGACCATCCATTTAGGGACGATGCACAGGCTTTTGATGGGACTGAAGAAAGGGGCTGGGCACCGGAGCGATGGACAGGGGAGGAAATATTGGCAGTGTTGAATGAGTATGACTTTGGTCCGCTTAGCAATCATCCCGATGTGTTGCGCACGATTCCAGAGAGGCCGGATCGGTATAGGTTCTGGTCACACAAGAGCATCTTATGGGAACTTCCTTATTGGGCCAGGTTGGCTACCAGATACTACCTGGATGTCATGCATATAGAGAAGAACGTGGGTGAAGCCGTGGTTGGCACAGTTTTGAATTGGGAGAAGAAAACAAAAGACACCCCCAAGGCACGCGTTGATCTGAGAAATATGGGACTGCGGGACCATTTGTGGTTGAGAGAGGGCAGGAGCAAAATGCCCCAAGCTCCTTACACCGTCACCAGGGACCAGAAACATGAAATCTTTGGATGGCTGAGTAATGTCAGGTAACTTTTTATTAATTAGGCATGTATTCCCTAAAGAATCCATCTGTTGTTGGACGACTATATATGCATGAAATCTAATTGTTGTTAATGGCTATGCAGGTATCCTTATGGCTATGCGGGTAACATAAGCAAGTGTGTTAACTACCGAGACAACAAGATGTACGGATTGAAGAGTCACGACTGCCATGTACTGCTTCAACGCCTCTTCCCTATTTTCATTCGAGCGTACTTGGAGGATGAAGTGGTTGAGCCGTTGGTGGCGTTGTCAAGATTCTTCCAGAAGTTATGCGCTAGAGAAGTTAGAAAATCAGACCTCATGAGAATGCATGAGGAAATCGTTTTTATCTTGTGCAAGTTCGAGAGGATATTTCCCCCAAACTTCTTTGACATCATGCCTCACCTGATGATCCATCTTCCCCAACAATTGTTGCTTACCGGTCCCGTACACTACACTTGGATGTATCCCATCGAAAGGTACATGTTATTCATAAATTTGATTTATACATGTTTTTAAATAAAAGTTGCATGCTCTTAACACGCACTTGTTAACCTTGCAGACAACTTGGAGACTACAAGAAATATGTGCACAATAAATCTGCGCCTGAGGGGTGTATTGCTGAAGCTTACATTGCGCATGAGTGTGTAACGTACGCCAAGTTGTACTTGGGAGCGATGGAGGACCCCCCACAACATCCAAGTCGAGATGACCCCGAGTTCAACATATCTATCGTCGCCAACTCTGTTGTACCATACGGAAGCTTCAAGAAAAAGGGTGTGGACAAGTTGCCTGACCATGAGGTAGGGATTGCCCACTGGTGGGTTCTAATAAACTGTCCGGAGGTACAATATTGGAAACGTCACCATCTTCACAGCAAGGAAGTTCGCGGTGATGTCGAGTACCACAACACGACGTTTGCAGACTATTTTCCACAATGGGTAAGTGTATAAATATATATATTAGATGGCTTTCTTTTACAGTTCCCTATTCTTTAATCATAAACACACCGAGTGATTTGAGTTATATTTTTCAGCTGATGCAAGTGGCTGCGAGGGGTGGTCATACAAATTACTCAGAGGAATTGAGGCTGTTGTCGATGAAGCCGATATCTTCCACAGTCCGCCCAATGTGTGATGTCAACGGCGTTAAGTATATATGTGAAGCTAGAGACGGGGAACGCAAAACACAGAATTGTGGGGTGATGGTCGATGGTGCAGAGGGGGGCGTGGATTTTTACGGTGTCCTACAGTCAGTTGTTGAACTCATTTATGGGAACCGCATGAAAGTCCACTTGTTCAAGTGTCGATGGTTTGATACTAGGCCGCACCGCATACGGATCGATCAGTACGGCATACTTTCGGTGAATACCGCCACTAGTGTGTATGAAGACGACCCCTTTGTTTTCGCCACAGCGGCCAAAAAGGTCTTTTATCTTGACGATCCTTTGAACAAAGGCACGTGGAAGGTAGTTAACCATGTGTCTCAGCGAGACATATACAGTGCTACCACACTTGGTGTGAGCACAGAGTGTCAAGAAGCGACCGCATACCAAGAGCCGGACGCCGGCGACATTCCGGAATCCTCCACCATCCGCGATAATAATGTGACGCCGGGCAGAGTGGTCCGACTTCCTAGGGGTCAGGTGCCCATGTATGATGTTAATCCGAATCGTCTATATCAGCCCGACGATGACTCAGACGACGAGTACGAGCACCGGTTGCCAGATATTAACTACTATACTACGTCTGACTCAAGTGATGAGGATGATTCTGATTATCATCCTTAGTATACTATTTATGTATGTATTTGTGTACGATGGTGCATGCATGAATACATTTTTGTCCTTAATTACCGTTTTCCGAGTTTATGGGAAATTGTATTGAATTGTTTGTGTTATGTTTAGGAATTTATCAGGTGAACTAGGCAATTTTCAGGCCCTAAATGGCAAATTTTCAGAAAGATCAGAATTATAGCCGACGAAATGGACCATAATTCGTCGGCTATAATGCCCATACTTTAGCCGACGACTTGCAATTCGTCGGCTATAATGCCCATACTGTAGCCGACGACTTGCAAGTCGTCGGCTAAAGTATATTGACCGAAACCATACGTAGACCGTTCAAATGCAAAAGTGTCGTGAAATAAGATACGACCGAAATATTGAAATACGACTACGGTTGAAATATGGGAAGATTCCGACAAAATCTGTGTGCCGAATGTTGCGGTTAGGTGTTTTTTACTTCCGTTTTCCTATGGGTAGCCTGACGGTCGGTAAATATTTGGAGGAAAATTTTTATACGGTTAGTTGCGTCGCATCGCTTTGAAACTATTCTCGGTTGAACGTCAGGCCAAAAAACGTCATCTAGACGGGCCAATTGCCGTTTTAAAGCGTTTAGAGGTTTGACCAAGCAGTTTGACCGTCCCGATCGAGCCTTTAACGTTGTCAGATGTAGTTGTATTTTTTTTCATACATGTATTTAATCTTAACGGTGATATCTGACGGTTGGAATAGATTTTCCAAACTTTTAGATTCGAAATCGGAACATATGCACTAATGTTCCTTAACTTATTTACTAAGTGTTTAAGTGAATGTATAGTTTCAAATAGTTACCATACGTAGACCGTTCAAATGCAAAAGTGTCGTGAAATAAGATACGACCGAAATATTGAAATACGACTACGGTTGAAAAATGGGAAGATTCCGACAAAATCTGTGTGCCGAATGTTGCGGTTAGGTGTTTTTTACTTCCGTTTTCCTATGGGTAGCCTGACGGTCGGTAAATATTTGGAGGAAAATTTTTATACGGTTAGTTGCGACGCATCGATTTGAAACTATTCTCTGTTGAAGGTCAGGCCAAAAAACGTCATCTAGACGGGCCAATTGCCGTTTTAAAGCGTTTAGAGGTTTGACCAAGCAGTTGACCAGGGAATAGCCGACGAAATCCTTAACTTCGTCGGCTAAACTCTTGCGATCCGCGCCGTTTCATTGTCCGCCGTTGGATGGGCGAGATCTGACGGCTGCTGAGAGCGTAAAGTATAGCCGACGAGATTCATATTATAGCCGACGATATGCATATTATAGCCGACGATATTCTTAACTTCGTCGGCTATAACCGGCCCGCAAAGCCCAACTTCGGCCCGGCCCGGATTTCGGCCCGGCCCGTCAGAGTATAGCCGACGAAATTCGTCGGCTATAACTATAGCCGACGAATTAAAATAACATCGTCGGCTATAGTCCTTCGATTTAAACCGAAACAGAGGGCGCCTCCCTCATTTTCCAGAAACCCTAAATCCCTAAATCCCCACTGCCGCAGCCGCCCGTCCCTCCCCGACGCCGACCGACCACCACCGACGCCGACCGAGCCTCCCCCTCCCTACCCTCCCCCTCCCCCTCCCCGCCCCCTCCCCGTCGTGCCCGACCCCTCCCCGACCCGAAACCCCCTGCCGCCGCCGCCCCGAGCCGCCGTCCCGAGCCGCCTCTGTCGCCCCTGCCTTGCGTGGCCTCTGCCGCCCCTGCTGCAGCCGCCCAGCCGCAGCCGCCCCTAGCCGACCCGAAACCCCCTGCCGCCGCCGCCCCTGCCGCCGCCGCCGCCGCACCGCACCACCGGTCCTCGTCCAGACTGCACCACCATGTCAGGTAGTCCCGATCGAGCCTCATTTACGGTTTTTATTAATTTTGTCGAATTTTGTGAATTTTAGGGTTTTTGTGAATTTTTTGTGGAATTTAGGGTTTTTGTGAAATTTATGGAATTGTGTGGATTTTTTGTTAAATTTGTTAATTTTGTGGAATTTATATACTAATTTTGTGGATTTTTTGTTAAATTTACGGTTTTTATATACTAATTGTGGAATTTTGTTGAATTTATATACTAGTATACTAATTTATATACTAATTTATATATAATTAGGTATAAATATTTTTTTTCATTTTTATGACGATATATATATATATATTTTTCGGAATATATATATATATATATATAATTAGGTATAAATATAGTTATGTATATATATAATTAGGTGTATATATATTTAAAAAAGTTTTTTATTTTTTTGTGAAATTTAAGGAATTTTGTGTTATATTTCGGAATATATATATATAATTAGGTATAAATATATGTAGGTACGTATATATATAATTAGGTATATATACATTGAATGATGTTTTTAATTTTGTTTTGTGGAATTTTTGTGCAATTTATGGAATTTATATACTAATTGTGCAGGAAACCGGCGCTTTGTAGACCGATGGCTTGGCAGACGGACCGAGAGCGACCCCGACGCTCAGGCAGGATCCAGCCGTGGGGGGAGCGGATCCAGCGGTCGTCGGGGCCTAGGCCGGCCTTTGAGTCGACGAGAGGAGACGTTGATGGGATTGACGCCGAGCGATCCACGTGGGGGCTCCTCGTATGAGTCGACGGGAGCGGGCCCTGACTCGAGTGTCGGAGGAGGACGCAGAGCCACCAGACCCCAGTGCACTTCAGCACTGTTCCAGGATCGGCAGCCGACCCCACCGCGCGCCGATCTGGACCCTCCAGAGATGCTCCCTGTCCCCCCACAGCGACAGCGTCCACAGCTACGGGGCCCACCGTCAGGGGGAGCAGGCCCCTCAGGGTCCACGCCCCGTATGTCTCCGCCATCGGGGATGTACATGGTCCAGTTCCTCCCTGCCATCCCTGAGTACGACGCCAGGGGGAGGCAGATTTGGAGGCACGACCGGCCTCACGAGATTCCCTGGGAGGAGGCCTACTTCTACAGTCCTTTCGACTCAGAGGACTGCCGCGGCCTGTGGGCCGTTCGTGAGAAGGACAAGCAGTACAACGACGCAGGTAATTGGTTAGTTTAATTAATTATTTAGATTGTTTAATTAATTATTTAATTAGTTAGTTTAAATAATTATTTAACTATGTGTTCATTTTAACAGGCGTCCTCGTCAATAAACCCGCGGGGACGAGACGGACCAGAGGGCCAGCGAACATGTCGACCCTGGAGAGGGAGCTGGCCGGTGGGATCAGAGAGATCCTGCCCGGTCCCGGTGAGGATGGACGCCCGATTGAGCGGAGAGACACCACCACCAAGTACATCAACGCGACGGGCATGCTCGTGCGGGACAGGGTCCCACTGTTGTGGCCCGACTGGGGCTCTGTGCCCGATGAGATCAAGGCGCGAGTGTACAATGCACTGTCGGTGAGTTAAATATGATTTTTATTATAGAAAATAAACAATTATGAATTCAGTCCTTATAACTATATAAAAATATTTTCTAATTAATTTATAATGTTGCAGCAATGGTTTAGAGTCCATCCTACCTTGGACTGGTGGAGAGACGAGCAGCTGAAGAACAGGTTATGTGTTTTGCTTTTTTTTGTATAAATATATTTATTGGCAGTATACGAATATATCTAACAGTTGTGTTCTGTTAATATAGGTACTCCGAGTGGAAGAACGAGCTGTCCACGCACTACAGGACGTACCATGTGGAGCAGCGCTTGGGGCGAGCTGCAACCCCCCACGAGTTCCGGTACAGGGAGTACGAGTGGCTATGGCTGGTAGCCTACTTCGGGAGCGACAGGGTCTCGGTAAGAAAATTTAGCCTGGTAGTATATAACTTTTTAATGTTATTTAATAATTAAATTATGTAGTTACTTAATTCAATTAATTAGTTAGTTAGTTAGTTATTAGTTATTAAATTAAGTCAGTTGGTTAGTTACATAGTTAGTTAGTTCGTTACTAAATTAAATCAAATTAAATAAAATAAAATTAGGTAGTTAGTAAGTTAGTTAGTTACTAAATTAAATTAGTTAGTTAAGTAGTTACTAATTAAATTAGTTAGTTAAGTAGTTACTAATTAAATTAAATTAGTTAGTAACTAAATTAGTTATTAATTTTATTTTGGTTAGTTCCTAATATTTTAATTTAGTTACTAATTTATATTTGCGTTTATATGTTTGTTGTTATAATACAGAAAATCTCGCGGACGAACAGCGACAACCGCAGGAGGAACGAGCACCCCCACCACGGCGGCGCCCGCTCCTGGAGGCAGTGGGCAGAGATGGCGAGGAGGGACCGACCGCTGAGGCCGTTGTCGTGGATTCATGCGCAGATGTATCCGGGGCGTCCCGACCAAGTGGTAAGTATTCGTCCATCTTCAATAAAAGTGTTTCATGAAATTAATTTATATATATATTTTTTTATTCGTTTATTATATTTTCTTGTCAATTAGGCGGAAATAGATGCGGAGACCGACGCGATCACCTTCGGGATCGCGCGAGACACTCTGGGAGACGGGGCGTCCGACGAGGCGATCGCGGAGTTTGCCTCCACGATCGACACCCTTGAGCCGCGCTTGGCCTCTCAGATCATGCACGCGGCGGTAGGGACGGGGAACAACTACTTCTACCAGAGAGGCCTAGGCGCGGCGGGAGATGGGGTTCTCAAGTTCACGCCGGCCAATCCCAGCACGCAGCGTGCGGCTTCGACGAGAGGAGACTTGCAGACGCAGCTGCAGAGGACTCAGGCGGAGTTGGCGAGGGCGGTGGAGGCGCTCCAGCAGGCGGAGTTGGCGAGGGCTGCGGAGGCTTCGGCGCAGCAGGCCAGAGACGCATCTGTGGCGGAGATGTACCGATGGATGCAGCAGTCTTGGGAGGCCCAGCAGGCTGGACTCCAGCCCCCGCCTCCGCCACAGATGCCCCAGTTCGTCGTCCCCACTCCCCCCCCCCCGCATCGGAGTACGCCAGCCGATCAGGACAGCCATAGCCACCGGAACTCGAACGATCCGGTCGACGACGCTACGCGTTTAGGGGGTGATGATGAGTAGATATAGTGGGTTAATTTGTACAGTATGTAGGATATTAGGGATGGATTGATGTGGATATTTGTTGGATATTTGGATGTTTGTTTGTGCATTTTCTGCAGCCCCCGAAGACGAAGAGAAATTGGGCCCGAGTAAAATTTTTTAATTTTTTTAAATATTTAGGGGTTATAGCCGACGATATTGGCATTATTTCGTCGGCTATAACAGTTATAGCCGACGATTTTTACCAAATTTCGTCGGCTATAAGGGCTATAGCCGACGATGTTTACCATATGTCGTCGGCTATACCCTCCCGGCTTCAGGCAAAAAAAAGCCGTTTCTGGTACCGGCGATTGTTATGGCCGACGATAGTGTCGTCGGCTATAACGGACGTATAGCCGACGATAGTGTCGTCGGCTATACTTCGGTTTAGGGGCAATTACGTAATTGTTGAAGCCGACGATCTTGTCGTCGGCAATGTTCGAAGTATAGCCGACGACACTTTATTCGTCGGCTATACCCCGCGGTTTATAAGCCGACGACTTACGCCTCGTGTCGTCGGCTATACTATAGCCGACGGAGCATTCCCGACGAGACTATAGCCGACGATACTTCGTCGGCTATGACTATAGCCGACGAATTAATGGAAACGGCCGACGAGATGGCGTCGTCGGCTATGACGCCTTTTCTGGTAGTGACCCTTCTTTATAGGGTATGAACACATTGCTTACAAGCTCAATGTTGCAAAACACATCCTGTTCAAGGGGCGTACAAAGTTCCCAGTTGAAAATGATGTATGCTCCCTACCCCTGAGTGTATTTTTTATCCTCTTCTTTTCTCTTGTCCCAGTTAAGTTGGTGTTTATAAGTCAGTCTTTTGGAGATTTACTCCCAGTGTTCATCTTGAATTCATGGCAATGATCAAGGGGCATGATAGTATTGCCAATAGAGATTACTACATGACATATGGAAGATTATACTGAGCACAACATCATCAACTTGCTTTTGCTACATACATACAAGCGGTGGGGTTGGTTGTTCTTTTCCTACCAACATTCTAGAAAACATACATGCTGCATTTTGTGTTTATTGGCTTAAAAAGATGTTTTTTCAGGCTATTCAAACATGAAAAGGAATTAAATGCATTGAGTCTAATTTGTTATGACCAAGACCAGATAGAAGACTGAGTTTGTTAACCCTTTTTTTGGATAAGTTTTTAGTTGTAAGTGAATTTTTTTTGGGTAAAAACCTTAAATGGTACCTGAACTATTGTGAAATGTACTGTTTGGTACCTACGAATTTTTTCTACCTGAAATGGTACCTCAAGTATTGCACCGTTACTTAATATGGTACCTCCGTTAGTTTTTCCGTTAAAGTTGCCTACGTGGCATGAATAAGTACTGAAAATAGTACCCAAGCTATTTTAAAAATATTTGTTGGTACCTATCACTTGTTAAAGTTGCCTACTGCATCAAATATATGAAAAATTCCTCACTTTATTGAATCAAAACTTGAAATACATAATTCTGTAAAAAACCAGAAACCAGAAACTGTAACTATAAACAAAAATAGAAAATTTTCTTGCTTAACTAAACTTTGCTCCCACTGAACGTAAGCATCATCAAAACTTGATAACACTCCCATATTCTTGCAATGCTCCTTGAAAGCTGTCACAGATAAAGCTTTTGTAAACGGATCTGCCAATTGATCTTGAGTCTTGATTCTACAGACATCAATCTCACCATGCTTTACCCTCTTTCTGACACTATAGTACTTGAGGTCTATGTGTTTAGAATTATTAGACCTTTTACTATTCTTGCTAAAGAAAACTGCAGCTTCATTATCACAAAACGCCTTCAGCTTGTTCTTAATGAGATCACTTAATATCTCAGTATCCAAAATAAAATTCCGGATCCATAAACCTTCACAAAAACCTTCATATAATGTTATAATCTCTGCTTGCATGGTGGAAGTAGCTACTAATGATTGTTTCATTGTTTTCCAAGCTACTGCTGCAAGCATGAAAACATAACCACAAGTTGATTTACAAGATGCAGGATAATTTCCTGCAAAGTCTGAATCTGTAAATCCAACAAGTTCTAGGTCTTTCACACGTTTATACACAAGCATATAACCCTTAGTCCTCTAAAGATATCTCAAGACTTTCTTACCTGATGTCCAGTGATCAAATCCAGGATTAGATCGAAATCTAGACAACATTCCAACAGCAAAAGATAAATCTGGCCTAGTACAAACTTATGCATACATAAGACTACCTACAAGACTAGCATATGGTACTGACTCCATTTTCTTTTTCTCAATATCAGTCTTAGGACACTGAGTCTTATTTAGTTTATCTCCCTTAGAGATTGGTGCTTCTCCACTGCTACAAGTTTCCATTCCAAATCTTCTAAGAATCTTTGAAATATAATTTTGCTGAGATAATCCCAGCAAACCCTGTTCCTACCTCTCTTAATCTCAATGCCTAAAACATAATTAACAAGCTTCTCCCAGATCTTTCATGTCAAAATTCTTTGAAAAAATTCTTTAGTTTCTTTCAACAATTTTACATTGCTACTAGCCAGAAGAATGTCATCAACATAGAGAATAAGAAAAATAAAATTGTTACCAATCACTTTAAGATAAACACATTCATCAACAATATTTTCAGAAAATTCAAAAGATGAAATCACATAATCAAACTTCTTATACCACTGCCTACTCGCTTGCTTAAGTCCATAGATAGACTTCTTCAACTTACAGACCATATTTTCTTTCCCCTTTTCAATAAAACCCTATGGCTGTGCCATATAGATGGTTTCTTCCAGCTCTCCATTAAGAAAAGATGTCTTAATATCCATCTTATGTATCTCCATATTATAATGAGCTACTAGAGCAATAATAATTCTAAATGAGTCTTTTGTTGAAACTTGAGAGAATGTTTCTGTAAAGTCTATTACTTCTTTCTGTGTGAAACCCTTAGCTACTAATCTAGCTTTATGTCTTTCTATATTATCCTTAGCATTTCTGTTGGTCTTAAACACCCATTTACAACCAATAGGCTTATGTGTTTGTGAGGGTTTAACTAACTCCCATACTTGATTCTTATACATAGAATCAAGTTCTGCATCCATGGCTTCTTGCCATTTATGTGATTCTTCACTCTCTATGGCTTGTTTGAAAGATGTCGGATCATTGTCATCAATCAATGCATTCTCTATCTCATTCAGGAAAACTTCATAAATATCATTTTTGTCTCCATATCTAGGCTTCTTAGCTCTGTGAGATCTTCTAGGCTCCACAAAATGGTCTTGAGCTAAGATTTGAGCAGGCTGGGATCTTGTGTTAGGTTCTGAGATTGTTGTCGATGATGGCTCGGCTGCTATTTCATGTTATATGTTCAGATTTTTATCTAAGTCTTCTGTAATGGAAGGGTTTTGATTTTCTAAGCTTAGGTCAGCACTCTCTTGGACTATATTTTGGTCTGAGACAGAAACTTTATTTTTAGAAGTGTTTTCAGTGTCTAGTGCTACTGTTATATCAAACTCATTATCTTCAACTTCTTCAAAATCCGAGGTTAAATCCTCAAAATTTGTATTGAAGACACTTTCATTAATAAACTTAACTTGATGAGTTTCAAAAACTCTAGGTGTATGATGAGCTGAATATAACTTAAAACCCTGAGATTTTTCACAGTATCCTACAAAATTACAACTCACTGACTTTGGATCAAGCTTACTTAATCTAGGATTATAAATCCTAGCCTCAGCTTTACAACCCCAAACTAGGTTTCTTTCCAGTCTATAGTTCATAAGCAGTTTTATCTTTCTCTATAGACTTACTTGGGGACCTATTGCAAATATAATTTGCAGTGCAGACTAGGTTTCTTTCCAGTCCATAGTTCATAAGCAGTTTTATCTTTCTCTATAGACTTACTTGGGGACCTATTGCAAATATAATTTGCAGTTCTTAATGCTTCTCCCCATAAAAATTTTGGTAAACCAGAAGTACACATCGTGCTTCTAACCATGCTTATTAAAGTTCTATTTTTCCTTTCTGCTACTCCATTCTGTTGGGGATTATGTGGTGTAGAGTACCGAGCCTTGATGCCAAGTTCCTGCAAGTATAATGCAAATGGACCTTTGTGCTGGCCTTGCTCAGTATATCTACCAAAATATTCCCCCCCCCCCCCCCATCAGACCTCACAATCTTAATCTTTGCTTCTAGCTGATGTTCTACCTCAGCCTTAAAGATTTTGAAAGCCTCAAGAGACTATGATTTTTCTGACAGTAGATAGATATAGCAATATTTGAAAAAATCATCAATGAAGGTTATAAAATAGACATTACCACATATAGTTTGATGTCTAAATGGTCCACAAATGTCAGTATGTATTAATTCGAGTAGTTCATTGGATCTGTTAGCACCCTTTCTTCTTAAGTTTGTAATTTTTCCTTTACAACACTCAATACAATCTCCTAAATCACTAAAGTCTAACTCGGGTAGAGTTTTATCTTTTACAAGTTTCTGTAATCTTTCTTTAGATATGTGCCCTAGTCTTCTATGTCATAAGTTGGCTGATTTCTCATTGTGTAGGCTTCTCTTAACACCAATAATGGTATTATTGCCTGCTGTGTTATTGTTTTTAACAAGTAAACATTCTTGCTGAGGCAGAGAACAATTTAATTTCATGTAATTATTCTCAATAACACCAGTACCATATGTAGAAGAATTCTGAATCAAGAAAGTTGAAAAATCCTTGAAAATTTTTATTCCACTAGAATCAATGAGAAAACTACAACCAAGTTGACTAATCCACCAACCAAAAGCAAATTCCTCTTTATTGAGGGCACATAAAAAACATTGTCTAAAACCAAAACATTGCCAAAACCTAAATCCAATCTAAGAGTACCTACAACCTTCACAGCTACACGCATTCCGTTGCCAACACAGACGTTGACCTCATCATTTCTTGGTTTTCTCTTCCTTATGAAGCCCTGCAAAGAATTGGTAATGTGTAAGGGACTTCTTGAATCTAACCAATAAGTATGAGGCTCTATGTTAACAAAATTAACTTCTAAAGGAAAAGTATCTAAAAGATTAAGAGGATTAATCATATCATTTTTCTCTAGCCAGGCTTTAAATCCGGGACAATCCTTTTTCATATGTCCTACTTTCTTGCAAAATTAGCATTTGAATCTGAATGGCTTGTCCACTTTGCCTCCCTTATTGCTGCTTGAAGGCTTAGCTGTAGTTTTATTAACCTTAAGCTTATTAAACTTCTTCCACTTAGGCTTCTGAACTAGGTTTATGGAGGTTGCAGGTTGCTTCTCCTTCCTCATTCTTGACTCTTCATCAACACAGATAGCAATGAGATCATCCAGGGTCCAATTCTCCTTCTGAGCATTGTAACTTGTCCTCAGAACTAAAAAACTAGGTGGCAGAGAATTTAGGGCATGGTGAACTAGCTGATCATCCTTCACTCCAAGCTCCAACTCCTTGAGATAAGAGTTTAGCTCAATCAGCTTCATGATGTGGTTCCTAACTCCTCCAATTCCATTGTACTTCAGCTCGTTGTACTCCTAATGGGGATCAGGTTCTAAAACATAGGCCTAAAGGTGATAGCACACATCACCAGAAATAAGAAGAACACAACTCATAACAAGCGGCTGAAAAGCGGCTATATTTTCATTATAATGTCAAACAAGCTCCCTTTAGAAAGATGACAAACTCTTGCTTAAATAGCATAAGAGTCTAACTAAAATATGGAAAAGTAATAAATGGAAAAATAACCTAAAGAATATTAAATCTTCCTAATTAATAGTAAAAATACTCCTAAATCTATGCAATTACAAACACGATATGAGGGAGAAATCAGAATTCATTTGTTGCCACGTTTATTCCTGCCTTGACTTCATCTGACATTAAGTCACTTAATTAGCTTCCATATATACCTGCATCAGACTACCCTGGTTAGAAAGAATTCGTCCTCGAATTCAAGCCCTGAATTAAGTGAGAATCCTAGCAGAATCTTCCATTGCATCCAAATCATAGTCGATCATTTACTTTGCAATTGAAATCGTCCAAAATTGACCTCAAAAATACTTTCCATATCTTGACCTCAAAAATTCGCTCTCCAAAATTGAATCTGGCAATCCAAAACTTTTCTCACAATTCTTGCTATGATAGACGAGATTTACTAGATTGTTGGACAGCTTCAAATCGAAACCTTCGACCCCAAGAATGTCATGGCCAAACCCCAGCAAAAATGAGTTCACATTTGCAAATAATGGTGTTTCCTCTTATGCACTTAAACTTGAGAGAGAATTGATTGCGAAGGCTGCAACTAATTCTTCATTTGCTGTGGCTTTACTTTCATCGATTGTACATAGTAGAGACATGGCAAGGTTACTTACGGAAACAAGATCAGTGAAGTCTCCAAAATCATAATCCCATTCAATGCCAACTTTCACACTTGAATGATAATTATTTTCGTTCTCCTTTTCTTCCTCCACACAAGAATTGCCACCACAAGCCTCACATAAACATTCATCATAAATTGGTGGCTGACTAAAGTCCACAACATTTTTTTTTTGTTTTCTAAATTTTCATAAACTGAAAAAGTAAAGATAGATTTTGAACCTTCATAGTCAAAACTAACCGGTTCTCCCTTGTCGTCCGACTCAAACAACGGAGTACGGAGTTGAAAAGGGCCAACGTCTCTCTCCCCATCAGAAACCTCACTATCTTCACATGAAGTTTCGACGCGAGTGACACGTTGATGAACGTCTCTCTCCCCGTCGCAACTCTTAACCCTTTGGCGCCAAGTTTCGATGCGATTGATACGTTCGGTAAGTTGTTGAATCATCATCTTGATTTCCTCCATGTCGTTGCTATAACGACCATCCATTAAAGAACCTCCCCGATCAAGCCTATTTCGAGCTATGGAATCCACCACGCTCTCCCCTAGAGCTCTAATACCAAGTTGATGGGGATCAGGTTCTAAAACATAGGCCTAAAGGTGATAGCACACGTCACCAAGAACACAACTCATAACAAGCGGCTGAAAAGCGGCTATATTTTCATTATAATGTCAAACAAGCTCCCTTTACAAAGATGACAAACTCTTGCTTAAATAGCATAAGAGTCTAACTAAAATATGGAAAAGTAATAAATGGGAAAAAAAACCTAAAGAATACTAAATCTTCCTAATTAATAGTAAAAATACTCATATATCTATGCAATTACAAACACGATATGAGGAAGCAATCAAAATTCATTTGTTGTCATGTTTATTCCTGCCTTGACTTCATCTGATATTAAGTCACTTAATTAGCTTCCATATGCTTCTTGATGAGTCACCGAAGCGAGCATCAAGCAATAATAACCCTACAATCGTTAGTAGTATAGAATAAGTAGGGATCGTTCTAGCCGGGGATTAAGGGTACCTGAAACATGAGAATGTTAACACAAATATTCACAAATACATATGCACACAATTGTCACACTTATATACATATATACATATTCACATGAAATCAAGGGGGATTGAGATAGGATCGGTAGCACTAGGCTGCCCTAGACGACACACGGCAACAAAACAGAAAATAAATCCTAGGTCTAATATTTACAAGTGATCATCATCTCTCACAAAACATTTAGCACAAAAGACTCTTTAACATGTAGACTAATATGTAAGAAGGTAAGGAACAAGTATCAACATGCTTAAATTCAAAATTAGTTCCAACTACAACTTAGTTGTAAGACCTCTCAAGTTTTAAGACCGAACTTTTGGTTATGGGCCCTAAAGTTATGTTAATCCTTTTGAGACTTAACAATTGTGCGCAATGGTCTAAATTGGAGACACGCAAAACAAGTAAGGTCGTCAATCTTCTTATTTTAAACATGCAAGTATCTAAGGTATTAAACCCTAAGTGAGCAACACAAATCATAGAGTCCGTCAGGTCCATCTAGTTTGTAATTACCCTAGCAGATTAAACCTAGCACCTAGATCAATGTTCAAGACAACACTAAGTACCGATTTTCATGCCCAATCCTTAGATACTAACCAATTTTGAACCTAAAACATGCATCTATACCACTGTCCTAATTATCTAACACATGAATTTACAAGTTACATATTACAAATTAGCATGCAAAATTCATTGTTCTTGTCGAAACCTAAACATAAATCTAAGCATCGATTCAAACAAGTCTTTAACATACAATTTATAAAACCAAAATCGATTCATACATAGACATATAAACCAACACCAAACATACATGAATGTTTCATAGACAAAACTAAACATAACTAGACAAAAATTACTAAAACCAAAGAAGGGAGTGGATCACACTTTGAGACACCTTGAGAGCTTCAAGTCGTGTGGATCCGGCGATGTGTGGAGGCTGGGGTGAGGCTGCACGGCAGTGAGTCACGTCGGCAGTAGGTTATGGAGGTAGAAAATCCAAGGTTCGGCAAGAGCAGAAACTTGGTTGAGGTGAGGTGAAGGTGATTTTCGGTTTAGGTTTTTGTCTAGGATCTTTGGGGAATTTTGGTAGAGTTTAGGCCTTGTGTTTAAGCTTGAGATGAGATGATTTTTCTGTAGGAAAACATGGCTATATATAGAGGCAAATTCGGCAGAAACCCTAGGTAGAAAACCTAGTCCAAATCGGTTAAGGCAATCCCTGTGCAACAAGGTTTTGGTTCCTTCCTTTCTTGGTTCTTCTAGGAGACTTCTTTTTCTGATTTTCTTCCTTGGATTGGGCTGCATATCTTCATGAACTTCTTTTGTAGGCTTGACAACTCCATTTGGTGAGCTTGGTCCATGGAAAAATGCCCCAAACCCGCAAGAACACAAGACCGGCAGCAACTCGGCTGGAATGACCTTGCTCCAGTAAATCCGGCATATCTCCCTCTGTGGAGCTCCGATTGATGGGATTCCAAATCTCAGATAAACTAGACACATATAGCCATCTCCCCATAAAATATCTCGATCAAATTCCTTGTGAGTCGTCGGAAATGATTTTTCGAAGTTGAATCAAAGTCCCAGGAAAATCCTGGAAGCCCCTGGATTGGAATGCTCGGACTGCCGTTTTGCAGCCAACTTTTGGGTGGCTTCCCGAACTCCGATTGACCTGAAATTTTAACACAACATTCCTCAACATATGAATATTAAGCACACAAAATTTCATAGAATTTGGACAAGGATAGATCGCACTTTTGCTCATCTCAAAATCACGAAAAAGACACATTTTGCACTATTTTCCAGATTTCTCAAACTTAGTCATTTTTCGGATTCTAAAGCACATTTGATAAAAACTCTACCAAAATGACACTAAACTAAATTATGACTCTATCTTAGACAAATAAGGGTTAAACAAAGTATAAATGAGGGCATAAGCATATAATATCGTCGCACATTGTGCTCCTATCAACTACCCCACACTTAACCTTTGCTAGTCCCTTAGCAAACTAAATAAAACTAAGACTCTAAACTACTATTGCCCCTAACAATTTGTCTCAGGCTCATATATACACATAGCTTTCAAGTTAATGCATGAGAATGCTAAGCACGAAAATTCCAAGCTTCATGAACATGTAACATCAATAAGAACATATAAGAACAAAAGTAAGCATGTAGACATGTTAAGCTAATTCAATCCTCCTCACTAGGCATACTCTCTTCTTTTCTCTCGAAGCATGGTATTCACTCATAAGTATATGCAAGCGAAAGATAATGAATTACAAAGAGTAACTTGCATATGTCATGAAACGAAAGCACTTTGTGAATAAATTTTTAAGGAAAAAACTCATATGATAACTATATGCACGAATGGACCAAAATCATATGCTCAACTCTTGAGAAAATCTCCACAAATCAAAGTATGCCATCTTAAGAATCATGAAAACGTTATAGGGGAATAAATATGGGGCTCGGCTATAGGGAAGGAAATTTAGGATAAGTGGTGCTTTAAAAATGTCACCAAGACTTGGCAATTCTTGATCCTCCTTATGGCTTCACTCCAAGGGTCAAATGTTATCTTGTTGGACCCTTCCTTCATTCTTTACTTCCCAAAACATCATAAACATGGACAAATGTCAAAATTTCACAATGCTAGACCTTCCAATACGAACGAAACTCCAAGCTCACAACATTTATTCAAGGATAGGACTAAGCAAATTTTTCAATCAAAACCGTGCCTAAACTTCTTTTCTTTTTTTTTTCTTTCGGACTAACATTTTTCTCTTTTCTTTTGTTTTCTGTCCGTTTACATATTTTTCACATTTGCTAGGCACGGCATATACATTTTTCACACAATTTCTGGCTAAGTCCACCCCACACTTATTTCATGACTTCACTCTACATCAAACCCCCAAATCGATTTTAAACTTTTGCCAAGTCTCGCGAGGACAAGGGTCAAGATATAACTATTCTAAGCATAGGAATTTTAGTAAGGGTGATGAAAGAAAAGGCTCAATGTAGGCTCAAAAGGGGTTTTCTAAGGAGTCCCACGACGGACACAAATAGGGCACATGCTTTATTTGGCAATGGTGGTAATCCTAACATAACGTTTTCAATCCTTTTCAAAATCAAGGCAATTTTCATGACTATCAAGTTTCAAAAATCACAAGAGCGAGTTCTAGCACTTCTAGAGTCCATGAAAAGCTATTGCATATAGTCATCGAATAATCAAAGAATTATGAGGTTTCATGCTTCCTACGAATCTATCGAATTTTTATTTTTATATCACTCAAGAAGAAAGAAATTTGGCTCTAAAGCTCACATAGGTTATCATGGAAACAAACTAGCTAAAACATGCATGCTTCATTAATCAACAAGTCCTACATGCTCCTACCAATGCACATAATTCATGAAACTCACAATTTTAATTGTATGCACAACCATCATCTATGTATGCAAAGAGGAGAAAAACATCATTGACATATTAGGGGCATCCTAAGACTCGAAACAAACAATTTAAACACTCTATTTTTGTGGAACATTTTTCTGAATTTTCTTTTCTACACTAAGCACACAAAAACATAAACGGAATACGTTATCCCACCCCACACTTAGAATATTACATTGCCCTCAATGTAAGCACAAAACAATATCAAAGAATTTCCTAAGCATGCAATAGACCAACATATTCCAACATATCATCACAAATCAAAGAAAGAGAAAAGGGTTAGAAATTGCAAACTCTCGGTGATGGCTCCTTCACTTTTCTTTGATCGAATTGGGTTGCCTCCCAAGTAGCGCTTTGTGTTTATAGTCCATTGCTTAGACTTTTCACCGTGTGTGTTGTGTGTTCAACATGCCATGTGCAGCTCCGCAGTTGGGGCAGCAGCCCCCCTCGGTGATGTCCCACGAAGCTGTTTTCCAGTGCAAATAACAATGTAATGGGCGGTTGGATTGGGAAGCTACCATATGGAATTGAAAGTCCATGTTACTAGCTGCACGTACATATGTGGTACGTCCCATAACTCCAAGCAGCTGAAAAGTTATGCCCCTGCAAAGTTGGCTGAAAATAACAGCAGTTATCAGCAAAACAGAACAGACCTTTACCTCTTTATACCTGATTTGTTACATGATAGGCTACTCGAATGAAAAAGTGTCCAGTATGACAGTTGTAGCCAACTCAAAGCGCTTTCCAACGGTATAAAGTTTGCCAAAATCCGACCACCGGAAGTATTCTCTGTTTTGGGTTTTATCGGACCTGTCTGCACAGCTTCCTGCTTTGCTGGACTGACCTTGCTGCAATCAAACTGAAGCTGGGAACAGCATACTACTCCGAATCCACTTCTGTAAAATCCTATAGAAAGTAGACTCACAGATCTTTCTTTGCATATATCACACGCCTTCTCAGGTGTTGTGAGTTAAAAAATGACAGCCATCCAATGTAGAAGAGCTGCACTGCCGGAACTCTGTTAGGGTACAGTTTGGTGTTTGAGTTTCCTCACTTTTTCTCTCCAATTTGACCATGTCCCATGGATTCTTCTTGAGTTGGTTCGCCTTCAATGGTGTGTCTGCCTTGACCGGCCGGACCAAGGCTTACACAAAATTGTTAACATAAGGCACCGAAAACGGCTTCAACTTCAATGGTGTGTCCTCAGTAACTTGGGTGCAGCAGATTTCGGCAGGGGCAGGGGCAGGGGCAGCAGCTTGCGCGCAGGGTATTTGGCAGCGTGAGGCTGCAACTTGGCTATGGCATGAGAAGGGGCAAAGTGCTTGGTAGGATTGTTTAGGTGTATGCTGGCCTCGGCATGCAGGGTTGGCTGCAGGACAGAGGCAGGGGCAGGGTCTTTGGCAGATGTGTCTGCTTCGCTTGAGGCCTAATTATGGGTGTGCTCCATTGTCCGAATGCAAACGTGTTCTAAATCAAAGTTGTAGTGCACACACAGAGCTTTTCAATGGTATAAGGTTTGTCCCAATCGGACCAGCGGAGGTACTCTTTCTTTGGCCTTGTATCGGACCGAATGATCTGCCCAGTTCTCTGTTCTGCCAGATTGACCTTCGTGCACTCAAATTGAAACTGGGAATGACTCGATGCTCCAAATCCACTTCTGTAAAATCTTACAGAAAATAGACTCAGAGACCTTTCCAACGGCGGATGGCTCACTTTCCCAAGTTCTGTGAGAAGAAAACGGTAGCCTTCCAAAGTCGACTGACTGCACTGCCCGATTCCTGTTTGGGCAGACCTTCCGTATTTCCTGCACTTTTCTTTTTAAATTCAACTGCACATACACAAAACACATCAAAACGAACAACACAAATAAATGCAAGAGTATACAAAGCTATACTTCAACAAATTTTTCAAGGCATTACACGAAATTTTCAAGAATTTTTCAAACTATACACGACATCAAAGATTCAAGGTACGTGGAGCAGAGGAGCAAACTGTGCAACGGACTTGTGCAGCCCATGGTAAGGTCATGCTTTATCCGATATACCTCAAAACTTTAAAGACTCAAAACAATTTTCAGAAATATACAAAGCTAACATTCAAACAAATCAAGATTTTTTAATCCCCGGCAACGGCGCCAAAAATTGATGAGTCACCGAAGCGAGCATCAAGCAATAATAACCCTACAATCGTTAGTAGTATAGAATAAGTAGGGATCGTTCTAGCCGGGGATTAAGGGTACCTGAAACATGAGAATGTTAACACAAATATTCACAAATACATATGCACACAATTGTCACACTTATATACATATATACATATTCACATGAAATCAAGGGGGATTGAGATAGGATCGGTAGCACTAGGCTGCCCTAGACGACACACGGCAACAAAACAGAAAATAAATCCTAGGTCTAATATTTACAAGTGATCATCATCTCTCACAAAACATTTAGCACAAAAGACTCTTTAACATGTAGACTAATATGTAAGAAGGTAAGGAACAAGTATCAACATGCTTAAATTCAAAATTAGTTCCAACTACAACTTAGTTGTAAGACCTCTCAAGTTTTAAGACCGAACTTTTGGTTATGGGCCCTAAAGTTATGTTAATCCTTTTGAGACTTAACAATTGTGCGCAATGGTCTAAATTGGAGACACGCAAAACAAGTAAGGTCGTCAATCTTCTTATTTTAAACATGCAAGTATCTAAGGTATTAAACCCTAAGTGAGCAACACAAATCATAGAGTCCGTCAGGTCCATCTAGTTTGTAATTACCCTAGCAGATTAAACCTAGCACCTAGATCAATGTTCAAGACAACACTAAGTACCGATTTTCATGCCCAATCCTTAGATACTAACCAATTTTGAACCTAAAACATGCATCTATACCACTGTCCTAATTATCTAACACATGAATTTACAAGTTACATATTACAAATTAGCATGCAAAATTCATTGTTCTTGTCGAAACCTAAACATAAATCTAAGCATCGATTCAAACAAGTCTTTAACATACAATTTATAAAACCAAAATCGATTCATACATAGACATATAAACCAACACCAAACATACATGAATGTTTCATAGACAAAACTAAACATAACTAGACAAAAATTACTAAAACCAAAGAAGGGAGTGGATCACACTTTGAGACACCTTGAGAGCTTCAAGTCGTGTGGATCCGGCGATGTGTGGAGGCTGGGGTGAGGCTGCACGGCAGTGAGTCACGTCGGCAGTAGGTTATGGAGGTAGAAAATCCAAGGTTCGGCAAGAGCAGAAACTTGGTTGAGGTGAGGTGAAGGTGATTTTCGGTTTAGGTTTTTGTCTAGGATCTTTGGGGAATTTTGGTAGAGTTTAGGCCTTGTGTTTAAGCTTGAGATGAGATGATTTTTCTGTAGGAAAACATGGCTATATATAGAGGCAAATTCGGCAGAAACCCTAGGTAGAAAACCTAGTCCAAATCGGTTAAGGCAATCCCTGTGCAACAAGGTTTTGGTTCCTTCCTTTCTTGGTTCTTCTAGGAGACTTCTTTTTCTGATTTTCTTCCTTGGATTGGGCTGCATATCTTCATGAACTTCTTTTGTAGGCTTGACAACTCCATTTGGTGAGCTTGGTCCATGGAAAAATGCCCCAAACCCGCAAGAACACAAGACCGGCAGCAACTCGGCTGGAATGACCTTGCTCCAGTAAATCCGGCATATCTCCCTCTGTGGAGCTCCGATTGATGGGATTCCAAATCTCAGATAAACTAGACACATATAGCCATCTCCCCATAAAATATCTCGATCAAATTCCTTGTGAGTCGTCGGAAATGATTTTTCGAAGTTGAATCAAAGTCCCAGGAAAATCCTGGAAGCCCCTGGATTGGAATGCTCGGACTGCCGTTTTGCAGCCAACTTTTGGGTGGCTTCCCGAACTCCGATTGACCTGAAATTTTAACACAACATTCCTCAACATATGAATATTAAGCACACAAAATTTCATAGAATTTGGACAAGGATAGATCGCACTTTTGCTCATCTCAAAATCACGAAAAAGACACATTTTGCACTATTTTCCAGATTTCTCAAACTTAGTCATTTTTCGGATTCTAAAGCACATTTGATAAAAACTCTACCAAAATGACACTAAACTAAATTATGACTCTATCTTAGACAAATAAGGGTTAAACAAAGTATAAATGAGGGCATAAGCATATAATATCGTCGCACATTGTGCTCCTATCAACTACCCCACACTTAACCTTTGCTAGTCCCTTAGCAAACTAAATAAAACTAAGACTCTAAACTACTATTGCCCCTAACAATTTGTCTCAGGCTCATATATACACATAGCTTTCAAGTTAATGCATGAGAATGCTAAGCACGAAAATTCCAAGCTTCATGAACATGTAACATCAATAAGAACATATAAGAACAAAAGTAAGCATGTAGACATGTTAAGCTAATTCAATCCTCCTCACTAGGCATACTCTCTTCTTTTCTCTCGAAGCATGGTATTCACTCATAAGTATATGCAAGCGAAAGATAATGAATTACAAAGAGTAACTTGCATATGTCATGAAACGAAAGCACTTTGTGAATAAATTTTTAAGGAAAAAACTCATATGATAACTATATGCACGAATGGACCAAAATCATATGCTCAACTCTTGAGAAAATCTCCACAAATCAAAGTATGCCATCTTAAGAATCATGAAAACGTTATAGGGGAATAAATATGGGGCTCGGCTATAGGGAAGGAAATTTAGGATAAGTGGTGCTTTAAAAATGTCACCAAGACTTGGCAATTCTTGATCCTCCTTATGGCTTCACTCCAAGGGTCAAATGTTATCTTGTTGGACCCTTCCTTCATTCTTTACTTCCCAAAACATCATAAACATGGACAAATGTCAAAATTTCACAATGCTAGACCTTCCAATACGAACGAAACTCCAAGCTCACAACATTTATTCAAGGATAGGACTAAGCAAATTTTTCAATCAAAACCGTGCCTAAACTTCTTTTCTTTTTTTTTTCTTTCGGACTAACATTTTTCTCTTTTCTTTTGTTTTCTGTCCGTTTACATATTTTTCACATTTGCTAGGCACGGCATATACATTTTTCACACAATTTCTGGCTAAGTCCACCCCACACTTATTTCATGACTTCACTCTACATCAAACCCCCAAATCGATTTTAAACTTTTGCCAAGTCTCGCGAGGACAAGGGTCAAGATATAACTATTCTAAGCATAGGAATTTTAGTAAGGGTGATGAAAGAAAAGGCTCAATGTAGGCTCAAAAGGGGTTTTCTAAGGAGTCCCACGACGGACACAAATAGGGCACATGCTTTATTTGGCAATGGTGGTAATCCTAACATAACGTTTTCAATCCTTTTCAAAATCAAGGCAATTTTCATGACTATCAAGTTTCAAAAATCACAAGAGCGAGTTCTAGCACTTCTAGAGTCCATGAAAAGCTATTGCATATAGTCATCGAATAATCAAAGAATTATGAGGTTTCATGCTTCCTACGAATCTATCGAATTTTTATTTTTATATCACTCAAGAAGAAAGAAATTTGGCTCTAAAGCTCACATAGGTTATCATGGAAACAAACTAGCTAAAACATGCATGCTTCATTAATCAACAAGTCCTACATGCTCCTACCAATGCACATAATTCATGAAACTCACAATTTTAATTGTATGCACAACCATCATCTATGTATGCAAAGAGGAGAAAAACATCATTGACATATTAGGGGCATCCTAAGACTCGAAACAAACAATTTAAACACTCTATTTTTGTGGAACATTTTTCTGAATTTTCTTTTCTACACTAAGCACACAAAAACATAAACGGAATACGTTATCCCACCCCACACTTAGAATATTACATTGCCCTCAATGTAAGCACAAAACAATATCAAAGAATTTCCTAAGCATGCAATAGACCAACATATTCCAACATATCATCACAAATCAAAGAAAGAGAAAAGGGTTAGAAATTGCAAACTCTCGGTGATGGCTCCTTCACTTTTCTTTGATCGAATTGGGTTGCCTCCCAAGTAGCGCTTTGTGTTTATAGTCCATTGCTTAGACTTTTCACCGTGTGTGTTGTGTGTTCAACATGCCATGTGCAGCTCCGCAGTTGGGGCAGCAGCCCCCCTCGGTGATGTCCCACGAAGCTGTTTTCCAGTGCAAATAACAATGTAATGGGCGGTTGGATTGGGAAGCTACCATATGGAATTGAAAGTCCATGTTACTAGCTGCACGTACATATGTGGTACGTCCCATAACTCCAAGCAGCTGAAAAGTTATGCCCCTGCAAAGTTGGCTGAAAATAACAGCAGTTATCAGCAAAACAGAACAGACCTTTACCTCTTTATACCTGATTTGTTACATGATAGGCTACTCGAATGAAAAAGTGTCCAGTATGACAGTTGTAGCCAACTCAAAGCGCTTTCCAACGGTATAAAGTTTGCCAAAATCCGACCACCGGAAGTATTCTCTGTTTTGGGTTTTATCGGACCTGTCTGCACAGCTTCCTGCTTTGCTGGACTGACCTTGCTGCAATCAAACTGAAGCTGGGAACAGCATACTACTCCGAATCCACTTCTGTAAAATCCTATAGAAAGTAGACTCACAGATCTTTCTTTGCATATATCACACGCCTTCTCAGGTGTTGTGAGTTAAAAAATGACAGCCATCCAATGTAGAAGAGCTGCACTGCCGGAACTCTGTTAGGGTACAGTTTGGTGTTTGAGTTTCCTCACTTTTTCTCTCCAATTTGACCATGTCCCATGGATTCTTCTTGAGTTGGTTCGCCTTCAATGGTGTGTCTGCCTTGACCGGCCGGACCAAGGCTTACACAAAATTGTTAACATAAGGCACCGAAAACGGCTTCAACTTCAATGGTGTGTCCTCAGTAACTTGGGTGCAGCAGATTTCGGCAGGGGCAGGGGCAGGGGCAGCAGCTTGCGCGCAGGGTATTTGGCAGCGTGAGGCTGCAACTTGGCTATGGCATGAGAAGGGGCAAAGTGCTTGGTAGGATTGTTTAGGTGTATGCTGGCCTCGGCATGCAGGGTTGGCTGCAGGACAGAGGCAGGGGCAGGGTCTTTGGCAGATGTGTCTGCTTCGCTTGAGGCCTAATTATGGGTGTGCTCCATTGTCCGAATGCAAACGTGTTCTAAATCAAAGTTGTAGTGCACACACAGAGCTTTTCAATGGTATAAGGTTTGTCCCAATCGGACCAGCGGAGGTACTCTTTCTTTGGCCTTGTATCGGACCGAATGATCTGCCCAGTTCTCTGTTCTGCCAGATTGACCTTCGTGCACTCAAATTGAAACTGGGAATGACTCGATGCTCCAAATCCACTTCTGTAAAATCTTACAGAAAATAGACTCAGAGACCTTTCCAACGGCGGATGGCTCACTTTCCCAAGTTCTGTGAGAAGAAAACGGTAGCCTTCCAAAGTCGACTGACTGCACTGCCCGATTCCTGTTTGGGCAGACCTTCCGTATTTCCTGCACTTTTCTTTTTAAATTCAACTGCACATACACAAAACACATCAAAACGAACAACACAAATAAATGCAAGAGTATACAAAGCTATACTTCAACAAATTTTTCAAGGCATTACACGAAATTTTCAAGAATTTTTCAAACTATACACGACATCAAAGATTCAAGGTACGTGGAGCAGAGGAGCAAACTGTGCAACGGACTTGTGCAGCCCATGGTAAGGTCATGCTTTATCCGATATACCTCAAAACTTTAAAGACTCAAAACAATTTTCAGAAATATACAAAGCTAACATTCAAACAAATCAAGATTTTTTAATCCCCGGCAACGGCGCCAAAAATTGATGAGTCACCGAAGCGAGCATCAAGCAATAATAACCCTACAATCGTTAGTAGTATAGAATAAGTAGGGATCGTTCTAGCCGGGGATTAAGGGTACCTGAAACATGAGAATGTTAACACAAATATTCACAAATACATATGCACACAATTGTCACACTTATATACATATATACATATTCACATGAAATCAAGGGGGATTGAGATAGGATCGGTAGCACTAGGCTGCCCTAGACGACACACGGCAACAAAACAGAAAATAAATCCTAGGTCTAATATTTACAAGTGATCATCATCTCTCACAAAACATTTAGCACAAAAGACTCTTTAACATGTAGACTAATATGTAAGAAGGTAAGGAACAAGTATCAACATGCTTAAATTCAAAATTAGTTCCAACTACAACTTAGTTGTAAGACCTCTCAAGTTTTAAGACCGAACTTTTGGTTATGGGCCCTAAAGTTATGTTAATCCTTTTGAGACTTAACAATTGTGCGCAATGGTCTAAATTGGAGACACGCAAAACAAGCAAGGTTGTCAATCATCTTATTTTAACATGTAAGAAATCCAAAGTACTATACCCTAAGTGAGCAAAAACAAATCAAAGCAACCTTTTGAGTATCTAGCCATATTTGTTATTACTCGGGTTTGATGAAACCTAACACCTAGATTTACATGCAAACAACAAATGCTTAAGCACAACTAATGTTTCGGTTTATAAGGTCCACTCTTTTAGATTTCTAACCAATTTCAAACCTAAGACATGCATCTATACCACTGTCCTAATTATCTAACATACGAATTTACAAGTTACATATTACAAATTAGCATGCAAAATTCATTGTTCTTGTCGAAACCTAAACTTAACTCTAAGCATCGATTCAAACAAATCTTTAACATACAATTTACAAAACCAAAATCGATTCATACATAGACATATAAACCAACACCAAACATACATGAGTGTTTCATAGACAAAACTAAACATAACTAAACAAAAATTACTAAACCGAAGAAGGGAGTGGATCACACTTTGAGACACCTTGAGAGCTTCACGTCGTGTGGATCCGGCGAAGTATGGAGGCTGGGGTGAGGCTGCACGGCAGTAGGTTGTGTCGGCAGTAGGTTATGGAGGCAGAAAGTCCAAGGTTTTGGCAAGGCAGAAACTTGGTTGAGGTGAGGTGAAGGTGGTTTTCGGTTTAGGTTTTTGTCTAGGATCTTTGGGGAATTTTGGTAGAGTTTAAGCCTTGTGTTTATGCTTGAGATGAGATGATTTTTCTGTAGGAAAACATGGCTATATATAGAGGCAAATTCGGCAGAAACCCTAGGTAGAAAACCTAGTCCAAATCGGCAAAGGCAATCCTTGTGCAACAAGGTTTTGGTTCCTTCCTTTCTTGGTTCTTCTAGGAAACTTCTTTTTCTGATTTTCTTCCTTGGATTGGACTGCATATCTTCATGAACTTCTTGTGTAGGCTTGACAACTTCATTTGGTGAGCTTGGTCCATGGAAAAATGCCCCAAACCCGCAAGAACACAAGACCGGCAGCAACTCGGCTGGAATGACCTTACTCCAGTAAATCCGACATATCTCCCTTCTCGGAGATCCAATTGATGCGATTCCAAGTCTCAGATAAACTAGACACATATAGCCATCTCCCCATAAAATATCTCGATCAAATTCCTTGTGAATCGTCGGGAATGATTTTTCGAAGTTGGATCAAAGTCCCAGGAAAATCCTGGAAGCCCCTGGATTGGTTTGCTCGGACTGCCGTTTTGCAGCCAACTTTTGGGTGACTTCCCGAACTCCAATTGATCTGAAATTTTACCACAACATTCCTCAGAATATGAATATTAAGCACACCAAATTTCATAGAATTCGGACAAGGATAGATCATATTTGTACTCGTCACAAAATCGCGAAAAAGACATATTTTGCACTATTTTCCAGATTTCTCATACTTAGTCATTTTTCGGACAATTAAGCACATTTCACCAAACCCTACCAAATTAACACTAAACTATATTATGACTCAATCTTAGACAAATAAGGGTTAAACAAAGCATAAACGAGGGTATAAGCATATAATATCGTCGCACATTGTGCTCCTATCATCCACCATCTACCTAACTTAATTGCATGTCGGGGATGCATCTAGTGTTCTTGCAGTTTCAGAAATCGTAGACATGCTTTGAAAACCAGAAAACCAAAAAAAAAAAAACAAGATTCCAGAATTCTCTAACCTTTTATCCTTAAGCCACGTGTTTCTTAAATTGCAGAAGCTAAACTTAAATTGGCTCACGTACAGCTCTCTTCCTTAATCTGTATCAGTAGGGGACTTGAATTCCATAGAGGCGATGAAGTCTCTGCACTTTTCGATCCCAACTGAAGAACCCAGAATCTCAGTTCTCAATACAACAGTCAATTTGGGATTTATACTGAATCAGGTCATGGGTTAGTGCTTACGAGTTTTGGGTCTATTTTTATCCGAAAAGCCCAACGAGGCTAATGTGTTTTATAGAGGCAGAGAGAAAATTTTTCTTCTTGTTCTTATGAAAAACGCAGAAGCTAAGATACCCTAATTCATGCAATTATGTTTTACTTAAGATGATTTATGTTGCAAATTTATTAAGCTCTGATACCATACTGTAAACTGAATCAGCATTTAACCAAGATCATTACAACTATAAACACATCAACATGAAAGCATCTATATGAACTAGTTATACAGAATAACATACCTTCTTCTTGGTTGATATCCATAGCTTCTAACTGAGCAACAAGCACGTCTAGGTTCTTGTTCTTTATCGCCTTGATCTTCTCCTCTCTACAAGCTTTAGACACCATTAATGAGATAGGTTCTATATGTCTGATGTTGCGTAGAGAGAAGGGACCAAAAACCTTACATATATAGAGATCAACAAACACCAAGTAATCCGCCATAAGGATGAGACTTGATGCTTAAGTTAACTCACAAAGGGATTCCTTAAGAAATACCAATACTAATTACCAATGCAGTATTGATCATGGACTCTCCTACGTTTAAGGACTTGACATACTTATTTTTTTTTAATTATTAAATAACTCACGCACCGTTACATATGTCAATGAGATTTGAACCTATGAACTCAACGTTGTCAGTTAAGCTACTTAACCAACCGAGCCACAGCTCATTGACAAAAAATAAAAAGGACTTGACATACTTAGTCTTAAACCAAACCAGAATGAATGAGACTTACAACTCCTATGTTTGAGTTCTGATCCAATTAGTATTTGTCTTAATGCTTGATGATGAGTTCAATACTGATGCTAACATCCAGCCAAGTCCAGAATGGTCATGCATGTGAATGCGAGTGCAAAGTCCTTTTTGATGATGAGCAAGCTGAGACTCCTAATTGTCAATTATGTGAACCTCGTAAATGGGCTTGAATGTTTCCGTGATGATTTAGGAGTAATTGAATGGACCGGGTATCCTCTGAAATATTTCCCACAACACTTCAACCAAGAAAAGCTATTAGAACTTAACATGAGTCACAGCCACATTGAACATTTCTGGACGGGAATAAAGGTAACCTCTTACTGATCTGTTCTGTCACTTTTGTGTTTAACTGTTTATGCCATTCATTTTCTTCTAATGGATGATGCTTGTTGACAGTAGCCACAGAGGGGCTACAGCAGGTCCACAGACCCTCAACTAGTGCACCAGGGGCCGGTCAGAGGCCCGGGACCGGATCACCAGCACCCAGCCTCGGGGTCCAGCAGTCTATCCTGCTACCAGGAGCCCGGGGACCGGGGGCTCCTACTTGCCAAAGAGGTTGATAGGAGCACAATGTGCGACGATATTATATGCTTATGCCCTCGTTTATGCTTTGTTTAACCCTTATTTGTTTAAGATAGAGTCATAATGTAGTTAGTGTCGTTTTGGTAGAGTTTTGGTGAAAAATGATTAAGAATCCGAAAAATGACTAAGTTTGAGAAATCTGGAAATATTGAAAAATGTGTCTTTTTCGTGATTTTGAGATGAGCAAAAGTACAATCTATCCTTGTCCGAATTCTATGAAATTTTGTGTGCTTAATATTAATATGTTGAGGAATGTTTTGTTAAAATTTCAGATCAATTGGAGTTCGGAAAGTCACCCAAAAATTGGCTGCAAAACGGCAGTCCGAACATTCCAATCCAGGGGCTTACAGGATTTTCCTGGGACTTTGTCCCAACTTCGAAAAATCATTCCCGACGACTTACATGGAATTTGGCCGAGATATTTTATGGGGAGATGGCCATATGTGTCTAGTTTACGTGAGACTTGGAATCGCATCAATCGGAGCTCCATGGAGGGAGATATGCCGGAATTACTGCGACAAGGTCAAAGCTGCCGATTCCAGGAACCTACTGCCCCCTTTTTGTGTTTTCTGTTTTTGATGGACCAAATGGTGTATAAATGCACTTGTGAAGATATCCCAAGCATATGGAAGGAAGGAGGACGACACTTGGCCATAGCATTGAAGGAAAACATGAAGAAATCAAGTCTCCTAGTCAAACTAGGAGAAGCTGCCGATTTGAGGCAGATTGGATGCAAATTGTGCTGCCGGCAATTGTGGGGCATTTTCGATGGATCAAAGCTTATCAATTGAAGTCCAAGACCATATAGGAAGTCCATGAAGATGTGAAGCCCAAGCCTTGAAGAAAAATTCAGAATAGAAAACCTAATTGGACTAAGAAAGGAAGGTTGCAAAACCTTATTGCATTAGGTTTTCTGGACTCCTCTTTGCTTAAGGGCAGCCGGCACCCCTCTCCTATATAAAGGCCAACGAATTTCAGAACAAAATCATCTCATCTCAAGCATATTACACTAGCCTAAAGCTCTACCAAGTCTCTCAAGCACCAACACCTAAATACTTAGCCAAAACCCATCACCACCACCACCAAAACTGCCGTACCCTTCACCTTGTTTTTCTGCCGATTCCTACATTTGTGGTTCTACCGATCAGCAAGCATCATCTTGTCACATCTCGAGGAGTCTTCAAAGGTTCTAAAAGTGTGATCCACTCCCCCTATGGCTTTTGTATTTAGTTTTGTTTGGTTGTCTTGTAAGAACTTGTTTCGTTTCTTGGTTTTTGCTAAACTTTTGTATGAACCGATTTGTTGAAGTTTATGTGATTTGTTTTTGCAATTTTAACTTGTGTGTTTTGTATGCTTTGATAATTAGGGCAGTGGTATTTCGCATGTTTAAACTTGAAATTGGTTAGAACTAAGGTTAGGGCAAATAAACCGACACACTAGTTATGATTAGCATGTAATTCTAAGTGCTAGGTTTCATGTGATAGAGTAACACGGATAAGTCATACGCTGGAGTAGTTTGTTTTGTGTTGCTCACCTAGGTCTAATAAACCTTAGAACTTGCAAGTTAAATAAGAAGAATGACAACCTTACTTGTTTGCTTGTCTTCGATTAAGACTCATATGCTTAAATGTTAAAACGCGTAAAACCGGATTAGCATCACCTTAGAAGTCATACGCTGGAGTAGTTTCTAAGAATTTAAGAAGTCTAACAATTGGAAAACTGCTGGAGGCTCTAATTGTGTCGAAACTAATTTTGGTCTTGAACATGTTAAATACTTGTCTCTTACCTTCTTGTGTGCAAATCTACTTGTTAAAGAGTCTTTTGTGTGAACTGTTTTGTGTGAGAGATGATGATCACTTGTATATAGTAGTTTAGGTTTTGTTTTCTTTTTATTTTCGTGTCTTAGATATAGAGGCAGCCCTTGCTGCCAAGCCTTTTATCCCCCATAATTTCGTGTGTGAATATGTATATATGTATATAAGTGTGACAATTGTGTGCATATATGTTTGTGAATATTTTTGTTAACATTCTCATATTTCAGGTACCCTTAATCCCCGGCTAGAACGATCCCTACTTATTCTATACTACTAACGATTGTAGGGTTTTTGATTGCTTGAGTCGCTTCGGCGGTTCGATCAATTTTTGGCGCCGTTGCCGGGAATTATAAAATCTTGATTTGTTTGAATGTTAGCTTTGTAAATTTTTGAAAATCTTTTTGAGTCTTTAAAGTTTTGAGGTATATCGGATAAAGCATGACCTTACCGTGGGCTGCACAAGTCCATTGCACAGTTTGCTCCTCTGCTCCACGTACCTTGAATCTTTGATGTTGTGTATAGCTTGAAAAATTCTTGTAATACCTTGAAAAATTTGTTTAAGTATAGAATTTGTATATTCTTGCATTTTAGTTTATTGTATTTGTTCGTTTTGATGTGTTTTGTGTGTGTGCAGGTCGAACTTGGAAGAAAAGTGCAGGAAATACGAAACTTCTGCCCAAAACAGAATTCGGGCAGTGCAGTGTATCAACTTTGGAAGGCTGCGGTTTGCAGCTCACAAAACTTGGGAAAGTGAGCCATACACCGTTGGAAAGATCTCTACGTCTAGTTTCCGTAGGATTTTACAGAAGTG
This sequence comes from Potentilla sterilis, assembly GCA_963682095.1. Taxonomy (NCBI): domain Eukaryota; kingdom Viridiplantae; phylum Streptophyta; class Magnoliopsida; order Rosales; family Rosaceae; genus Potentilla; species Potentilla sterilis. Next base: position 15,025,625 of record OY821760.1, on the reverse strand, counting down.
GATTTGGAGTTTCGAGCTGCTCCCAGTTTCAATTTGAGTGCACGAAGGTCAATCTGGCAGAACAGAGAATTGGGCAGATCATTCGGTCCGATACAAGGCCAAAGAAAGAGTACCTCCGCTGGTCCGATTGGGACAAACCTTATACCATTGAAAAGCTCTATGTGTCTGCTACAAAATTGCTTTATAACACTTTTGCATTAGGATACTGGAACACACCCAAATTCGAGCCGTAAGAGGAAGTGTACGCTGCCAAACATTCTGCCGAGCTGCCAGGCTGCCGCCCCTGCCCCTGCATACTGCCGAGCAGCCGTGCAGCAACGCATGTGCACACATTGCACATCCTACCGTGATGCAGCCCCTGCTGCTGCCTTTCCTTCCGGAAACCACTGCCGAGAGCTTCCTGCCGAGCCACAACACACTGCCGAGAAGCAGTTTTCTGCTGAGAGAGAGAGTTGCTGCCCTTCTTTGCCAATAGCAACACTTTTGGACCATGATGAATCAACAACACACACGGTGAAAAGTCTAAGCAATGGACTATAAACACAAAGCGCTACTTGGGAGGCAACCCAATTCGATCAAAGAAAAGTGAAGGAGCCATCACCGAGAGTTTGCAATTTCTTAACCCTTTTCTTTTTCTTTGGTTTGTGATGATATGTTGGAATGTGTTAGACAATTGCATGCTTAGGAAATTCGTTGATATAGATTTGTGCTTACATTGAGGACAATGTAATTTTCTAAGTATGGGGTGGGATAATGTATTCCGTTTATGTTTTCGTGTGTTTAGTTTAGAAAAGAAAATTCAGAAAAATGTTCCACAAAAATAGAGTGTTTAATTTGTTTGTTTCGAGTCTTAGGATGCCCCTAATATGTCAATGATGTTTTTCTCCTCTTTGCATACGTAGATGATAGTTGTGCATACAATTAAAATTGTGAGTTTCATGGATTTTGTGCATTGGTAGGAGCATGTAGGACTTGTTGATAATGAAGCATGCATGTTTTAGCTAGTTTGTTTCCATAATAACCTATGTGAGCTTTAGAGCCAATTTGCTTTCTTCTTGAGTGATAAAAGATAAAACTCGATAGATTCGTAGGAAGCATGAAACCTCATAATTCTTTGAGTATTCGATGACTATGTGCCATAGCTTTTTAATGAACTCGAGTATGCTAGAACTTACTCTTGTTGATTTTCGAAACGTTTTATCATAAAATACCTTGATTTTGAATGTGATTGAATAAAGATCATTTAGGTTTACCACCAAAGCCAAATAAAGCATGAGCCCTATTGGAGCCCGTCGTGGGACACCTTAGTAAACCCCTTTGAGCCGATATTGAGCCTTTTCTTTCATCATCCTTAAACACTTTCCATGAGCTTAGTATAGTTGTGCCTTTACCCTTGATCAAAGTATTGGCAAAGCTTGATTTTTGAAAGCGTTTTCGCGTGTGTGATGAAGAAGAACAAGTGTGGGGTAGACTTAGCCATGAATCTATATGTGAATTATGTATGCCGTGCCTTAGAAAATTGAAAAGAAAAAAAATATATATGCTCGGACCAAAAGAAAAAGAGAGAAAAATACCGAGAGCAAGAAAAAGAAAAAAAAAGTGTAAGGCACGGCATAGAAAAATAAAAATTGTGTGCATGGCTATTGTCTTGATTATTGTTGTAATGTTATGGGAAGAAAAGAATGAAGTAATGGGTCCAACAAGATGAAATTTGACCTTTTTTGGCGAGAAGACATAAGAAGATTCGAGCTTTGCTAAAGCGCACGGTGACATTTTGAGCCTTCTTATCCAAATATCGAATACCTCTTAGCCTAGCCCCATTACAACCTTATTATTGATCTTTTTCATGATTCTTAAGATGGTTAAATTTGATTGTGGAGACTATCTCAAGAGTAAGCTTATGGTTTTGGTTCATTGGTGCATATAGTTGTCATATGAGGTTTTTCCATCAAAATTCACAAAGTGCTTTCTTTTCTTGACATATGCAAGTTACTCTTTGTAATTCATTATCTTTCGCTTGCATATACTTATGAGTGAATACCATGCTTCGAGAGAAAAGAAGAGAGTATGCCTAGTGAGGAGGATTGGATTAGCTTAACATGTCTACATGCTTACTTTTGCTCTTATATGTTCATATTGATGTCACATGTTCATGAAACTTGGAATTTTCGTGCTTAACATTTTCATGCATTTAACTTGAAAGCTATGTGTACATACGAGCCTGAGACAAATTGTTAGGGGCAATAGTTTGTTTAGAGTCTAGTTTAATTTAGTTTGCTAAGGGACTAGCAAAGGATAAGTGTGGGGTAGTTGATAGGAGCACAATGTGCGACGATATTATATGCTTATGCCCTCGTTTATGCTTTGTTTAACCCTTATTTGTTTAAGATAGAGTCATAATGTAGTTAGTGTCGTTTTGGTAGAGTTTTGGTGAAAAATGATTAAGAATCCGAAAAATGACTAAGTTTGAGAAATCTGGAAATATTGAAAAATGTGTCTTTTTCGTGATTTTGAGATGAGCAAAAGTACAATCTATCCTTGTCCGAATTCTATGAAATTTTGTGTGCTTAATATTAATATGTTGAGGAATGTTTTGTTAAAATTTCAGATCAATTGGAGTTCGGAAAGTCACCCAAAAATTGGCTGCAAAACGGCAGTCCGAACATTCCAATCCAGGGGCTTACAGGATTTTCCTGGGACTTTGTCCCAACTTCGAAAAATCATTCCCGACGACTTACATGGAATTTGGCCGAGATATTTTATGGGGAGATGGCCATATGTGTCTAGTTTACGTGAGACTTGGAATCGCATCAATCGGAGCTCCATGGAGGGAGATATGCCGGAATTACTGCGACAAGGTCAAAGCTGCCGATTCCAGGAACCTACTGCCCCCTTTTTGTGTTTTCTGTTTTTGATGGACCAAATGGTGTATAAATGCACTTGTGAAGATATCCCAAGCATATGGAAGGAAGGAGGACGACACTTGGCCATAGCATTGAAGGAAAACATGAAGAAATCAAGTCTCCTAGTCAAACTAGGAGAAGCTGCCGATTTGAGGCAGATTGGATGCAAATTGTGCTGCCGGCAATTGTGGGGCATTTTCGATGGATCAAAGCTTATCAATTGAAGTCCAAGACCATATAGGAAGTCCATGAAGATGTGAAGCCCAAGCCTTGAAGAAAAATTCAGAATAGAAAACCTAATTGGACTAAGAAAGGAAGGTTGCAAAACCTTATTGCATTAGGTTTTCTGGACTCCTCTTTGCTTAAGGGCAGCCGGCACCCCTCTCCTATATAAAGGCCAACGAATTTCAGAACAAAATCATCTCATCTCAAGCATATTACACTAGCCTAAAGCTCTACCAAGTCTCTCAAGCACCAACACCTAAATACTTAGCCAAAACCCATCACCACCACCACCAAAACTGCCGTACCCTTCACCTTGTTTTTCTGCCGATTCCTACATTTGTGGTTCTACCGATCAGCAAGCATCATCTTGTCACATCTCGAGGAGTCTTCAAAGGTTCTAAAAGTGTGATCCACTCCCCCTATGGCTTTTGTATTTAGTTTTGTTTGGTTGTCTTGTAAGAACTTGTTTCGTTTCTTGGTTTTTGCTAAACTTTTGTATGAACCGATTTGTTGAAGTTTATGTGATTTGTTTTTGCAATTTTAACTTGTGTGTTTTGTATGCTTTGATAATTAGGGCAGTGGTATTTCGCATGTTTAAACTTGAAATTGGTTAGAACTAAGGTTAGGGCAAATAAACCGACACACTAGTTATGATTAGCATGTAATTCTAAGTGCTAGGTTTCATGTGATAGAGTAACACGGATAAGTCATACGCTGGAGTAGTTTGTTTTGTGTTGCTCACCTAGGTCTAATAAACCTTAGAACTTGCAAGTTAAATAAGAAGAATGACAACCTTACTTGTTTGCTTGTCTTCGATTAAGACTCATATGCTTAAATGTTAAAACGCGTAAAACCGGATTAGCATCACCTTAGAAGTCATACGCTGGAGTAGTTTCTAAGAATTTAAGAAGTCTAACAATTGGAAAACTGCTGGAGGCTCTAATTGTGTCGAAACTAATTTTGGTCTTGAACATGTTAAATACTTGTCTCTTACCTTCTTGTGTGCAAATCTACTTGTTAAAGAGTCTTTTGTGTGAACTGTTTTGTGTGAGAGATGATGATCACTTGTATATAGTAGTTTAGGTTTTGTTTTCTTTTTATTTTCGTGTCTTAGATATAGAGGCAGCCCTTGCTGCCAAGCCTTTTATCCCCCATAATTTCGTGTGTGAATATGTATATATGTATATAAGTGTGACAATTGTGTGCATATATGTTTGTGAATATTTTTGTTAACATTCTCATATTTCAGGTACCCTTAATCCCCGGCTAGAACGATCCCTACTTATTCTATACTACTAACGATTGTAGGGTTTTTGATTGCTTGAGTCGCTTCGGCGGTTCGATCAGAGGTCACCAGAGCTGCCTGATGTGAGCCTAAGCTCGTACACAATAATAACCCTACAAAAGATCATTAGTAGTATAAGCAAGTAGGGATCATTCTAAGCCGGGGATTAAGGGTACCTGAAATATGAGATTGTTAGACAAAATAATTACAAATATACAAACAATTCGTCACAAATATGGGGGATAGATGGAATCGGCAACCATAGGGCTGCCTTATACTAAGCACGAAAATAAAGCAGAAAATAAATCCTAAGTTATTATTTACAAGTGATCATCATCTCTCACACCAAATAGTTCACACAAAAGACTCTTTAACACATAGATTCGCATGCAAGAAAGTAAGAAACAAGTATTTAGCACATTCAAGATTCAAATTAGTTTCGACCATAACTAGAGCTTCCGCTCTGTACCTAGTTACTAGACTCCTCAAGTTCTTTAGAACAAACTTCCGTTCTAGCCCTAAAGATTTTATGCTAATCCGGTCAAGACTTAACATTTAACGCACAAGAGTCTTAAATCGAAAACATGCAAACAAGCAAGGTTGTCAATCATCTTATTTAACATGCAAGTTTTAGCTAAGGTTTTATACCCTAAGTGAGCACAACAAATCAAAAAACCCGTCAGGCCTATAGTTTTATTCATTCTACTCAGGTTAAATGAAACCTAACACCTAGATTTACATACAAACAACAAATGCTTAAGCACAACTAATGTTTCGGTTTATAAGGAACATCCTTAGCTCACTAACCAATTAAAATCCTAAACATGCTTCTAATACCACTGCTCTAATTATCCATACATACGAAATCCATGAATTAAAATTGCAAAACAAATTACATAAACTTCAACAAAGTTGATTCATACAAAAGTTTAGCAAAAACCAAGAATTGAAACAAGTTCTTACAAGATAACCAAACATAAATAAATACAAGAGCCATAGGGGAATGGATCACACTTTAAGAACCTTTGAATACTCCTCAAACATGACAAGATGGTACTCGGTTGCTGCTTGGTAGGTGTTCGGCAAGAACAAGAATTTCGGCAGAAAACCAAGGTGAAGGTACGGCAGTTTTGGTGGTGGTGGTGATGGGTTTTGGCTATGTATTTAAGTGATGGTGCTTGAAAGACTTGGTAGAGCTTTAGGCTAGTATTTTGTACTTGAGATGAGATGATTTTCAGAATGAAAAAGTGAGGCTTTATATAGAGAAGAGGGGTGCCGGCTGCCCTAGATGCTCAAGGAAATCAGAAAACCAAGTGGATTAAGGATTTGAAACCTTCCTTTCATAGTTCAATTAGGTTTTATTTTTCTGAATTTTTATTCAAGGCTTGGGCTTCACATCTTCATGGACTTCTTGTATAATCATTGGACTTCAATTGATAAGTCTTAATCCACCGAAAATGCCCCTTCATTGCTGATAGGAGCACAATGTGCGACGATATTATATGCTTATGCCCTCGTTTATGCTTTGTTTAACCCTTATTTGTTGACGAGTCGCCGAAGCGAGCATCAAGCAATAATAACCCTACAATCGTTAGTAGTATAGAATAAGTAGGGATCGTTCTAGCCGGGGATTAAGGGTACCTGAAATATGAGAATGTTAACACAAATATTCACAAACATATATGCACACAATTGTCACACTTATATACATATATACGAATTTACACGTCACAATGGGGGAAAGATATGGTTCGGCAGCAAAGCTGCTACTAACACTAAGATACGAAAATTAAACCTAAACTACTATATACAAGTGATCATCATCTCTCACACAAAACAGTTCACACAAAAGACTCTTTAACACATAGATTCGCATGGTAGAAAGTAAGAGACAAGTATCTAACATGTTCAAGACCTAACTTAGTTTCAACCTACAACCAGAACGTGATCCGATTTTTACCTAGTTGTGAGACTTTTCTTATGTTTTAAGATCGAGCTATTCGCATGGTGATCCTAAAAGTTATGCTACCTTATACAAGACATAGCATTGAAGCACAAAAGTCTATAGCCGAAGACATGTAAACAAGTAAGGTCGTCAATCTTCTTATTTAACATGCAAGTCCTAAGGTTAACCACTCTAGGTGAGCACAACAAATCAAAGTGATCATACGTCTACTTAGTTCATTATAACTCAAGCAAATTAAACCTAATACCTAGATCATGTTCAAAGACAACACTAAGTACCGATTATAAGCCCTCACCTTAGTTCTAACTAAATTAAATCCTAAACATGCTTTTAATACCACTGCTCTAATTATCCAACATACAAAAATACTACAAGTTAAAGATTACAATTCGTCATACAAAATTCGCATGCATTCGAAGTTCATAAACAAAGAGTAAAACCAAATTCAACAACCATAAAAACATACAATCTTCATAGACAAAGTATTGTAAAATTACAGAACAATAAAGAAGCCACGAGAAGATGGAGCACGCCTTGCAGAAACCTCCAAAGAAATTCGGCAAGGGTGTGGGACAGATCTACATGATGGTGGTGGTTCGGCTAAACTATTTTCTGTATAGGATTTATGGTGAGGCTTTGGAAGAGCTTTTGGCTAGTATTCTATGCTTGAGATGAGATAAGTTTTTCTGTGTAAAAGTTGGCTATTTATAGAGGAAAATTCGGCAGAAAACCTAGGTAGAAAACCTAGTCCAAATCGGCAAAGGCAATCCTTGTGCAACAAGGTTTTGGTTCCTTCCTTTCTTGGTTCTTCTAGGAAACTTCTTTTTCTGATTTTTTCTTCAATGCCTTGGCTTGGTGTCATCCTCTAACCTTCCTTAAGCTTGGACCATCATCACATATGCATTTGTACACCATTTGGTCCATCAAAAACAGAAAACACAAAAAGGGGGCAGTAGGTTCCTGGAATCGGCATATTTGACCTTGATGAAGTAATTCCGGCATATCTCCATCCGTGGAGCTCCGGTTGATGCGATTCCAAGTCTCAGATAAACTAGACACATATGGCCATCTCCCCATAAAATATCTCGATCCAATTCCTTGTGAGTCGTCGGGAATGATTTTTCGAAGTTAGGACAAAGTCCCAGGAAAATCCTGGAAGTCCCTGGATTGGAATGCTCGGACTGCCGTTTTGCAGCCAACTTTTGGGTGGCTTCCCGAACTCCGATTGATCTGAAATTTTAACAAACCATTCCTCAATATATGAATATTAAGCACACCAAATTTCATAGAATTCGGACAAGGATAGATCATATTTGTACTCGTCACAAAATCGCGAAAAAGACATGTTTTGCACTATTTTCCAGATTTCTCATACTTGGTCATTTTTCGGACAATTAAGCACATTTCACCAAAACTCTACCAAAATTGACACTAACTATATTATGACTCTATCTTAGATAAATAAGGGTTAAACAAAGCATAAATGAGGGCATAAGCATATAATATCGTCGCACATTGTGCTCCTATCATTTGTCTAAGATAGAGTCATAATATAGTTTAGTGTTAATTTGGTAGAGTTTGGCGAAAAATGGTTAAGAATCCGAAAAATGACTAAGTTTGAGAAATCTGGAAAATAGTGCAAAATGTGTCTTTTTCGTAATTTTGAGATGAGCAAAAGTGCGATCTATCCTTGTCCGAATTCTATGAAATTTGGTGTGCTTAATATCCATATACTGAGGAATGTTGTGTTAAAATTTCAGATCAATCGGAGTTCGGGAAGTCACCCAAAAATTGGCTGCAAAACGGCAGTCCGAACATTCCAATCCAGGGGCTTACAGGATTTTCCTGGGACTTTGTCCCAACTTCGAAAATTCATTCCCGACGACTTACATGGAATTTGGCCGAATATTTTATGGGGAGATGGCCCTATGTGTCTAGTTTACGTGAGACTTGGAATCGTATCAATCGGAGCTCCGAAGGTGGAGATATGCCGGAATTACTACGACAAGGTCAAAGCTGCCGATTCCAGGGACTGATTGCTTCCTTTTCACAAGTGCTTCATTTCGATGGACCATATGATGTACAAGAGCATTTGTGAAGATATCCCAAGCTTATGGAAGGAAGGAGGTCGACACTTAGCCATGACATTGAAGAAAAACATGAAGAAACAAGTTCTCCTAGTCAAGCTAGGAGAAGCTGCCGATTCTGGCAGATTTATTGTCATTGTGAGCTGCCGGCATTAAGGGGCATTTTCGATGGATCAAGACCTTTCAATTGAAGTCCAAGACCATTCAAGAAGTCCATGAAGATGTGAAGCCCAAGCCTTGAAGAAAAATTCAGAAAAAGAAAACCTAATTGAACTAAGAAAGGAAGGTTGCAAAACCTTATTCCACTAGGTTTTCTGAAATCCTTTTTGCTTAAGAGCTGCCGGCACCCCTCTCCTATATAAACCCTCACTTTTTCTACAGAAAAGCTATCTCATCTCAAGCATAATACACTAGCCTAAAGCTCTACCAAGTCCTTTCAAACACCAACACATAAATACCTAGCCGAACCATCACCACCATAACCATATAGCCGAACCCTTCCACCTTTGTTTCTGCCGATTTCTGTTCTTGCCGAGCACCAAGGAGCAGCAGCCGAGCCACCTTGTCACCTTTGAGGAATCTTCAAGGTTCTTAAAGTGTGATCCATTCCCCTATGGCTTTTGTATTTATTTATGTTTGGTTGTTTTGTACGAATTTGTTTCGATTCTTGGTTTTTCTTGAAACTTTGTATGAACCGAATATTGTATGTTATGCATGGTTTTTCTGAAATTTAACTTATGGATTTTGTATGTTGGATAATTAGGGCAGTGGTATTAGAAGCATGTTTAGGATTTAATTTGGTTAGTAATCTAAGAGTGTGCCTTATAAACCGAAACATTAGTTGTGCTTAAGCATTTGTTGTTTGCATGTGAATCTAGGTGTTAGGTTTCATTTAACCGAGTAATACGAATAAGTCATACGTTGGAGTAGTTTGTTTTGTGTTGCTCACCTAGGGTAAAAACCTTGGATTACTTGCATGTTAAATAAGATGATTGACAACCTTGCTTGTTTACATGTCTTCGATTTAGACTCACATGCTTAAATGTTAAAACGCGTAAAACCGGATTAGCATCACCTTAGAAGTCATACGTTGGAGTAGTTTCTAAGAAATTAAGAAGTCTAACAATTGGAAAACCGTTGGAGGCTCTAGTTGTGTTGAAACTAATTTAGGTCTTGAACATGCTAAATACTTGATCCTTACCTTCTTGCATGCAAATCTATGTGTTAAAGAGTCTTTTGTGTGAACTGTTTTGTGTGAGAGATGATGATCACTTGTATATAATAACTTAGGTTTATTTTCTGTTTTAATACTGTGCTTAGTATAGGGCAGCTTTGCTGCCGATCCTTATAAATTCCCCCATGTGTGACGTTTATGTATATATGTTTGTATATATTTGTCTAACAATTTCATATCTCAGGTACCCTTAATCCCCGGCCTAGAACGATCCCTACTTGATTATACTACTAACGATCTTTTGTAGGGTTTATTATTGCTTGATGCTCGCTTCGGCGACCCACCAATTGCCAGAAGCTCTTCATCTTGGCACAAATCTGCCTCTTCCCGCAGCTTCTCCTAGCTTGACTAGGAGAACTTCTTTCTTCATATTCTTCTTCAATGCCCTGGCTTGGTGTCATCCTCCTTCCTTCCTTAAGCTTGGACTATCTTCACAAATGCATTTGTACATCATATGGTCCATCGAAAAACAGCAATTGTGAAAAGGAGGTAATAGCTTCCTGGAATCGGCAGAAAAGACCTTGTTGTAGTAACTCCGGCATATCTCCCTCCTCGAAGCTCCGATTGATGCGATTCCAAGTCTCAGATAAAGTAGAAACAAATAGCCATCTCCCCATAAAAGGGCTCGATCAAATTCCTTGTGAGTCGTCGAGAATGATTTTTCGAAGTTGGGACAAAGTCCCAAGAAAATCCCGGAAGTCCCTGGATTGGTTTGCTCGAACTGCTGTTTTGCAGCCATCTTTTGGGTGACTTCCCGAACTCCGATTGATATGAAATTATATGAATATTAGGCACACCAAATTTCATTTAATTTGGACAAGGATAGATCATATTTTTACTCATCTCAAAATCACGAAAAAGACATATTTTGCACTATTTTCCAGATTTCTCATACTTAGTCATTTTTCGGACAATTAAGCACATTTTACCAAAACTCTACCAAAATGACACTAACTATATTATGACTCTATCTTAGACAAATAAGGGTTAAACAAAGCATAAATGAGGGCATAAGCATATAATATCGTCGCACATTGTGCTCCTATCACTGCCCTTTGGTGTGCAAACAGAAGGGAACCAGTCCCACATCGAAGGGTGAGGCCAGACCTCACGACCGGCCACCTATAAAAGGGCCCCAACTACCCTCATTAATAGGTAACTGATCTCTCCTACCGCTTATATACGTGCTCAAGTTATATCTATTCCAACTATACTAACTTAGGCATCGAAGAGGAGAAGACCGGCCCGCCCGGTATTCCACTACCAGAAAAAAGGGCTTTGCCGACGAAAAAAAAAAACGGCCGACGAAACACTTTTTTCGTCGGCTATTCCCAAGAATGGCCGACGAAAATTTTTGTCGTCGCCAAAAAAAACATTTCGTCGGCTATTCCCATAGAATGGCCGACGATTTTTTATTTCGTCGCTAAAAATGAAAAATCGTCGGCTATTCTACAAGAATGGCCGACGATTTTTTCTTTCGTCCCTAAAAATTTTTTTTCGTCGGCTATACCCCTATAATGGTCGACGATTTAAAGTTTTCGTCGGCTATACAAATTTTGGAAGAATGGCCGACGAAGTTGACAATTTCGTCGGCTATAAGTCTTTATATTTTCAGATCTGGACAGAAGCGGCTCATTTAAAAACAAACGGAAAAAAACGGGAGAAAGAGTGAAAAATCTGTGGGTATTGTTGAAATCCGTCCTCTCTTACATTGTGGAGCTATATATAGGTACGTATATGTGTATATATGTTGATTTTGAGTTTTAGTTGAGTTGATTTTGAGTTTTAGTGATTTTGATATAGTAAGTGATTTTTTGTTTTGTTGTTGTTTTAGTGTTAGAATGTATGTATATATGTTGAATTTGAGTTGTAGTTGAGTTGATTTTCAGTTAGAGTATAATTATGTGTTTTAATTTAATAATGTTATTTTAATTAGTGTTAAAATATATATAAATATGTTAATTAATGGTTGTTGATAGTGTAATGAACTTAAATAATGGTTGTTAATTAATGGTATATATATATATGAGTTGATGTTGATAATAATATATATTGTAATGTCGATTAGTGTTAATTAATTTATTATTAATTAAAGTTATACATATATATTATTATCAGGCTATATATGGATCGAGATAAGAGTTGGATTTCGCTTCCAAGGCATGACCGAAGATACACTACAGGAGTTGTGGATTTTTTGCAGTTCGTCGAGGAAAATGCAAACGGGAATTACCATTATTGCCCGTGTAAGAAATGTAAGTGTCGCAGTGATATGTGTCGATTTCCGATTAGGACAGTATGGGAGCACCTAAAGAGTAATGGGTTTTGGCCGAAGTACACACGTTGGATATATCACGGTGAGCCATCATTAGATGGATCGCATGATCATGGGCAATATTTTGAGGCGGGCAGTAGTAGTACATCCAACGATCCAACAATGGCATTCGTCAACGACGTGTTTCCTTTTGAAAGCGGTGTACGTGGGGAACAATATATGCAGGACCCGATGCAGCCGTTCCCACAAGTTGTCAACACTGCTGCCTTTGACAAGTACAACAAACTGATTGCATTGCAACAGACCCCTGTGTCTTCAAGTTCTGAGAAGACAGTTCTTCAAAGTGTGATAGAGGTAATGAGGATTAAAGTCGAGACAAAATCGACTATCAGGCAAGTGGATGAATATCTACAGTACACTTCTTCGTTGTTGAAGGAGGGTCATCGTAATCCTACCAATCACCGTAGGGTCCGAAGTATCCTCAAAGATCTAGGGCTTTCCTACATTAAGATCCATGCATGCGCATTTGACTGCGTTCTCTTCTGGGGTAAATATGCAGAAGGGAATGACCTTGCTAGCCTTGACGCATATCCGATATGTCAATCTGACCGATATAAGTTGACGGGAGAGCAGGCAATGGGAAACCTATGAAAGTGCTTCGGTATTTTCCGTTGAGAGATAGGCTTGAGCGGTTGTACATGTCAGAAACCACCGCAAAAGCTATGAGCTGACACGGTGAGCGGGACGCGGGAGACGCAGATATCATGACACACATCTCTGACGAAGCGGCTTGGAAGCATATAAACAATGAGTTTCCTCATTTTGCGTCAGATGTCAGAAACGTCAGGCTCGGGCTCTCACCCGACGGGTTCAACCCTTTCGGCACCATGAGTCTTTCATACAGTATATGGTCGGTGGTGTTGGTATCTTACAACCTTCCTCCGTGGATGTGCATGAAGAAGGAATATAATATGTTGACGTTGTTGATTCCGGGGCCTGGTTACCCAGGGAAATGTCTCGATGTGTATATGAGACCATTGATTGAAGAGCTTAAGGTATTGTGGGACGTTGGTCATCCCACTTTTGACAAGTACAAGCAGGAGACGTTCCAGATGCATGCCATGGTTATTGGTACCATAAGTGATTTTCCTGCTTATGGGATGTTGTCGGGCAGCGTTGTTAGGGGATACAAGACTTGTTCAGAGTGCCTCAGCGATTATGGGAGCACCCCTCATTGCAACAAGATATGCCGAATGGGTCATCGTGTGTTCCTTTCGGCGGATCACCACTGGCGTTACGAGTCCGCCGCATTTGATGGAACCGAAGAACACGGTGGTCCTCCCAGAAGATGGACGGGAAGAAAAATTTTAGCAGTGCTTAATGAGTACGATTTTGGGCCCCTCAGCAATCATCCCGATATTGTAGCTGAAATACCTGAAAGACCTGAGCAGTACAAATTCTGGACACATAAGAGCATATTGTGGGAACTCCCGTACTGGTGTGAGTTGCTGATCCGTCACTTCCTAGACGTTATGCACAGAGAAAAAAAATGTTTCTGAAAGTGTGGTGGGCACAACGCTGAACTTGGAGGGGAAGACGAAAGACGGTCCTAAGGCTCGCACTGATCTGCAAAACAAGAATATCAGAAAACAACTATGGTTGAAACAAGGGAAGAGAAAAATGCCTCAAGCTCCTTACACCGTCAAGCCTGAGCATAAACCATAAATTTTCCATTGGATAAGTCGGGCCAAGTATCCTTCAGGCTTTGCTGGAAATATAGCCAAGTGTGTGAACAGACAATTCAACAATCTGTACGGGTTGAAAAGTCATGACAATCATATCCTGCTACAACGTCTCTTCCCTGTTTTCATTCGACCGTTCCTTCCCCGTCACGTTGTGGAGCCGTTAGTAGCGTTGGCAAGATTTTTCCAGAAGGTATGCACAAAGGAAGTGAGAAAATCTGACCTCCGGAAAATGCAACAAGACATCGTTCATATCATGTGTAAATTTGAGATGATATTTCCTCCAAATTTTTTCGACATCATGCCTCACCTCATGATCCATCTTCCTCGGCAGATGTTGCTTACCGGTCCTGTGCACTTCACTTGGATGTATCTGATGGAAAGGTACGTATTTTACACCTTATGTTAATTTCCTCATCAATATATGTGATATAGTGTTAATGTATTATCATAACACTTTAAAAACTTGATTTATAGGCAACTTGGACAATACGGTGGTTTTGTCCAAAACAGATCTGCACCTGAAGGATGTATAGCTGAAGCATATATTGCGCACGAGTGCGTCACCTACATGAAGCTGTATTTAGGAGCGTTACAGGAAAGCATACCGGAAGATGTACCGTCACAGTTCAATCTTTCCATACTCTCCGACGATGTTGTACTCGGTGGAAACATGCCAGTTTCCTACAAGTTGAAAGATTATGAGGTAGCCATTGCACATTGGTGGGTACTAATCAACTGTCCAGAAGTTCAGTTTTGGAAGGACATACATCTACGCTGTGAAGGAGTAGCAGGTGATCTCGATTACCACAACCAGACATTCGCAGAGTATTTCGGCCGCTGGGTACATACCTTTAATACTATTCTATACGTGTTCATATATTATTGTGTATATTTATTCATATTTATAGTTGATTCTGATGGTTGCAGATGGACCTTATTGAAAATGATAATCACCCAAATTGGTCGCACGAACTCAGACTTTTAGCGAGGAGGCCGGTCTATTCAAAAGTTTATGCGACGTGCAAGGTGAATGGTGTGTTATTTCGATGTGAAGACAGAGACCTCAGACTGAAAACACAAAATTCAGGGGTTATGGCGCATGGTGGGGATGGTGGAGTTGACTATTACAGTGTTCTCCATTCAGTTGTGGAACTGCATTACGGGGAAGGCATGAAAGTGCACATTTTCAAGTGTAGATGGTTTGACACACGGCCGCAGAGCATGAAAACCGATCAATACGGCATAAGTTCTGTGAACACAAGTACATCATGGTTTGAGGACGACCCGTTCGTTTTAGCCACATGGGTGAAACAAGTGTTTTATCTTGATGATCTCGCCAAGGGTGACCCGTGGAAAGTAGTCAACACTATCCACCATCGCAACATTTACCGGGCGTCTACACTTGGAGTGGCTGAAGAGAACGAGGAAGGGGGCACCGCGTATCAAGAGCCAAACTCAAACGGTATTCCTGACTCGTCTTTTATTCGCCTAGACACGCCGGTGCGAATTCGACGTGAAGAGCCACTGCTTGTTGATGTTGATCCAAATGAAGAAACTAACGAGGACTCTAGTGGTGAGGAAAGACATAGATTACCCCTATCGAGCAATTCAGAAACCGAAGAAGACTCATCCGATGATTCTGATTACAATCCGACGGATTAAGTAATTTAAATGATGTAAGCCTTTCATTTGTAATCAACTCATTTCTAATGAACGGGCGTGGGGATGAGCCTCCCAGCTAGGCTGGGTTCCAAACCCCTTAAAAAAAAATTTGAAATATGTTGACTGTTGGGTTTCTGGTTTTTTATGTTCAATTTTGGTTATATGTGAACAGGACATCGGAATAGGAGAGGTGTAAAACCACTGATTTTTTTGGTTTTTTTTCAAAGAATAGCCGACGAAAAATGCATTATTTCGTCGGCCATTAGTTTTTTTAAAAATAAATATTTTATTTTTGACCGAAAACGACAAAAGAATAGCCGACGAGTACTAGGTTTGATTTCGTCGGCTATGATTAAAAAAAAAAACAAAAAAAGAGCAGCTTCCATTTTCTATCACTATCGACAAACCATTGTTTCATCCTTCAAATGCAAATGTGTCATGAAATAAGATATGACCGAAATATTGAAAAACGTCTACGGTTGAAAAATGAGAAGATTCCGACAAAATCTGTGTGCCGAATATTGCGGTTAACTGTTTTTTACTGCCGTTTTCCTATGGGTAGCCTGACGGTCGGTAAATATTTTGAGGAAAATTTTTATACGATTAGTTGCGTCTCATCGATCTGAAACTATTCTCTGTTGAAGATCAGGCCAAAAAACGTCATTTAGACGGGCCAATTTCCGTTTTAAAGCGTTTAGAGGTTTGACTTTGCAGTTTGACCGTCCCGATCGAGCTTTTAACGTTGTCAGATGTAGTTGGATTTTTTTCATACATGTTTTTAATCTTAACGGTGATATCTGACGGTTGGAATAGATTTTTCAAACTTTTAGATTCAAAATCGGAACATATGCACTAATGTTCCTTAACTTGTTTAGTAAGTGTTTAAGTGAATGTATAGTTTCAAATAGTTACTATACGTAGACTCTTCAAATGCAAATCTGTCGTGAAATAAGATATGACCGAAATATTGAAAAACGTCTACGGTTGAAAAATGAGAAGATTCCGACAAAATCTGTGTGCCGAATGTTGCGGTTAGCTGTTTTTTACTTCCGTTTTCCTATGGGTAGCCTCACGGTCGGTAAATATTTTGATGAAAATTTTTATACGATTAGTCGCGTCTCATCGATTTGAAACTATTCTCTGTTGAAGATAAGGCCTGAAAACGTCATTTAGACAGGCCAATTTCCGTTTTAATTTATAGGGTTTAGAGGTTTGACTTCGTAGTTTGACCAAAGTATAGCCGACGAAATATTTGATTTCGTCGGCTAAACTCTTGCGATCCGCTTATTGTCCGCCGTTGGATGGCTCAGATCCAACGGCTGTGATTTTCCAAAGTAGAGCCGACGAACTATTTAATTTCGTCGGCTAAACTCTAGTGATCCGCGCCTTTTCATTGTCCGCCGTTGGATGGGAGAGATCGGACGGCTGCTGAGCGCCTAAACTATAGCCGACGATATTCATAGATTTCGTCGGCTATACTATCGGGTATAAGGCTGAAACAGCCGAACCCTAGCCTCCATTTTCTGCATTTTTCCAAAACCTCCGCCGCTCACCTCCAACCGATCCCCCGCCGCTCTCCTCGTCGTCCTCCTCCCTCTTCCTCCTCCAATCCGACAACCCCCTCCTCCAATCCGGCAGCCCCCTCCTCCCTCTTCCTCCTCCAATCCGGCCGGCCCTCCCTCTTCCTCTTCCAATCCGGCGTGTCCCTCCTCCGGCCCAGCCTCCTCAAATCCGGCCGGCCTCCTCCTCCCTTCCATTTTCGTTGTAAGTTTTTTTTTTTTTTTTTTCATTTATGTTAATTAATGTTAATTTAGATATAATTTAGGTATTTATGTTAATTTAGGTATAATTTAGGTATTTATGTTAATTTAGGTAAATTTTAGGTATTTATGTTAATTTAGATAAATTTTAGGTATTTATGTTAATTTAGGTAATTGTTTTCAAATTTATTTTAATTGTATAATTTAGGTGTAATTGTATAATTTATACGTATAAATTGGTTTTTTAATTATATAAATTGATAACTTAATTGCATAATTTAGCTTAATTATATATATAGCTTAATTATATTTAATTAGAATTTGTTATTTAATATAATATAATTTAATATGTTAGTATATAAATTGTTATATTAAAATATGTTAGTATTATTGGTTATTATATTAATTAGAATTTGTTATTTAATATAATTTAATATCAATTAATGTATTAATGCCTCAGGCTTTAGATGGCCGATGCATTAAGAAACCTATTCGGAGGCCGTCGTGCCGGCAGATCTAGAGGTTCTAGAAATTCCGCCGGTTCCGCAGACTCCGAGAGGACCGCTAGCCAGCCTGAGAGGACCACCAGCCAGCCGCGGAGGAGTATAGATTCCTCCCAGCCGCAGAGGACTGTGGATGCAGCCCAACCGCGACGGAGTGTGAGTTCTCGGCACCAGACCCTTCTCCAGGCGGGGCGGCCGTCGAGCACTTCACTTCCGCATGTCGGTCCCTCTGTGGCTCCGAGGTTTAGTCGGCAGCTATTTCACGAGGACATAGCTGCCGACGTTCCTCAGGTTCGTATGCCTAACGTTCATCGGGAGCCGATGCCGAGTCCGACTCAGTCTGCTGCTGACTCGACTGAGGCTCCTACTCTCCCAAACCAGCTCTTCCTCCCGTACAACATTCCGGCGATACCGGAGGTCGACTATCAGGGTGTGCCCATATGGCCTGATATGCCTCAGTACGTGAGTGCTGCGGAGGCATACCAGCAGCAGCCATTTGAGAACCCTAACCACCTTATTTCGGCGAGAAGAAAAGGAAAGTCGACAGACGAGTCATCCAGTTCAGGTAACATTTGATTTTATTAATTAAATGTTTTATTAAAATTAACGCACTAATATTTAATTTTATTAACCAATCGTCGTTTTTGTGATAGGGACAGCCGCTAGTAGTTCACGGAGGAATACGAGAGGTGTCATATATTTTGACACGCTCAGGAGAACTGTTGAGCGCAGCGGCAGGATTCAGATCAACGAACCTCCTAATCAGGAGGTTCCGGGGAAGAAAAAACGCAACTACTCGAGTTGCGTGGGGTCACTGATTAGGGACAGAGTCCCTATATTGTGGACCCGGTGGGCTGATGTGCCCGAAGAGATAAAGAGGGAGGTGAATAACGCCGCGTCGGTGAGTAATTTAAAAAATTTAATTTATTTATCGTAATATTTAATAATTTTCGGTATTATTACAATTGTAAAACTAATAAAATATTATTTTTCAGACATTCTTCGAGATTGCCGAACACAGGCGGGATTGGGCGGACACCCAGCAGAACTCGAGGTACGTTTGTTTTTATGATATTATAATTATCTTATAATTATTAATATTTTATGATATTAATAATATTTCTAATGCACTTTTGTTTTTTTCGTAGGTTCAAAGAGTGGAAGAACGAGCTGCGTTCCTACTATAACGAATACGACAACCTTGGTCGTATGGGTACTCCCAGGGAGTTCATGTTCCGGGAGTACGAGTGGCGTTGGTTAAAGACAGTAGACTTCAACAACCCAGTTATGCAGGTAAATACTAAACTTCAGTAAAAATGTTTATTTTGTTAAAATTTTAATTATTAGTTTAATTATTTTATAATTATTACACTAATATTTTTTGATGCATTTTTCTAACATTTTATTATTTGTTTGAAGCAACGTTCTCGGATAAACTCTGAGAACCGCCGCCGGAACACAACCCCCCATCATGCTGGTTCACGGCCGTTTGCACAATATCAGGAGGAGGCGCTTAGAGATCATCCTGATAGCAACCCGTACGTGGAGACGTTCAAGATCGCTTATCCACAAGCGACAGAACAGCTCGTAAGTCGTTCACTAAAATTTTAAAATTTTAATTATTAATTTTACTTAATTATATATTTGTTATAATATTAATTTTTTTTTTCCTGTCCACTTAGGAGAGGGTCAACCGGGCCGAAGAAGAGGTGTTCCAGCAAGTAGTTCGGGAGACACAACCGAACATTTCAGAGGCAGATCTGGAAGAAGCCATGCGCCATGTCGACCGGTCCAGTGTCCAAACGGCAGCGAGGATGTTCGACGCAGCCTTCCCAAACCGGTCAAACAACTACTACTGCCGGGGTTTGGGAAGTTCTGGACTAGGGCTTCTGAAGACCACTAAGAGAGGTCAAAAGAAGGGAGGCGGGGAGAGCCAACATATGAGGGGGGAAGTGCAGCGATTGGCCGCAGAATTGGAGACCTCGTCCCAGACAGTACAGGAGCTGCGCCGCAGCACACATCAGTATCATTTGGAGCTGCGCCGCAGAACACAGCAGTATCATTTTGATATGGCTGGTTGGCATGCCGAATGCGACAGAATTCGGCAACAAAACTACGACGGCCAACAAGCCTGGTGGTATGAGATGTTCGCGGCACAACAACAAGGCCTTCCACCCCCGCCCCCATTTCAGCGGTTAGCGGAACCTCCAATGCCTCAACTTCCCGAGTTCGGTCAGCAGGATGACGAGCCTGATGGAGAGCAGGATGCTGGGGATGACCTGGTGGACTTTAGTGGTTTAGGTGATGATTAGGGTTTAGGGTTTATGTATATTAGAACGAATTTAATAAAAATGGTATTTAGACGTGTTTCTTGTTGGTGCAAATGCATGGACTGTTTTTGTGATTTGCAGGTTGCTTGGAATGGTAATTTAGAAACTAATTTAATTTTTTTTTCCCCACATGTAAGAATAGCCGACGATTTTGTCATTATTTCGTCGGCTATAATAACTATAGCCGACGAATTTTACCAATTTTCGTCGGCTATAAGTTGTATAGCCGACGAAATTTGCATTATTTCGTCGGCTATAACTAATTAATGCCTATTAAATATTAATATATTTCGAGGAAATAGCCGACGAAAATTTATAAAATCGTCGGCTATTGTTAACAACCAATAGCCGACGAAAATTTATGAATTCGTCGGCTATACTTAATGAATTTCGTCGGCCATACTCGAAAATACCCGACGAAATTCGTCGGCAATTTCTCCCAGGTTTGGCCGATGAAAAATAGGTTCGTCGGTAAGTTCGTCGGCCATACTCTACTATAGCCGACGAATTTGTTTTTTTCGTCGGCCATTGGTATAGCCGACGGGGTTGTTCCGACGAAGTATAGTCGACGAAAATTTCGTCGGCAGATGGTATAGCCGACGAAAAATAGGCATAGCCGACGAAATTTTTTTCGTCGGCTATGCATTCGGATCTGGTAGTGTTCCCCTTAGTAAGCAGGTTTACAGGAGATCATACGAAGATTCATCTGTCTCTACCAGGCCCCAGGGTTTGTGCAGAAACAATTGGCGCCGTCTGTGGGAAACTTGGACAAGAAACCGTGTAAGCATTACCAATGGCAGAGAATTCGGAGGCGAGGCAGGAAAGGAATGCCACCGAGGAGCAGCATGTTGCAGCAGTGCAAACGCTTATCTCCACCCCGGTCGTTGTGCGGGAGCCGCGCAGCGACCAGGACGATCAGGAAGGCGGGAGCTGTGGGAGGCCGTCCGGTACGCTGGGACCATACCATGACAGCTCGCGTGGGAAAGGACTGGCGGAAGACGACCAGCCAACACACCGGGGCTTTTCTCTGACGTTCTCGGATGATCCGAGTGACCGAGAGGAGAGCCCGCGCTATAATAGTGACCGGGACACCACGTACAGCCCCGACCAGAGCAGTATGGCGGGGGAGATACGGGCAATGGCCACAGAGGTCAGTCGTCTATGTGAGGAGGGCGACTAGGATAGAGCCAAGTCCAACGCCCGGTATGAAGAAATGGAGGCAATGAATGCTGCCCTGGTAGCCGCTCTGGAGAGAGGACAGCAGCGCAACGACGCTATGGTCAGGGCACAAGTAGCGCCCCCGCCAGTCCGATCTCAGCAGTTTGAGGCAGGGCAGTCATCGGGCTGTCGGCCCCGTGATCCCGAGCGAGCGAAGTCACCGGCCGGCGCAGGTCCGCCGAAGAGCACGCCGACGCCCCGCCAACCCCACGCTTCGTTTGAGGATGAAGTCGAGACCCCGACTGCACGGGCATTGTAGATACTGGCCGACACTGTGTCGGATTTGAAGACCCAAATGGAGGCCAACGAGAGAAGAGCGGCACGGCCGATGGAAGGCGCGCGATTCAATGAGCGTATGGGCCCTTTCTCGCACCGGGTTATGGAGTCGGGGAGGTCTGGTAACCAGAAGTCCCTCAAGCTCACCTATTCAGGGTCCGGCTGCCCGTACCAGCACCTGGACAGTTTCCGGTCCCAGACGTGCACCAAGGGCTACTCCGATGCAGTATGCTGCAACATCTTCCAGGAAACTCTGTCTGGAGAGGCGCTCAGCTGGTTCTATGAGCTTCCGGCAAACTCAATTGAGGCATTCGAACAGTTGGCCGACCGGTTTGTAGGCCGCTTCATCCTCCGGGTAGAGGGAGCCCGGACATCGACTATCCTCTTCAACTGCATGCAAGCGCCCGGAGAGGAGCTCAGGACTTTCGTCAACCGTTAGCAAACGGCAATGGCCGGGGTCCGGAACCTTGACAAAGGAATCGCCGAGATGGCGTTTAAGCAGGGGCTCCGGCCTGAAAAATTTTCCTATGTCGTGCTGGTGGAACTCCCGCAGGGGTACGACGAGTTGATAGCAATGGCCATCCGGCATGCTCAGGCCGATCACGAGACGTACGGGCATCACCTGCTGAAGAGGAAGTGGGACGAGCAGTAGGAAGACCACCCCCGGGAGGAGCACCCCCCGCCCAGCCAAGAAGACAAGCCGAGTCAGCGGACCGAGAACCGAGCTGCCCGACCGAGCCGACCCAACAGAAACTGGGGACAAAGGCAACAGAGGCCCTATCATGATAAGCCCCAGGGCGAGCACAAGCCGGTGCCATACCGCCAAGAACGCCCCCTGGCAATCATGCCAGCACAACCGGCCGGTCAAGAGGTCTTCACCGCTCTCACCTCTTCATACGAGGACATTTTGCTTGAGAACGGGAGCATCATTCCCCCACCGCCCAGGAGAAAGTACCCGAAGGGGAAACTTACCACGGCGCAAACGGGCAAGTACTGCTCCTATCATGATGAGGCTACTCATCGAACGAGCCAGTGATGTGCTCTCAAGACAGCGGTGGAGGGTTTGATTAGTAACGGCCAACTCCAGCGGTATATAGGGGAAAGAAGAGCAGATCCCGACCGGGAGCAAGGCCAGGGCTGGTAGACTCGCCAAGCCTCCAAGCGGTTAGTTTGGCATACCACCGGTTCAACCGTTGTAACATCACAAGATATATATGCAAACTACTTTTGAGAAAATTCCACCGGCTCCGCAAGTTCAAGTATATTTATATTCGAGGAATAATACAAGTAGAAGCCGATCCGGCAAGTTTACAAAAAAAGAGCAAGGGCAAAATCCTAAGGAGCCACGCCTCCCCCCTCAGCGGGCAATCCGCTAGCCTCTCCAGATGAAGTAGCCGCGCCTTCAGCAGGTTGGGGTCCACCCTCCTCTCCTGGTTGCTCCTCCGCCGACTGCTCATGGATATCCTCGTCAGCAGCCTTCGGCATCCGGGAAGTGTCCAGCCACCCCTTCTCCGCCCATTCCGTGTACGCATCCGAGATGCCTGATTCCCTGGCCTTCTCCAGGAACTCAAGGAACTGGTCGCTCTCATGGTATTTGAGAACGACCCGCTCGTACAGTTCCGGGTCCTCTTCCCCGGCCGTCGCGGCGGTGGCGGCGCGCAGAGCGGTAGCTCCCACCTGGAGCTCATCCACTTTGGCCTCCAGCTCGGCCCTCTCAGCTTCGGCCCGCTCCTTCTCCTTCTCCAGGCTCCGGACCTGCTCCTCCTTCTTCTTGGCCCTCTCCTCCAATCTGGCCTTCTCCCGCTCCACCCGGGACTTCTCTACCACCAGGCGCTCCCGGGCCTCTGCCAGAGCGGTCACCTGCCACTTCAGCTCCGGCAACTCCTCGCTTGGATCCGGTTGGTACAGACTGTACAGCAACTGCATAACAGAAAGACAGTTAAACAAGCAGCAAAAGAAATAAGTTACGAGCGGTGTAGTAGGCACCAGTCAACCCTTACCCGCAAGACGGACTCCTTGCTCTTCTGGCGGTTCCCACCCGCCAAGGCACCGGTGACCCCAGGCCTGTCCAGGCCAAGGCCAGCCAAGTCCGCCGCCAGCTGCAGGACGAATGCACTGTCCGGGCTTCCCCTCAGTGCCTCCGCAGGCGCGAGGCTATTCTGTCGGGCAGCGGCAGCCTTCTCCCCAGCGGAGCTCGATGCACCGCTGGTTACCTTGAGCCGTTTAGCCAGGCTCTCTCCGGACGACCCGCCGGTCAGCGTCACCAGCGCGGAGGGACGAACATCCATGCCCCTCCGCTTCTCTCCCCGGCCGTTCGGAGAAGAAGAAGAAGATTGTGCGCCTACCCGGGTAACCCGGGTGACGAGGGGGGCTGACCCCGGGCGGTAAGGGATCCGGCTCACTCCACCGGGAATCTTCAGTGGCCCCTCGGTAGTCTTGCGCTTTATGGGCACCGCCTTGGGCGCAGCAGGATGACTCTTCACGCGCCTCAGGATGTAGGCACCGTCATCAACATCCATGGCCCTCGGTTCGGGATGAACCGTGAGCCGCCCGGACTCCTCGTCCACCGAGGTCCGCGAGACGGCCTCGCCTTTCTCCTTCAGCTTCGCAAGAAGGTCTTCACCGTCCATGGATAGAGTGGTGTCGGGCTTGATGACCGCCCGGGAAGACGCACCTGCAGGACAAGCAGAAGTTAGTATTTAAAACAGTTAGCAAAAGTGTCACCGCCATGACTTGCTACGCACCGGGATCCCGCCCGAGACAGCAATATTCCAACATTTCACGCCGGATGAAGTTGTAAGAGCTCCGTTCCAAGTCATCCCAACATCCGAGTATGGTCGTGATCCTCTCCTGCTCCAGCTCGGATAGCTCGAACGACTGATCACCAGGGGGCTGGAAGGCGCCAGGAACCCGTTACATCTTCCTCCTCTTCTGCCACTTCCCGCCCGCCATCACCACCTTCTTTCTCCAGTTGTTATCCACCCAAGAAGGCATATTGGTGATGATCAGCTGAAAGCACCGGACGCTGAAGGACAGACAACCCCGGGACCCTCGCTTCTTCGAGTATGATAGCCTATACAAGGCCCATAATTCGTTTACCGTTGGCATACTCATCCCGGACAGCTCGTACAAGCAGCCGAGGCTCAGCAGTCGCCTCTACTGGAGCCCGGGAAGCTGCGCGGGAGACACCTGCAGTGCACTGAGCATGTACTACACGAAGTCTGGCAGCGAAAGCGAGAACCCGTGGCGAAACTGGTCCAGATGCACAGCAACCCACCCCGCCTCCGGGTTGCAGGCTGACTATCCGGGATTCAATGGCCATAGCAAAACCTCATCTGGGATACTCCACGTTTCCCGGAACGCAGCAATCTCTCCAGGGGTCATGCTACCCTCCGGCTCATCGCACACCACGGCACCTTTCCCTCTACCGATGGTGTAGCTCACAGGAGCAGCACCGGCAAGGCGCACCCCGTGCGGTATTTCAGACTCCGGGGATTCTGACCCGGAAGACGAAGACGAAGACGAAGCCCCGCTCCGGGAGCGGTCAGCGGCTTCAGACACCGGGGATTCCGAACCGAGCCAGTCCTGCAGCCTCTCCTCATCATCCACGATAGGACGTCTGGCAGCCGATTCGGAAGCCCCATCAGAACTTGAAGAAGACATTTTTAACCTAAGAGGGAAGAAAAACAAAACCCTAGCGCTGGTCAGCAACAGGCTACAACAGTGCCCTCTGCGGCCCCTCCCCAAGTTTGCCGCAGACGCTCCGCTTAAAACAACTCAGTCGGAGACAGAGATCCCCTCCCCCCCGCCGCAAAACACCAAAAGGCAAAAAGAAGAACAAACACCGGGGCAAGGAAAGCAAGAACTTACCGATTAGTATGCTCAACCGAGGAAAGTCAGCCCTGCGAAAGCAGCGAGCAATGGTAGAAAAAGAGTAAAGAGCGCTTAAAGCAACGGATGTCGTGGGGCAAGGAGATGAGAGCTTTCGCCGGATTTCTCTCTTTTCTCTTATTCTCTCTAAGCAAAGAGCAAAAACAGAATGAAGAGCAGAGGAGGCCTTTTTATAGAAGGATCTGGTGCCCTAGGCGTTTATAATCCTCCCAAAACACAATCAGAGCAACTCAAACGCCCGCGAATCCAAACCCTTGATGGGAGCCGAAGCTCGCACACAATAATAAACCCTACAAAAGATCGTTAGTAGTATAAGCAAGTAGGGATCGTTCTAAGCCGGGGATTAAGGGTACCTGAGATATGAAATTGTTAGACACAAACATATTCACAAATATACAAAAACATCACAAATATGGGGGTATAAGAGTTCGGCAGCAATGCTGCCCCTAAGCTAGGTTCGGCAATAAAAACAGAAAATAAATTCTAGACTACTATATACAAGTGATCATCATCTCTCACACAAAACAGTTCACATAAAAGACTCTTTAACATATAGATTTGCATGCAAGAAGGTAAGGATCAAGTATTTAGCATGTTCAAGACCTAAATTAGTTTCGACACAACTAGAGCCTCCAACGGTTTTCCAATTGTTAGACTTCTTAATTTCTTAGAAACTACTCCAACGTATGACTTCTAAGGTGATGCTAATCCGGTTTTACGTGTTTTAACATTTAAGCATGTGAGTCTAAATCGAAGACATGTAAACAAGCAAGGTTGTCAATCATCTTATTTAACATGCAAGTAATCTAAGGTTTTTACCCTAGGTGAGCAACACAAAACAAACTACTCCAACGTATGACTTATTCGTATTACTCGGTTAAATGAAACCTAACATCTAGATTTACATGCTTCCAGCCAATACTAATGCTTTGGTTTATAAGGCACACTCTTAGATTACTAACCAAATTAAATCCTAAACATGCTTCTAATACCACTGCCCTAATTATCCAACATACAAAATCCATAAGTTAAATTTCAGAAAAACCATGCATAACATACAATATTCGGTTCATACAAAGTTTCAAGAAAAACCAAGAATCGAAACAAATTCGTACAAAACAACCAAACATAAATAAATACAAAAGCCATAGGGGAATGGATCACACTTTAAAAACCTTGAAGATTCCTCAAAGGTGACAAGGTGGCTCGGCTGCTGCTCCTTGGTGTTCGGCAAGAACAGAAATCGGCAGAAACAAAGGTGGAAGGGTTCGGCTATATGGTGGTGGTGGTGGTGGTTCGGCTAGGTATTTATGTGTTGGTGTTTGAAAGGACTTGGTAGAGCTTTAGGCTAGTGTATTATGCTTGAGATGAGATGATTTTCAGAATGAAAAAGTGAGGGTATATATAGAGGATAGGGAGAGAGGCTGCCGGCAGTCCCTTAAGCCAAAAGGGATTCAGAAAACCTAGTTCAATAAGGTTTTGCAACCTTCCTTTCTTAGTCCAATTAGGTTTTCTTTTCTGAATTTCTTCAAGGCTTGGGCTTCACATCTTCATGGACTTCTTATGTGGTCTTGGACTTCATTTTACATGTCTTGGTCCATCGAAAAATACCCCAATTGCCGGCAGCACACAAAGGCATACAATCTGCCTCTATTCGGCAGCTTCTCCTAGTGTGACTAGGAGAACGTCTTTCTTCAAGTTTTTCTTCAATGCCATGGCCTAGTGTCTTCCTCTTCCCTTCATAAAGCTTGGACCATCTTCACATATGCATTTGTACACCATTTGGTCCATCAAAAACAGAAAACACAAAAAGGGGCAGTAGGTTCCTGGAATCGGCAGATTTGACCTTGTTGCAGTAATTCCGGAATATCTCCCTCCGTGGAGCTCCGATTGATGCGATTCCAAGTCTCAGATAAACTAGACACATATGGCCATCTCCCCATAAAACAGTTCGATCAAACTCCTTGCAAGTCGTTGGGAATGATTTTTCGAAGTTGGGACAAAGTCCCAGGAAAATCCTGGAAGTCCCTGGATTGGAATGCTCGGACTGCCCTTTTGCAGCCAACTTTTGGGTGACTTCCCGAACTCCGATTGATCTGAAATTTTAATACAACATTCCTCAACATATGAATATTAAGCACGCCAAATTTCATAGAATTTGGACAAGGATAGATCATAGTTTCAATCATCTCAAAATCACGAAAAAGACATATTTTACACTATTTTCCAGATTTCTCGAACTTAGTCATTTTTCGGATTCTTAACCATTTTTCACCAAACTCTACCAAAATTGACACTAACTAAATTATGACTCAATCTTAGACAAATAAGGGTTAAACAAAGCATAAACGAGGGCATAAGCATATAATATCGTCGCACATTGTGCTCCTATCAACCCTCCATCTCAGACCGCTCCCTACTTGCACGTGTCCCAGCATTGGTAAACTGCCCACGCCATCATAACTGATGGAACTGATGGACTTCCTCCTTAAATGCATGTCAGCCACTTATCTCGCACGCTGGCGACAGGTAAGGGGAGTTAGGAGCGGGAACCGAGGCGTCAGCCCCCCCCCCCCCCCCCCCCACTTCCCTAGGCTCCACGGCAGCATGGCAGTTCACGGTTAGGTATTATTCAACTGGCTGCCTGGCATCTTCACTGCAAGTCACCGGTTATGATCTTTCAACCGGCTTGAAGCCCTCTCACCGGTTATGATTTTTCAACCGCCTCGAGAGCATTTTTCCGGGTTTGAGCCATCCATCCGGTACCATGGCAGTTCACGGTTAGGTATCATTCAACCGGCTGCCTGGCATCTTCACTGCAAGTCACCGGTTATGATCTTTCAACCGGCTTGAAGCCCTCTCACCGGTTATGATTTTTCAACCGCCTCGAGAGCATTTTTCCGGGTATGAGCCATCCATCCGGTACCATGGCAGTTCACGGTTAGGTATCATTCAACCGGCTGCCTGGCATCTTCACTGCAAGTCACCGGTTATGATCTTTCAACCGGCTTGAAGCCCTCTCACCGGTTATGATTTTTCAACCGCCTCGAGAGCATTTTTCTGGGTATGAGCCATCCATCTGGTACCATGGCAGTTCACGGTTAGGTATCATTCAACCGACTGCCTGACATCTTCACTGCAAGTCACCGGTTATGATCTTTCAACCGGCTTGAAGCCCTCTCACCGGTTATGATTTTTCAACCCCCTCGAGAGCATTGTTCCGGGTATGAGCCATCCATCCGGTACCATGGCAGTTCACGGTTAGGTATCATTCAACCGGCTGTATGGCATCTCACCGGTTAGGTAACATTCAACCGACTCGAGACCATCTCACCGGTTATGATCATCCAACCGGCTCGATAGCATTTTTCCGGGTACGAGATCCACCCGGCCCCATGGCATCTCACTGGGGGACTCGTCTCGATATGGCAGAACGCCCGGTCGAGATCCGCCCGGCCCCATGGCATGACCCCGGTTATGAGAACATTCGACCGGCATGGGCTTTATACACCCGGGTGAGTTTACAACTAACACATGTACTCTTGTCCAGCAGGATAAAAGCCCTGCATCGCACTGAACTGCGATCAACGTGGGGCTTCACGGCGAGACTTGTCACCTCAACGCCACCCCATTACCTCAACGCTTATTTCAACACAAGCTGAGAAAAACTAGCAAGTGTTGACCGGTGCTTCAACAGACCGCAACACCGGGGCCACCCCCCGCAGCCTAGCAATATGGACTCGTCTCGATATGGCAGAACGCCCGGTCGAGGTCCCATACTCTCCCGGACTCGTCTCGATATGGCAGAACGCCCGGTCGAGGTCCCATACTCCACCTCGTCCCGATTTGGCAGAACGCCCGGTCGAGGTCCAGTACACAAGTTCACCTGGGGAACTCGTCTCGATATGGCAGAACGCCCGGTCGAGATCCCATGCTCTTCGGCTCGCTCTGATATGGCAGAACGCGGGGTCCAGATCCCATGCATAAATCTATTTGCATGGCGGATTTCAACGCCTCATTATCATTCCATGCACAAATCTATTGCATGGCGGATTTCAACGCCTCATTATCATTCCATGCACACATCTATTGCATGGCGGATTTCAACGCCCCACTCCATGCTCATGAAAACACAACACTTGAGCACAGTACTACTTATTTGGCAAACATACTCATAAATTGTTGCTCACCATCGGTAACAGGTACTCACCCCGGTTACGCCCAATCTTCAACGCGGACTTGGGGGACTGGGCACCGTTGGGTTGGTAACCCTGCGGATCTGCGGGACAAGAGCAAGACAGATTAAGTCCCCATTCAAGATTGCACTTGACCGGGAACTTGGGGGACTTGTTGACAGTAGCCACAGAGGGGCTACAACAGGTCCACAGACCCGCAGCTAGTGCACCAGGGGCCGGTCAGAGGCCCGGGACCGGATCACCAGCACCCGGCCTCGGGGTCCAGCAGTCTATCCTACTACCAGGAGCCCGGGGACCGGGGGCTCCTGCCTGCCAAAGAGGTCACCAGAGCTGCCCTTTGGTGTGCAAACAGAAGGGAACCAGTCCCACATCGAAGGGTGAGGCCAGCCTCACGACCGGCCACCTATAAAAGGGCCCCAACTACCCTCATTAATAGGTAACTGATCTCTCCGGCCGCTTATATACGTGCTCAAGTTATATCTATTCCAACTATACTAACTTAGGCATCGGAGAGGAGAAGACCGGCCCACCCGGTATTCCCCTTAGTAAGCAGGTTTACAGGAGATCATATGAAGATTCATCTGTCTCTACCAGGCCCCAGGGTTTGTGCAGAAACAATGTTATTTTTGTTTTCTTTTTTATTTCACAAATACAGGCCTTATACAAGTTGAGAAGCATTAATCTCAGCCACTCTTTGCGGACTTTAGAGATATCCCATATCTGGACTTTAGAGCTATCCGAACCTTGTTTTCGGCAGAAGGAAACAAGGAAAGAAAGGCATAGATTGAGACAGAAGGATCCAAAGCTACCTTTCGAATAGCAGCTCACCCACTCGAGCCACTGGATGAGTCTTCCCTTCGACGATAGTGATCTCTAGGAGTAGCTCGTGATTCTCAGAGAATAAGCGGGGTATGAGATAAAGACTACTCAATTTGAGACAAGTGAGAAGCTTCGTTCATCCTTACTGGAAAAATGGAATTTTCTCCAACAACTTGATGAACATAAAAATCTTGTCAGGGTCCTCACTACTGAGAAAAGAGAACGTGAAACTGCGTTCTGCAAATCAAGGGCACCAAAGGCTCTGAAAGAAAGCCTCATCTCAAAATCAAGCACAGAATAGTGGAGCTTTCGATCAAGATGTTCTCGCCTCCCCCATTCGGGCTCTCGCTCGAATCGGAACGGAACCTTTATGCGTTGGTAGGCTTTCAAAATATTCTCTCTGTAAATACACGAATATAAATACAACAGAAACTGAATAGCCAAAATACAAGCAAATCAATTTTCTCTGCTTGCTGCCACCATTTCAAGTCCGTCCACATAAGGATGATGATATGATAATTTCTGTCTCAATGTTTTGTTTTGCATCTTATCTAGTTTCAGTAGTTAATCAATGAATGACACACATGCTACTTTCAGAGCAACACTGAAGATTTGAACAAAATTAGGAAACTGGCTAATAAACCCTGTCTATACAGCACATAGGGATACGATAAATCAAGTCTTTTGCCTTTTTTGCTTATGGTTGTCGTTGCCATCTTTTCTTTCCCTTCTTCCTTTCTTGGATCCCTGGCATTAGATTTTAACAAATCATTTAGATTTTCAACTTCAGGTCTCTGCTTACTGACATGATGTTTAATCGTGAAGAAATAAGTACAGAAAGGAAGCTAAAGTATACCTGAGCACTGAGAGACTTAAGGGGGTCCTTATCTTTCTTAAATTTTTTCTTGAATCCCTGGCGGCGACCAGGGTTTTTGTTACCCATTGCAGCTCTGGCAAGCTTAACTCTCTTGCTGGCTTCTTTAATTGTTGCGTCCAATAGATAATCAGGCACCACTCGCAGGTGAGGAGCAGGGGGCTTCTTGCTCAAAACCTTGTCATGTTTCAACAGATCTGGAAAAAAAAAATGAAAATTAATAATGCTGAACTTTTGCAACTTGAAATGCTGGACGAATATAATATAAGACTCAAATACATTCAACCATACAAGTTCAGTACCTAGATCCTTTTGGTTGGCTTCAAAATGAGCCTTCAACCTAAACAGATAGAAGCAGATCATTAGAAAATTAAAACTAAATGTACTGTGGTATACAGAAGATGCAGAGAAACCAAGGATTGAAAGCACTGAAAATGAAAATTGATTTGACTACTGTGCCTGTGATCCAAACAAGATGGAGAACAGACGCAACATATAAGAAATATGTGGTTGAGTCTAATTTTGCAAGGAATATGGTGCCAAACATTGTCATATTGATAAAGAAAGCAATGATTATAGATACTCACTTCTCAGAATTGAGAATTTCATTCCTCAAATCCTGAGCTCGGGATTCTCTCACAGCAAGTTTTGTCACACTCTTCGAAACATCCTGCATAATTCACATGTTGGCATTAATGACTGTCCACCCTATCTTCCTATCTTCCCGTGTAATGTCAGAATAGGAATGCTACTTACACTAGGTGATTAAGAAAAAGGGCCCTAATGAAAAAAAAAAAGATAAAAGATAAAAGAAATAGCTGCAGAGAATCAAAACAATCACCTCGGCTCTATATCTTAAAGACTCCACTGCATTTTTGGTCAGTAGTGTAAATGGAACAAGTTTATTTGAATCGTTTTTTTCATCATCCCCCAAAAAGGACTTTATCTCTTCAAATACTTGCATCTCATCTGGAGAAACCTGTAACAAAAAGCTAATATGAGAAAATCGAAGTCTCATGCAAGACAAGCCAATTATGTAACTATCAAGTAGAAAGACCAAATACCATTCTATCAGGACACTATTACCTACAGAACCAAATAAAATAATAATAAAAAAAAAGGCCCTTTACCGATCTAACAAACTCACAAGAGATACAGAAGCTCCAGTACTATATGCTCTTCCAGTACGACCAATCCGATGAATATATCCTTCAAGACTAAGAGGCATATCAAAATTGAGAACCTGCAAAAGAGAGTAAAAGAGCATATATTGTTAATGGCATACTAACAGAACTTCACTAAGTCTTCACTTTTTTTACAAATCTCTAAACAGAGAAATAAACCACATATAAAGTACTCTAAATACATTAAATATGAACAAGCAGTCCAGCAAAAACAAGAACAAAACAAAGTCAAGTGGAAACTCGAGAAACAAACATCAAGAAAACAAGATCATTTGGGGGGAGGAATGATTATCTGTATTTTCCGGTATAATTCCGTTCCAACAATTGTTGCCAAAGCCCAAAACAGAAGAAAAAAAATAGTTTTCTTGTAGTAGTTGTATTAGGTTCATGAACAAAATAAGGGAGCACGCCCTCTTGTGTTTTCACACTCCCTTTTGTATTTAAAATAAAACACAAAAGAGAGTGCAAATATCACTTCCCCAAAAGAACCATCTGTTTCGTTACCCCAACATAGGTAACAGGATTGGGAAATCATAGAAAGAACAAAGAAAGCCTCAAAGGTCAAATGAAAATCTCCTACTCCTTACAAGAAACCTATCTTCTTGGAACTAAAAGTAATATGCAATGTCTATTTTAATCCATTGTACGATTTACCAGGATCTATGGTTATGAGATACATTTGCATTGTTATAAACGTTCATCCATTTCATACATGATAATGAATAGACTAAACAATAAAACACAGAAATGACTAAGAGGTGAATCTAATTATAGCAACAGCAAAGCGAACTGTAAATTGCAGTTTGACAAGTTGTGACTAAATCATCTAGGACGCATCTATCATACCCCAGAAACTACCGCAGCCTTCAAAGGTAAAGTTTAATCACCATCCTCGTAGATACATGAATAGTAATGACATACCGTGTGTACATTCTTGAAGTCAATTCCTCGCACCACTCCAAATTCAGAGTCAGCTTTCGGTTTGGGTTTAGCATGTTTTCTAGAATTTTTTGATTCGGTGTTTTTCTGCTTATTGTCTTCCTTCTCCTTTGTTTCTCTGTCATCGGTTGCAATTAAATAATCAAAAAGACCAGCATTGAATTCCTGTTGAAAAATGAAGGTGGTGAGGATTAACTGTCATTCTCAATGAAAATTTAGCCAATAAAATAAGTAATTTTATCCATTATTCAGTTGCAATATCAACTGTTTAGCATGCTTACGAACCTCAAGAATATGGATGCGAGAATTTTGAGGCAACTCAGAATTCAAAACAGCAGATCTTATGCCAAACTGCACAAACAAGATATTAATTTCTATAAAAGTAAGTTAGCCTGTATCGATGCATGAAAATAAAATCCATATACCTTTTCCAAGAATAGCCTTATTCTGAAGGATGTGTCTATTGTGTTAGTAAATATCAGAACCTTTTTCTGAACCAACTCCAACTTTAAGAGAGAAAGGATGTAAAGTAACTTATCACGAGCAGTGCATGATATCTGCAAAACAATAAAACGAAAGATATTAGTTGTTAATCCTACATTTATAAAATTTAAACGTGCACAAAATTTGTAATGATCACTGATAGTGGGAAGGAGATATACATAGAAGAGGGTACAGAATAAAGAAACAATAATCAACGATATGATATCAGTTATTCTTCTAAAAGATTTAGGTTTTAGAAGACATGGTATATGTTTAAGGGCATTAATGTCCTTACCCAGGACTGCTCAACATTTTTCGGGATGACCTCATCCTTGACATCTCCAACTTCGGGCAAAGTCAAAATGTAGGAATTATGTAAAATGAGCTTCTTTAGCTTCTCGACATCATCACTGCCACGTAAGTAGGTATCAGATATTACAAACTAGTGAAACCTACAAACCTAAAGTAAAAAAATGAAGAAAAAGTATGCAACCTTCATGCCTTGAGAAATTATATTAGTGTTACAGATTCCACACTGTGCTTAATATCCTAACTACATAAAACTAGCAGAAGAAAGAACTTGTAGACAAATTCAGTGAACAACAAACCTTTGTGTGGCAGACATGAGAAGAGATTGACAACGTTTAGGAATGTGAGGTGTCAAAGCTTTTATATCTTCCTCATATCCATATGACAAAAGTAGATCTGCCTGAAACAAAATAATATAGTTCAATAATCACTCTTTACAGGTTATGGGAAAATGTGAATACCATGTAACAGGTTAAAGACAACATTTTCATAGTAAAGACGCAAACCACCCTCTTTGACACAGTATTGTGAATAATAAAACTTCTCAGCAAGCAAAATGGCCACTCACCTCATCAAGCACAAGCATTTCCAGTGAATCACCAACTGCAGTTGCTTGGAGAACACCATCCGACAAGCACTTCTTTACACAAGCTGGCGTCGAGACCAGAATCTCAGGCGGCCCAGCTAAAGCTGTGCGCTGCATTTGTCGACAAAACAAACAGTTAGAAAAACAAATTTCAACACGAAAAAATATCGGTAACTTGGAAGAAAAAGAAATTGAACCAACCAAATCAGAAGTAGGCATGTTGCTCGTCAGCTGCACCACTTGCAATGGAACTCTACACAGTTCAATCAAAGACCTGACCTCCTTATAAACCTGCAAAACACACCATAAGCTCTCAAATTAATCCAAAACAGTATATATTTAAGATCATTACACGAAATCGAAGCCCAAAATGTGTCGAAAAGTTAAACCTGCTGAGAGAGTTCCCTAGTTGGGACCATAACAACGGCCCGAGGAGCGAGTTTCTTGTTTGGTTCCTCGGAAGCAGTGAAGAGCTTCTGAAGCAGAGGGAGCAGATAAGCAAAGGTCTTTCCAGAACCAGTCTTTGCTCTCGCCACCACATCCTTACCTTCCTGAAATCCCCAAATTCGAAGTAAAAAAGTTCAATTAACACAACGGTGAATTTGATATGGTAGAGAGAGAGAGAGTGAGAGAGAGAGAGAGAGAGAGGAGATTTACGAGGATGAGAGGAATAGCGACGCGCTGAATGGGCGTGGGTTTGAGGATCTTCTTCTTGTTTAGTGCGCGAATGAGGCGGCCGTCGAGTCCGAGAGTTTCGAAGGAGGCGTTTTCCTCTTCGTCTTCGCTCTGGATCTCCTTGGGTGGGTTCTCCTGTGTTTCAGCCATTGAGAGCGTTCTGGTTTGAAGCTCTGGGCGGGCAGCTACTGGGTTTAGGGTTTTAACTTGTAAGAGCTTCCTGTGAAGGCTGTGACAGATAAACAAAACGGTGCGTCGCAGTAGGCCTCGTATACTATTTTGCCCTCGTTATGTTTTGTCCAAAATGGACAATATAAGGACTGTTCGGTAACGTTTTCAAAAACAGATTTCGAAAATAAATTTAAAAAATGAAAACGTTAAATTTATTTACGGAATGTTAATTCCGTAACTTCTGATGTGTGTCTTGACTTAATTAGACTAGATTAGTAGAATGTTTAGTTGATAGGTAATCCCAAATTATTTGGGATACTTAATATAATGCCTATGTAAAGGTCTCCTTATCAATGAATAAAATATTCATTTACATCTATCATTTTTCTCCTAGAACACGTTATTAACAAGTGGTTTTAGCCTTCGTCTAATAGCCCTGGAAAAAAAAAATCAGAAACCCTAGGTTTCAATCTGAAAAATAAAATCAAAACCCTAAATATGTTTTTTTGCCAGCAATAGTTTGTAGGCAAAGA
The DNA here is from genome assembly GCA_963682095.1 of Potentilla sterilis. NCBI lineage: Eukaryota > Viridiplantae > Streptophyta > Magnoliopsida > Rosales > Rosaceae > Potentilla > Potentilla sterilis. Next base: position 14,989,496 of record OY821760.1, on the reverse strand, counting down.
GCCCCCCCCCCCTATCTAGAAACTCTCTTATACCGACAACCTCTTTGTCGGGAAAGAAAAGAACCCCCTCTCCATAAATTTTATTCTGCCGACGACAGCCTTATCGGCAGAGAATGGAAAAGTATCAGGGCACCTATAAATTGATATGGGCACCCATACATGTTTCTCGGCCATGTAGATGCTGCCCTCTCCCTCGCCGGTGTCCTTCCTCAACGCCTCCCCGCCGCGAAGCAGCCCAGCATCGACGCCCCAGCCCACCGAATCCGATGTGGGCACCCAAATCGGGCGTCCCTCCTAGCCTTTCCGACGAGGACCCAACGCGCCCCAGCCCCTAGTTGACAATCTCTAACCAATTGAAGATCGCCGAGCCTCACATCAACGCGCACCTAGCGCCGCCCCGCTCAACGGCCTCTGTAGTCAGACCCCAGTCGGTATCCAATTTCGATTTCGACCTGGTATCAACCCGGATTCAAAAATTCAACCCGATTTGGCAATCATACCTGATTCAGTGTGAAGGGCACAACGGTAATTGTACTTGCCCTAGATAAAAAGTTTTTACCCTACGGGTTAAAACAGTTACTGCAATAATTCTTATATTAGTTTTACTGCTATATATATGGTGAATATGACTAACCATATGTTTTTCTTTTCCATGAAATTCATTACACGACCCATCGCGATGGAATTATGAGAATTATTTCGTTGCACGTGTATGGAAGAGCATCTCAAATTTGCAAGGATCATAACCGAGTCCTCAAGCGCAATTTGTAACGAAGTTCACTTAGTGAATTAGCAAGTAAGCTTTTATTAAAATTCCTGCTTTCTGAAATTTCAATTGTTGGAACTTTTGTTTTTTCTGAGACTTTCAAACTCCCTACTACATCATCCCGATTCTTCTGCTTTTCGGGACGATACAAAGGGGCCCCACCCATCCCGGCGTATCACTAAGGGGTAACTGTGATGTTACCGTCCAAAGTTGTGCTTGTGGTTGTGATGTCACTGTGAATCACAACTCTTCATGACTATTTTATCACAATTCCAACATAATATTGTCGATGCTTGTGACGATCCTAAAGGAGTCACATTATATAAAAAGAGACAAGCTCATGATGTGCGACGGAAATTGTCGCTGTAAAATCCATATGTGACGGAAATTGTCATAATAAATATTGAATTGAGTTACCATAATCTTGGTCTCGACCTAAATTCAATACCTTCCCTCTTGTTCTTTTGAGAAAAAGGAAAATTAACCGCAATATGCGCCCTAAAATGATATTGAAAATACAAGTGACGAAATTCATGTCACACGTTCAGAAAAAGAGGGGGAGGCTATGCCTCGAAACCCCTATGTTATAAAGGAAAAAAAAGGCCATTGAAAAAAAAAAAAAATCATGTCATTGATATGGTTCTACATCAGTTCACTAATTGCAAATAATGCAATCATATGGTCAATATATACAAGAGATATATGGAAGAAGATGAGAGTATATCCTCATGATTACGGATTTTGAAAGCAAAAATAATTTGCGATAAATATGAAGTATATGACTTCGATTTCATAGTCGAAGTGACTACAAATCCGTTTATTTTGTGTAGGCATAGACCCCAAATGTGTGACTAATGCTACTTAGTAGTTACACTTTTTATGGTCAAGATCTCGATGTCACTGTTGGCATTTAATCTTAATTATCTCATATTATTCAAGTAGATGAACGGACGATAATATTATTCCCTAAATAGCTATATGTGAATACAATGTATCGCATTACACATTTACATGGCATGTTGATATGAGTTCACCAATATAATTGGTGATGTTAACTCGAAAATCACAAAGATAAACGAGACTATGCAAAAAGACATGCTTGCGCACATGCGCATTGCCCAGCCTTGGCTTCGGCACACTTGCGCACGCCAAAGCTCGCCTTGTCTAGCCTCGGTTTCGGCCTTGCCTTGGCTTGCGCGCTGCTTGGCCAATAGCTCCGCCACAACCAAACACTGAAGCAGCCTCGGTCTCTGGACCTTGGCGTACACTCGGCCCTATAAGCCCTTGCACTCGCCCCAGCACGTCTTGGCTTCGGCCTCGGCATGCCTTCGGCCTTAAGCATGCCGTCAGGTCCTTGCTTCATGCTTCGGTAAGCCTTGGCCTCGGCCTCAACTGGCCCTCGAGTCTAATATACAAGCTTCGGCCCCATAGGCCTTTGTATTTGCCTCGACATGCCTTGGCTTCGGCCTTGGCCCGCCCGTGCACTACCTCAACTTCGGCCTTGGCAAGCCTTGCACTCGCCTATACTTGACCTCGGCCTCTCTTTTGCCTTGCTTCGGCTTGGCTTCCACTCTAGCTTGACCTAGGCCTCGGCATGCCCTTGTCTTCAGCCCCGGATAGGTAGCTCATGGCCTCGGTCATTGATACTTGGTTTTTAGACATTTATGTCTATATAGTATCGATGTTGGCTCATTTGGTTGTTTTCCGGCTCTAGTTTTGAACGTTAACGGCTGTATTTGATACGCCTTTAAACATGCTTATGTTTTATCTCGTGATGTTACACGTTATGTAACACACTCTATAAGAATTGAGTATATATTATGGTTTATATGACTCGGCATAAAACCTTGTCTCTACACTCTTATATATGAATGTATCATAGAGACATTGAGTGCATAGCTAATCTTCATGGATTTTGTAAATTCATTGTGACTGTGATGACTAGATCATCACATATAATCATAGAGCATTCTCATGCTCCAAGTTTCGATGTCTTATGACATTATGATTCAAAGTCACATATGCTCTTTATGCATAAAGAAGCAATCGAACATTGCTCACTACTTAAAGATATTCGTGCCAACGTTTATCACCTTGAAACTCATTGTGAAAATTGAAAAGATTTTTTTTATGTATCGCTTCTAATGAATGCGCACAACTTATGAGCCAATATTGTGAATGTATTTCACATACACTATGATTCGGATTCTTTGAATCGGTGACTCATATAGACTCTAACATACATCGTCCGGAATTTTAGACATGTTTTGATGATCCATATAAGAAAGAAAATCATGGATATCATTTCTTTTGAGCAAATAAGCTATTGGGATCAAAGATGACCAAAAGAATATTTGGTAGCGTCATGAGCAATGCTCAAGACGTAAAGATGATATTAACGTCACCCAAGTCTTCTCCCAAGTTAATGGAAGCACTATTTATGCATTTAAAAGTGCATATGATTCCCCCTTATGATCCCTCATTAGCCATGCTTATTATTTGGAAGTCTTATCTTTAGTAAAGTTTTGGAGTAACGCCCTCCTACGCTAAAGACAAAGATACATAAGTTGATGTCCTTAATGCCCTATGATGGTTCAATTTTGAGACACAATAATACTATGGTGATCTATCTAATGGTTAAACTCAAGTCATAACACTTAGATGTTATGAAGCACCTTCACAATGATTGAAAAGTTGAAGAAACCTAGAATTTTCGGTTTTTCAGCTCGCAGACTTGTCATTGGACGGACCGGTTCACCTACTGTTAGGCCGGTTCTTAAGGTGAGACTTACGGCCACTGATTCCTAACATCCAAGGCTACCATTCATAAAATTTGAGGGCCATTGGACACCTGAAAGGTGGTGAACCGCTCGACATAAACATTCACTGACCTTCGGCGACCTTTCCAGCCGGTTTGGTATGTTTCAGGCTGGTTCCGGCAATGAGGCAAGTGGCATTGGAATCCTAACACATGTGTCTACCTACTAAAAAAATTTGGTAGCATTTGGTGTTCCGGAACTTGGTGAAACGTTTCAGGAAGCATCCCTGCATGTTACATTTTGTAATGAAATGCATATTTGTTAACGGATAAGTGTTAACGATCAATACCCTTTATCGTCCACATGTTTTATGTGCCAAATTGCGCCACCAAAATCGCCTAATGATGGGTTACTTGATTATGAATATTGTCTTTGTATAAGACATAAGCTTCCACATCTAGTCCTCTATATAGAAACTTTAATAGGCAATCTAGTTTATGTCACTTTTTGTTGAGCCAGTCTTCCCGTCGTTAGGGGGAGATAAGAACAAGTATGTTCAAGTAGAATGACTTAGCATTGTCGTGGTTTGTCCCCACTGTACCTTATCATGTTCTCCAAAGCCCCATAAATCAAGGAGACGAGATTTGATATACATGCTGCAAAGAACAAACTATTGGTCTTTCAAGGAAAAGATCAGAATAGTACTCTTGTTTCAAACATGCCTAGAAGGTTTGATATCTGGATAAATGGGCACGTTGTCACCCATAGATGGTGGCATGGTGACTCCTGACGAGTCGCCTAAGCACACCTTCAATAATAACCCTACAATCGTTAGTAGTATAGAATAAGTAGGGATCGTTCTAGTCGGGGATTAAGGGTACCTGACATGTAAAAGGTTAGAAATACACATATTCATATATATTTACATTTAAACACACGAAAGGGGGGGTTTGAATGATGATCGGCAAATACTGCCCTAGACCTAAGGGATTGGCAGAAACTGCCCCTAAACTACCTAGACACGAGATTAAATCCTACACTACTATATACATGTTGGTCGACATCTTTCACACAAGACACGCATCAAAAACTACCACAAAACGAAACAAGCCACAAGTAAGGATTCAAGAAAACATGCTTTGAAATATTCTAGACTCAACTTAATTCCAACCTAACTAGACTCCTTAGTGGTTATCTAGTCGATTTTAGATTTCACGAAAGTACTTAGAATTAGCTTAGTGCAAATCGATTAAAGACGCTTAGTGTAGAAATCAAACAATTAGCATATGAGGCACGAAATCTCTTAGTCGAAAACAAGTTAACATGCAAGGCGTCACTCTTCATATTAGACAAGCAAGTCATAAGAATTACTTTAATCCTAGGCAACAACACAAACCAAACCGACTTAATGTTCTAATTTGACCAATGTTGCTACGGCAATTGAATTCAACATGTAGACGACAACCATGGCCTACGATTGCATCTAAACATCTCCTTCGGTTGCACACGAATTCAAATAACTAATCTGTTGACAGTAGCCGCAGAGAGGCTACAGCAGGCCCATAGACCCACAGCAAGTGCACCAGGGCCCGGCCCATGGCTCGGGACCGGATCACCAGCACCCGGCCTCGGGGCCCAGCGCTCTATCCTGCCTCCAGGGACCCTGGGGCCGGGGGCGCCAGCCTGCCTAAGAGGGCACCAAAAGGTACAAACTGAAGGGAACTAGTCCCACATCGAAGGGTAGGCCAGCCCTCACCCCCAACCACCTATATAAGGGCCCCAACTACCCTCTTTATTAGGTAACTTATCTCTCTCCCTGCTTACATACGTGCCTTGGTTATATATATTCCAACTATACTAACTTAGGCATCGGAGAGGAGAAGACCGGCCCGTCCGGTATTCCCCTTAGTGAGCAGGATTGCAGGATATCGAGTTGGATTCATCGAGTATCTACTAGGCCACCGGGTTTAGGCAGAAACAATTGGCACCGTCTGTGGGAAGCTTGAACGAAAAGCCGTGTAAGCAACACCGTTGGGAAAGAACTCGGAAATGAGTCAAGAGAAAGGTACCGCCGAGGAGGGACGCCTTGCAGTAATGCAGACGCTCACCTCCACCCCAGCCGTCACGCGGGAGCCGCGCGGCGACCGGGGCAATGGTCAGGAAGTAGGGAGCTGTGGGGGACCATCCGGCGTGCCGGATCCCCACCACGACAGCTCGCGCGGGAAAGGCCCGGCAGAGGAGGAAGACAGTCCAGAGCGACGGGGCTTCTCCTTGACTTTCTCAAATGATTCAAGCGATCAATCTAAGAGCCCGGACCGGGACCCTACATACAGCCCCGGCCACAGCAGTATGTCGGGAGAGCTACGGGCAATGGCCGCAGAGGTCAGTCGTCTAAGAGAGGAGAGCGACAGGGACAGAGCTAAGTCCAACGCCCGGTACGAAGAGATGGAGGCGGTAAATACTGCCCTGGTAGCCGCCCTGGATAGGGGACAGCAGCGCAGTGACACCATGGCCTAGGCACAGGCGACACTCCCGCCGACCCAACCTCAACACACCGAAGCAGGGCAATCTTCTGGCGGTCGGCCCGGTGACCCCGTACGAAAGAAGTCGCCAGCAGGCGCAGGCCCGCCAAAGAGCGCGACAACCTCCCGCCGGCCCGGCGCTTCGTCAGTAGATGAAGCTGAGACTCCGACCGCACGAGCGCTGCAGATGCTAGCCAACACCGTGTCGGACTTAAAGGACCAAATGGAGGCCAACGAGAGAAGAGCCACGCGGCCGATGGTGGGCGCCCGGTTTAATGAGCGCATGGGTCCCTTTTCGCATCGGGTCATAGAGTCAGGAAGATCTGGCAACCAGAAGTCCCTAAAGCTCACCTATTCAGGATCCGGTTGCCCGTATCAGCACCTGGACAGTTTCCAGTCCCAGACCTGCGCCAAGGGATACTCCGATGCAGTCTGCTGCAACATCTTCCAGGAAACTCTGTCTGGAGAAGGGCTCAGCTGGTTCTACGAGCTTCCAGCAAACTCGATCGAGGCGTTCGAGCAGTTAGCCGACCGGTTCGTAGGCCGCTTCATCCTCCGAGTTGAGGGAGCCCGGACGTCGACCATCCTCTTCAATTGCAGACAAGCCCCCGGAGAGGAGCTGAGAAGCTTCGTTAACCGCTGGCAGACGGCCACGGCCAGAGTTCGGAACCTGGACAAAGGCATCGCCGAAATGGCGTTTAAGCAGGGGCTCCGAGCGGGCAAGTTTTCCTACGCCGTCCGGGTAGAACTCCCGCAGGGGTACGACGAGTTGATGGCTATGGCCATCCGGCATGCTCAGGCCGATCATGAGATCTATGGGCATCACCTACTGAAGAGGAGGCGGGATGAGCAGCAGGAAGACCATCCCCGGGAAGAGAACCCTCCGCTCGGCCAGGAAGCCAAGCCCAGTCAGCGGACCGAGAACCGCACCGCTCGACCCAGCCAGAACGCCAACAGCAGAAACTGGCCACAGCGGCAGCAGAGGCCCTATTTTGATAAACCCCAGAACGAGCACAAGCCGGTACCGTACCGCCAAGAGCGCCCCCTGGCAATCATGCCAGCACCACCACCGGCCGGTCAAGAAGTCTTCACCGCTCTCACCACTTCCTACGAGGATATCCTACTTGAGAACGGGAGCGTCATTCCCCCGCCGCCCAAGAGAAAGTACCCGAAGGGGAAACTTACAACGGCGCAGACGGGCAAGTACTGCTCTTATCATGATGAGGCGACTCATCGAACGAATCAGTGCTGCGCTCTTAAGACGGCGGTGCAGGTTTTGATTGATAACGGCCAGCTCCAGCGGTACGTGGGGGAAAGAAGAACAGACCCCGACCGGGAACGTGACCAGGCCTGGTAAACCCGCTAGCACCGAGCGGTTAGTTTGGCATAGTTCGCGGTTCAACCGTTGTAAAGACAAATATATATGCAAACTACTTTTGAGAAAATTTCACCGGCTCTGCCAGTTCCAATATATTCATATTCAAGCAAGTATACAAGTAGTAATCGATCCGGAAAGATTACAAGGAAAAGGGCAAGAAAAATCCTAAGGAGCCATGACTCCGCCTTCAGCAGACAATCCGCCAGCCTCTCCTGCGGTACCCTCGTCGTCGACATCAGTTCCGGTGCTGACCCTGGCTCGGGGAGACTCGGCACCGTTGGTAAAAGAATCCGAGTCCGAGCGAATCGCTTCACCCGGCTGCCCCTCCACCGCCTCCTGATGGATGTCCGACTGCTCATGGATATCTCCTTCAGCAGCAGTCGGCATCAGGGAAGTGTCTAACCATCCCTTCCCCGCCCATTCCGTGTACGCATCCGAGATGCCCTCTTCCCTGGCCTTCACCAGAAACTCCAGGAACTGATCGCTCTCGCGGTATTTGAAAACGACCCGCTCGTAGAGTTCCGGGTCATCTTCCCTGGTCGTAGCAGCAGAGGCGGCGCGCAGAGCGGCAGCTCCCACTTGGAGCTCGTCCACCTTGGCTTCCAGTTCGGCCCGCTCCTTCTCCAGGCTCCGGTTCTGCTCCTCCAGCTTCTTGGCCCTCTCCTCCGATCTGGCCTTCTCCCGGTCCGAGCGAGACTTCTCCACCTCCAGGCGCTGTCGGGCCTCCGATAGAGCAGCTATCTGTCTCTTCAGCTCCGACAGCTCCTCGCTCGCATCCGGTTCGTACAGACTGTACAGCAGCTGCGCAGCAACAAAGGCAGTTAGTCAAGCAGCAAAAGAAAACAAGCTACAGGCAGGATAATGGTACCATGCAGTGCTTACCCGGAGGACGGATTCCTTGCATTTTGGGCGATTCGCACCCGCCAGGGCTCCTGCAACCCCAGGTCTGTCCAGACCAAGGCCGGCCAAGTCCGCCGCCACTTGCCGGGCGAGTGCACCATCCGGGCTTCCCCTCGGTGCCTCCGCAGGCGCGGGACTACTCTGCCGGGCAGCAGCAGCAGCCTTCTCCCCAGCAGCGTTAGTTTGCGCACCGCTGGTTATCCTAAACCGTTTGGCCAGGTTCTCCCGTGCCGACTCACCGGTAAGCTTCACCAGCGCGGAGGAAGGAATGTCCCCGCCTTTCCGTTTCTCTCCCCGGCCTTCCGGAGAAGAAGATTGTGCGCTTACGCGGGCGGGACGAGCCACGTGCGGCACAGACACCGGCCGGTTGGGGATCCTGTTCATCCCACCGGGAACCCTCACTGTCCCCCCGGTACTCTTGCCCTTTCCAGGCGCCAGAAGGCCCGCAGCATGATGGGTCTTCACCCGCCTCAGGAGATAGGCGCCGTCGTCCAAATCCATAGCCCTCGGCTCCGAATGAGTCGTGAGCCGGCCGGACTCGTCGTCCACCGACGTCCGCGAGACGATCTCACCCTTCTCCTTCAGCTTGTTAAGGAGGTCTTCCCCGTTCATAGAGAGAGTGGTTTCGGGCTTGATAGTCGCCCGGGAAGACGCACCTGCAAGGAATGCAATCAGTTAGTATTTTGCAAAAATTAGCACAAAGTATCACCGCTCAAGGGCTTCCTACGCACTGGGACCCCGCCCGAGTTGGCAGTATTCCAGCACTTCTCTTCGGATGAAGTTGAAAGAACTCCGTTCCAGATCGTCCCAACATCTGATTATGGTCGAGACCCTCTCGTACTCCAGGTCGGATAGCTCGTACGACTGGTCGCCAAGCGGTTGGAAGGCGCCAGGAACCCGGTACATTTTGCTCCTCGCCTGCCACCTTCCGCCCACCATCACCACCTTCTTCCTCCAGCTGTTGTCTACCCACGAAGGCATATTGGTGATGATCGGTGGAGGTTTCCGGGTGTTGAAGGACAGGCAACCCCGGGACCCCTGCTTCCTTGAGTAGGACAACCTATACAAGGACCGGAATTCGTTTACCGTTGGCATACTCATTCTGGACAAATCGTATAGGCAGCCGAGGCTCAGTAATCGCCTCCACTGGAGCCCAGGAAGCTGCGCGGGCGACATTTGCAGCGCACTCAGCATATACTGCACGAAATTTGGCAGCGGGAGCGAGAGTCCATGCCGGAACTGATCCTGGTGCGCGGCCACCCAACCTGCTTCCGGGTTGCAGGCCGACTCTCCAGGATTCAGGGGCCGCAGCAGAACGTCATCCGGGATACCCCACGTTTCCCGGAGCGCTGCAATCTCTCCAGGGGTCATGCTACCCTCAGGTTCATCGCACACCACAGCACCCTTCTCTCTGCCAATGGTGTAGCTCACGGCCGGAGCATCTGCAAGGCGCACCCCGTGCGGTATTTCAGTCTCCGAGGATTCAGCCCCGGAAGACGAAGACGAGGACGGAGACGAAACTCTGCTCCCGGAGCAGTCAGCGGCTTCGGACACCGGGGATTCCGAACCGAGCCAGTCCTCCAGTCTCTCCTCATCATCCTCGATAGGACCTCTGGCAGCCGATTCGGAAGCCCGGTCAGAACCTGAAGATGACATCTTAACCTAGGGGAAGAAAACAAAACCCTAGCGCTCGTCAGCAACAGGCTACAACAGCGCCTTCGACGGCCTCTCCCCAAGTTCGCCGCAGAGCAGTTCCGTCAGCGACAGAGATCCCTCCCCCCCCCCCCCGCCACAAAACAAGAACAACACCGGGGCAAAGAAATCAACAAACTTACCGATTAGTATGCTCAACCGAGGACAATCCACCCTGCGGAAGCAGCGAGCAATGGTAGGAAGAGAATAGGGAGCACTCAAGAAAACGGATCTCGTGGGGCAAAAGGGCTCAAGGTTGTCGACCGGATTCCTCTCTTTCTCTTAGTTTCTCCAAAGCAAGAAGCAATAGCAGAATGAAGAGCAGAAGAGGCCTTTTTATAGAGGGATCTGATGCCCTAGGCAATGGAAATCCCGCCAAACATGCAAACATGGCAACTCAAACGCCTGCGAATCCAGGCCCTTCATCTCAAGACCGCCCCCCGCTGGCACGTGTCCCAGCATTGGTAAACTGCCTATGCCATCATAACTGACGAGATTGATGGACTTCCTCCTTAAATGCATGTCAGCCACTTGTCCCACACGCTGGCGACAGGAAGGTAGGAGCGGGAACCAAGGAGTCAGGCCCTCCCACTTCCCCAGATTCCACGGTTGCACGCCACCTTTGCTGCAAGATTAACCGGTCATGATTTCTCAACCGGCTTGAAGACCTCTCACCGGTGGTAGTCACCCAACCGCTTCGAGAGCACCCATTCGGGTACGAGCCATCCGCCCGACACCATGGCAGTTCGCGGTTATGATCATTCAACCGGCTGCATGGCTTCTTCGCTGCATATCTTGAAGACCTCTCACCGGTTATGATCATCCAACCGCTTGGAGAGCACACATCCGGGTATGAGCAATAGGGGACCCGTCTCGATATGGCAGGACGCCCGGTCGAGGTCCGCCCGGCACCATGGCAGTTCGCGGTTATGATCATTCAACCGGCTGCATGGCTTCTTCGCTGCATATCTCGAAGACCTCTCACCGGTTGTGATTTTCCAACCGCTTCGAGAGCATCTATCCGGGTATGAACCCTCCTAGCACCATCTTCGTTGCATATCACCGGGGGACTCATCTCGATATGGCATGTCGCCCGGTCGAGTTCCGCCCGGTCCGTAGCAGTTCGCGGTTAGGTATCATTCAACCGGCTGCACGCCATCCTACTGGAGACCTCATCTCGATATGGCATGTCGCCCGGTCGAGGTCCACCCAGCTGCATCTCACTTGGGGGACTCGTCTCGATATGGCAGAACGCCCGGTCGAGTTCCGCCCACCGGTTACGACGCATCCAACCGGCTCGAGAGCATATTCCTGGAATAGGACCCACCCGGCCCCATGGTATTTCACTGGGGGACTCGTCTCGATATGGCAGGACGCCCGGTCGAGTTCCGCCTGGTACCATGGCTGACCCCGGTCATGAGAACATTCGACCGGCTTGGGCTTTATACACCCGGGTGAGTTTACATCTAACCCATGTACGCTTGTCCAGCAGGATAAAAACCCTGCATCGCACCAGCTGCGGCAAACGGGGGCTGCACGGCGAGCCTTGTCACCTCAACGCCACCCCCCTACCGGGAACATAATTCACCCGGCCCCATGGCATTTCACTGGGGGACTCGTCTCGATATGGCAGGACGCCCGGTCGAGTTCCGCCCGGTACCATGGCTGACCCCGGTCGAGAACATTCGACCGGCGGGCTTTATACACCCGGGCGAGTTTGCATCTAACCCATGCACGCTTGTCCAGCAGGATAAAAACCCTGCATCGCATTGAAAGGCGATCAACATGGGGCTACACAGCGAGCCTTGTCACCTCAATGCCACCCCCTTACCTCAACGCTTATTCAACACAAGATGAGAAGAACTAGCAAGTGTTCACCGGTGCTTCAAACAGCCCGCAACACCGGGGTAATCTCCCCACAGCCTAGCAATGGGGAACTCGTCTCGATATGGCAGAACGCCCGGTCGAGTTCCCATACTCCTGGACTCGTCTCGATATGGCAGATCGCCCGGTCGAGGTCCAGTACTGAAGTTCACCAGGGACCCGTCTCGATATGGCAGAACGCCCGGTCGAGGTCCCATGAATTTCACCCCGTCCGCTTTGGCAGATCGCCCGGTAGAGGCTCAGCTTTGGCAGATCGCCCGGTAGAGGCTCAGTGAACTCCGCTTTGGCAGATCGCCCGGTAGAGGCTCCGCTTTGGCAGATCGCCCGATATAGGCTCAGTGAACTCCGCTCCATTTCGATTTGGCAGATCGCCCAGTTGTGACCCAGTGAAGCTCCGCCTCGTACCGATAGGGCAGAGTACCCGGCCGAAATTCCATGCACATCTCTTGCATGGCGGATTTCAACGCCTCATTATCATCCCATGCACAAATCTCTTGCATGGCGAATTTCAACGCCTCATTATCATTCCATGCATACATCTATTGCATGGCATCATGGCATCATCTCATACACTCTCCGGGTTCCACCCGGCTCCATGCTCATAGTACCACAACACTTAAGCATATTACTGCTTATATTACAAACGTGCTTATAAACTATTGCTTCCCATCGGTAACAGGTACTCACCTCGGTTACGCCCAATATTTAACGCGGACTTGGGGGACTGGGCACTGGTAGGTTGGTAACCCTGCGGGTCTGCGGGACAAGAGCAAGACAGATTTAAGTCCCCATTCAAGATTGCACTTGACCGGGAACTTGGGGGACTTGTTGACAGTAGCCGCAGAGAGGCTACAGCAGGCCCACAGACCCGCAGCAAGTGCACCAGGGCCCGGCCCATGGCTCGGGACCGGATCACCAGCACCCGGCCTCGGGGCCCAGCGCTCTATCCTGCCTCCAGGGACCCTGGGGCCGGGGGCGCCAGCCTGCCTAAGAGGGCACCAGAAGGTACAAACAGAAGGGAACTAGTCCCACATCGAAGGGTAAGGCCAGCCCTCACCCCCAACCACCTATATAAGGGCCCCAACTACCCTCTTTATTAGGTAACTTATCTCTCTCCCTGCTTACATACGTGCCTTGGTTATATATATTCCAACTATACTAACTTAGGCATCGGAGAGGAGAAGACCGGCCCGCCCGGTGTTCCCCTTAGTGAGCAGGATTGCAGGAGATCGAGTTGGATTCATCGAGTATCTACTAGGCCCCCGGGTTTAGGCAGAAACATAATCAAAACGAAATCAAGAATCAAGTCAAGCATGAATTCCTAAAACCTAACCGGTTACTTATTTACAAATTGTGTTTGTATATTTATCTTTTATAAAACCATGACACCGAAACTTTAGAGTTAGCAAGACACAAAGATTCGAAATCATAAACTACTTTAAACATACAAAACCAAATAAACAAATTATCCATACATCGACATACAAACAAATACCCTAAGAACATATCAACTACATAGATATAGTTTAATAAATCAATACAATTACAAGCCATGAGAAAGGGAATGAAGAAGAGTAGATCGCACATTCCAAACACCTTGAGAAGATCTTCGAATTGTGGTGAGCTCTGATGGAGGTTGTTTTTGTCTGAATCCGTAGACTCACAGATACCGGTGGATCTCGGTGTGATTCCTACCTTCAAACCCTGCTAACTAAGGGAATACCGGGCGGGGCCGGTCTATTCCGCTCCGATGCCTAAGTCAGTATAGTTGGGATAAACGGATAACTTAAGCAGGAATGAGTAGTTGGAGTATTGATTACCTAGTAACGAGGGTAGTTGAGACTCATATATAGGCAGCCGGGTGTGAGGACTGGCCTCACCTTTCGATGTGGGACTGGCCCCCTTCTGCCCATAGTATTGTACTGTTCCGGCCCCTGTTTGGGGAGCTGCCATCCCCGGTTCCCGGGCCCAGGTCACAGGTAAGACATGTCCGGGCCATGGTGCAGGTGTTCATACTCTGGCCCCGGGCCCTGGGCCGGGTTCAGGAGTGCTGGTTGCGGGTTTGGAGGCCTGGGTAGCCTCTTTATGGCTACTGTCAACAAGTCCCCCAAGTTCCCGGTCAAGTGCCATCTTGAATGGGGACTTAAATATGTCTTCCTTTATAGGCCCACAGACCCGCTGGGGTACTTACCCACCGGTACCCTAGCCCCCCAAGTCCGCGTTTAAGATTGGGCTTGGCCGGGCGTTCGAATAAACCTGTTATGATGATGGATAATGTGATGAGTGCATGGTTATGATGTTGATGCTGACAGTTGCATATGGGTAGAAGATGTAGTACGTGAGATGATAATGTGGCGTTAAAATCCGCCGTGCTATGTTCCGGGAAAACCCGGTGAAGATAGCGAATGGGATGATGTGACGTTGAAATCCGCTGTGATATGTTCCGGGAAAACCCAATGAAGATAGCGAATGGGATGAACGAGTCCCCCACGTTTTAGTACCGTAGCCGCAGATGGCACCAGTTGACTAAAGCGGTGCATGTCGAGGTGAAAGTGTATCACCGGGAAACGTGCCCTGTGTTATAGGAGTTCCTGGTGGGTGGCGTGGCCTGGAGTGATCCTGGGCAGCCGTCCCCACGTGTCACACAGCCTCTTGTTCTTGCAGGCATATAGGATGTGCAGGGTTTTTAGCCTGTGGGAAGAGTTGTCCTCTATGAGAGGATCAAGTCTCCCGGGGTGAAGCGGTCCTGTGTTGGCTCCGGTCAACATTCCCGATTGGTTTCCCAGCCTTTGTTCTTACAGGCCTGTGGTACATTGGATCCGTTAGGTCGTACACAGCTCTCCATAGGAATGTCTCAGTTCGCTGAACCGATTATTCCATAGGAGAGCGATGAGCAAGTGCCATCATGGCCGTCTGATACCGCATCCAATAGTCGAACCTAGATGGATTGAGGACTAGGAAACCGTTAAACTGGAGCAGGTACTACGGTTGGAATATCGTGGCCTATACATACTATTGCTGCAGGGTTTTTAGCCTGTGGGAAGATGTTTCCTGTACTAGAGGAAGACTTCTCCCGGTGGGATACCAAGCCGTTTTTGTTTTGGCTGTAAATGTGGAATAAATTCCACCGGTGGAATGGCCCATACCATTGGAGTATATGTTAGAATGCCCCGTACTTGTTGGAATACCGAGCCGTTTTCAATTGGCTTTAGTCATTCGGCTGACGGCGAGATAAAATGTAGGCTAGCAGCCGTCAGACTCTGCAAGTAAGACAGCTGGTTGTTGTAGCACTGTGATGTTTTAAATGATGTAGTCTCTCAATCTTGTCATCTGACGGCTGGGGGATTGTCGAGGTGTCCATGGTGAGTTACGCGGACTAACCTCTTTTGCAGAGATCTGCGGCTGTGATTGCCTTGCCCTTTGGAATACCCTAATTGTTTTTTGGGGGGGATTCAGGGGTTGGTTGTGCCTCCTATAAGATCTTTCAATCTTCCCTCTGCTCCGCCCATTGTGTCCATGCGCTGAGGACCTGTCGAGAGAACATATCCGCAAAAGAAGATCTCAACCCTTGCAGCAAATTTCGTACCTGTCACTGTACCTACGGCCGCTGTAATTTGGTAGGGCCTTTCCCACGTTGGCTCTAAGGCCAGCACCTTTCTTTGTACTTTCTTCATCACCCAATCGCCCACTTGTAATTTTCTTTCTCGGACCTTACTGTCGTAGTACCGGGCTACCCGCTGCTTATACGTTTGATTTCGTAGGTGACAGGACCCGCCCCGGATTTCACCTTGAAATCCGGATAAGATCCTGCGGGGACCACCTTAAGACTAACTCTATCGATAAATCGATAAGTCAATCTTAAGATGGACAACTCTAAAACCTGCAACAACCAAAACACTTCTAAAATTCCAGTTTCAACCGTAACACCTGGAGCCACCTGCTCCCCGAATCACAACAACCGCCACCAATAAACACAAAATCTAATTCAACTGGCTCACATGTAATCAGAGCAATCTAACAAAATGAACTGGAATTACAATTGGAAATATAACAAGAAATATAATATGAAAATAAAAGAATAAGGGATCACAGATCCCACCTAGCGGAAGCGACAACGATGATGACTATGCCTCGACTCCGAGTACTCTTGACCTCTGACCATTACTCTGCACACTGGGTGATTTAAACCGAAGGGTCCAAGGGAAAGTAATCTAAAAACACGTTAGAGTGAGTGGATAAAATAATATCGTATAACACTTTATATAAAAAGTATTGCATGTATTACTTTCCCGATATTTTATAATTGAAAACCACTATGCATGCATTTTCGTAAAACATCTCACGTTTAAGAAAATCATAACAATTAATCAGCCCCGCTGATATCTCAAATACACAAATAATATTTTGTTTATACTTTCAAAATAAATACTTTGAAAATCAAATAGTAACCTACCACGACCAATCCCATTGGCCGAATTCCAAATCATTTTACAGTAAAAACCCAGCCCCACTGGTATATCGAATAATCAAATAAAATATAACTGGACCAATCCCATTGGCCCATTCCCAAATATTCTTGTAATTAAAAATGCAGCCCCGCTGGTTCGGGAATTTATTAAATAAATGAAAGTCTCATAAGAGAAAATATTCCCGAAACCCAAATGATATAAAATCCTGACCAATCTCATTGGTCATATCATATAATAAAATGAGGGAAATGTCATACCCACCATTTAATAGTATCCCCTAAGGCTAAGGGTCAAATCTCCGAGAGTCCCAATAGCGTCATCACGCTATGCCCGTACACGTCGACCACCGAGCGTGAATCTGACCTATATGGTCAAGTTGTCACCTCGCGTGGGCTCAGGCGACTAAGCTAGATAGCATCAATATATGTATATCCCAACCCTGATATGGTGAAAATCCGAAAACAAAACCGAAAGCACGTATCCCCTTATATATCATAAATCCGTACGGTCCCCGACCGTACATCTGAGGCTTATATATATATATATATAATCAAATAAAATCATAGCCTCGAAGGAACATATATATATATCTAACATGTCTCAATATCATAGAAATAATATCGAAAAGAATAAATAACTTCGAGATGTCTCACATGTCGGAAAAATCACAAATACCGAAAGCATAAAATCTCCGGAAATCTCATTTCCGGTCCTTTCAATTATGAATAATTAAAACATACTATTTTCGGAAACCTCGTTTACGGATAAAATTACGTACTACTAAAATAGTAGTAAAAGCATAACCCCAAAACCATATTTCTTTAAATATCATTTCATTTTAACTATATGAATTTTCATGCTTCTCAAATCATTTATTTGAAATAAACTTCATTTCATTAAACCAATTATGCATGCATTTATTTAAAATAAAAATCCACTCACAGTATAGCCGAGCGCCCGCTAATCCGATCTCTCGTCCCGTCGAATAACCTCTCGACCTGGATCGATTCGGTTCAATTCCTTTGGTGGGATGCTTGTGCGAATTGATAGGAGCATAATGTGCTACGATATTATATACTTATGCCCTCGTTTATGCTTTGTTTAACCCTTATTTGTCTAAGATTGAGTCATAATATAGTTTAGTGTTAATTTGGTAGAGTTTGGCGAAAAATGGTTAAGAATCCGAAAAATGACTAAGTATGAGAAATCTGGAAAATAGTGAAAAATGTGTCTTTTTCGTGATTTTGAGATGAGCAAAAGTGCGATCTATCCTTGCCCGAATTTAATGAAATTTGATGTGCTTATTATTCATATACTGAGGAATGTTGTGTTAAAATTTCAGATCAATCGGAGTTCGGGAAGTCGCCCAAAAGATGGCTGCAAAACGGCAGTCCGAGCATTCCATTCCAGGGGCTTCCAGGATTTTCCTGGGACTTTGATCCAACTTCGAAAAATCATTCCCGACGATTCACAAGGAATTTGATCGAGATATTTTATGGGGAGATGGCTATATGTGTCTAGTTTATCTGAGACTTGGAATCGCATCAATTGGAGCTCCGAGAAGGGAGATATGTCGGATTTACTGGAGCAAGGTCATTCCAGCCGAGTTGCTGCCGGTCTTGTGTTCTTGCGGGTTTGGGGCATTTTTCCATGGATCAAGCTCACCAAATGGAGTTGTCAATCCTACACAAGAAGTCCATGAAGATGTGAAGCCCATGCTATGAAGAAAATTCAGAAAAAGAAGTCCAAGAATGCAATGTTTATCCCACAAGGAAACATAAGCCAACTAGGACAAGGAAACTCCTTTCCTTGTGTGGCCGGCAAACCCTAGCCTTTTCCCTATATAAAGGCCAACGAATTTCAGAATAAAATCATCTCATCCCAAGCACAAAATACTAGCCTAAAGCTCTACCAAGCCTTTTCAAGCACCATCATCTAAATACTTAGCCAAAACCCATCACCACCACCACCAATACTACCGAATCCTTCCATCTTGGTTCCTGCCGAAATTCTTGTTCTTGCCGAGCACTTACCAAGCAGCAACCGAGCTTCATCTTGTCACTTTTGAGGAGTCTTCAAGGTTCTTAAAGTGTGATCCATTCCCCTATGGCTTTTGTATTTATTTATGTTTGGTTGTCTTGTAAGAACTTGTTTCAATTCTTGGTTTTTGCTAAACTTTTGTATGAACCGATTTTGTTGAAGTTTATGTAGTTGTTTTGCAATTTTAATTCATGGATTTTGTATGTATGGATAATTAGGACAGTGGTATTAGAAGCATGTTTAGGATTTAATTTGGTTAGTAATCTAAGAGTGTGCCTTATAAACCGAAACATTAGTTGTGCTTAAGCATTTGTTGTTTGCATGTGAATCTAGGTGTTAGGTTTCATTTAACCGAGTAATACGAATAAGTCATACGCTGGAGTAGTTTGTTTTGTGTTGCTCACCTAGGGTAAAAACCTTAGATTACTTGCATGTTAAATAAGATGATTGACAACCTTGCTTGTTTACATGTCTTCGATTTAGACTCATATGCTTAAATGTTAAAACGTGTAAAACCGGATTAGCATTACCTTAGAAGTCATACGCTGGAGTAGTTTCTAAGAATATTAAGAAGTCTAACAATTGGAAAACTGCTGGAGGCTCTAGTTGTGTCGAAACTAATTTAGGTTTTGAACATGCTAAATACTTGTCTCTTACTTTCTTGCATGCGAATCTTTGTGTTAAAGAGTCTTTTGTGTGAACTGTTTTGTGTGAAAGATGATGATCACTTGTAAATATTAGACTTAGGATTTATTTTCTGTTTTGTTTTCGTGTGTAGTATAAGGTAATCCTATGGTTGCCGATTCCATTTATCCCCACATTTGTGACGTTTTGTGTAAATATGTGTAGATATTTTGTGCTAACATTCTCATATTTCAGGTACCCTTAATCCCCGGCTTAGAACGATCCCTACTTATTCTATACTACTAACGATTGTAGGGTTATTATTGCTTGATGCTCGCTTCGGCGACACGTCAATTTTTGGCGCCGTTGCCGGGGATTATAAAAACTTGTTATATGTGAATGTTATTTGTTTTGTAAATTTGTCGTGTGTTAATAGCTTGAAATTGTTTGAAAATTGTTTGTATTTGCTAATGCCATGGCTTGTATAGCTTTGTATATTCTTACATTTATCTTTGTGTTTTATTCATTTTGATGTGTTTTGTGTGTGTGCAGGATTGAAAAGAAAAGTGCAGGAAATACAAAACTTCTGCCCAAAACAGAATTTGGGCAGTGCAGTCTGTCAACTTTGGAAGGCCACCGTTTTCAGCTCACTAAACCTGAGATGCTGAGCCATACGCCGTTGGAAAGATCTCTGAGTCTAGTTTCCGTAGGATTTTACAGAAGTGGATTTGGAGTTTCGAGCTGCTCCCAGTTTTAATTTGAGTGCACGAAGGTCAATCTGGCGAAGCAGAAAACTGGACAGATCAATAGGTCCGATTAAAGACCCAACAAGGAGTACTTCCACTGGTCCGATTGAGGTGAATTTTATACCGTTGGAAATCTCTGTGTGTCCAATACAACATTTATTCAGAACACTTTTGTATTAGGATAGTGGAACACACCCAAAATCAGGCCTCAAGAGAAGCAGACACGTCTGCCGAGAGAAGCTTGCCTGCCAAGAAAATCCTACTGCCGAGAGGGGCTGCTGCCCCAACTGCGGAGCTGCACATGGCATGATGAACACACAACACACATGGTGAGAAGTTTAGGCTACGGACTATAAACCTTAAGCGCTACTTGGGAGGCAACCCAAGTCGATCAAAGAAAAGTGAAGGAGCCATCACCGAGAGTTTGCAAATTTCTAACCCTTCTCTTTTTCTTTGATTTGTGATGATATGTTGGAATGTGTTAGACAATTGCATGCTTAGGAAATTCGTTGATATAGATTTGTGCTTACATTGAGGACAATGTAATTTTCTAAGTGTGGGGTGGGATAACGTATTCCGTTTATGTTTTGTGTGTTTAGTTTAGAAAAATTCAGAAAATTGTAACACAAAAATAGAGTGTTTAATTGTTTGTTTTGAGTCTTAGGATGCCCCTAATATGTCAATGATGTTTTTCTCCTCTTTGCATACATAGATGATGGTTGTGCATACAATTAAAATTGTAAGTTTCATGGATTTTGTGCATTGGTAGGAGCATGTAGAACTTGTTGATTAACGAAGCATGCATGTTTTAGCTAGTTTGTTTCCATAATAACCTATGTGAGATTTAGAGCCAATTTGCCTTCTTCTTGAGCGATAAAAAGATAACATTCAATAGATTCGTAGGAAGCATGAAACCTCATAATTCTTTGACTATTCGATGACTATGTGCCATAGCTTTTAATGAACTCTAGTATGCTAGAACTTACTCTTGTTGATTTTCGAAACGTTTATATCATAAAATACCTTGATTTTGAATATGATTGAATAAAGATCATTTAGGTTTACCACCTGTTGACAGTAGCCGCAGAGAGGCTACAGCAGGCCCGCAGACCCGCAGCAAGTGCACCAGGGCCCGGCCCAAGGGTCGGGACCAGATCACCAGCACCCGGCCTCGGGGCCTGGCACTCTATCCTGCCTCCAGGGACCCAGGGGCCGGGGGCGCCAGCCTGCCTAAGAGGGCACCAGAAGGTATAAACAGAAGGGAACCAGTCCCACATCGAAGAGTAAGGCCAGTCCTTACTCCCAACCACCTATATATGGGCCCCAACTACCTTCTTTATGAGGTAACTTGTCTCTATCCCTGCTTACATACGTGCCTTAGTTACATACATTCCAACTATACTAACTTAGGCATCGGAGAGGTGAAGGCCGGCCGGCCCGGTATTCCCCTTAGTAAGCAGGATTGCAGGAGGTCGAGTTGGATTCATCAAGTATCTACTAGACCCCCGGGTTTAGGCAGAAACAATTGGCGCCGTCTGTGGGAAGCTTGAACGAAAAGTCGTGTAAAGCAACACCGTTGAGAAAGAGATCGGAGATGAATCAAGAGAAAGAAACCACCGAGGTGGGACACCCTGCAGTAGTGCAGGCGCTCACCTCCACCCCAGCTGTTGTGAGGGAGCCGCGCCACGACCAGAGCGACGGTCAGGAGGTAGGAAGCTACGGGGGACCATCCGGCGTGCCGGATCCCCATCGCGACAGCTCGCGAGGTAAAGGCCTGGCAGAGGAGGAAGACAGTCCAGAGCGACGGGGCTTCGCCTTGACGTTCTCGGATGATTCAAGCGATCGATCTGAGAGCCCGGACCAGGACCTCACGTACAGCCCCGGCCACAGCGGTATGGCGGGAGAATTACGGGCGATGGCCGCAGAGGTCAGTCGTCTGAGAGAGGAGAGCGACAGGGACAGAGCTAAGTCCAACGCTCTGTACGAAGAGATGGAGGCGGTAAACACTGCCCTGGTGGCCGCCCTGGAGAGGGGGCAGCAGCGCAATAGCGCCATGGCCGAGGCACAGGCGCCAATCCCGCCGGTTCCACCTCAGCACACCGATGGAGGATTCGGGCGGTCGGCCCGGTAACCCCGTACAGCAGAAGTCGCCATTAGGTGCAGGCCCGCCAAAGAGCACGCCGACCTCCCGCCAGCCCGACGCTTCGTTAGTAGATAGAGCTGAGACGCCAACCGCGCGAGCACTGCAGGTGCTGGCCGACACCGTGTCGAGCTTGAAAGCCCAGATGGAGGCTAACGAGAGAAGAGCCGCGCGGCCGATGGAGGGCGCTCGGTTTAATGAGCGCATGGGTCCCTTTTCGCACCGGGTCATGGAGTCGGGAAGATCTGGCAACCAGAAATCCCTCAAGCTCACCTACTCAGGATCCGGCTGCCCGTACCAGCATCTGGACAGCTTCCGGTCCCAAACCTGCGCCAAGGGATACTCCGATGCAGTTTGCTGCAACATCTTCCAGGAGACCTTGTCCGGAGAAGCACTCAGCTGGTTTTACGAGCTTCTGGCAAACTCGATCGAGGCGTTCGAGCAGTTAGCCGACCGGTTCATGGGCCGCTTCATCCTCCGAGTCGAGGGAGCCCGGACGTCGACCATCCTCTTCAATTGCAGGCAAGCCCCCGGAGAGGAGCTGAGAACCTTTGTCAACCGCTGGCAGACGGCTACGGCCGGAGTTCGGAACCTGGACAAGGGCATCGTCGAGATGGCGTTTAAACAAGGGCTCCGAGCGGGCAAATTTTCCTACGCCGTCCGAGTAGAACTCCCGCAGGGGTACGACGAGTTGATGGCTATGGCCATTAGGCATGCTCAGGCCGATCATGAGACCTATGGGCACCACCTCCTGAAGAGGAAGCGAGATGAGGAACAGGAGGACCATCCCCGGGAAGAGAACCCCCCACCCGCCCAGGAAGCCAAGCCCAATCAGCGGACCGATAACCGCACCGTTCGGCCCAGCTGGAACGCCAACAACATAAACAACTGGCCGCAGCGGCACCAGAGGTCCTATTCTGATAAACCTCAGAATGAGCACAAGCCGGCGCCGTTCCGCCAAGAGCGCCCCCTAGCAATCATGCCAGCACCCCCGGCCAACCAAGAAGTCTTCACCGCTCTCACCGCGTCCTACGAGGATATCCTACTTGAGAACGGGAGTGTCATTCCCCCACCGCCCCCGAGAAGGTTCCCGAAGGGGAAACTTACAACGACGCAAACGGGCAAGTACTGCTCGTACCATGATGAGGCTACTCACCGAACGAGCAAGTGCTACGCCCTCAGGCAGGCGGTGCAGGTTTTGATTGATAACGGCCAGCTCCAGCGGTACGTAGGGAAAAGAGGAACAGACCCCGACCGGGAGCATGACCAGTCTTGGTAAAACCCGCTAGTCTGAGCGGTTAGTTTGGCATAGTTCGCGGTTCGACCGATGTAAAAAAAAATATATATATATATATATATATATATATATATATATATATATATGCAAGCTACTTTTGAGAAAATTTCACCGGCTCTGCCAGTTCCATTATATTCATATTCAGGCAAGTATACAAGCAGTAACCGATCCGGAAGGATTACAAGGAAAAGGGCAAGAAAATCCTAGGGACCTACGACTGCGCCTTCGGCAGGCAATCCGCTAGCCTCTCCTGCGGTACCCTCGTCGTCGACAACAGTTCCGGTGTGGACTTCGGCCCAGGCAGACTCGGCACCATTGGGAAAAGAATCCAAGTCTGAGCGAATCACTTCACCTGGCCGCTCCTCCACCGCCTCCTGATGGATGTCCGACTGCTCATGGATATCTCCTTTGGCAGCAGTCGACATCAGGGAAGTATCTAACCATCCGTTCCCCGCCCATTCCGTGTACGCATCCGAGATGCCTTCCTCCCTGGCCTTCACCAGAAACTCCAGGAACTGGTCGCTCTCACGGTATTTGAGAGCGACCCGCTCGAAGAGTACCGGGTCATCTTCCCCGGCCGGAGCAGCAGAGGCGGCGCGCAGAGCAGCGGCTCCCGCTTGGAGCTCGTCCACCTTGGACTCCAGTTCCGCCCTCTCCCTCTCCAGGAGTCGGTTCTGCTCCGCCAGCTCCGCCCTCTCCCTCTCCTGGAGCCGGTTCTGCTCCGCCAGTTCGGCCCTCTCCTTATCCAGGATCCGGTTCTGCTCCTCCAGCTTCTTGGCCCTCTCCTCCGATCTGGCCTTCTCCCGATCCGAGCGAGACTTCTCCACCTCCAGACGCCCGGTGAGGGTCTGGACCTGGTTACATTCCTCCATTTCTAGGATCGCCTGTACCTTGAGTGGGTTAGCTTCGATCCCCCGCTGGCTAATGACGTGACCTAGGAACAACCCTTCCGAAATCTCAAATATACACTTCTTTGGGTTCAGGCGCATTCCATACTTCAGCATCTTCCCGATCACCACTGCCAAGTCTCGTACGTGAGCGCCGGCGGTTAGACTTTTGACCAACATATCATCCACGTAGACTTCCAACGTTTTTCCCATTTCTTGTTCCAACATGCGGTTAACCACCCATTGGTAAGTGGCGCCGGCGTTCTTCAACCCGTAAGGCATCCTCTTGTAGCAGTATAGTCCCCGGTCGGTCGTGAATAGAGTGTGCTCTTCATCGGCTTGCCTTCTACCGCAGGTAACAGCCTCGGTGTAGTATCTTCGGGCGATCTGCTGGTCTCCGCGAATGGTAATGAATCCAGTGGGAGACGACATTTTTAGCATCAACATGTGGCCGGCTATAAATGTCTTCAGCCTCCACAACTCTGGTCTGCCGATTATGCCGTTGTATGAGGACAGACAGTCCACTATAATGAACTCGAGGTGCTCCTTTCTTGTTCTGTCTCCCTGGCCGAAGATCAGCGGTAAATAGTCCGAACCCAACGGCTGTACTACTTCCCCGGAGAAGCTTATTAATGGCTCATTATCTTGGGACAACTTGTCCCTCCCTCGGTTCAGTCCCTTGTAAGCGTCCCGGAACATTACGTTGACTGATGCTCCAGTGTCGATCAGCATC
Source organism: Potentilla sterilis (assembly GCA_963682095.1). Lineage (NCBI taxonomy): Eukaryota > Viridiplantae > Streptophyta > Magnoliopsida > Rosales > Rosaceae > Potentilla > Potentilla sterilis. Next base: position 14,964,659 of record OY821760.1, on the reverse strand, counting down.
CAGCTGGTCATCCAGTGGTCGATCTGGACGGTGACGAGGAAGGGATCGTTGTGTGGTTGAATCAGATCCTCCGGCTCTTCCTCCTCGTAGAACGTGACTGAACTCCACCCGGTCTTAGCGGCTTGGCCGCTCCCACTTCCGAAAGCATATATCCTTTCCCCGTATCAACTAGAGGCACCTTTTCTTTGAATTCCCTGTGAGCCGATCAATGTGCACCCCGCCGTGGATTACATTTATACTCCCGTGCACCTCGATCCGCCTAGGGATTCGAGTTTGTATAGTTGCCACACTCCGGGCTTTCTGTTTATACTGTTACAACTTCCCCGCCCGGATTTGCCCGTCCACCGCCACTCTTAGGGCATGACAGTCATTAGTTCGGTGGGATGTCTCGTCATGGTAGGAGCAATATTTACCAGATTGCCCCCGGGTAAGCTCTCCCTTCGGATGCCTCCTTGCAGCCAGCTGGGGGATGGCATCTCTGTTTTCATTAAAAATCCTCTCGTAGAAGGTAGTTAGTGCGGTCAACTTTTCGCGCCGCTTCGCTGGCAAAATTGCCAAGGGTCGCTCGCACTGCTCCACTGGCATAATGGCTAGCGGTCGCTCGGGCTGCTCCGCTGGCATAATAGCTAGCGGTCGCTCTGGGTCGTCGACTGCCCCAATTCTTGGCTTCTGTAGCGGGGGTACGCCTCGGTCCTCGGCCTCGCTGCCAGGTCTTACTCTCCTGCTGAGTTGGTAACGGGTCATCTTGTCTCCTCTTAGGCAGCCGACTCTCGTAGGTCTCGTGCTCTGCCTGGGCATGTCTGACAGCCATGGTCATCAGCTCATCGTACCCCCGCAGCCTCTCTATCCGCACGGCGTAGGAGAATTCCCCGGGTCTTAGCCCCTACTTGAATGCTGTCTCAGCAATTCCTTTGTCAAGGTTCCTTACCCCTGCCGTGGCGGTCTGCCAACGGTTAACGAACACCGGCAGTCCCTCGTCGCCTGCCTGCACGCAGTCAAAGAGGACCGTCGACGTTTGAGCCCCCTTGGCCCTGAGGATGAATCGACTAAAAAATTTATCTGCCAGCCGTTCGAATCCTCTCGCCGGCCTCCATCCGGGCCCTCCTGTCTGATACCGAGGTGGACAGCGCCCGGAGCGCCTCTGCAGTTGAACCGGCCTCCCCATCTGTTGATGTACTCGCTCGGTGTGGGAGCGGGGCGGTTCCGGAGTTCTTCATGATTTCCGGGAAGAACACTGTCGGCACATGCACGACCTTTCTCCTCCCGGTGGGTTGTCCCACCTCCAGGTGCGGGAACTTGATGCCTTCCCTCGGCGCTTCCAGTGCTTTTGCCAGTGCGGCGTTCTGCAGCTGCCCTTTTTCTAAGGCTGCCAACAGCGTAGTGTTCACCACTTCCATCTTCTGGTACCGGGCTTCCACCCTCATTCGGTCATGTTTGCCTCCTTCCCGCAACCGTGCAACTTCCGCTTTCATCCTTTCTATTTCTTCTGCCATGCTGCCCGGGTCGGAGTCCGCGGCGTTCCCCAGATCTCTACAACTGATGGCTTCACTTAAGAAGGGGGCCCAAGTTCCGCGTACTCCTCCTGGTCTTCCCTCAACGGTTTCTAGTTTTGATCTTCTGGCCATTTTTGCTCGAACGTGACTTTTATGTAAACTCTTCCCACAGACGGCGCCAATTGTTTCTGTCTTAATCCGTAGACTCACAGATACCGGTGGATATCGGTGTGATTCCTACCTGCAAACCCTGCTAACTAAGAGAATACCGGGCGGGCCGGTCTATTCTGCTCCGATGCCTAAGTCAGTATAGTTGGGATAAACTGATAACTTAAGCGGAAATGAGTAGTTAGAGAATTGATTACCTATTAAGCAGGGTAGTTGGGACTGGCCTCACCCTTCGATGTGGGACTGTACCCCTTTTGCCCATAGTACTGTACTGTTCCGGCCCCTGTTTGGGGGGCTGCCATCCCCGGTTCCCGGGCCCAGGTCACAGGTAAGACCTGCCCGGGCGCGGGTGCGGGTACAGGTGTTCATGCTCTGGCCCTAGGCCCTGGGCCGTGTCTAGGAGTGCTGGCTGCGGGTTTAGGGCCTGGGTAGCCTCTTTATGGCTACTGTCAACAGAGGTTATCGGCTTGTTTTTTTGTATCTAGGACTTAGGGTAGAATACTTGGTAAATCTATAGACTTGTGTTTTGGCTTAAGATGTGACAACTTTTCTGGAGAGAATTGGCCTCTATATATAGGGGAAAGACTGTGCCAAAGTCGGCAGGAACTAGGAATTGCAAATCCCATATTCCGAGTTGGATTGAGTTTCTTGCCGGCCAAGTCTTGATGCTTCTACAATTTCTGTCCGATTTCTTCATGGATCAGTGACTTCATGGACTCCTTAATGGATTAGCAACATTGCTTGATGGATAAAAGTCCATGGATTCAGCTGCAAGGCTCCCTAGTTGAGCCAGGAACATTTCTCCTAGAACCGGTAATAATGCTTCTTTTCCTGGCCGAATTAGGGAACTTTTCTTCTCTTTATTCTTCACTTCTTTTTGGCTTGTCCGACCCCCATATGGTCCTTGTAGCTCAACAACTATCATTCGATGACTTTAGAAACCACTTTGGTGCCCAAATATGAAACTTCATGAAAATAGGCAGTAGGTTCCTCTGTTTCGGCAGACTGGACCTTATGTCCTTGTGACTAGCATAACTCTCTCCTCAGAGCATATTTTGATGCGATTCTAAGTTCTGTGGAAACTAGACTCGTAAAGCTTTCCGTGCATGTATGGTATGCCTTCTAATTTCTCGTGGTCCACCATAAGGTGCCCAGGAAAATACTGGAACTTCCTGGATCCGATTTTGCTTTACAATTCTTGGCAGCTTCTTTTGCTCCAATTTCTCTAACTCCTTCCATTGCTCAATCCTTAAGATGTATACTGCATATAAGAGAAAAAAAATTCATTAAATATAAAGTCGAGACTTTACAGATCCAATAAAACATCACATAAACTCCTAAATTGGCTACTTGACATTTATATACACTTTTCCTATACTTAGCACGATTTCTTTCTAACTCTACGAAATACTCATGACTCTATAATATGACTTGATTCTATAATAATAAGGGTTAAACAAAGTACAACTGAAGGGTAAAACATATTAAGAACGTAGCATTTTATGCTCCTATCAACTCCACAAAAGTGGTAGATGGTGTCACTAGGCCATGACTCTCACAGAAGTGTAGAGAGGGCACTTAGTTTGATATACACTCGCCGAATGCGAGTTTGGCACAACTTGATCATTCGATCAATGACAACTCATTTTTCTCATGGACTTTGTGGATTATGGTCATCATTGAGGGACGCCTCAATGCAAAGCCAATCCATATATAGATCTCTACAAATGTGAATTACACTAATGTACATGAGGACGTGGTTTATGAGTTTGATATCGAACACACACTTCGTTGAAGCAAACACCAACGTTGTGAATAGGCCTACACGGAATGATAGGCGATCCAGTTTAAACAAAGAGATAGGTCCTTGGTCAGGTGATGCCGATGCCGCAAGTGTAAACCCTATCGATAATATTTGATGGAAAGCGTAGTGAGAAAAAAGCCTACACTCACCTTATGGCGCAAGGCCTCTCACAAACGACCTGCAATCAACTACGATAACATATGCTCTCGTAATGGAGTCATATTGCACTCCACTATCTTGTCAGTTAGGTAGTTCCGAAAAATTGAACATGCAGCTTGTATCATCTCTATTGGGACTAAGTAAAGAGATGTACATAAACATCCTGAACAGATTAGTTTTCACCCAAGTCAAGTGAGTAAAAGCCACGAAGTGCCTATTCTATCAAATTAGGACGTTCCCTATATGGCTCAGATATTCTGGTTGGATATGGTCAGTGCCGGCCTTTGGACTGTGCGGGTCATGCGGCGGCACAGGGCCGCCGATCCGTGGAGGCCGCCGATCAAAAGTGAAAGACTTCTGAGTTCTGATTTCTGAAAGCTATACTTTGGATTCGAACAACTTGTTCAACATACCTGCAAGTCTGCAACTGCAAGTTGTCTGCAAGACCTGCAACAGCCACCAAAACAAGAAAAGTAAAGGGGTTAAATTATAATTAATTATATAAAAAAGAAAAGAAAACCCATATGGGCTTAGACCAAAACCACAAATGGCACAGAGTCTGCCTCTTGACCAAAACCACAAATAAATTGTTTTTAATTACAATCTAAGTAAACAAACCTCTTGACCACAAACAAAAGTCTGCCTCTCGTGAGTCTCGTCTTCTCCAACTCTCCAAGCGACGCTGCGTCTGCGTAGGCTGCTCTGCGGCTCAGCCATTTAATTTTTGGCAAAACTTACAATTGTCAGAGGTAATCTACTAATCTTATTTGCTTTCAGTCTTGGTTCAATTTTTTTTCTATTGTCAGAGATAAACTTTGTAAGCGTTTACTGATGGAGGTGTTATCCAAGCATAAAATACCTGCAAAACAACTTCATACACATAATACCCTTCTTGTGTCGAGTGTAGTATTGACAAGTAGGGATCGTTCTATCCGGGGAAATCAAGGGCTTTCAATCACACAAAGTATTGCACAAAAAAGGGGGGTATCAATTTTTATGTATAATTATCTACTGAATTTTTACTAAATTTATAAATCCTAAATTATATATTTACATGTGATCAACATCTTCCACACAATCACCAAACACAAATCTCATTATACATGCAACAAAATTAAAACAAGTAATAGGGGCAGCAGCAAATAACGAATTCAAAATCAACTAAGCTCCAATTTAATCAGGGCCAACGCAGCTTATCCTAATTATTCAAGACATCATAAGTATTTAGAACCCACAACGCGTGTAATCCTAAACATGGTACTAATCGGTTTAATAACACAACGCGTAGAAATTAAACACAAATAGCACATAAGCACATATTGTCGAATTGGAACATGTTAGCAAGTATGGCGTCACTCATCTCACATCGACATGTAAATTGTCATAATTACTCTAGCCCTTAGATAAATACATATTAAAATCCACAACGCGTGAGATCCAACATATATTAAATCGGCATATGAATTCAACACCTAGATAACACTCATGGCCTTTCGAATGTATCTAGACATCTCCTTCGGTTGCACACGAATTATGAAAATAAACCTAATTAAATTAAGAATATAAGCTAAAGCTACTGCCCATAACACAAATTTAATTAAATAGCATGCATAATTCGGCAATCATATACAAAATTCCCAAACATTTATAACAAAGATCCGAAGATCCCATATATAATTATCAATACCAAAAACAAATCCAGAAATTAAAACATATTTCATAGACAAAAGTATGTTTAAATACAAAGAATCAAAAACCAAATAAATACAATCCATGTTACAACCTTATGAAGATTCGGCAAGGATTGGTGAAGGATGAATTTTGGTGAATGATGAAGGTGGAATTCGGCAAAGGATTCTTGGTACAATTTCTGAAATTAAATGGGCAGAGGTTCGGCAAGGTTTTTGAGGGGAAGAGAAGATGATTTTCTGTGCAAAAGCCTTGGTATTTATAGAGGAAGTAACCTAGAGAAGCTAGCCACAAACAAAAACCGAATTGGTTTAGGTTTCCTTGATTTTCTGAATTCGGCAGAATGACCTCCGTGCATTGATTACGTCATAACTCTCTCTAGAAAATAGATATTGAGGTGATTCCAGTTGGGTTGGAAACTAGACTCCCGTAGCTTTCTATCCATATAAGGCTCGAATTCTGATTCATTGTCAGCTGTCCGAGAGAGTCCGTGGAAGTTGAGAGACGTGCACAGGAATTTTCCCGAAATTAATCAAGATTTGTTGCGATTTTCTTCCTCTATTTTCTGCCGAAAATTCCCAAGATAATGGCTGAATAATTGAGCAATATCTCTTTAGGTTTTCCATCAATTAATTCAGCCAAAAATCTTGCACAAAGGATGGAATTCAGTCCACATTCGTAAGCCAAATCCATGTAGAACTCGGCTTGCTTCTTCTTTTCCATTCCGAAATTAATCTTTTCTTTTCTTTTTTAATTCAGCCAAATTCTTCATGGATCAATGCTTGATGGACTGAATAATGGACTAGGCTCATAACTCATTTGGACAATTTATCCAAGAGCTAGCCGTAGCTTTCCCTAGTTGAGCCAGGAAAGCATCCTTTGTATCTTCTTTTCCTGCTTGCATCAGGGAAACTTCTTTTCTTTTGTTCTTCGACTTCTTCCTTGAAAGGATGACTCTCTAATGCTCCAATATGTTCAGTAGCTCATCACTTACAACCTTGGACACGAAATTGTTGTAGAAAAATAGAAATCCTTCAAAACGGGCAGCAGGTTCTTCCTCTCGGCAGATCTGACCTTCTTGTATTCAAACCGGCATAACTCTCTACTTAGGAGAGCTTTTTCTGCGATTCCAGTTGCATATGAAACTAGACACACAGGGCGTTCATCCATAAAAATTTCACCTTCAAATTCCTTGTCAATCGTCGGGAATAAATTCAGGAAGTTGGATGTCGGACACTGAAATCTTCTGGAATTCTTGGATTTGCATCCGATAAGAACTTGAAGTTCTTGGCATTTTGTTCCACTCCGATTTTAATGATTCTTTCCTTTGTTCAATCCTTAGTATGTCGACTGCAAATGAGAAGAGAAAAATCTATCAAAAGCAAAGTTTATGTTTTACAGATTCAATAAAACATCTCAGAGACTTTGTGAATAGGCTTTTGACAATTTCTGCATTTTTATTCTATTTTCCACATGTTTTCACTTTAATTCCACCAAAACTCTTGACTCTATAACATGACTCTATATTACAACAATAAGGGTTAAGCATTGCATAAATGAGGGTAAAAACATATTAAGAACGTCACATTTTATGCTCCTATCATTTACAATTTTGCTCCTGATGCTTTAGTTTGTGTTTTTGATATGATTTATCTTTCATTAATTGATCATATGCAATTATGAATTCACATATCATTGATCAATCTGATTGAATTGATTTGATCGTTCAGTCTAGGGTTTTAAGTTTATAATGTTTTTGGTGAACTTGATCAATAGAAATATAATTGAATCATTGATCAATATGAATATAATTGAATAATGTTATAATGGATCAATAAATAAACGATCATATGAATATACATATATATGAATTTTTTTTCTTTCCTTGTGTTATAATCAGTAGAATGCTGGTAGGAGGAAAGAATGATTCAGGTCATACTAAACGAAAAAGAGCAAAAAAAGATGTTCAGATGGTTGAAAGCCAAAGAGGATCTATTGAAAAATTTGTTAAAAAACGACCGCGATGTCAAACTAATGAGGAATCCGTTCAGGTAGAGCAGAATGTGGAGGAACCTATTGATGCTACAAGAATAGATGTTGATGTACCTGTGGAAGAAGAGGAACCTACAGAGGCAACAACAATAGATGTTGATGTACATGTGGAGGAACGTTTAGAGGAGAAACCTACAGATGAAGATATTGATGTACCTAGAGAAGAATATACAGAGCCTAATGGTGATGATGTTGGTGATATTCCCTTGAACATCTATGATCCTACAAATTGGGATAATCTTGATCTTAAATGGAGGGACTTATTAGTTAAAAATGGTCCTGTGCGAGATCTGTTAGCAGGAAAAGGTCCCAAAGATGGTTCAAATAGACGTTTCTCATTTAAATTTTACAGTAAGTGGTTACCAAATGGGGAAAAGCATCATCGAGACTGGCTTGTGTATTATAAAGATCTTGACAAAGTCTTTTGCTTTTGTTGTAAGTTATTCAAGACCAAACCTCAACAAACTCAACTGGCACATGATGGAATAAGGGATTGGAGGCACCTTCGTAACAGTTTGAAAGCACATGAAAATAGTTCAGAGCATATCAATCATATGTCCATTTGGGTTGATTTGCGTGCAAGGCTGAAACGTAATCAAGTCATTGCACTACTACAAAAAACTCAATACACAACGGTGCTGCACCGTTGTGTAAGTTCGGAAAAACCGTTGTATATCTCGAGCTTGTGTGATGAAACGTCCAACAACCAACTTATAATTTCTGTTGTACAACTTATATGCCATGCCATGGCTGGCTTGGCATTCGCTGCACTGACATGTCTAGTTCATACAACAGAATATACATACTTTTATGTTGTGTAAGTTTTAAACATACAACAGAATATTACAATTTTATTCTGTTGTCTCATTCGCACAACAGATTTCATCTCCCACTTATTTAGTTGTCTGATTCAGACAACTGATTTCGTTTCATATTTATTGAGTTGTATGATTCTACAAATCAAACAACAGATTTGAGGATTTTGTGACACAGGTTTGATGTGGCTTTTAGTCATATTGTACAACACATGATATTCACAAAAACATAAACTGTTGTATATCAAAACCTGAAGCTTTACCATAAAAATAGTATCAGCTAGCCATTACCATTAAAACATTGCATAAAACTTCCATATCATTTAAGTAGCATGTGTACACAATTGTTTCAAACATGGCATACACTAATTAGCCAATCCTAAAGTAAGTAACTATAACTAAGCATTCATACAAAAGGTAATGCAAAATGTGCGTTCTCAATGCCTCTCAAATCAGCTGCCACTACCAGAAAAGGCGTCATAGCCGACGACGCCATCTCGTCGGCCGTTTCCATTAATTCGTCGGCTATAGTCATAGCCGACGAAGTATCGTCGGCTATAGTCTCGTCGGGAATGCTCCGTCGGCTATAGTATAGCCGACGACACGAGGCGTAAGTCGTCGGCTTATAAACCGCGGGGTATAGCCGACGAATAAAGTGTCGTCGGCTATACTTCGAACATTGCCGACGACAAGATCGTCGGCTTCAACAATTACGTAATTGCCCCTAAACCGAAGTATAGCCGACGACACTATCGTCGGCCATAACAATCGCCGGTACCAGAAACGGCTTTTTTTTGCCGGAAGCCGGGAGGGTATAGCCGACGACATATGTCATGTTCGTCGGCTATAACGGTTATAGCCGACGAAATTTGGTAAAAATCGTCGGCTATAACTGTTATAGCCGACGAAATAATGCCAATATCGTCGGCTATAACCCCTAAATATTTAAAAAAATTAAAAAATTTTACTCGGGCCCAATTTCTCTTCGTCTTCGGGGGCTGCAGAAAATGCACAAACAAACATCCAAATATCCAACAAATATCCACATCAATCCATCCCTAATATCCTACATACTGTACAAATTAACCCACTATATCTACTCATCATCACCCCCTAAACGCGTAGCGTCGTCGACCGGATCGTTCGAGTTCCGGTGGCTATGGCTGTCCTGATCGGCTGGCATACTCCGATGCGGGGGGGGAGTGGGGACGACGAACTGGGGCATCTGTGGCGGAGGCGGGGGCTGGAGTCCAGCCTGCTGGGCCTCCCAAGACTGCTGCATCCATCGGTACATCTCCGCCACAGATGCGTCTCTGGCCTGCTGCGCCGAAGCCTCCGCAGCCCTCGCCAACTCCGCCTGCTGGAGCGCCTCCACCGCCCTCGCCAACTCCGCCTGAGTCCTCTGCAGCTGCGTCTGCAAGTCTCCTCTCGTCGAAGCCGCACGCTGCGTGCTGGGATTGGCCGGCGTGAACTTGAGAACCCCATCTCCCGCCGCGCCTAGGCCTCTCTGGTAGAAGTAGTTGTTCCCCGTCCCTACCGCCGCGTGCATGATCTGAGAGGCCAAGCGCGGCTCAAGGGTGTCGATCGTGGAGGCAAACTCCGCGATCGCCTCGTCGGACGCCCCGTCTCCCAGAGTGTCTCGCGCGATCCCGAAGGTGATCGCGTCGGTCTCCGCATCTATTTCCGCCTAATTGACAAGAAAATATAATAAACGAATTAAAAAATATATATATAAATTAATTTCATGAAACACTTTTATTGAAGATGGACGAATACTTACCACTTGGTCGGGACGCCCCGGATACATCTGTGCATGAATCCACGACAACGGCCTCAGCGGTCGGTCCCTCCTCGCCATCTCTGCCCACTGCCTCCAGGAGCGGGCGCCGCCGTGGTGGGGGTGCTCGTTCCTCCTGCGGTTGTCGCTGTTCGTCCGCGAGATTTTCTGTATTATAACAACAAACATATAAACGCAAATATAAATTAGTAACTAAATTAAAATATTAGGAACTAACCAAAATAAAATTAATAACTAATTTAGTTACTAACTAATTTAATTTAATTAGTAACTACTTAACTAACTAATTTAATTAGTAACTACTTAACTAACTAATTTAATTTAGTAACTAACTAACTTACTAACTACCTAATTTTATTTAATTTAATTTGATTTAATTTAGTAACGAACTAACTAACTATGTAACTAACCAACTGACTTAATTTAATAACTAATAACTAACTAACTAACTAATTAATTGAATTAAGTAACTACATAATTTAATTATTAAATAACATTAAAAAGTTATATACTACCAGGCTAAACTTTCTTACCGAGACCCTGTCGCTCCCGAAGTAGGCTACCAGCCATAGCCACTCGTACTCCCTGTACCGGAACTCGTGGGGGGTTGCAGCTCGCCCCAAGCGCTGCTCCACATGGTACGTCCTGTAGTGCGTGGACAGCTCGTTCTTCCACTCGGAGTACCTATATTAACAGAACACAACTGTTAGATATATTCGTACACTGCCAATAAATATATTTATACAAAAAAAAACAAAACACATAACCTGTTCTTCAGCTGCTCGTCTCTCCACCAGTCCAAGGTAGGATGGACTCTAAACCATTGCTGCAACATTATAAATTAATTAGAAAATATTTTTATATAGTTATAAGGACTGAATTCATAATTGTTTATTTTCTATAATAAAAATCATATTTAACTCACCGACAGTGCATTGTACACTCGCGCCTTGATCTCATCGGGCACAGAGCCCCAGTCGGGCCACAACAGTGGGACCCTGTCCCGCACGAGCATGCCCGTCGCGTTGATGTACTTGGTGGTGGTGTCTCTCCGCTCAATCGGGCGTCCATCCTCACCGGGACCGGGCAGGATCTCTCTGATCCCACCGGCCAGCTCCCTCTCCAGGGTCGACATGTTCGCTGGCCCTCTGGTCCGTCTCGTCCCCGCGGGTTTATTGACGAGGACGCCTGTTAAAATGAACACATAGTTAAATAATTATTTAAACTAACTAATTAAATAATTAATTAAACAATCTAAATAATTAATTAAACTAACCAATTACCTGCGTCGTTGTACTGCTTGTCCTTCTCACGAACGGCCCACAGGCCGCGGCAGTCCTCTGAGTCGAAAGGACTGTAGAAGTAGGCCTCCTCCCAGGGAATCTCGTGGGGCCGGTCGTGCCTCCAAATCTGCCTCCCCCTGGCGTCGTACTCAGGGATGGCAGGGAGGAACTGGACCATGTACATCCCCGATGGCGGAGACATACGGGGCGTGGACCCTGAGGGGCCTGCTCCCCCTGACGGTGGGCCCCGTAGCTGTGGACGCTGTCGCTGTGGGGGGACAGGGAGCATCTCTGGAGGGTCCAGATCGGCGCGCGGTGGGGTCGGCTGCCGATCCTGGAACAGTGCTGAAGTGCACTGGGGTCTGGTGGCTCTGCGTCCTCCTCCGACACTCGAGTCAGGGCCCGCTCCCGTCGACTCATACGAGGAGCCCCCACGTGGATCGCTCGGCGTCAATCCCATCAACGTCTCCTCTCGTCGACTCAAAGGCCGGCCTAGGCCCCGACGACCGCTGGATCCGCTCCCCCCACGGCTGGATCCTGCCTGAGCGTCGGGGTCGCTCTCGGTCCGTCTGCCAAGCCATCGGTCTACAAAGCGCCGGTTTCCTGCACAATTAGTATATAAATTCCATAAATTGCACAAAAATTCCACAAAACAAAATTAAAAACATCATTCAATGTATATATACCTAATTATATATATACGTACCTAAATATATTTATACCTAATTATATATATATATATTCCGAAATATAACACAAAATTCCTTAAATTTCACAAAAAAATAAAAAACTTTTTTAAATATATATACACCTAATTATATATATACATAACTATATTTATACCTAATTATATATATATATATATATATATATATTCCGAAAAATATATATATATATATATCGTCATAAAAATGAAAAAAAATATTTATACCTAATTATATATAAATTAGTATATAATGGGCATACTAGTATATAAATTCAACAAAATTCCACAATTAGTATATAAAAACCGTAAATTTAACAAAAAATCCACAAAATTAGTATATAAATTCCACAAAATTAACAAATTTAACAAAAAATCCACACAATTCCATAAATTTCACAAAAACCCTAAATTCCACAAAAAATTCACAAAAACCCTAAAATTCACAAAATTCGACAAAATTAATAAAAACCGTAAATGAGGCTCGATCGGGACTACCTGACATGGTGGTGCAGTCTGGACGAGGACCGGTGGTGCGGTGCGGCGGCGACGGCGACGGCGACGGCGGCGACGGCGGCAGGGGCGGCTGCGGCAGGGGCAGCTGCGGCTACGGGCGGCTGCAGCAGGGGCGGCAGGGGCGGGCAGGGGCGGGTAGGGACGGCTGCGGCAGGGGCGGGTAGGGCGGCTCGGGGCGGCTCCGGCAGCGGCTTTCGGGTCGGGGAGGGCTCGGGAAGGAGGGGGCCGGGGCGGGGAGGTATCGGGTGGGGCCGGGGAGGGTCGATCGGCGTCGGGGAGGCTCCGTCGTGGTCGGTCGGCGTCGGGGAGGGGCGGGCGGCTGCAGCAGGTGGGGATTTAGGGATTTAGGGTTAGCAGAAAATGAGGGAGGCGCGCTCTGTTTCGGTTTAAATCGAAGGACTATAGCCGACGATCTAATTTTAATTCGTCGGCTATAGTCATAGCCGACGAAATTCGTCGGCTATACTCTTACGGGCCGGGCCAAAATCCGGGCCGGGCCGGAGTTGGGCTTTGCGGGCCGATTATAGCCGACGAAGTTAAGTATCTCGTCGGCTATAATATGAATGTCGTCGGCTATACTATGAATCTCGTCGGCTATACTATAAGCTCTCACCAGCCGTCAGATCTCGCCCATCCAACGGCGGACAATGAAACGGCGCGGATCGCAAGAGTTTAGCCGACGAAGTTAAGTATTTCGTCGGCTATTCCCTGGTCAACTTTTGGTCAAACCTCGAAACGCTTTAAAACGGCAATTGGCCCGTCTAAATGACGTTTTTTGGCCTGACCTTCAACAGAGAATAGTTTCAAATCGATGCGACGCAACTAACCGTATAAAAATTTTCCTCCAAAAATTTACCGACCGTCAGGCTACCCATAGGAAAACGGAAGTAAAAAACACCTAATCGCAACATTCGGCACACAGATTTTGTCGGAATCTTCCCATTTTTCAACCGTAGTCGTATTTCCATATTTCGGTCGTATCTTATTTCACGACACTTTTGCATTTGAACGGTCTACGTATAGCAACTATTTGAAACTATACATTCACTTAAACACTTAGTAAATAAGTTAAGGAATATTAGTGCATATGTTCCGATTTCGAATCTAAAAGTTTGGAAAATCTATTCCAACCGTCAGATATCACCGTTAAGCTTAAATACATGTAGGAAAAAAAATCCAACTACATCTGACAACGTTAAAGGCTCGATCGGGACGGTCAAACTTTTGGTCAAACCTCGAAACGCTTTAAAACGGCAATTGGCCCGTCTAAATGACGTTTTTTTGCCTGACCTTCAACAGAGAATAGTTTCAAATCGATGCGACGCAACTAACCGTATAAAAATTTTCCTCCAAAAATTTACCGACCGTCAGGCTACCCATAGGAAAACGGAAGTAAAAAACACCTAATCGCAACATTCGGCACACAGATTTTGTCGGAATCTTCCCATTTTTCAACCGTAGTCGTATTTCCATATTTCGGTCGTATCTTATTTCACGACACTTTTGCATTTGAACGGTCTACGTATAGCAACTATTTGAAACTATACATTCACTTAAACACTTAGTAAATAAGTTAAGGAATATTAGTGCATATGTTCCGATTTCGAATCTAAAAGTTTGGAAAATCTATTCCAACCGTCAGATATCACCGTTAAGCTTAAATACATGTAGGAAAAAAAATCCAACTACATCTGACAACGTTAAAGGCTCGATCGGGACGGTCAAACTTTTGGTCAAACCTCGAAACGCTTTAAAACGGCAATTGGCCCGTCTAAATGACGTTTTTTGGCCTGACCTTCAACAGAGAATAGTTTCAAATCGATGCGACGCAACTAACCGTATAAAAATTTTCCTCCAAAAATTTACCGACCGTCAGGCTACCCATAGGAAAACGGAAGTAAAAAACACCTAATCGCAACATTCGGCACACAGATTTTGTCGGAATCTTCCCATTTTTCAACCGTAGTCGTATTTCCATATTTCGGTCGTATCTTATTTCACGACACTTTTGCATTTGAACGGTCTACGTATAGCAACTATTTGAAACTATACATTCACTTAAACACTTAGTAAATAAGTTAAGGAATATTAGTGCATATGTTCCGATTTCGAATCTAAAAGTTTGGAAAATCTATTCCAACCGTCAGATATCACCGTTAAGCTTAAATACATGTAGGAAAAAAAATCCAACTACATCTGACAACGTTAAAGGCTCGATCGGGACGGTCAAACTTTTGGTCAAACCTCGAAACGCTTTAAAACGGCAATTGGCCCGTCTAAATGACGTTTTTTGGCCTGACCTTCAACAGAGAATAGTTTCAAATCGATGCGACGCAACTAACCGTATAAAAATTTTCCTCCAAAAATTTACCGACCGTCAGGCTACCCATAGGAAAACGGAAGTAAAAAACACCTAATCGCAACATTCGGCACACAGATTTTGTCGGAATCTTCCCATTTTTCAACCGTAGTCGTATTTCCATATTTCGGTCGTATCTTATTTCACGACACTTTTGCATTTGAACGGTCTACGTATAGCAACTATTTGAAACTATACATTCACTTAAACACTTAGTAAATAAGTTAAGGAATATTAGTGCATATGTTCCGATTTCGAATCTAAAAGTTTGGAAAATCTATTCCAACCGTCAGATATCACCGTTAAGCTTAAATACATGTAGGAAAAAAAATCCAACTACATCTGACAACGTTAAAGGCTCGATCGGGACGGTCAAACTTTTGGTCAAACCTCGAAACGCTTTAAAACGGCAATTGGCCCGTCTAAATGACGTTTTTTGGCCTGACCTTCAACAGAGAATAGTTTCAAATCGATGCGACGCAACTAACCGTATAAAAATTTTCCTCCAAAAATTTACCGACCGTCAGGCTACCCATAGGAAAACGGAAGTAAAAAACACCTAATCGCAACATTCGGCACACAGATTTTGTCGGAATCTTCCCATTTTTCAACCGTAGTCGTATTTCCATATTTCGGTCGTATCTTATTTCACGACACTTTTGCATTTGAACGGTCTACGTATAGCAACTATTTGAAACTATACATTCACTTAAACACTTAGTAAATAAGTTAAGGAATATTAGTGCATATGTTCCGATTTCGAATCTAAAAGTTTGGAAAATCTATTCCAACCGTCAGATATCACCGTTAAGCTTAAATACATGTAGGAAAAAAAATCCAACTACATCTGACAACGTTAAAGGCTCGATCGGGACGGTCAAACTTTTGGTCAAACCTCGAAACGCTTTAAAACGGCAATTGGCCCGTCTAAATGACGTTTTTTGGCCTGACCTTCAACAGAGAATAGTTTCAAATCGATGCGACGCAACTAACCGTATAAAAATTTTCCTCCAAAAATTTACCGACCGTCAGGCTACCCATAGGAAAACGGAAGTAAAAAACACCTAATCGCAACATTCGGCACACAGATTTTGTCGGAATCTTCCCATTTTTCAACCGTAGTCGTATTTCCATATTTCGGTCGTATCTTATTTCACGACACTTTTGCATTTGAACGGTCTACGTATGGTTTCGGTCAATATACTTTAGCCGACGACTTGCAAGTCGTCGGCTACAGTATGGGCATTATAGCCGACGAATTGCAAGTCGTCGGCTAAAGTATGGGCATTATAGCCGACGAATTATGGTCCATTTCGTCGGCTATAATTCTGATCTTTCTGAAAATTTGCCATTTAGGGCCTGAAAATTGCCTATTTCACCTGATAAATTCCTAAACATAACACAAACAATTCAATACAATTTCCCATAAACTCGGAAAACGCTAATTAAGGACAAAAATGTATTCATGCATGCACCATCGTACACAAATACATACATAAATAGTATACTAAGGATGATAATCAGAATCATCCTCATCACTTGAGTCAGACGTAGTATAGTAGTTAATATCTGGCAACCGGTGCTCGTACTCGTCGTCTGAGTCATCGTCGGGCTGATATAGACGATTCGGATTAACATCATACATGGGCACCTGACCCCTAGGAAGTCGGACCACTCTGCCCGGCGTCACATTATTATCGCGGATGGTGGAGGATTCCGGAATGTCGCCGGCGTCCGGCTCTTGGTATGCGGTCGCTTCTTGACACTCTGTGCTCACACCAAGTGTGGTAGCACTGTATATGTCTCGCTGAGACACATGGTTAACTACCTTCCACGTGCCTTTGTTCAAAGGATCGTCAAGATAAAAGACCTTTTTGGCCGCTGTGGCGAAAACAAAGGGGTCGTCTTCATACACACTAGTGGCGGTATTCACCGAAAGTATGCCGTACTGATCGATCCGTATGCGGTGCGGCCTAGTATCAAACCATCGACACTTGAACAAGTGGACTTTCATGCGGTTCCCATAAATGAGTTCAACAACTGACTGTAGGACACCGTAAAAATCCACGCCCCCCTCTGCACCATCGACCATCACCCCACAATTCTGTGTTTTGCGTTCCCCGTCTCTAGCTTCACATATATACTTAACGCCGTTGACATCACACATTGGGCGGACTGTGGAAGATATCGGCTTCATCGACAACAGCCTCAATTCCTCTGAGTAATTTGTATGACCACCCCTCGCAGCCACTTGCATCAGCTGAAAAATATAACTCAAATCACTCGGTGTGTTTATGATTAAAGAATAGGGAACTGTAAAAGAAAGCCATCTAATATATATATTTATACACTTACCCATTGTGGAAAATAGTCTGCAAACGTCGTGTTGTGGTACTCGACATCACCGCGAACTTCCTTGCTGTGAAGATGGTGACGTTTCCAATATTGTACCTCCGGACAGTTTATTAGAACCCACCAGTGGGCAATCCCTACCTCATGGTCAGGCAACTTGTCCACACCCTTTTTCTTGAAGCTTCCGTATGGTACAACAGAGTTGCATAATGGGCAGTATTCAAGATCTGCAAGTCCTTCCCCGTAAAACAGAACGCAATCGTATCTGCATGCATGAATCTTGATGTAGGAAAGGCCGAGATCTTTAAGGATATGTCGCACCTTATGATGACTGGTAGGAAGCCGATGTCCGGGGGGCATCGCCCCACCCCATAGCCGAAGCCAATCATCAACCGATTTGACAGTGCCTTTGTTCTCCGTTTTGATCTTCATCACTCCCATGACAGATTCAAGGACAGTCTTACTGCATCCGGGGTACAACGGAGTCTGTTGCAATGCGATCAGGTTGTTGTACTTTTCCATACCACTTGTGTTGACCGGAGATCGGGGTAATGGCTCGAGTGGCTCAATATCAGGGAAACACTCCATCTCCGGAGGTGGGAGTTGCACATCTGGTGCTTCCTCAAAGACACCGCTCTCACGAGGAAACATATCGTTGATCCAGTTCGTTGTCGGATCATTGGAGGAACTCCCTCTCTCGGCAAATTGTCCATGATCATGACGACCCGCAAACTCTGGTTCACCGTGATAAATCCAATTAGTGTATAGGACCCAAAATCCATATCTAGCCAGGTGTTGCTCCACTGTCTCTATGGAAAACCGGTGTCGTGGGGTGGCACACTTGCACTTTTTACACGGACAATAATGAAGTGTAGTGTCTCCACAGTTAGCCATCACAAAATCCAGGAAACTCCTAACTCCATCATGATACGCCTGATCCCATCTTCCAAGGGTAATCCAACTCTTGTCCATCCTGTAAATTCAAGAAATAAATATAGCTATATATAGATATGTATATATGCACGTACTACGTACGTACTAATTAATTAAAAAATTCATCATTACACACACACATATATATATATATATATATATACACATGCATCCCTAAATTAATTAAAACATCGTCAATCTCCCTAATTAATTAAACACAATGTATTTTTTATATATACCAACAATATATTTTTAATTACAATTAAATTAATTAATATATATACATTTTTTCATCAAATTCATCTAAAATCACCTATAAATCAACATTAATCAATCACTAATCTTCAACAAAACTTCAATTCTATCTAACCAATACAACATATATATCAACCCATTAATAATCTCATCTCAACACATATATATATATATATCAAATTAATCACACATTTATTCTAATTAAACTCTAAATTAATACACCTCTGCATATAACCAACTAAATCAACACACACAGCAATATACGTACCTTTCAAGCTTATGGCCGAGGTTTTGGACGATTTCAGAGCGTTTTGGACGATTTCATCGACGAATGAGCTCCCTGATGCAGAAGGTCGATCTGATATAAGAGTTATAGCCGACGAATACCCTCCTCGTCGGCTATAACCAAAAACTTTTCGTCGGCTATAACTATTATAGCCGACGAATACCATCCTCGTCGGCTATAACCAAAAACGTTTCGTCGGCTATAGTTATAGCCGACGAGTTGTCGGCAGTCGTCGGCTATAATATTATAGCCGACGATGTGGCCGACGAAATAGTAGTTCGTCGGCTATAAGGGGTTATAGCCGACGAGGTACTATTTCGTCGGCCGTTTTTTCCCATATCGTCGGCTATAACCCCTTTTCTGGTAGTGTGCCTTATAACCAGTATATTCTTGCAGTGCTGGACACTGAAATGATCAAATTAATACAATTCAGTAACTGCCCTTCATTATATAGAGACCAGCAGTACTACCATTAGCAAATCATCAGAACACATACCCAAGGATTCATCTTTGATCTAGTAATAATAACTCTCGCTAGAAATACAGCTGATGCAGCTATCAAATCGAGCAGCAGGAACTTCCGTGCTGCCATTTTCGATTGGTGTTCACTCTTGGCTCCTGTATATGGATAAGTGGTAATAAAGGTAAATAACGAGAGACAGAGAGAGAGAGAGAGAGAGAGAGAGAGAGAGAGAGAGCAAAACGCTGCACATATGAACACATGATTGGTATTCAATCGAAAAAGACACATAAGTGCTTACCATTTTACCAGATGCAAATATCAAAGCAGTAGTTTTCGGTTCTCTTATTCTCATAATCACAGCTGCAAAACGCTGCAAGAGGATTATGATTAAAATGCGATGATGCAATATAATTATTGGAAAGGAAATCTCTATTCATGTACACAAGACTATAATAACAATACTTAATTTTTTTGTTCTGGTCAAGGTTAAATTAACAATTCCTAGCAACCAACAATATAAATAATAATCCCAATTAAACTAACAGGAAAAGCTGTTCAGAATTCCAGATGCACAAAACAGGAACAAGAAAAAACATAGTCCTGAAATAAAAGAGAGGGGAGAGAGAGCTATGGTCAACAGACACCTTGGGATTGTATTCTGCATTACGAGCTCGCAATGCAATGGCCTTGAGATCCAACTTGCAGTCTAAGTTGACTGTAGAAACGATATTCCTGAAAGCACAAACAACAAGTTAACATTTGATTTCGTGTTGGAGATTAAACTTGTTGATCACATAAAGCACTACTATATATATATATATTAATGGTAACAGTTTCAGCAATCTCTGAAGTGGTAGCATTCCAGCTTATGGACCAGATAACCCATTTAACTAGAAGAGTTTATAGTTTCAGGTCAAACTGCACCAAACTGAATCATGTAAATTGAAAGAACAGGCACATAAGACAGTTTACAGACAAAAAAGGTCTGAAGCCAGAATAATTTTATTAAATAACTGATGTAACCAACCAAACTGGGTATAGGGTTTGATCAGAAAACGATAATCAAAATATAGTTTAAGCCCCACATGTAATGATATTCATTTAGAATATCACAACCACGAGAAATGTTTTACCCAAAAAATGGAGTGAAGACAAAAATAAAGCTGTAATATTTACTCAAAACAAAACATCTAACATGCAGATTCAAGAAACAATCATCGAAATGGTTTTAGCTCAAAATCTTACCTGTACAATCACAATGATAGCCGCCACAATCGGTGGACCGAGGATAGCCATAAGGCAAATTCCTTTCAACATGTCTCTAAAGAATAACCATATTGTTTGCTGTGGAAGTGATGGAAATGTTAGAACGAAGATTAGTTATCAGAATATAGCACTAAATGAATAATAAATCGAAAGAAAATACTAAGATTCACGATACTAATTTATGAATTAATGAAATAGTATGAACTGATAAGACATTGAGCTGGTGAGAAAGGTCTGATTCCAAATACAAACCTTATTGAAACCATGACGTGCCTCAACCACAAATGTGGAGTAGAGAGAAAATGGCAAATCAGTGATCTGGTAGAAGAAAAACAGATAGCAAGTAAGCCAGCAGAAATCAGTAGATATATATTTTAATTTTATATGAAGCTTATTTACTAGACATCAGAATGAACTTGGTACAATATCAACATAGACATTCCACACTCCACTAAAACTTAAAACCAATAAGATGAAAATGAAGATATTCATAAAACCAGTAGATATAGTATGATTCAATTAAGTTATAAGATACTTAAAGCAAATTTTGTCATCCACAATAAAGCTGAGAAAGATGTGGCAATGCATATGCAGGGATGAAATCAGGTGTGCACCTGTGACCAAATCGTTACACCAGCTAAGAATGCAAGTGTATGAAGAATTTCATTCTCTGCATCGAGCCCAGCTAAAACCACAAAGTCTCCAGATTTCTGCATTGTAGAAACAAAAGAAAAGAGTCAATATCTTAAACAGTTTGTACTGTAGTCGTAAGGGAAGTTTGCAACAAACCAATTACTAACCTTCCAAAACCAAGGCAAAACCCGATAGAACAAAATTGCTGAGTCCATCAGTATTGTCACAAACTCATGAACAAAATGGAAATGACTGCAAGTGAAGAAAGATACATCAAAACCATGAATACGCTCAAAATCAAAAGTATCGACCACACGACCAGAGAGTAACTCAGATATACCTCTTTTCAAGACTGTAGGCTCGTGACTTCTCAAACTTCTCTTGGCTGATTACTCCTTCCAAAGTTTTGGGAAGGGTCGGAAGTTTGAGAGCAGAGTGTTGCCGTGTATCCAAATAAGTCTCAAAGAAGTACATTAGTATCATGAAACCTGCAAACAACCAAAAAGCAATTAAAACATACAGAACAGGAAGGGACGAAAATTGAAGACATACTGAACAAGAACCCAAGGAGCAGGAAGTTATTTCAACAGAAAATGACTAGAAAACAATGAATAAAACCCGAAAGTTAATGTCACATATAACAATAACATCATAAACAAGAAAATGTAAAAACATATTAGTAAAAACAAGAGGGGTTGGTCTTCATTTGGTTATAATTACATATCAAATCCAAGAATCAAAAGTTCAGTTCCATCAAACTTAACTGTTCATTGTATTATAGGAAACAACAGTATAACCCATTTGAATCACTGATGTCACAATTTCGAAAAAACCCAAAGTCCAAAGTCCAAACTTTGACCCAGCTCCCATTATTCTAGCTTCTTTTCTTGTATTAGACTCTTCCAATCTCTCTGCTAAAACATGAAAACTCTAAAATTCAAGACCGAAGATATAGAAACAAACTTTAATCCGGCAAAAACCCTAGAACATCATCAAAATCAAAATTTGGATACCAAGTCAAGAAATACAGCTGATGCAGCATAAGTAACACAAAATCGAGCAGCAGGAACTTTAAAGCAAAAGAGTGCCAACCTATGTTCTAATAGTAATACTCACTCTTTCAGCCAAGCTGTGGCTATCAGTGGCCTGTCCTCGGCGTGCCCGGACATGAATGTAATCGGGCTTTTGAACCTCGGAAGCTTTTGAATTCTCCTTTGACGTATCACCAGAAGACTCTCTGTCGTTGTTCTTGGTGCTATGTTGTTCTGTGATCTTGGAGTCACCCTCCTCTGCAAACCATTTCATTCTTTTGTCCGAGGAATCATCTTCTGCTGCAGCCTAGAAAACCCAGAAAGAGTTGCATAAGCCAATTTGCAAAAAGTTAACCAAAAGAATGACTCTTTTCAGAGTTAACTTACAAAACCACATTATATAATCATCAACATCGATATTAACCCAAACATTGTCACCTGGGGTCAAATGGGTCCTCTCAGAAGCCCTTGCCAATATCTTCTCCGTCATCGTCATTCCCGTCTTAACCTGCGCACATCAACCAAAACCCAACACCAATACTAAGCTTCCCAATTAACCCACATAAAAAAACCAATCAAAAACAAAACTCGACTAACCGAGCCAGTAGTGGCTGGCTTTCTCTCCGATGGGGCAATGACGGCGCAGATTCTCTTGGAGATTGACCTCTTGCATCGCTGTAATGACGCCGGCGATGTGGAAGTGAAAGCAGAGAGACCCAAATCCTTCTGCAGAAAAAAACAAAAAAACTTAAGAGGTAAATATGAAAACTTTAAGGTAAAGATGAGAACTTGATAGGTAAAGGTGGGAGCTTTATGGGATTGGAGATGAGATGTTGACCTTGGTGGTGGTGTTGTTGATGAAGGAGGAAGGGGAGGGTGAGAAAGAGAGACAGAGAGAAAGAGGGCGAGAAAGAGAGAAAGAGAGAGAGATAGAGAGAAAGAGGGAGAGACAGAGAGAAAGAGAGACAGAGACAGAGAGAAAGAGGGAGACAGACAGATCGAGAGAAAGAGAGAGGGAGAGACAGAGAGAACGAGAGAGACAGTGAGAAAGAGGGAGAGAGAGAGAGACCTAGGCGGAGGGGCGGATGCCAAGAGGCGGAGGCGGGAGCGGCGACCGAGGTGGAGGGCGGGAGCGACGAGGCGGAGGAAGAATCAGAGGAGGATGGAGAGCTAGGGCAGGGGGCCGGCTAGGGCAGGGGGCCGGCCACAAGGCGGAGCTTGGGGCAGGGGGCTAGGAGGCGGAGGACTGAAGCGGAGGCTGGGGAAGGGGCGGAGGCTGGGGACGGTTGTTGGGGTCCGGAACCAGAGAGGAGAGAAAACTGTTTGGGATTTTGAGAGAATCAGAGATTGGGATTTTGAGAGAATGAGAGATTGGTTTCGAGTGATGTGAGGCGAGGGTTTTCTCTGGGTTTGTAAGACCGAGGGTTTCTCTGGGTTTGTAAGAGAGAGCTGTTAGTTTTTGTGAGAGTAATAGAGTAATGGGTTTTTGTGAAGAGAGGGGGTTTTTGTGAGAGTAATAGAGCTGTGGGTTTTTGTGAAGAGGGAAATTTGCCGCTCCCTTAAAATTTGGCAAGTTTGGCATGACCATATTAGGTTTACATTCACACAACTAAACACTTTTAAACAGTTGTACCAACTTACTTTGCTCTATACTAGGTATTCCATAAGAGTGTCCTAGTAGAAGCAGCAAACCAATTGCACAACAGAATCAAAATACACTGTTGTGAGAATTGTAGCACATGTATGTTTTTCAAAACCAAAAAACCATGGAGGCAACTTTCCCGCTTTCAGAAATGCTGCCTCTGCCATTGGAGCCAAAATGAAAATGGGGCAATGACAAGCAAACCAACTCACACAACCAAACTATGAAACTTTGTTGTACAAGTATTTGTCACTTCGCACTTGGTGACACCTAATGCAGGATGTGACATTATCACACAACACAAAAAAATAACTTTGTTGTCTGTCTATCTAGACCTTGCCCAAATTTGAGTTTCAATGTCGGAGGGAATTCTGCCGCCCAGATTTTCATTAATCACACAACAAAAAATGTGTCTCAGAGTTGTGTGACAAAATCTGGAATTTTTTTTTTCAGAATATGAAAAATGTGTACCATCATACAACACAAATTATTCACTTTAGGTCGTCTGAAACAGTTAAGTGATTCACACAATATGTAACTTTCAAAGTGTTGTCTGATTTGTGTTGTGTATTGAGTTTTTTGTAGTAGTGTTGACAAGGTTCTGCAAGACCGAATTAGAAAAGAGATAAAATATTGGAGGAAGGTACTGCGACGATTGTTTGCAATAGTGAAATATCTGGCTAAACAAAGCTTGGCATTTCGTGGAAGTAATGAGAAGATTTATGAAGAGCATAATGGGAATTTTATGGCTTTAGTTGAAATGGTTGCTGAGTGGGATTCGACCTTGAAGGAGCATATCCGAAGGAAGAAAAATCATGAGATTCAATACCATTATCTGAGTCACAAGATCCAGAATGAGTTGATACATGCAATAGCTTCTCAAATAAAAGGTGCAATTCTAAAAAAATAAAAGAAGCCAAGTACTTTTCAGTAATTCTCGATTGTACTCCTGATGTGAGCAAGGAAGAACAGATGACATTGATATTGAGGTGTGTTGACGTCTCTACAGCTCCAGTAAAGGTGGAAGAATACTTTATCGAATTTATGGTTGTCAATGACACAACAGGTCAAGGTTTGTTCAATGAGCTGCAAAATGTGCTACACCAACTTGATCTTGATATTGATGATGTCAGAGGGCAGGGTTATGATAACGGATCAAACATGAAGGGGAAACACAAGGGTGTACAAAAGAAGCTCTTAGACATTAATCCTAGGGCATTTTATACACCTTGTGGTGCTCATTCTCTTAATTTGACCCTTTCAGATGTAGCAAACTCTTGTGGTAAAGCTGAATATTTTTTCGGAGTTGTTCAGCGTATTTATACATTGTTTGAAGATTCTACAAAAAGGTGGAAGATTTTGAAAGACAACATATCAGAAAAAGTTTCACTCTAAAATCTTTATCGACTACAAGGTGGGAAAGTAGAATTGATAGTGTGAAAGCAATTGTGACTCAAGCTCCTGAAATAAGAAAAGCTCTACACCAGCTTGCCGAGGTTGAGACTGATATAAGGATAAAAAGTGAAGCTACTTGTTTGATTGACTATGAGCTTGGAAAATATGAGTTTATTGTAGGAATGGTGATTTGGTTTCATATATTGTGTAAAGTTAATCTTGTTAGTAAAGAATTGCAATCTGAAAGTATGCGGATTGATGTGGCAATGGATAGTGTTCAGGCACTTATTGATTTTTTCAAAGAGTACCGGGAAGTTAGATTTGAGCAAGCTTTAGATTGTGCTAAAGAAATTGCCGTTGAATTGGATATTGATCAAGTGTGGCCTGAGAAGAAAAGGAAAAGAGTAATCCGCAAGAAGAGACATTTTGATGAAATTGGTCACATTGCTACTGATGAGATTGCAACGGAGTCAAGTGAACAGGTCCCTGAAGAATCAGCTCAAGAGTCTTTCAGAATGCATTACTTTGTTTACATAATTGATCAGGCAATTGGTTCATTAGAGAGGAGGTTTGAACAATATAAGCAGTTTGAAGAGACATTCGGCTTCTTGTTCACAACAACAAAGTTGAAATTATTAGACCTTGGAGAATTGAAGAAGAGCTGCAAAAATTTGGAAAAGAAGCTACAGAATGGCCACAATTCAGACATTGATGGTGAGGATTTATTTAATGAATTGCAACTATTACAAAAGCATTTACCAAGTGAGTTACATGATACAGCTAGTGCAATACTCAATTTTTCGAAGAGAGTCAATTGTTATCCAACTACTTGCCTTGTATATAGAATTTTATTAACTATTCCTGTTACAGTTGCATCAGCAGAGAGAAGCTTTTCAAAACTAAAAATTTTGAAGTCGTATTTGCGATCAACCATGTCGCAAGAAAGATTAAATTCTTTGGCTTTGATTTCAATTGAAAATGAGTTTTTAGAAAATCTTGATTATGAAAAATTAATTGATGATTTTGCTTCTAAGAATGCTAGAAGATCAATGTTTAGAATGCCCTAATGCGCTCGCTGTTCTGTTCCTCTTGGTAAAAGTCTTGTGATAGTTTCAGTTTATTATAATAATCCAATGGAAAGCTTTATATATAGTTTCCAGGTAAGATTGTACTGTGTTACAATTTATCAAGTTTGAAAATTCATTACATTGGTTCCGTAGCTAAATTGCTCTTTTTTACAGGTTTCTTTATTATCCTTCTCACTGTTGGTTGTGGAGCCAGTATGCATTACCGTTGTATGTTGGTAGTACGAGTTTGCAGGGTCCTCGCATTTTATACTACAATTTTTTTTTCTTCAGAACTTAAGAAATATGCTTAACATGAGATTTTTGCTATCTCGTTTTATTTTTAAGTTTTTACTTTAAGAGTTAAAACAATATGAATTCATTTTCTTCAAAATGCTATATGTATTGTTTGTTGACAATTTTTTTTTTTACACATAATATATATGTACCAAGGCCGCAAAAAAAAAAATTTGGCACAAGGCCGCCTATGACACAGGACCGGCCCTGGATATGGTACACACGGTTGAGTGACTACTTGGTTGGAGATGGGATATGAAGAATCATGCCTATTTGCGTGTGAATTCCGGATGAATTGTGATTGAGATATCACTAATCCGACGTTAAGAATGAAAGGATTTTGGGAATACTTGGTCTCGAGAGTGAGAACCGTTAGTGATGAACTTATTCATCTATCGACTTATGGCAGTTTAAAAGACGTTAAACCAAAGCCTATATGTATACCATGATCAGTCGATGTCTTGAGAAGACTTGTTTCGTCTATATGACGAGAAATCTTGGGAGATAAAACTCTCCATCAAAGTACGATGTGCGCAATCATTTACTTGTCATAATATGTTTGACTCGACATCTCGTTCGCTTTAAGTTTATAAAGCCAAGGTAATGGCTAGATGAGCCCACATAATGCCATGGTATATGGTGGTACTTTCTTTCAAGTCTGAAAGGTTTAGGCTCATTCAATCCCATCATGAAAACACATCAAAAGGCAATTCCAGGATCTACCTGATTTTGTAGGTCGAATTCCACGAGACCTACAGGACAGCCCACTCGTTAGAAAATTGTGAAATTAGTACCGTTGGAGAGGTCTATGTGTCTACTTTCTAGGAACACTAACCATTTAATCATAGCTATCATATTGAGTGAGTTATGGCTGTTTTGGCAAAGTAGGACGAATTTGTCCGGTAATTTACAGATCTGTCACATTTGACAGAGCTTTGTAATCAACTCAGAATGAACCACATTGTGTACTTTACATCAATGGAAATATATGGGTGTCTAGTTTCCAGAACTCTTTACAGTTCATTCATACCTATTGTATCGAATGAGTTATGACTGTTTAAGTACACGAAGGTCATACTGTGTGTGAATCTGATTTTCGACGTGAACTCTAGTTTTGAGTTGTTAAGCAACCTTCTTCCTTAAGACCAAGTAAAGCTAAGTGTAGCTGGTCTAATATAAGGATAATGTGGACTTATTCAATGACTCAATCATTGGCCACACCTACTTTTGAAACTTGTGAGGAGCGTTTGTATACGCCATTAATCTAAACTCCGAGATTGAGTTACCAATCAGGGGGACTTGTGTTGTAGACATCAGGGGGAGTCTATCTCACATGAAATCTTCAATTGTAGTTGATGCATTATGCTCTTTTCCCTTCGACCGAGCTTTTTATTTTACCCAAGTGGTTTTTGTTTCTGCACAAACCCGTGGGCCTGGTAGAGACAGATGAATCCAAGTGTGATCTCCTGCAAACCTGTTTACTAAGGGGAATACCGGGCGGGCCGGTCTTCTCCTCTCCGATGCCTAAGTTAGTATAGTTGGAATGAATATAACTTAAGCACGTATATAAGCGGTAGGAGAGATCAGTTACCTATTAATGAGGGTAGTTGAGGCCCTTATATAGGTGGCCGGGAGTGAGGTCTGGCCTCACCCTTCGATGTGGGACTGGTTCTCTTCTGTTTGCACACCAAAGAGCAGCTCTGGTGACCTCTTTGGCAGTCAGGCGCCCCCGGTCCCCGGGCCCCTGGTAGCAGGATAGACTGCTGGACCCCGAGGCCGGGTGCTGGTGATCCGGTCCCGGGCCTCGGGCCGGGTGCTGGTGCACTAGCTGCGGGTCTGTGGGCCTACTGTAGCCGCTCTGTGGTTACTGTTAACAAGTCCCCCAAGTTCCCGGTCAAGTGCAATCTTGAATGGGGACTTAATCTGTCTTGCTCTTGTCCCGCAGACCCGCAGGGTTACCAACCCAACGGTGCCCAGTCCCCCAAGTCCGCGTTGAAGATTGGGCGTGACCGGGCGTTTGATGAGAGGGGGGGTGGTGAGTACCTGTTACCGATGATGTGCAATAGTTTATGAGTATGTTTGCAATACAAGTAGTACTGTGCTCAAGTGTTGTTGTGCCATGTGCATGGAGCGGGATGAAACCTGGAGAGTGCATGAGATGATAGTGGGGCGTTGAAATCCGCCATGCAATAGATGTGTGCATGGAATGATAATGGGGCGTTGAAATACGCCATGCAATAGATTTGTGCATGGAATGATAATGGGGCGTTGAAATTGCCATGAAATAGATTTGTGCATAGAATCTAGACCCCGCGTTCTGCCATATCAGAGCGAGCCGGAGAGCATGGGATCTCGACCAGGCGTTCTGCCATATCGGAATGAGTCCCCCAGATGAACTTGTGTACTAGACCTCGACCGGGCGTTCTGTCAAATCGGTACGAGTCGGAGAGTATGGTACCTCGACCGGGCGTTCTACCATATCGGAACGAGTCCATATTGCTTGGCTGCGGGGAGGTGGCCCCGGTGTTGCGGTCTGTTGAAGCACCAGTCAACACTTGCTAGTTCTTCTCAGCTTGTGTTGGAATAAGCGTTGAGGTAATGGTGTGGTGTTGAGGTGACAAATCTCGCCGTGGAGTCCCATATTGATCGCAGTTCAGTGCGATGCAGGGTTTCTATCCTGCTGGACAAGAGTACATGTGTTAGATGTAAACTCACCCAGGTGTATAAAGCCCATGCCGGTCGAATGTTCTCATAACCGGGGTCATGCCATGGAGCCGGTTGTCTAATACCTAACCGGTGAGATGCCATGGTGCCGGATAGATGGCTCATACCCGGAACAATGCTCTCGAGCCGGTTGAAAGATCATAACCGGTGAGAAGTCTTCGAGCCGGTTGAAAGATCATAACCGGTGACTTGCAGTGAAGATGCCATGCAGCCGGTTGAATGATACATAACCGGTGAACTGCCATGGTGCCGGATGGATGGCTCATACCCGGAACAATGCTCTCGGGCCGGTTGAAAGATCTTAACCGGTGAGAGGTCTTCGAGCCGGTTGAAAGATCATAACCGGTGACTTGTAGTGAAGATGCCATGCAGCCGGTTGAATGATACCTAACCGGTGAACTGCCATGGTGCCGCATGGATGGCTCATACCCGGAACAATGCTCTCGAGCCGGTTGAAAGATCATAACCGGTGACTTGTAGTGAAGATGCCATGCAGCCGGTTGAATGATACCTAACCGGTGAACTGCCATGGTGCCGCATGGATGGCTCATACCCGGAACAATGCTCTCGAGCCGGTTGAAAGATCATAACCGGTGACTTGTAGTGAAGATGCCATGCAGCCGTGGAGCCTGGGGAAGTGGGGGGGGGGGGGGGGGGGGGGCTGACGCCTCGGTTCCCGCTCCTAACTCCCTTACCTGTCGCCAGCAGGTGGGACAAGTGACTGACATGCATTTAAGGAGGAAGTCCATCAGTCCCATCAGTTATGATGGTGTGGGAAGTTTACCAATGCTGGGACACGTGCCAGTAAGGAGCGGTCTGAGATGGAGGGTCTGGATTCGCGGGCGTTTGAGTTGCTCTGATTGCGTGTTTTGGGGGGATTACAAGCGCCTAGGGCACCGGACCCCTCTATAAAAAGGCCTCCTCTGCCTTCTTCATTCTGTTTTGCTCCTTGCTCAGAGAGAATAAGAGAAAGAGAGAAATCCGGCGAAAGCTTTGTGGAGGTGCCCTGCGACATCCGTTGCCTGAAGTGCTCTTTACTCTTTTCCTACCATTGCTCGCTACTTTCGCAGGGCGGACTTTCCTCGGTTGAGCATACTAATCGGTAAGTTCTTGGTTTCTTTGCCTGGTGTTGTTCTTCTTTTTCTTTTTGGTGTTTTTGCGGCGGGGGGAGGGGCTCTGTCGCCGACTGTTGTTTTAAGCGAGGCGTCTGCGGCAAACTTGGGGAGGGGCCGCAGAGAGCGCTGTTCTAGCCTGTTGCTGACCAGCGCTAGGGTTTTGTTTTTCTTCCCCTTACGTTAAAAATGTCTTTTGCAAGTTCTGATGGGGCTTCTGAATCGGCCGTCAGGCGTCCTATCGTGGACGATGAGGAGAGACTGGAGGACTGGCTCGGTTCGGAATCCCTGGAGTATGAAGCCACTGACCGCTCCCGGAGCGGGGCTTCGTCTTCCGGGTCCTCAGGATCTGAGGAAATCCCGCACGGGGTGTGCCTTGCTGGTGCTCCGCCCATGAGCTACACCATCGGTAGAGGGAAAGGTGCCGTGGTGTGCGATGAGCCGGAGGGTAGCATGAACCCCGGAGAGATTGCTGCGTTCCGGGAGACGTGGAGTATCCCGGATGAGGTGGCGCTACGGCCACTGAATCTCGGAGAGTCAGCCTGTAACCCGGAGGCAGGTTGGGTTGCCGTGCATCTAGACCAGTTTCGCCACGGGTTTTCGCTCCCGCTGCCAGACTTCGTGCAGTACATGCTCAGTGCACTGCAAGTGTCTCCTGCGCAGCTTCTCGGGCTCCAGTGGAGGCGACTGCTGAGCCTCGGCTGCCTGTACGAGTTGTCCGGGATGAGTATGCCAACGGTAAACGAATTCCGGGCCTTGTACATGTTATCATACTCGAAGAAGCGAGGGTCCCGGGGTTGCCTGTCCTTCAGCGCCCGGAGCTTTCAGCCTATCATCACCAATGTGCCTTCTTGGGTGGATAATAGCTGGAGGAAGAATGTGGTGATGGCGGGCGGGAAGTGGCAGAAGAGGAGGAAGATGTACCGGGTTCCTGGTGCCTTCCAGCCCCTTGGCGACCAGTCGTTCGAGCTATCCGAGTTGGACTAGGAAAGGATCATGACCATACTCGGATGCTGGGACGATCTCGAACGGAGCTCTTACAACTTCATCCGCCGGGAAGTGTTGGAGTATTGCTGTCTCGGGCGGGATCCCAGTGCGTAGCAAGTCTTAGCGGTGACACTTTTGCTAACTGTTTTAAATACTAACTTTTTGCTTGTCCTGCAGGTGCATCTTCCCGGGCGTTCATCAAACCTGACACCACTCTATCCATGGACGGTGAAGACCTTCTCGCGAGGCTGAAGGAGAAAGGCGAGGCCGTTTCGTGGACCTCGGTGAACGAGGAGTCCGGTCGGCTCACGGTTCATCCTGAACCGAGGGCCATGAACGTCCAAGACGGGACCCGGCAAGGGCAAGACTACTGGGGGGCCACTAAAGATTCCCGGTGGAGTGAGCCGGATCCCGTACCGGCCGGGGTCAGTCCCGCTCGTCACCCGGGTCACCTTTGTTGTTAGCGTAACTGGCTCTGTGTTGTTATGCAGTTGCTGTACAATCTGTACCAGCCGGATCCGAGCGAGGAGCTGCCAGAGCTGAAGAGGCAGGTGACCGCTCTGACAAAGGCTCGAGAGCGGCTGGAAGTGGAGAAGTCCCGGCTGGAGCGGGAGAAGGCCAGAGTGGAGGAGAGGGCTAAGAAGCAGGTGGCCAAGCTGGAGGAGCAGGTCCGCAGCCTGGAGAAGGAGAAGGAGCTGGCTGAAGAGGAGAAGGCCGAACTGGAGGCCAAGGTGGACGAGCTCCAGGTGGGAGTTGCCGCTGTGCGCGCCGCCTCTACCGCTGCGGCCGGGGAAGAGGACCCAGAACTCTACGAGCAGGTTGCTCTCAAATACCATGAGAGCGATCAGTTCCTCAGGTTCCTGGAGAAGGCCAGAGAATCGGACATTGCGGACGCGTACACAGAGTGGGAGCAGAAGGGGTACCTGGATACCTCCCGGATGCCGAGCAGTCGGATATCCATGAGCAGTCGGCGGAGGAGCAACCGGAGGGGGAGGGTGGACCTCAAATTGTTGAAGGCACGGCTGTTTCATCTGGAGGGGCTGGCGGATTGCCCGCTGAGGGGGGAGGCGTTGCTCCTTAGGATTTTGCCTTTTCTCTTTTTTTTGTAAACTTACCGGAATGGTTTCTGCTTGTACTATTACTCGAATATAAATATACTTGAACTGGTGGAACCGGTGGAATTTTTCTCGAAAGTAGTTTGCATATATATCTTGTGATGTTATAGCGGTTGAACCGGTGATATGCCAAACTAACCGCTTGGAGGCTTGGCGAGTCTACCAGCCCTGGCCTTGCTCCCGGTCAGGATCTGCTCTCCTTTCCCCTATATACCGCTGGAGCTGGCCGTTACTAATCAAACCCTCCACCTCTGTCTTGAGAGCGAAGCACTTGCTCGTTCGATGAGTAGCTTCATCATGATAGGAGCAGTACTTGCCCGTTTGCGCCGTGGTAAGTTTCCCCTTCGGGTACTTTCTCCTGGGCGGTGGGGGAATGATGTTCCCGTTCTCGTGCAATATGTCCTCGTATGAAGAGGTGAGAGCGGTGAAGACCTCTTGACCGGCCAGTTCTGCTGGCATGATTGCCAGGGGGCATTCTTGCCGGTACTGCGCCGGCTTGTGCTCGTTCTGGGGTCTATCATGATAGGGCCTCTGCTGGCGTTACCCCCAATTTCTGTTGGGCTGGCTCGGTCGGGCGGCTCGGTTCTCGGTCCGTTGGCTGGCCTTGTCTTCTTGGCTGCGAGGGGGGTGCTCCTCCCGGGGGTGGTCTTCCTGCTGCTCGTCCCGCTTCCTCTTCAGCAGATGCTGCCCGTATGTCTCGTGATCGGCCTGAGCATGCCGGATGGCCATTGCCATTAATTCGTCATACCCCTGTGGGAGTTCCACCCGTACGGCGTAGGAAAATTTTCCTGGCCGGAGCCTTTATTTAAATGCCATCTCGGCGATACCCTTGTCAAGGTTTGAACCCCGGCCGTCGCCGTCTGCCAGCTGTTGACAAACGTCCTCAGCTCCTCTCCGGGCACTTGCATGCAATTGAAGAGGATGGTTGATGTCCGGGCTCCCTCGACCCGGAGGATGAAGCGGCCTACAAACCGGTCGGCCAGCTGTTCGAATGCCTCGATTGAGTTCGCCGGAAGCTCATAGAACCAGCTGAGCGCCTCTCCAGACAGAGTTTCCTGGAAAATATTGCAGCATACTGCATCGGAGTAACCCTTGGCGCATGTCTGGGATCGGAAACTGTCCAGATGCTGGTACGGGCAGCCGGACCCTGAGTAGGTGAGCTTGACAGATTTCTGGTTACCAGACCTCCCCGATTCCAGAACCCGGTGCGAGAAAGGGCCCATGCGCTCGTTGAACCGCGCGCCTTCCATCGGCCGTGCTGCCCTTCTCTCGTTGGCCTCTCTTTGGGCCTTCAAATCCGACACAGTGTCGGCGAGTATCTGCAATGCCCGTGCAGTCGGGGTTACGACTTCATCCTCGAACGAAGTGTGGGGTTGGCGGGGAGTAGGCGTTCTCTTTGGCGGGGCCGTGCCGACCGGTGACTCCGCTCGCTCGGGATCACTGGGCCTACCCCCCGATGACTGCCCCGCCTCAAACCGCTGAGATTGGCCTGGCGGGGGTGCTTGTGCCCTGATCATAGGGTCGTTGCGCTGCTGTCCTCTCTCCAGGGCGGCTACCAGGGCAGCATTTACCGCCTCCATCTCCTCATACCGGGCGTTGGACTTTCCACTTAGTTTGTTATTACTCTAGCCGATTAAACCTAGTACCTAGATTACATTCAAAGACGACACTAAGTACTGATTTTGATGCCCTCACCTTAGATTACTAACCGATTTTAAGTCCTAAACATGCATCATATACCTACTTTCCTAATTATCATACACACGAAAATCAGAAGTTAAAAACACAAAACTATATTACAAAACATGAAATCGGTTCATACATAGTTTCAATGAAAACCAAGAATTGAAATAAATCCATACAACACACATAAACATAAATAAATACAGTAGCCATAGATGGAGTGGATCACACTTTAGAAACCTTGAAGACTTCACAAGATGTGGTGGAGAGATGTTCGACTTAAGGTAGGCAAGGGTACGATTTATGGGATGTGGTGGAATCGGGTTTTGGCTAAGTGTTTTTGTGTTTGGTGCTTGAGAGACTTGGTAGAGCTTTTGGCTAGTATTTGTGCTTGAGATGAGACAAGTTTTCTATATGGAATTCGGCCTCTATATATAGAGGAAAAGCTAGGCAAAGTCGGCAGGAACTAGGAATTGCAAATCTCATTCCGAGTTGGTTTAGGTTTCTTGCCGGCCAAGTCTTGAAGCTTATAGAATTTCTGTCCGAATTCTTCATGGATCGGGGACTTCTTGGACTCCTTAATGGATCAGCAATATTCACATGATGGATAAGAGTCCATAGACTCGGCTGCAGGTTCCCCTAGCTTGACCAGGAACACTTCTCCTAGAACCGACAACGTTTCCTGCTTAGACTAGGGAAGTTCTTCCTTCCACATTTTGCATTTCTTTTTGGCATGTCCAACTCTCATATGGTTCATGTAGCTTAGCAACTCTCATTTGATGGATTTAGAAACCACTTTGGTGCCCAAATACAGAAAGTCCCGAAAATAGGCAGTAGGTTCCTCTGTTTCGGCAGATTAGACCTTCCTATGTTGTGACTGGCATAACTCTCTCCTCATGGTATATTTTGATGCGATTCTAAGTTCTGTAGAAACTAGATTCGTATAGCTTTCCATGCATATATGGCTTGCATCTTGGTTCCTTGTGAATCGTCCTGGAGAAATTCTGGAAGTTGGGTGATGTATCCAGGAAAATACTGAAACTTCTGGATTTTGCGATAAGCTTTGATTTACAATTCCTGGCATCTTCTTTTGCTCCGATTTCTATAACTCCTTCCATTGCTCAATCATCCATATGTCTCCTGTATATAAGAGAAGAAAAATCCATCAAAAGTATAGCCGAAGCTTTATAGATCCAACGAAACATCACATAAACTCCTAAATCGGCTACTTGACATTTTTATACATTTTTATCTATACTTAGCACGATTTCTTTGTAACTCTACCAAATACTCATGACTCGTGTAAATGACTCGATTCTACAATATTAAGGGTTAAAGCAAAGTATAAACATAAGTGTAACATATAGTAAAAACGTAGCATTTTATGCTCCTATCACCCCTCTTGTGTAAGGTATGTAACTCTTAATTGCATGGAAACTGTTAGATTTGACTGAGGGGGTGCAAATCGGCAGTTTTTGACAAGTTGAGGAGGCAAAATTTCTCAATTACAAGTTCGTGGTGTAAGCTGACAATTTGAGCCAAGTTCAAGGTGCATTTTGACTATTTTGCCTTAAATGAAAAACAATACTTATATTAGACAAACTACTATATTAGGCATGTAAGCAAACTCGGCAGCAATAACACCGGCAAAGTCAGCAATCCATAGCATAAGAGCATGCTAGCAATAATCAATCAATAGATAACTAAGCTACTTTCTTGAAATATCATTAATAATTTAAGGACTAATCATCTAACAATATTCATAGACAAGGTCACAAACCTAAGAGTTCATACAAAAAATCTCAATTAAAATGCCAAATTGTTGATGAAATTAGATGAATAAACAATAACACTCTAAGTCTCATCAACAATTCCTTTCTAACTCGGTATAAATCACATGCTGAAGGTATTTACAGTGCACTTATTTATGCACCAAAATTGAAATCTGAAAATATTTTACATACCCTAATTTTTTTTTTCTTCTTTCTTTTAGGCTCAAGCATCCCCATCAACAAGCTTGATCCGCACTTGACTATACTTCCCTTAAGTAACTCATCAAACCCATGAAGAGCAACATGTTGCCAAACACTGGTTCAATAATCTTTGACGTTGATCATGTTATTCTTCTCATGAACATATTTATTTTCAAAGCTCGAAGTTACTAACTTAAAATCACGCAAGAACAAAACGAATTCAATTAACAATTGCATCAATGTCAGTTAGATAGAAAACAATAAAGGAACAGGTGTGAAATCCCTTAATCCTCACTAGAAAAAAAAAACTGATTGCATTCCTACATAAAGAATTAGGTGGCGTTAACGTTTTCATACCCATATTTTCATTTCCCATATTTTCATTTTTGAAAATGAAAATAGAGTGAAAACGTATTCGTTAAGATATTTCGGAAATCTCAGAAAATGAAAAATGGAAAACATTTTCAACTTTACAAAGAAAAAGTGAAAACATCAATTTTGTTCTAGGAGAAAAAGGATAGATGCAAATCGATATTTTATTCATTGATAATGAGGCCTTTATATAGGTATTACATCAAGTATTCCGAATAATCTGAGATTCACTACTAGATGAATCTAAAAAAAAAAAGAGATTAAGAAAAACTACTAGATGGTTCCAAAAATTACTAACGTCGAGATGGTTAAGGAATTCAATTAAGCATCGTACAGATCCACAGTTATGTTTGTAGTTAAGAAATTTAAGCATTTCTAATGTTGTAATCCTGAATCCACCACTAACCGTAGTAGTTAGAGTATATTTAGCAATGCTAGTTGTTTCTGTTTAAATTCGGAAAGCTAAACAAGAAGCATAATATAGAGATAGATCGACACAATATTTATAGTGGTTCGTCATGCCATCGGCGGGCATGACTGCGTCCACCCAAGATTCTACTATCGTCGGCCAATAAGCCTTTGCTATATTACAAGTGTGGAATTCCCAATCATTTCTATCTAGGGGAAGCCTTCCTTTTATAACTAAGGAAGACTCCCTCCTAATACATGTTTCCGATGTGGGACAAATACGTACAATAACTACTCACGAAGCTTATTGCGGAGCACGGGAGCATGTCTTCCAGATGCGGCACATATGATCTTCAACCATGGTGAGGCAGCCGAGGTGTCGGGCTATCAAATGCATGTCAGAGGCGGGACCCACTGCGCCAGTTGGACGGTCAACGAGGTCGTTGCTTATGCTTGGCGGTGTACCATATATACCATCAACAAGTTCCCCAAGTTCCCGATTAAGAGGACAATCTTACTTGGGGAGTTTATATAATATACCGCCCAGTGTAAGTGACGACCGAATGTCGTCACCCCCCCACTAGTCCCCCAAGTCCGCAAGTAATATTGGGCTCAAAACTCGGGCGTTTGAATAATCCCATTGCTTTGCTCTGATGTTCGGATTGGCTGAGCAAGGTAGCGAACTTTTTTCCCGTTGTTGTGATGCATAATGATATGGTCAAAAGTGATGGTAGCCATCGAGCCCCCCAAGTTCTGCTCGGTTGTAACTTCCATTTGTGGTACATTGAATTTGATGCTAGGGTGTTACCACTCTTTGTGTTATACCCCGGTGTTACCGCTCAAGTGTAGTATATATGACATTAATAAGTCCCCTAGTTCGAAAGAAGCCGTCTAAGACCCTCAAAAATGTCTTAGATGGGTTGTTTCAATAGTAGGGTTATTCCGATGGATTATGGATTATGGATTATGGATCAGAAATCCCAACGGTTACATAGTCCCCCAAGTTCGCACATAAGATTTGGACTTAGCTGAGCATTCATGGTACCCTTGCGGTATTTGTTGCTATTTGGGTTAGGTAGCGAGCCGTCCCCTTTGTTGTTACTAATTTGTTCGATCGATACTCGAGTGGCAGGGTTTTTAGTCCTGCGGTTTGATATCTTGTGTTAGAAGATAACGCCCCGTTTGGTTTTCCTATACAAGCCATCCCGTTGGTTTCAGACGATCAGTATGCAAACCACTCGTAATATGTTACTGTTGAGTGGCTACATAAGCCCACAGACCCGCAGCTAGTGCGTCCGGGGCCGGACTGAGGCCCGGAGCAGGATCACCAGCGCCCGGTGATAGGAGCACAATGTGCAACGATATTACATGCTTATGCCCTCATTTATGCTTTGTTTAACCCTTATTTATCTAAGATAGAGTCATAATATAGTTAGTGTCAATTTTGGTAGAGTTTTGGTGAAATGTGCTTAATTGTCCGAAAAATGACTAAGTATATGAAATCTGGAAAATAGTGAAAATATGTCTTTTTCGTGATTTTGTGACAAATACAAATATGATCTATCCTTGTCCGAATTCAATGAAATTTGGTTTGTTTAATATTCATATACTGAGGAATGTTGTGTTAAAATTTCAGATCAATCGGAGTTCGGGAAGTCACCCAAAAGTTGGCTGCAAAACGGCAGTCCGAGCATTTCAATCCAGGGGCTTCCAGGATTTTCCTGGGACTTTGACCCAACTTCGAAACATCATTCCCGACGACTCACAAGGAAGTTGATCGAGATATTTTATGGGGAGATGGCCATATGTGTCTAGTTTATCTGAGACTTAGAATCGCATCAATCGGAGCTCCGAGGGTGGAGATATGCCGGAGTTACTACAGCAACATCAAATCTGCCGATTCCAGGAACCTACTGCCCCCTTTTTGTGTTTTCTGTTTTTGATGGACCAAATGGTGTACAAATGCATATGTGATGATGGTCCAAGCTTAATTAAGGTTAGAGGATGACACCAAGCCAAGGCATTGAAGAAAAAAAAATCAGAAAAAGAAGTTTCCTAGAAGAACCAAGAAAGGAAGGAACCAAAACCTTGTGCAACAAGGATTGCCTTTGCCGATTTGGACTAGGTTTTCTACCTAGAGTTTCTGCCGAATTTGCCTCTATATATAGCCATGTTTTCCTACAGAAAAGTCATCTCATCTCAAGCATAAACACAAGGCCTAAACTCTACCAAAATTCCCCAAAGATCCTAGACAAAAACCTAAACCGAAAATCACCTTCACCTCACCTCAACCAAGTTTCTGCTTTGCTGAATCTTGGAACTTCTCCTCCATAACCTACTGCCGACGTGACTCACTGCCGTGCAGCCTCACCCCAGCCTCCATACTTCGCCGGATCCACACGACGTGAAGCTCTCAAGGTGTCTCAAAGTGTGATCCACTCCCTTCTTCGGTTTAGTAATTTTTGTTTAGTTATGTTTAGTTTTGTCTATGAAACACCCATGTATGTTTGGTGTTGGTTTATATGTCTATGTATGAATCGATTTTGGTTTTGTAAATTGTATGTTAAAGATTTGTTTGAATCGATGCTTAGATTTAAGTTTAGGTTTCGACAAGAACAATGAATTTTGCATGCTAATTTGTAATATGTAACTTGTAAATTCGTATGTTAGATAATTAGGACAGTGGTATAGATGCATGTCTTAGGTTTGAAATTGGTTAGAAATCTAAAAGAGTGGACCTTATAAACCGAAACATTAGTTGTGCTTAAGCATTTGTTGTTTGCATGTAAATCTAGGTGTTAGGTTTCATCAAACCCGAGTAATAACAAATATGGCTAGATACTCAAAAGGTTGCTTTGATTTGTTTTTGCTCACTTAGGGTATAGTACTTTGGATTTCTTACGTGTTAAAATAAGATGATTGACAACCTTGCTTGTTTTGCATGTCTCCGATTTAGACTATTGTGATTAATTGTTAAGTCTCAAAAGGATTAACATAACTTTAGGGCCCATAACCAAAAGTTCGGTCTTAAAACTTGAGAAGTCTTACAACTAAGTTGTAGTCGGAACTAATTTTGAATTTAAACATGTTGATACTTGTTCCTTACTTTCTTGCATGTGAGTTTATATGTTAAAGAGTCTTGGTGCTAAATGTTTTGTGAGAGATGATGATCACTTGTATATAGTAGTTTAGGTTTATTTTCGTGTCTTAGATATAGAGGCAGTCCTTGCTGCCGAACCTCATCTTCATCCCCCATGATAAATTCGTATATATGTATATAAGTGTGACAATTGTGTGCATATATGTTTGTGAATATTTGTGTTAACATTCTCATGTTTCAGGTACCCTTAATCCCCGGCTAGAACGATCCCTACTTATTCTATACTACTAACGATTGTAGGGTTATTATTACTTGATGCTCGCTTCGGCGACACGTCACCCGGACCTGAGGTCCAGCAGTCTACCTTGTGACCAGGGGCCCGAGGACCAGGGTTGCCCGCCTGCCGAACAGGCCACCAGAGCTGTCATTTTGTGTGCGAACAGAAGGAAACTAGTCTCACATCGAAGAGTAAGGCCAGATCCCGCGCCCGGCCACCTATATAAGGGCCTCAACTACCCTCTTTAATAGGTAACTGATCTCTCCAACTGCTTATCATACGTGTTTATGTTATCTATTCATCCCAACTGTACTAACTTAGGCATCGGAGAGGAGAAGACCGGCCCGCCCGGTATTCCCCTAGTTAGCAGGTTTGCATGAGGAGATCACATATAAATTCACCAGTCTCTACTAGGCCTACGGGTTTATGCAGAAACAATTGGCGCCGTCTGTGGGAAACTGTATAAAAGTCATGTAAGCATCACCAAATGGCAGAAAGCTCAGAAGCGGGCTAGAAAAGAAATACAACGGAGGGTCAGCAGGTTGCACCAGAGCAAGTGCTC
The DNA here is from genome assembly GCA_963682095.1 of Potentilla sterilis. Classification (NCBI taxonomy): domain Eukaryota; kingdom Viridiplantae; phylum Streptophyta; class Magnoliopsida; order Rosales; family Rosaceae; genus Potentilla; species Potentilla sterilis. Next base: position 14,923,890 of record OY821760.1, on the reverse strand, counting down.
ATCTCCACCCCGGTCGCTGTACGGGAGCAGGGCAGTGACCAGGGCAACCCGGAAGCTATGGGAGGCCGAGCAGCACGCCGGGGGCATACAACGATAGCGCGCGTGGGAAAGGCCCGGTGGAAGGCGACCAACCAACGCACCGGGGCTTTTCGCTGACATTCTCGGACGATCCGAGCTACAAAGAGGAGTGACAGCGACCGGGACACCACGTACAGCCCCGACCGGCACGATATGGCGGGGGAGATACGGGCGATGAGGGCAGAAGTCGGTCGCCTGCACGCGGAGAGTGACCGGGATAGAGCAAAATCCAATGCTCGGTATGAGGAAATGGAGACGGTAAACGCTGCCCTGGTGGCTGCCCTAGAAAGAGGACAACAGCGCAAGGCCGCTATGGCAAGGGCAATTACACCCGCGCCAGGCCAACCTCAGCGCCTTGAGGCGGGCCAATCATCGGGAGGAAGGTCTAGCGACCGCAGGAGGGCGGAGTCCCCGGGCGGCGCGATTTTGCCAATGAGCACGCCGGCAACCCCGCAGTCACGCCCTTCATTCGAGGATGAGGTCGTGACCCCGAATGCACAGACATTACAGATACTCACCGACTCTATGTCGGATCTAAAGGCCCAAATGGAGGCCAACGAGAGAAGAGCGGCGCGGCCGATGGAGGGCGCGCGATTCAACGAACGCATGGGCCCCTTCTCGCATCGGGTTTTGAAATCAGGGAGGTCTGGTAACTAGAAATCCCTAAAGCTCACGTACTCAGGATCCGGCTGCCCATACCAACATTTGGATAGTTTCCGGTCCCAAACGTGCGCCAAGGGCTATTCCGATGCAGTGTGCTGCAACATATTCCAGGAAACCCTATCTGGAGAGGCGCTCAGCTGGTTCTATGAGCTCCCGGCAAACTCCATCGAGGCGTTTGAGCAACTGGCCGACCGATTCGTAGGCCGCTTCATCCTCCGGGTCGAAGGAGCCCAGACATCAACCATCCTCTTCAACTGCAGACAGGCACCTGGCGAGGAGCTAAGGACGTTTGTCAACCGCTGGCAAACGACGACGGCCGTGGTTCGGAACCTCGACAAGGGTATCACCGAGATGGCGTTCAAACAGGGGCTTCGGCCAGGAAAATTTCCTATGCCGTACGGGTGGAACTCCCGCAGGGGTATGACGAGCTAATGGCGATGGCCATCAGGCATGCTCAGGCGGATCATGAAACGTATGGGCAACACCTATTGAAGAGAAAGCGGGAGGAGCACCCCCCGGCCGGCCGAGAAAACCAGGCCAGCCAGCGGAGCGAGAACCGGGGCGCCCAACCAAGCAGACCCAGAAGAAATTGGGGGAACCAACAGTAGCAGAAGCCCTATCATGACAAACCCCAGGGCGAGCACAAGCCGACAGAACGTCAAGAGGTCTTCACCACTCTAACCTCTTCATACGAGGACATCTTGCACGAGAACGGGAACATCATTCCCCCACCGCCGAGGAGCAAGTACCCAAAGGGGAAACTTACCCAGGCGCGAACAGGCAAGTACTGCTCCTATCACGATGAAGCTACCCATCGGACGAACAGTTGCTTCGCCCTCAAGACAGCGGTGGAGGGTTTGATTAACAGCGGTCAGCTTCAGCGGTATATAGGGGAAAGGAGAGCAGATCCCGACCGGGAGCACGGCCAGGGCTGGTAAGCACGCCCGGACCCGGTGAAGGGTTAGGTGCCAGAAATCCCAAGCAGTTAGTTTGGCATATCAACGGTTCAACCAATGCAACATTATAAGATATGTATGCCAACTATTGTAAGAGAAATCCAAGGAATTCCACCGGAGCAAAAATGTATATCCAAAGAGTATAATACAAAAAACGTTCCAGCAGAGTTACAAAAATAAGATAAAAAAGCAAAAACTTAAGGAGCAGCGCCTCCCTCCTCAAAAGGCATCCCACCAGCTTCCCCAGATGGAGCCACCGCATCCTCTCTGGCGGGTGCAGATGGCTAAAGCCCGCCTTCCCCTTCCGCCTGCTCCTCTTCTGCCAGCTGCCCATGGGTATCGTCATCGGCCCCCGCCTTCGGCATTCGAGAGGTATCCAGGTACCCCTTCTCTTCCCACTCCACATCTTCATGGACTTCATATGTGGTCTCGACATCTTCATTTGGTGAACTTGATCCATGGGAAAATGCCCCAACCGGCCTATTACAAAACTGGCACAAATCTACCTTTCCCGGCAGCTTTTCCTAGCTTGACTAGGAAAACTTCTTTCTTCGTATTTTTCTTCAATGCCATGGCTTGGTATCATCCTCCTTCCTTCCTTAAGCTTGGACCATCTTCACTTATACATTTGTACACCATATGGTCTATCGAAAACATAAATTGTGAAAAGGAGGCATTAGCTTCTTGGAATCGACTGGAAAAGACCTTGCTGTAGTAACTCCGGCATATCTCCCTCCTCGGAGCTCCGATTGATGCGAGTCCAAGTCTCAGATAAACTAGACACATATAGCCATCTCTATATAAAAGGGCTCGATCAAATTCCTTGTGAGTCGTCGGGAATGAGTTTTCGAAGTTGGGACAAAGTCCCAGGAAAATCCTGGAAGTCCTTGGATTGGTTTGCTCGAAGTGCTGTTTTGCACTTCCCGAACTCCAATTGATCGAAAATTTTAACACAGCATTCCTCAGTATATGAATAATAAGTACACCAAATTTCATAGAATTCGGACAAGGATAGATCGCATTTTTACTCATCTCAAAATCACGAAAAAGACATATTTTGCATTATTTTCCAGATTTCTCACACTTAGTCATTTTTCGGACTCTTAACTAATTTTTCACCAAACTCTACCAAATTAACACTAAACTATATTATGACTCTATCTTAGACAAATAAGGGTTAAACAAAGCATAAATGAGAGCATAAACATATTAATATCGTCGCACATTGTGCTCCTATCAACTACCTGATAGGAGCACAATGTGCGACGATATTAATATGCTTATGCCCTCATTTATGCTTTGTTTAACCCTTATTTTTCTAAGATAGAGTCATAATATAGTTTAGTGTCATTTTGGTAGAGTTTGGTGAAAAATTGGTTAAGAATCCGAAAAATGACTAAGTGTGAGAAATCTGGAAAATAGAGCAAAATATGTCTTTTTCGTGATTTTGAGATGAGTGAAACTGTGATCTATCCTTGTCAGAATTCTATGAAATTTGGCGTACTTAATATTCATATACTGAGGAATGTTGTGTTAAAATTTCAGATCAATCGGAGTTCGGGAAGTCACCCAAAAGTTGGCTGCAAAACGGCAGTCCGAGCATTTCAATCCAGGGACTTCCAGGATTTTCCTGGGACTTTGTCCCAACTTCGAAAAATCATTCCCGTCGACTCACAAGGAATTTGATCGAACTGTTTTATGGGGAGATGGCCATATGTGTCTAGTTTATCTGAGACTTGGAATCGCATCAATTGGAGCTCCGAGAATGGAGATATGCCGGAATTACTGCATCAAGGTCAAATCTGCCGATTCCAGGAACCTACTGCCCCCTTTTTGTGTTTTCTGTTTTTGATGGACCAAATGGTGTACAAATGCATATGTGATCATGGTCCAAGCTTAAGGAAGGTTAGAGGATGACACCAAGCCAAGGCATTGAAGAAAAAATCAGAAAAAGAAGTTTCCTAGAAGAACCAAGAAAGGAAGGAACCAAAACCTTGTTGCACAAGGATTGCCTTTGCCGATTTGGACTAGGTTTTCTACCTAGGGTTTCTGCCGAATTTGCCTCTATATATAGCCATGTTTTCCTACAGAAAAACCATCTCATCTCTTGCAAAGTACTAGCCAAAACTCTACCAAATTTCCTACTCAAAGTTCTAAGCCGAAACCCTAGAAACACCAAGTCACCGATTCACCACCATACACCACCATTCACCACCGAACCAATCCCTACCTTAGCTACTGCCGAATCTCTCCCACCACACCAAGACGAAGCTCTCCAAGGTTTCTAAAGTGTGATCCATCCCTATGACTTGTGTTTTTATTTTCGGTTTAGTCACATATTGTTGTTATAAAAATACTTTGTTTCGTTTGGTATTGTATGATGAACATGAATTACGATTTTATTTGGAATTTATGTGATGAATTTTACAATTTCTAATGCATGGATTTCGTATGTATGATAATTAGAACAGTGGTATTAAAAGCATGTTTAGGATTTAAATTGGTTAGACCTAAGGTGAGGGCTTATAATCGGTACTTAGTGTTGTCTTTGAACATGATCTAGGTATTAGGTTTAATTTGCTTGAGTTATAATGAACTAAGTAGACGTATGATCACTTTGATTTGTTGTGCTCACCTAGAGTGGTTAACCTTAGGACTTGCATGTTAAATAAGAAGATTGACGACCTTACTTGTTTACGTGTCTTCGGCTATAGACTTTTGTGCTTCAATGCTATTACTTGTATAAGGTAGCATAACCTTTAGGATCACCTCGCGAAAGCTCGATCTTAAAACAATAGAAAAAGTCTCACAACTAGGTAAAAATCGGAAACGTTCTGGTTGTAGGTTGAAACTAAGTTAAGTTTTGAGCATGCTAAATACTTGTTTCTTACTTTCTTGCATATGAATCTTTGTGTTAAATTGTGTTTTGTGCTATGTGATGCGTGAGAGATGATGATCACTTGTAAATATTAGACCTAGGATTTAATTTTCTGTTTTATTTCGTGCCTAGCATTAGTGGCAGCCCTATGGCTGCCGATCCTATCTCAATCCCCCATGATTTCGTGTGAATATGTATATATGTATATAAGTGTGACAATTATGTGCATATATGTTTGTGAATATTTTTATTAACATTCTCATGTTTCAAGTACCCTTAATCCCCGGCTAGAACGATCCCTACTTATTCTATACTACTAACGATTGTAGGGTTATTATTGCTTGATGCTCGCTTCGGCGTAACATCACTACCCCACACTTATCCTTTGCTAGTCCCTTAGCAAACTAAATAAAACTAGACTTCTAAACAAACTATTGCCCCTAACAATTTGTCTCAGGCTCGTATGTACACATAGCTTTCAAGTTAATGCATGAGAATGCTAAGCACGAAAATTCCAAGTTTCATGAACATGTGACATCAATATGAACATATAAGAGCAAAAGGTAAGCATGTAAACATGTTAAAGCTAATCCAATCCTCCTTACTAGGCATACTCTCTTCTTTTCTCTCGAAGCATGGTTATTCACACATAAATATATCCAAGTGAAAGATAATGAATTACAAAGAGTGACTTGCATATATCAAAGAAACGAAAAGCACTTTGTGAATTTTTATGGAAAAACCTCATATGATAACTATATGCACCAATGAACCAAAACCATATGCTTACTCTTGAGATAATCTCCACAAATCAAGTTTAACCATCTTAAGAATCATGAAAAAGATCAATCAAAAAGGTTGTAATGGGGCTAGGCTAAGAGGTATTCGACATTTGGATAAGAAGGTTCAAAACGTCACCGTGGCCTTTGGCAAAGCTCAAATCTCCTTATGTCTTCTCGCCAAGGGTCAAATTTCATCTTGTTGGACCCATAATTCATTCTTTTCTTCCCATAACATTACAACAATATTCAAGACAATAGCCATGCACAAAATTTTTCTTTTCTATGCCGTGCCTTACACATTTTTTTTCTTTCTCTCGGCATCTTTCTTTTACTTTTGGTCCGAGTAATTTTCTTTTCTTTTCTTTTCTTTACTAAGGCACGGCATGCATATATATTTTTCATATAAATTCATGGCTAAGTCTACCCCACACTTGTTCTTTTTCATCACTTCACGCAAAAACGCTTTCAAAAATCAAGCTTTGCCAATACTTTGATCAAGGGTAAAGGCACAACTATACTAAGTTCATGGAAAGTGTTTAAGGGTGATGAAAGAAAATGCTAATTGTAGGCTTAAAGGGCTTTTGCTAAGGTGTCCCACGACGGGCTCCAATAGGGCTCATGCTTTATTTGGCTTTGGTGGTAAACCTAAATGATCTTTCTTCAATCATATTCAAAATCAAGGTATTTTATGATATAAACGTTTCGAAAATCAACAAGAGTAAGTTCTAGCATATTAGAGTTCATTAAAAAGCTATGGCACATAGTCATCGAATAATCAAAGAATTATGAGGTTTCATACTTCCTAAGAATCTATTGAATTTTATCTTTTATCGCTCAAGAAGAAGGCAAATTGGCTCTAAAGCTCACATAGGTTATTATAGAAATAAACTAGCTAAAACATGCAAGCGTATTAGTCAACAAGTCCTACATGCTCCTACCAATGCACATAATCCATGAAACTCACAATTTTAATTGTATGCACAACCATCATCTATGTATGCAAAGAGGAGAAAAACATCATTGACATATTAGGGGCATCTTAAGACTCGAAACATGCAATTTAAACACTCTATTTTTGTGGAACAATTTTCTGAATTTTCTTATCTAAACTAAGCACACGAAAACATAAACGGAATACGTTATCCCACCCCACACTTAGAAAATTACATTGCCCTCAATGTAAGCACAAATCTATATCAACAAATTTTTCTGTCGTATCCGGCGTATCCGGTGGCGTAGCTGCATTGTGTCCGGCTTCTAGAATCAACTTATCAATCCTGCCGGCAATGGGAGGTCCGGCAGGAGATGAAGGTGCAGCTGGAGTGAAGGGCTGCCTTTCGGCAGTGGGGTTTGTGTTCGGCAGTGTCATGCTTGAGCTGCCGGCAATTGCAGGTCCGGCAGCTTGGTTTGGTGGTGGCTTGTGGACAATAGGTGGCCGGCCGCTAGACTCGGTAGTAAGCTGCGGACGTGGGGTGTCTTCAAGAATAATTGCGTCCTCAAATGCATCAAAAGGTGCATGATAATGCTTGAGTCGATGGCCATTGACCTTGAAAGTCTTGTGGGTTTGTAAATCTTGAATTTCCACTGCTCCATGAGGGAACACTCGACCAATGACAAAAGGGCCAATCCAACGAGAGCGTAACTTTCCGGGAAAAAGTCGAAGGCGAGAATGAAATAGAAGCACATGTTGCCCAACTTCAAACTTCTTACCACGGATCATCTTATCATGGTAGGCACGTGTCTTCTCCTTGTAAATCCATGCGGCATCATAGGCTTCATTACGGATTTCTTCAAGTTCGTTGAGTTGAAGCTTTCTATGAAGACCGGCATCGTCAATGTTCATGTTGAAGGCCTTGATTACCCACCATGCCTTGTGTTCTAGCTCAACCGGTACGTGACATGCTTTGCCATAAACTAACCGAAAAGGAGACATACCTATCGGTGTCTTGTACGCAGTCCTATAAGCCCACAAAGCATCATCGAGACGATCACTCCAATCCTTCCTTGAAGGTCCAACGGTTTTCTCAAGTATTTGCTTGATCTCTCGATTACTTACCTCGGCCATGCCACTTGTTTGGGGATGATAAGGTGTAGAAACCTTATGTGTGACTCCATACTTCTTCAATAAGGCTTCAATGGTGTGGTTACAAAAATGGGATCCTCCATCGCTAATCAAGACTCTTGGAACTCCAAAACGTGAAAAGATGTTAGTCTTGAGAAACTCGGCTACCACCTTGGCATCATTGGTCCGTGTAGCCCTTGCTTCGATCCACTTTGACACATAATCAACCGCAAGCAATATGTATAGAAAGCCTTTACTCGAAGGAAACGGTCCCATGAAGTCAATACCCCAAAGATCAAAAATTTATACCTCAATGATAGGCGTGAGCGGCATTTGGTCTCTAGCTCCAATGTTCCCCATTCTTTGGCATCTATCACAAGCTTTGCAAAACATGAATGCATCTCTGAAAATCGTAGGCCAAAAGAAACCACAAGTAAGAACCTTCAATGCCATTTTCTTTGGTCCAAAGTGCCCACCACAAGCTTCAATATGACAAAAAGAAAGGATAGAGCGATGCTCATTCTCCGGAACACATCTTCGAATAACTTGATCACCACATTGCTTCCATAAGTACGGATCATCCCACAAGAAGTGTCGAGCTTGCTTCTTGATCCTCTTTTGTAGGTGGCTCGGCATCTTTTGAGGAAATCGGCGTGTGGCAAGATAGTTGGCAATGTCGGCATAGCAAGGCTCATGCACTTCAAGTCGAAAAAGTTGCTCATCCGGAAAGGTCTCACATAGGGGCAGCCGATCCACATCCTTCACAAGTCTACTCAAATGATCGGCTACAACATTCTCTACTCCTTTCTTGTCTTTAATCTCAATGTCGAACTCTTGAAGCAAAAGAATCCATCGAATGAGCCTCGGCTTAGCATCCTTCTTTGTCATAAGATATCTCAAAGCGGCATGATCACTATAAACAATGACTTTGGAATTCAAAAGATATGATCGAAACTTTTCCAAAGCAAAAATTACCGCTAAGAGTTCCTTCTCCGTGGTGGTGTAATTGAGTTGAGCATCGTTGAGAGTCCTTGAAGCATAGTAAATGGCGCATGGCTTCTTCTCAATTCGTTGTCCAAGTACCGCTCCAAGTGCATAGTCACTAGCATCACTCATCAACTCAAATGGCTCGTCCCAATTAGGGGACACCAAGATCGGCGCCGAACATAGTAACTTCTTCAATTGGCAAAAGCTTGCCTCACATGCATCCGACCACTCAAACGTCACCTCCTTTTGTAACAAGTTACTCAGTGGCTTGGCAATTGAAGAGAAGTCCTTAATAAATCGTCGATAGAACCCCGCATGGCCAAGAAAACTTCTCACATCTTTCACACATCTAGGGCTCGGCAATGCTTGAATTAGCTCCACTTTGGCTTTGTCAACCTCTAAGCGTTTTGCCAAAACAATTTGCCCAAGAACAATACCTTGCGTGACCATGAAGTGACACTTCTCCCAATTGAGCACAAGATTGGTCTCTACACACCTCTCAAGTATCTTCTCCAAGTTCCCCAAACATGCATCGAAGGTGCCTCCATACACACTAAAGTCATCCATAAACACTTCGATAATGTCTTCAATAAAATCCGAGAAGATAGCATACATACATCTTTGAAACGTGCCGGGTGCGTTGACCGAATGGCATCCGTCGATAAGCAAACGTGCCAAATGGACAAGTAAAAGTGGTATTCTCTTGATCATCCGGGTGTATCATGATTTGATTGTAGCCACTATAACCATCAAGAAAGCAATAGAAAGAATGGCCGGCTAACCTCTCTAGCATTTGGTCCATAAACGACAAAGGCATGTGATCATTCCTTGTTGTAGCGTTGAGCTTCCTATAGTCGATGCACATCCGATGACCGGTTACAAGTCTTTGTGGTACAAGCTCATTCTTCTCATTCTTGACAACCGTTACACCACTTTTCTTTGGCACTACTTGCACGGGAGATATCCACTTACTATCCGAAATTGGGTAAATCACCCCACAATCAAGCAACTTGATGATCTCATCTTTCACAACTTTCATCATGGCAGGGTGAAGTCGACGTTGAGCTTCCTTAGTCGGCTTAGCTCCTTCTTCTAACAAGATGCGATGAACACATGTAGTAGGGCTTATTCCCTTGATGTCCGCTAAGGTCCAACCTATAGCGGTCTTGTACTTCTTAAGCACACTTATCAAATCAACCTCTTGCTTCTCACTAAGCATTGAAGACACAATAACCGGTAGTGTATCTTCTTCTCCAAGATAAACATACTTTAAGTGACTAGGGAGTTCTTTAAGTTCTAACTTTGGGGCCTCTTCCACACTTGGTCGAAATTTGGTTGTGGCACTTGGAATTGACAAGAACGCATCAAAAAATTTGTTATATGGCCGAGCGTCTAGCTCTCCACACACTTCCACAAGACTCGGCAGCATCATAAATGGCTCGGCAATGGTGCTAGGCTCGGCAATGCAGCTCCTATCTTGTTCAACCGTGACATGTTCTCCCTTCTTGTCAAATCCGACCCCTTGCTCAATCACTAATTGCTATGCGTCGAGCGAGGTCGACATAACTTGTTCGACCTCCTCCAAAACATCAATGGCGCAACCATCCTTCAAATCAACATTGGAGAATTTCATGGCATCAAACACATTAAACTTGATCACCTCACCATCAAACTCCATAGTTAGGTTGCCCTCGGCCACATCTATCTTCGTGCGTGCCGTCCTCATAAATGGTCGACCAAGTAGCAATTGCGTGCTATTGACCGGCGAATCCTCCATCTCAACCACATAAAAATCGGCAGGGAAAATCAATTGGTTGACTTGCACAAGAACATCCTCCACATAACCCTCCGGATACTTACTTGAGCGATCCGCAAGTTGAATGATGACATTGTCCTTCTTAAGAGGCCCTATACTCAACGTTTGGTACACATTGAGTGGCATGACATTGATCGATGCTCTCAAGTCTAACATCACATCCTCAAAACAAGTATTGCCTATTACACAAGGCACATTGAAGCTTCCCGGATCCTTCATCTTTGGTGGAAACTTCCTTTGAATAACGGCCGATACCGTCTCGCTCATAGTCACCACACGAGTCTCCCTCGTATGCCTTCTAGCCGTGCAAAGCTCATTCAAAAATTTAGCATACTTTGGCACTTGCTTAATGCATTCCAACAAAGGGATGTTGACTTGCTCTTTCCGGAAAATCTCCAACACCTCCTCTTCGGACTTATCCTTCTTCGATTTAGCAAAACGAGAAGGGAATGGAATGCTTGAAGTCGGCACCCCTCCCTTGCTTGCTTGGCTCGGCACTAACTCTCTCTTTGATGTTGCGGGATCATACTCAAGCTCATTGCGCAGCCCCTTGTTCTTCCTCACATTGTTGCCGGCCTCTCCTCCTTTCTCGGCATGCTTGCCATTCTCGGCAGCCTTCTCATTCTCGGCAGCATCCTTGCCGGTTGTTTGGTCCTTCTCGGCTGCAGCATTGCTGGCTGCAGCCCCTCCGTTCCCATCAGCATGGCTGCCGGAAATTGCAGGTCCAGCAACCCTCTCTTCGTCCTCAATGACATCAAAAGTTGCTCGCTTCTTCTTTGGACTTGTTGGAGGAAACAACTCTCTTCCACTTCGAGTTTGAATCACCTTGGCATGCATGCTCGTTCCTCGGATTGGGAATCTTATTGCTTGGCAACTTCCCTTGCTCATTAAATCTTCCCATGAAATCTACAACTTGGCCCATTTGAGTCTTGAGCTCCCCAATGTCCTTTTGCTGATTTTGTTGCCCCGCGAGCAATGCTTGAGTTGCACTAGACAAAGATTGAAGCAAAGCATCATAGTTTGGAATGCTTGGTGCGGCTTGGCCTTGGCTCGGCCCTCCTTGGTGCGGCACGGCTTGGTGATTGCTCGGCATGGCATTGTAGTTGCCAAGGTTCGGCTGAAACGGTTTCCGAGGCACAAAGGTTGCCCTCGGCGCATATGGCGCTCCTCCTTCTCTCGGTTGCATAGGTGCCCTAAGCACGTTGTCATTGTTCGCCCATCGAAAGTTAGGATGATCATTGAACCTCGGATTGAAGTTCCCAAACCGTTGGCCTCCTTGAAAGCCAATAGCATTGCACTCCTCTACTGCCTCATTTGATCCAAATTGAGGGCATTGTTCGGTTTCATGGCCCTCGGTGCAAATTCCACATACCATAGCACGCTTCTTCATCAAATTACTCACTAAGTCGGTAAGCTTATCCACTTTCTCCTCTAACTTTGAGCTCGAAGACGTCTCATGCACCTTCTCATTCCTTTGCACATTGCCTCGTGCCATGCAAAATTGTTGGTTGTTCAAGGCACGAACTTCCAACAAACTTCTTGCCGCACCGGCATTCAACTCCAAAAAGCTGCCTCCCGCAGCCGAGTCAAGAAACTCTCTCTCCATGACTCGCAATCCCTCATAGAAATATTGTAGCAAGAGCCCATCGCTAATGCCATGCGATGGACACAAAGAAACTAGGGACTTAAACCTCTTGTAGTAGTCGAAGAAAGTCTCATCTCCGGCTTGCTTCACACTAGTAATTTGCTTCCTCACACGATGACGAAACAATGGAGGGTGAGCTCGGCTCACTAGTAGAACCTGGCGACAATGATGGTAACCTGGACGGCGAAGAAGGTGATGATGGCAAGGTAGGTGACGGCACTGATGAACTGGTTGGTGACGATGGTGGTAATGGCACAAAACGAGCAATGGCGAGTTCTTGATCTAAACGTTGCAATCGGCCCTGAAGATCTCTTGTCCAAATATTAGATTCGGACATGCACTATTCTGAAATTTTGCAACATTTAAACAAGTTAGAACATCGTAAAGAAATAGGAAGCAAGAATATACATCATTACAAGTCACGGCATTGGCGATTACACAACATCTTTCAAACAATGACACACATATTCACATTAGGCAAAGCATCAACATATTCGGCAAAAAGAGATGAAAAATTGAAACGTTCATGATCATGTAATCACTAAGTCTAATTTCTTTTTAAAATTTTGTTCTAACTCTCGAAGTACGTGGAGCAGAGGAGATAACGGTGCAATGGACTGATACAGCCCCCGGTAGTATCATGCTTTACCCGATATACCTCAAGAGTTTGAACCACACAACTTGTTTTATCTTTTGAAGAAAATAGGTCACATATGTCAAGTTATCTTCTAGCGTCTAAAGTGAGGTGATGCTTCGGCACAAGTTGTCGACTAGGTCGAACGTGTTCTACTTTTCAAAGGCGGTGTCGTTAAGATTCACGGAGGGCGAACCCCCTACAGGAACCAGGCAGGACTCGTTGTTGGACACCACGGAGGGCGAACCCCCTATCGACTCACTCACCGAGAATGAACATCAGTCTATGGGCCTTGAGATTCAGTTAAACAAACCTGAGAACCATATCAATGAAAATAACTTGCCCCATACTTTGTAGAACAAACTCGGGTCCTAGCAGTGTACAAGTGTTGATCAAAACCACCCTCAACCTCATAAAAATAATACCATGGTAGCGTCTTTATGCGTGGGGGGGGGGGGGGGGGGGGGAGGGGGGAAGTATCCCACGTTTCCCAGTCTACACAAAGACATACTTAACATGGCACCACTCGTATGAAGGGTTTAGGTTAAGATCAACAAAAGTGGCTTCACCTACATGTTACACATTAGAAACTACAATAAATTAACTCAAACATACACAACACTATCAACTTCCTAGAAATTAAACTAAGTGATTACCAACATACATCAATATACATCATGCAACTTCCAAAATTTAAACTCTACATGCCGAAGCATATTTCTACTTTACAAAATCCCAACATAAAATTAAAAATTACAACTTTAAAACTTTACAACAAAAATTTCCAGCAACATATATACACAACAATAACACAAATCAAGCTTTTATAATCCCCGGCAACGGCGCTAAAAATTGATGCGAGCCTAAGCTCGCACACATTAATAAACCCTACAAAAGATCGTTAGTAGTATAAGCAAGTAGGGATCGTTCTAGCCGGGGATTAAGGGTACCTGAAACATGAAGTTGTTAGATAAAAACACATGTACAAATATACAAAATCACATATCAAAAACGTCACAATGGGGGAATAGATGGAATCGGCAGTCATAGGGCTGCCTTATACTAAGCACGGAAATAAAGCAGAAAATAAATCCTAAGTTATTATTTACAAGTTTGGTTGACATTCTTCCACAAATTACTAGCACAAAAGCACTCAAAACACATAGCAAATTAATAAGACAAGATACGGCAAGAACACACAATATCCTAGATCCGACTTAGTTCCAATTCTAATTAGAGCCTCAACGGTTATCTAATCATCCTAGACTTCTCAAGTATTTTAGAAAACACTCAACGTCGAATCCTAAAATTATACTAATCATGTTTGAAAACACTCAACGTCGAAGACAAACACAAAGAGTAATTGAGCACAAAAGTCTTTTACATTGGAAACATATCAATCAAGCAAGGCGTCACCACTTCTTGTTAACATGCATAGTCGTTTAAACCACTCTAGTCCTATTTATGTTGACGGATATAAGACCAATACTCAAAACACATCGCGAATATGCTAAGTACCAATCTTTGTGGCACACGGATTTAAAGACTAAACCAAGAACGAACTACTAGAATCAGAGTGAACATGCTTGCCTATCTAATCCTATCTCTTTACTTCATATTTTCATTACAAGTTAGCATGCAATTCGAAACTTATCTTTGAAATTCTTTATTAATACCATAAGAATTAAATTAACATGCATCATTATAAAACCAAATTCACAATTGTTTTTCACATAGACATGAAAACACAATAACCAAACACACATATGAGTTTCATAGACAAAACTACACATAACTACATAAAAACTATTACAAACCAAGAGTAGGGAGTAGATCACACTTTTGCAGACACCTTTGATGGCTTCAAGTCGTGTGGATCCAATGGAATGAGGTTCGGTGGCGGCTGGATGAAGGGTGGAGAATCGGCAGGATTTTATGGTAGTGGTGATGGTTTTTGGTTTGTGTTTTTATGTAGGATCTTTGGCTGAAAATTGGTAGAACTTTGGCTAGGGTTTTTGCTTTAGAATGTGACAAGTTTTTCTGTGTAAAAGTTGGCTATACATAGAGAATAGGAGTGCCGGCAGCCCTTGTTGCACAAGGCAATCACAAAACCTAGTAGAATAAGGTTTTGAAACCTTCCTTTCATAGCTCAATTAGGTTTTCTTTTTCTGATTTTTCTTCAAGGCTTGGGCTTCACATCTTCATGGACTTCATATGTGGTCTTGAAATCTTCATTTGGTGAACTTGATCCATGGGAAAATGCCCCAACCGGCCTATTACAAAACTGGCACAAATCTGCCTTTCCCTACAGCTTTTCCTAGCTTGACTAGGAAACCTTCTTTCTTCGTATTTTTCTTCAATGCCATGGCTTGGTGTCATTCTCCTTCCTTCCTTAAGCTTGGACCATCTTCACTTATACATTTGTACTCCATATGGTCCATCGAAAACAGAAATTGTGAAAAGGAGGCATTAGCTTCTTGGAATCTGCTGGAAAAGACCTTGCTTTAGTAACTCCGGCATATCTCCCTCCTCGGAGCTCCGATTGATGCGATTCTAAGTCTCAGATAAACTAGACACATATAGGCATCTCCATATAAAAGGGCTCGATCAAATTCCTTGTGAGTCGTCGGGAATGATTTTTCGAAGTTGGGACAAAGTCCCAGGAAAATCCTGGAAGTCCCTGGATTGGTTTGCTCGAACTGCTGTTTTGTAGCCATCTTTTGGGTGACTTCCCGAACTTCGATTGATCTGAAATTTTAACACAGAATTCCTCAGTATATGAATAATAAGCACACCAAATTTCATAGATTTCGGACAAGGATAGATTGCATTTTTACTCATCTCAAAATCACGAAAAAGACATATTTTGCATTATTTTCCAGATTTCTCACACTTAGTCATTTTTCGGACTCTTAACCAATTTTTCACCAAACTCTACCAAATTAACACTAAACTATATTATGACTCTATGTTAGACAAATAAGGGTTAAACAAAGCATAAATGAGGGCATAAACATATTAATATCGTCGCACATTGTGCTTCTATCAGGGAGGATCGAAGTCCCGCGCGGCAAAATTGACACAGCCGGAGGCCTGGGCCTTTTTGCAGTAGAGAATCTTATACAGCGGCCGGAACTCATTTATCGTGGGCCAGTCCATGTTGCTAAGACTAAATAAGCACCCGAGACCAAGCAACTCCCTCCACTGGTTGCTAGGAAGCTGAGCGGGGGAGACATTTATCAGGCTCAGCACATACTGGACAAACTTCGGCAGCGGCAGAGATAGCCCGTGCCGAAATTGATCGTAAAAAATGGCAACCCAACCCTCCTCCGGGTTGCAGGCCAGTTCCCCGGGATGTAGGCCCCGGAGCTTAACGCATGAGTCAATGTCCCACTTCGCCCGAAAATCCCTTATCTCGCCAGCAGTCATGCTTCTAGTCGGCTCGTCACAAAAAATCACCCTGTCGCCATCCAACAGCTGGTACCTCACGGACCCTCCCGTCGACGCACGGCCTGCACCGACAGGATTGGCTGACCTCCCAGATTCCATAAAACCTAAGAATAGAATTCACCCTTGAACGGGAGCCGAAGCTCGCATGCAATAATAACCCTACAAAAATATCGTTAGTAGTATGAGTAAGTAGGGATCGTTCTAGGCCGGGGATTAAGGGTACCTGAGATATGAAATTGTTAGACACAAACATATTCACATATATACAAGAAAACGTCACAATGGGGGGGTATGGATGGTACGGCAGCAAGCTGCCCTATTGCTAGGCTCGGCAACAATAAAAACAGAAAATAAAATCCTAGATCTAGTATTTACAAGTTTGATCATCATCTCTCACGCACCACATAACACAAAACACACAAATTACACACAAGAATCATGCAAGACTCGGCAATTTAATTCAAGTTTCTTAGACTCTATTCAATTCCAATTTCAATTAGAGCCTCAACGGTCATCTAATCACTAGACTCTTTCTTAAATATTTAGAAAACACTCAACGTAGAATCCTAAAATTATACTAATCATGTTTGAAAACACTCAACGTCGAAGACAAACACAAAGAGTAATTACGCACAAGAGTCTATAAATTGGAGACATATCTTTAGGTATGGCGTCACTCATCCTATCAACATGCAAGTTCATGAATTAATAACCTTGATTTTAACAACCTAGAATTCAGTTCGATCGTTGCCTAACTCAATTCCAAATTATTAAGTTGAATGAAATCGCAATCTACACAAGTACTAAGGCCCTAGCATCATGTAAACATTGATTTTTATGCACAAATTCAAGAACTAATCGAATAAAAACTAAAAATACAAGAACATGTTACTGCCCTAATCTAACATATGATTCAAGCATGTAATTGTTTGTAAAAGTCATAACATAAACTTCAATGAAAATTGCAACTCATGTTCATCATACAAAACCAAACGAAACAAAGTATTTTTATAACAACAATATGTGACTAAACCGAAATTAAAAACACAAGTCATAGGGATGGATCACACTTTAGAAACCTTGGAGAGCTTCGTCTTGGTGTGGTGGAAGAGGATCGGCAGTGGCTGAGGTGAGGTATGAGTTCGGTGGTGAATGGTGGTGGAATAGGTGGAATCGGTGACTATGTATTTTAGGGTTTCGGGTTAGAACTTTGGTAGGAAAATTTGGTAGAGTTTTGGCTAGTGCTTTGCAAGAGATGAGATGATTTTCAGAATGCATAAGTGGGGGTATATATAGAGGAGAGGGGGTGCCGGCAGCCCTTTAGCAAAAAGATTTCAGAAAACCTCATGGGATTAGGTTTTGCAACCTTCCTTTCATAGTTCAATTAGGTTTTCTTTTTCTGAATTTTTCTTCAAGGCTTGGGCTTCACATCTTCATGGACTTCTTGTATGATCTTGGACTTCATTTGACATGTCTTGGTCCATCGAAAAATACCCCAATTGCCGGCAGCACACAAAGGCATACAATCTGCCTCTATTCGGCAGCTTCTCCTAGTGTGACTAGGAGAACGTCTTTCTTCAAGTTTTTCTTCAATGCCATGGCCTAGTGTCTTCCTCTTCCCTTCATAAGGCTTGAACCATCTTCACATATGCATTTGTGCACCATTAGGTCCATCAAAAACAGAAAACACGAAAAGGGGGCAGTAGGTTCCTGGAATTGGCAGATTTGACCTTGTTGCAGTAATTCCGGCATATCTCCATCCGTGGAGCTCCGATTGATGCGATTCCAAGTCTCAGATAAACTAGACACATATGGCCATCTCCCCATAAAACAGTTTGATAAAAATCCTTGTGAGTCGACGAGAATGATTTTTCGAAGTTGGGACACAGTCCCAGGAAAATCCTGGAAGTCCCTGGATTGGAATGCTCGGACTGCCGTTTTGCAGCCAACTTTTGGGTGACTTCCCGAACTCCGATTCATCTGAAATTTTAACACAACATTCCTCAGCACATGAATATTAAGCACACCAAATTTCATAGAATTTGGACAAGGATAGATCAAAGTTTCATTCATCTCAAAATCACGAAAAAGACATATTTTACACTATTTTCCAGATTTCTCAAACTTAGTCATTTTTCGGATTCTTAA
The DNA here is from genome assembly GCA_963682095.1 of Potentilla sterilis. Classification (NCBI taxonomy): domain Eukaryota; kingdom Viridiplantae; phylum Streptophyta; class Magnoliopsida; order Rosales; family Rosaceae; genus Potentilla; species Potentilla sterilis. Next base: position 14,905,791 of record OY821760.1, on the reverse strand, counting down.
CCATTTTTCACAAAACTCTACCAAAATTGACACTAACTACATTATGACTCAATCTTAGACAAATAAGGGTTAAACAAAGCATAAACGAGGGCATAAGCATATAATATCGTCGCACATTGTGCTCCTATCAACTACCCCACACTTATCCTTTGCTAGTCCCTTAGCAAACTAAATTAAACTACGACTCTAAACAAACTATTGCTCCTAAGAATTTGTCTCAGGCTCATATGTACACATAGCTTTCAAGTTAATGCATGAGAATGCTAAGCACGAAAATTCCAAGCTTCATGAACATGTGACATCAATATGAACATATAAGAGCAAAAGGTAAGCATGTAAACATGTTAAAAGCTAATTCAAATCACCTCACTAGGCATACTCTCTTCTTTTCTCTCGAAGCATGGTTATTCACTCAATAGTATATGCAAGCGAAAGATAATGAATTACAAAGACTGACTTGCATATATCAACGAAACAAAAGCACTTTGTGAATTTTGATGGAAAAACCTCATATGATAACTATATGCACCAATGAACCAAAACCATATGCTTACTCTTGGGATAATCTCCACAATCAAATTTAACCATCTTAAGAATCATGAAAAAGATCAATAAAAGGGTTGTAATGGGGCTAGGCTAAGAGGTATTCGATATTTGGATAAGGAGGCTTAAAAACGTCACCATGGCCTTTGGCAAAGCTCAAATCTCCTTATGTCTTCTCGCCAAAAGGGTCAAATTTCATCTTGTTGGACCCATACTGCATTCTTTTCTTCCCATAACATTACAACAATATTCAAGACAATAGCCATGCACAGAATTTTTCTTTTCTTTTTCAAGTCGTGCCCTACATTTTTCATTCCTTGCTCTCGGCTTCTTTTCTTTTTCTTTTGGTCCGAGCATAATTTTTTCTTTCTTTCTTTTATGGCACGGCATCTAGTACACTTTACATATAGATTCATGGCTAAGTCTACCCCACACTTGTTCTTCTTCATCACACACGCGAAAACGCTTCCAAAAATCAAGCTTTGCCAATACATTGATTAAGGGTAAAGGCACAACTATACTAAGCTCATGGAAAGTGTTTAAGGATGATGAAAGAAAAGGCTCAATATCGGCTCAAAGGGGTTTACTAAGGTGTCCCACGACGGGCTCCAATTAGGGCACATGCTTTATTTGGTAATGGTGGTAAACCTAAATGATCTTTATTCAATCACATTCAAAATCAAGGTATTTTATGACTAAAACGTTTCGAAAATCAACAAGAGTAAGTTCTAGCATACTAGAGTTCATTAAAAAGCTATGGCACATAGTCATCGAATAATCAAAGAATTATGAGGTTTCATGCTTCCTACAAATCTATCGAATTTTTATCTTTTTATCGCTCAAGAAGAAAGCAAATTGGCTCTAAAGCTCACATAGGTTATAATCGAAATAAATTAGCTAAAACATGCATGCTTCGTAATCAACAAGTCCTACATGCTCCTACCAATGCACAAAATCCATGAAACTCACAATTTCTAATTGTATGCATAACCATCATCTATGTATGCAAAGAGGAGAAAAACATCATTGACATATTAGGGGCATCCTAAGACTCAAAACAAACAATTTAAACACTCTATTTTTGTGGAACATTTTTCTGAATTTTTCTTTTCTAAACTAAGCACACAAAAACATAAAACAAAAACGGAATACGTTCTCCCACCCCACACTTAGAAAATTACATTGTCCTCAATGTAAGCACAAAACAATATCAATGAATTTCCTAAGCATGCAATCGACTAACATATACCAACATATCATCACAAATCAAAGACAAAGAGAAGGGTTAAGAAATTTCAAACTCTCGGTGATGGCTCCTTCACTTTTCTTTGATCGACATGGGTTGCCTCCCAAGTAGCGCTTTGTGTTTATAGTCCATAGCCTAGACTTTTCACCGTGTTGCATGTGTTCATCGTGCTCCAAAGCAACTCAAATCGGCAAGAAGAAGATCGAGGAGAAGCTCATTGCAAGTTGTATCCGATCCGGCCCTGTTTGGCGTATCCGATTCGTGCAGCGTGTCCGGCTCATCTGCTGGCGTATCCGGCATATCCGAGGGTGCAGCTAGGTTGTGCAGCACCTCATGCATCAAAACATCAGTCCTGCCGGCAATGGCAGGTCCGGCAGAGTGATCGGCTGCAGCAAAAAGGAGGTCCGGTTGCACGGTTTTATGGTGTGTGTCCGGTATGGCGGTATCGGGTGCGTCCGTGTCCGGCCTTGTTGTGATGCTGCCGGCAATTGCAGGTCCGGCAGCCTCTTTGTTTGCTTGTGGCGAGGCTTCATCATGTGCTTGTGAAGGCAGCTCGGCTTGAGGGGTGTCTCCAAGGACGATTGTGTCCTCACATGCATCGAAAGGTGCATGGTAATGCTTGAGGCGATGGCCATTAACCTTGAAAGTCTTGTGGGTTTGCAAATCTTGAATTTCCACGGCTCCATGAGGGAACACACGAGCAATGACAAAAGGGCCAATCCAACGAGAGCGTAACTTTCCGGGAAAAAGTCTAAGGCGAGAATGAAATAGAAGCACATGTTGTCCAACTTCAAACTTCTTACCACGGATCATCTTATGGTAGGCACGTGTTTTCTCCTTGTAAATCCATGTGGCATCATAGGCTTCATTACGGATTTCCTCAAGTTCGTTGAGTTGAAGCTTTCTATGAAGACCGGCATCATCAATGTTCATGTTGAAGGCCTTGATTGCCCACCATGCCTTATGTTCTAGCTCAACCGGTAAGTGACATGCTTTGCCATAAACTAACCGAAAAGGAGACATACCTATCGGTGTCTTGTACGCAGTCCTATAAGCCCATAAAGCATCATCGAGACGATCACTCCAATCCTTCCTTGAAGGTCCAACGGTTTTCTCCAAAATTTGCTTGATCTCTCGATTACTCACCTCGGCCATGCCACTTGTTTGGGGGTGATAAGGTGATAGGAGCACAATGTGCGACGATATTATATGCTTATGCCCTCGTTTATGCTTTGTTTAACCCTTATTTGTCTAAGATCGAGTCATAATATAGTTAGTGTCAATTTTGGTAGAGTTTTGTGAAAAATGGTTAAGAATCCGAAAAATGACTAAGTTTGAGAAATCTGGAAAATATTGCAAAATGTGTCTTTTTCGTGATTTTGAGATGTGCAAAAGTATGACCTATCCTTGTCCGAATTCCATGAAATTTTATGTGCTTAATATTCATATGTTGAGGAATGCTGTGTTAAAATTTCAGATTAATCGGAGTTCGGGAAGTCACCCAAAACTTGGCTGCAAAAGGGCAGTCCGGACATTCCAATCCAGGGGCTTCCAGGATTTTCCTGGGACTGTGTCCCAACTTCGAAAAATCATTCCCGACGACTTACTTGGAATTTGGCTGAGATATTTTATGGGGAGATGGCCCTATGTGTCTAGTTTACGTGAGACTTGGAATCGCATCAATCGGAGCTCCACGGAGGAAGATAAGCCGGAATTACTACAACAGGGTCAAATCTGCCGATTCCAGGAACCTACTGCCCCCTTTTTGTGTTTTCTGTTTTTGATGGACCAAATGGTATACAAATGCATATGTGAAGATGGTCCAAGCTTTATGAAGGGAAGAGGACGACACTTGGCCATGGCATTGAAGAAAAACATGAAGAAATAAAGTCTCCTAGTCACACTAGGAGAAGCTGCCGATTTGAGGCAGATCGGATGCAACTTCATGCTGCCGGCAATTGGGGTATTTTTCGATGGACCAAGACATGTCAAAGGAAGTCCAAGACCACATAAGAAGTCCATGAAGATGTGAAGCCCAAGCCTTGAAGAAAAATTCAGAAAAGAAAACCTAATTGGATTAAGAAAGGAAGGTTGCAAAACCTTAATGAACTAGGTTTTTTGAATCCCTTTTGGCTTAAGGGACTGCCGGCAGCCTCTCTCCCTATCCTCTATATATATCCTCACTTTTTCATTCTGAAAATCATCTCATCTCTTGCAAAGCACTAGCCAAAACTCTACCAAATTTCCTACTCAAAGTTCTAAGCCGAAACCCTAGAAAAGAAACACCAAGTCACCGATTCACCACCATACACCACCAATCACCACCGATCCCAATCCCTTACAACAGCCACTGCCGATCCTCTTCCACCACACCAAGACGAAGCTCTCCAAGGTTTCTAAAGTGTGATCCATCCCTATGACTTGTGTTTTTATTTTCGGTTTAGTCACATATTGTTGTTATAAAAATACTTTGTTTCGTTTGGTATTGTATGATGAACATGAATTACGATTTTATTTGGAATTTATGTGATGAATTTTACAATTTCTAATGCATGGATTTCGTATATATGATAATTAGAACAATGATATTAGAAGCATGTTTAGGATTTAATTTGGTTAGACCTAAGGTGAGGGCTTATAATCGGTACTTAGTGTTGTCTTTGAACATAATCTAGGTATTAGGTTTAATTTGCTTGAGTTATAATGAACTAAGTAGACGTATGATCACTTTGATTTGTTGTGCTCACCTAGAGTGGTTAATCTTAGGACTTGCATGTTAAATAAGAAGATTGACGACCTTACTTGTTTACGTGTCTTCGGCTATAGACTTTTGTGCTTCAATGCTATTACTTGTATAAGGTAGCATAACCTTTAGGATCACCTCGCGAAAGCTCGATCTTAAAACAATAGAAAAAGTCTCACAACTAGGTAAAAATCGGAAACGTTCTGGTTGTAGGTTGAAACTAAGTTAGGTTTTGAACATGCTAAATACTTGTTTCTTACTCTCTTGCATGCGAATCTTTGTGTTAAATTGTGTTTTGTGTTATGTGATGCGTGAGAGATGATGATCAAACTTGTAAATATTAGTTTTAGGATTTTATTTTCTGTTTTCTAAAGTTGCCGAACTATTACTTCCCCCATATGTGACGTTTGTGATGTATATATGTATATATGTTTGTCTAACAATTACATATTTCAGGTACCCTTAATCCCCGGCTAGAACGATCCCTACTTGCTTATACTACTAACGATCTTTTGTAGGGTTTATTATTGCATGCGAGCTTCGGCATCCGTTCATAAGGTGTAGAAACCTTATGTGTGACTCCATACTTCCTCAATAAGGCTTCAATGGTGCGGTTACAAAAATGGGATCCTCCATCGCTAATCAAGACTCTTGGAACTCCAAAACGTGAAAAGATGTTGGTCTTGAGAAACTTGGCTACCACCTTGGCATCATTGGTGCGTGTAGCCTTGGCTTCAATCCACTTTGACACATAATCAACCGCAAGCAATATGTAGAGAAAGCCCTTACTTGAAGGAAACGGTCCCATGAAATCAATACCCCATAAATCGAAAATCTCAACCTCAATGATAGGCGTGAGCGGCATTTGGTCTCTAGCTCCAATGTTCCCCATTCTTTGGCATCTATCACATGCTTTGCAAAACATGAATGCATCTTTAAAAATCGTAGGCCAAAAGAAACCACAATTAAGTACCTTCAAAGCCGTCTTCTTTGGTCCAAAATGTCCACCACAAGCTTCACTATGACAAAAAGCAAGGATGGATCGATGCTTATTCTCCGGCACACATCTTCTAATAACTTGATCGCCACATTGCCTCCATAAGTACGGATCATCCCACAAGAAGTGTCGAGCTTGCTTCCTTATTCTCTTTTGGTGGTGGCTCGGCATTTCTTTGGGAAATCGGCGTGTGGCAAGAAAATTGGCAATGTCGGCATACCAAGGCTCATGTACTTCAAGTCGAAAAAGTTGTTCATCCGGAAAGGTTTCACATAGGGGTAGCCGATCCTCCTCATGAACAAGGCGACTCAAATGATCGGCCACAACATTCTCTACTCCTTTCTTATCCTTAATCTCAATATCGAACTCTTGAAGTAAAAGAATCCATCGAATAAGCCTCGGCTTAGCATCCTTCTTCGTCATAAGATATCTCAAAGCGGCATGATCACTATAAACAATGACTTTGGAATTCAAAAGATATGATCGAAATTTTTCCAAAGCAAAAATTACCGCTAAGAGTTCCTTCTCCGTTGTTGTGTAGTTGAGTTGAGCATCGTTGAGAGTCCTTGAAGCATAGTAAATGGCGCATGGCTTCTTCTCAATTCGTTGTCCAAGTACCGCTCCAAGTGCATAATCACTAGCATCACACATCAACTCAAATGGCTCGTCCCAATTAGGGGATACAAGTATTGGTGCCGTACACAAGCAAGCTTTCAATCGGCAAAATGCTTCCTCACACGCCTTTGTCCACTCAAACGTCACCTCCTTTTGTAACAAGTTGCTTAATGGCTTGGCAATTGAAGAGAAGTCCTTAATAAATCGTCGATAAAACCCCGCATGGCCAAGAAAACTTCTTACATCTTTCACACACCTAGGGCTCGGCAATGCTTGTATGAGCTCCACCTTGGCTTTGTCAACTTCTAAGCCTCTTGCAGAAATTATGTGCCCTAAAACAATGCCTTGCGTGACCATGAAGTGACACTTCTCCCAATTGAGCACAAGATTTGTCTCTACACACCTCTCAAGTATCTTCTCCAAGTTCCCCAAACATGCATCGAAGGTGCCTCCATACACACTAAAATCATCCATAAACACTTCGATAATGTCTTCAATAAAATCCGAGAAGATAGCATACATACATCTTTGAAAAGTGCCGGGTGCGTTGCAAAGTCCGAATGGCATCCGCCGATAAGCAAACGTGCCAAATGGACAAGTAAAAGTGGTCTTCTCTTGATCATCCGGGTGTATCATGATTTGATTGTAGCCACTATATCCATCAAGAAAAAAATAGTAAGAATGGCCGGCTAACCTCTCTAGCATTTGATCCATAAACGGCAAAGGCATGTGATCCTTCCTCGTTGTAGCGTTGAGCTTCCTATAATCGATGCACATCCGATGACCGGTTACAAGTCTTTGTGGCACAAGCTCATTCTTCTCATTCTTGACAACCGTTACACCACTCTTCTTCGGCACTACTTGCACGGGAGATATCCACTTACTATCCGAAATTGGGTAGATCACCCCACAATCAAGCAACTTGATAATTTCTTCTTTAACAACTTTCATCATGGGAGGGTGAAGTCGACGTTGAGCTTCCTTTGTCGGCTTAGCTCCTTCTTCTAACAAAATACGATGAACACAAGTAGTAGGCCGGGCTTATTCCCTTGATATCCGCTAAGGTCCAACCTATGGCGGTCTTATACTTCTTAAGCACACGTATCAAATCTACCTCTTGCTTCTCACTAAGTATTGAAGACACAATCACCGGTAGTGTGTCTTCTTCTCCAAGATAAACATACTTCAAGTGACTAGGGAGTTCTTTAAGTTCTAACTTTGGGGCCTCTTCCACACTTGGTAGAAATTTTGTTATGGCACTTGGAATTGACAAGAACGAGTTCCTCGGATACAATGGTGTGGCATCAAGCTCGGCAGCCACTTCACTAACTCTCGGCAGCATTGTGTATGGCTCGGCATAATTGCATAGCTCGGCACCTCCTTGCTCGGCATGGCTTGGCTCGGTTCCCTTCATAACTCGTTCTCCCCTCTTGTCAAATCCGACCCCTTGCTCAATCGCTAATTGCTATGCGTCGAGCGAGGTCGACATAACTTGCTCGACCTCCTCCAAAACATCAATGGCACAACCTTCCTTTAAATCAACATTGGGGAATTTCATGGCATCAAACACATTGAACTTTATCACCTCACCATCAAACTCCATAGTTAGGTTGCCCTCGGCCACATCTATCTTTGTGCGTGCGGTCCTCATGAATGGTCGCCCTAAAAGCAATTGAGTGTTGTTGACCGGCGAATCCTCCATCTCAACCACATAAAAATCGGCGGGAAATATCAATTGGTTGACTTGCACCAACACATCCTCTACATAACCTTCCGGATATTTGCTTGAGCGATCCACAAGTTGAATGATGACATTGTCCTTCTTGAGAGGCCCTATACTCAACGTTTGATACACATTGAGTGGCATGACATTGATCGATGCTCCCAAATCCAACATAACATCATCAAATCGTGTATTGCCTATGACACAAGGCACATTGAAGCTTCCCGGATCCTTCATCTTTGGTGGCAACTTTCTTTGAATAACGGCCGACACCGTCTCGCTCATGGTCACCACACGAGTCTCCCTCGTATGCCTCCTTGCCGTGCAAAGCTCTTTTAAAAACTTAGCATACTTCGGCACTTGCTTAATGCACTCCAACAAAGGAATGTTGACTTGCACTTTCCGGAAAATCTCCAACACCTCTTCATCGGACTTGTCCTTCTTTGTTCTAGCAAAGCGAGAAGGGAATGGAATGCTTGATGATGATACACCTCCCTTACTTTCTTGGCTCGGCAACACCTCATTCTTGGATGTGGCGGGATCGTACTCAAGCTCATTGCGCAGCCCCTTGTCTTGTATACCATGGCCGGCATCACCTTTCTTCTCGGTTGCACTTCTGCCCCTCTCGGTAACAACACTGCCGGCATCATCATCATCATGCACGGCAACATTCCTCTCGGCTCCCTCATTATGGCTGCCGGCAATGACAGGTCCGGCAGCCCTCTCGTCATCCCCAAGGCCCTTGAAAGTCACTCGCTTCTTCTTTGGACTTGTTGGAGGAAACAACTCTCTTCCGCTTCGAGTTTGAATCACTTTTGCTTGCTCGTTCCTCGGATTGGGAATCGTATTGCTTGGCAACTTCCCTTGCTCATTGAATCTTCCCATAAAGTCTACAACTTGGCCCATTTGAGTCTTGAGCTCACCAATGTCCTTTTGATGATTTTGTTGCCCCGCGAGTAATGCTTGAGTAGCACTTGATAATGATTGAAGCAAAGCATCGTTGTTCGGATTGCTCGGTGCGGCTTGGCCTTGGATAGGCACGGCTTGGTTTTGGTTTTGGTTCGGCACTGCCCCATAAACTCCTTGGTTCGGCATGTATGGCTGCCGAGGCACAAATGGTGGCCTCGGTGCAAACGGTGCTCCTCCCTCTCTCGGTTGCATAGGTGCCCTAAGCACATTGTCATTGTTCGCCCATCGAATGTTTGGATGATCATTGAACCTCGGGTTGAAATTTCCAAAACGTTGGCCTCCTTGAAAGCCAATGGCATTGCACTCCTCAACTCCCTCATTAACTCCAAATTGAGGGCATTGTTCGGTCTCATGTCCCTCGGTGCAAATTCCACATACACTTGCACGCTTCTTCATCAAATTACTCACCAAGTCGGTGAGCTTGTCCACTTTATCTTCTAACTTTGAACTCGAAGAAGTCTCATGCACTTTTTCATTCCTTTGCACATTGTTTCGTGCCATGCCAAATTGTTGGTTGTTCAAGGCACGAACTTCCAACAAACTTCTTGCCGCTCCGGCATTTAACTCCAAAAAACTACCTCCCGCGGCCGAGTCAAGAAACTCTCTCTCCATGACGCGCAATCCCTCATAGAAATATTGTAGCAAGAGCCCATCGCTAATGCCATGCGATGGACACAAAGAAACTAGGGACTTGAACCTCTTGTAGTAGTCGAAGAAAGTCTCATCTCCGGCTTGCTTCACACTTGTAATTTGCTTCCTCAGATCAGTGATACGTGAAGCAGGAAAGTACTTGAGCAAAAACTCATCCATCATAGTACTCCATGAAACAATGCGACCACTAGGCACCTCAAACAACCACTCCTTTGCTTGATCTTCTAGAGAAAACGGAAATGCCTTCATCTTGAAGTGTTGCAAATCGGTCCCTCTTGGACACATAGACTCCGTGGTGAAGTTAAACCACTGTAGATGCTTATTAGGGTCCTCACTCGGCATCCCATAAAATGACTTCAGCTTATGGAGGAATCCACTCCTCAATTCAATCTCTCCAGTCTTGTCAGTTTCCAAGGGAGGATAAGTATTATTAGAAGGAGCAACTCCAGCTCCTGCAACATGACCATTCTGTGATCTGATTGATGCCATGATCTCTTCTTCTTCTTCTAATTCGGCAAAAGCTTCAAATTCTGGATTCTGAAGATCACACGATGATGACACTACTGATGGGGAGCTCGGCACTGATGATGATATTGACGGCACAGATGGTGAACTTGGCAAGGATGATGATACTGATGAACTGGTTGGTGACGATGGTGGTAATGGCACAAAACGAGCAATAGCGAGTTCTTGGTCTAAACGTTGCAAACGGCCTTGAAGATCTCTTGTCCAAATACTAGATTCGGACATGCACTATTTCTGAAATTTGCAACATTTAAACAAGTTAGAACATCGTAAAGAAATAGAAGACAAGAATATACATCATTACAAGCCACGGCATTGGCGATTACACAACAAATTTCAAACCATAACACATATACACATTCGGCAAAAAAAAAAAAAAAAAAAAAAAAAAAAAAAATTTCGGCAAAGAACAAACATGGTTCGGCAATAAGAGATCAAAAGTTGGAACGTTCATGATCATGTAATCGCTAAGTCTAATTTCTTTTAAATTTGTTCTAACTCTCGAAGTACGTGGAGCAGAGGAGATAACGGTGCAATGGACTGATACAGCCCCCGGTAGTATCATGCTTAATCCGATATACCTCAAGAGTTTGAACCACACAACATGTTTTATCTTTGAAGAAAATAGGCCACATATGTCAAGTTATGTTCTAGCGTCTAAAGTGAGGTGATGCTTCGGCACAAGCTGTCGACTAGGTCGTGCGGATTTTACGTTTCAAAGGTCATTAAAATCACGGAGGGCGAACCCCCTACAGGAACCAGGCAGGACTCGTTGTTGGACACCACGGAGGGCGAACCCCCTATCGACTCACTCACCGAGAATGAACATCAGTCTATGGGCCTTGAGATCCAGTTAAACAAACCTGAGAACCATATCTATGATAATAACTTCCCCATACTTTGTAAAACAAACACGGATCCCTAGCGGTCTCAAGTGTTGATTAAAACCGCCCTCAACCTCATAGAAGTAATACTATTACCGAAGAAACGCTTATATGCGTGGGGGGGAAGTATCCCGCGTTTTCCAATCTACATAGAAACGCCCTCCGACAAAGCACCATTCACATGAAGGGTTTTGGTTATGATCAACAAAAGAGGCTTCACCTACATGTTACACTTTAGAAACTAAAATAAACTCAAACATACACAACATATCAACTTCCTAGAAATTAAACTAAGTGACTACCAACATACATCATTATACATCATGCAACTTCCAAAATTTAAACTCTACATGCCGAGGCATATTTCTACTTTACAAAATCCCAAAATAAACTTAAAATTTACAACTTTACAACTTCACAGCAAAAATTTCCAGCAACATTATATACACAACAATAACATAAAACAAGCTTTTATAATCCCCGGCAACGGCGCCAAAAATTGAACGGGAGCCGAAGCTCGCATGCAATAATAACCCTACAAAAATATCGTTAGTAGTATGAGTAAGTAGGGATCGTTCTAGGCCGGGGATTAAGGGTACCTGAGATATGAAATTGTTAGACACAAACATATTCACATATATACAAGAAAACGTCACAATGGGGGGATATGGATGGTACGGCAGCAAGCTGCCCTATTGCTAGGCTCGGCAACAATAAAAACAGAAAATAAAATCCTAGATCTAGTATTTACAAGTTTGATCATCATCTCTCACGCACCACATAACACAAAACACACAAATTACACACAAGAATCATGCAAGACTCGGCAATTTAATTCAAGTTTCTTAGACTCTATTCAATTCCAATTTCAATTAGAGCCTCAACGGTCATCTAATCACTAGACTCTTTCTTAAATATTTAGAAAACACTCAACGTAGAATCCTAAAATTATACTAATCATGTTTGAAAACACTCAACGTCGAAGACAAACACAAAGAGTAATTACGCACAAGAGTCTATAAATTGGAGACATATCTTTAGGTATGGCGTCACTCATCCTATCAACATGCAAGTTCATGAATTAATAACCTTGATTTTAACAACCTAGAATTCAGTTCGATCGTTGCCTAACTCAATTCCAAATTATTAAGTTGAATGAAATCGCAATCTACACAAGTACTAAGGCCCTAGCATCATGTAAACATTGATTTTTATGCACAAATTCAAGAACTAATCGAATAAAAACTAAAAATACAAGAACATGTTACTGCCCTAATCTAACATATGATTCAAGCATGTAATTGTTTGTAAAAGTCATAACATAAACTTCAATGAAAATTGCAACTCATGTTCATCATACAAAACCAAACGAAACAAAGTATTTTTATAACAACAATATGTGACTAAACCGAAATTAAAAACACAAGTCATAGGGATGGATCACACTTTAGAAACCTTGGAGAGCTTCGTCTTGGTGTGGTGGAAGAGGATCGGCAGTGGCTGAGGTGAGGTATGAGTTCGGTGGTGAATGGTGGTGGAATAGGTGGAATCGGTGACTATGTATTTTAGGGTTTCGGGTTAGAACTTTGGTAGGAAAATTTGGTAGAGTTTTGGCTAGTGTTTTGCAAGAGATGAGATGATTTTCAGAATGCATAAGTGGGGGTATATATAGAGGAGAGGGGGTGCCGGCAGCCCTTTAGCAAAAAGATTTCAGAAAACCTCATGGGATTAGGTTTTGCAACCTTCCTTTCATAGTTCAATTAGGTTTTCTTTTTCTGAATTTTTCTTCAAGGCTTGGGCTTCACATCTTCATGGACTTCTTGTATGATCTTGGACTTCATTTGACATGTCTTGGTCCATCAAAAAATACCCCAATTGCCGGCAGCACACAAAGGCATACAATCTGCCTCTATTCGGCAGCTTCTCCTAGTGTGACTAGGAGAACGTCTTTCTTCAAGTTTTTCTTCAATGCCATGGCCTAGTGTCTTCCTCTTCCCTTCATAAGGCTTGAACCATCTTCACATATGCATTTGTGCACCATTAGGTCCATCAAAAACAGAAAACACGAAAAGGGGGCAGTAGGTTCCTGGAATCGGCAGATTTGACCTTGTTGCAGTAATTCCGGCATATCTCCATCCGTGGAGCTCCGATTGATGCGATTCTAAGTCTCAGATAAACTAGACACATATGGACATCTCCCCATAAAACAGTTTGATAAAAATCCTTGTGAGTCAACGGGAATGATTTTTCGCAGTTGGGACACAGTCCCAGGAAAATCCTGGAAGTCCCTGGATTGGAATGCTCGGACTGCCGTTTTGCAGCCAACTTTTGGGTGACTTCCCGAACTCCGATTGATCTGAAATTTTAACACAACATTCCTCAGCATATGAATATTAAGCACGCCAAATTTCATAGAATTTGAACAAGGATAGATCAAAGTTTCATTCATCTCAAAATCACGAAAAAGACATATTTTACACTATTTTCCAGATTTCTCAAACTTAGTCATTTTTCGGATTCTTAACCATTTTTCACAAAACTCTACCAAAATTGACACTAACTACATTATGACTCAATCTTAGACAAATAAGGGTTAAACAAAGCATAAACGAGGGCATAAGCATATAATATCGTCGCACATTGTGCTCCTATCAACCCTATGCCCAGTTAGTTGTGTAGCAAGATAACAACGCAGACAGACGACAGACGAGGAGCCGAGGAGCCGAGCTTCAACAAAATACGACAGGAGGAGAGGAGGGGGGTGCGAAGCATCTTATAGGCGGAAAAACTACACCTTGTTGATAATTAGGGCAATCAAAAAGGAGAGGCAACCCTAGCCACAGATTCCCTCCATCTCAGACCGCTCCCTACTGACACGTGTCCCAGCATCGATAAAGTTCCCACGCCATCATAACTGATGGAACTGATGGGCTCTCTCCTTCATTACATGTCAGCCACCTGTCCCGCCTACATGCGGCAGTTAGGGGAGGTAGGAGCGAGAACCGAGGCGTCCAGTGATAGGAGCACAATGTGCGACGATATTATATGCTTATGCCCTCGTTTATGCTTTGTTTAACCTTTATTTATCTAAGATTGAGTCATAATATAGTTAGTGTCAATTTTAGTAGAGTTTTGGTAAAATGTGCTTAAGAATCCGAAAAATGACTAAGTTTGAGAATCTGGAAAATAATGCAAAATATGTCTTTTTCGTGATTCTGAGATGAGTAAAAATGCGATCTATCCTTGTCCGAATTTAATGAAATTTGGCGTGCTTAATATTCATATACTGAGGAATGGTGTGTTAAAATTTCAGATCAATCGGAGTTCGGGAAGTCACCCAAAAGATGGCTGCAAAACAGCAGTTTGAGCAAACCAATCCAGGGACTTCCTGGATTTTCCTGGGACTGTGTCCCAACTTCGAAAAATCATTCCGACGTCTCACAAGGAATTTGATCGAGCCCTTTTATAGGGAGATGGCTATATGTGTCTAGTTTATCTGAGACTTGGAATCGCATCAATTCGAGCTCCGAGGAGGGAGATATGCCGGATTTACTGGAGCAAGGTTATTCCAGCCGAGTTGCTGCCGGTCTTGTGTTCTTGCGGGTTTGGGGCATTTTTCCATGGATCAAGCTCACCAAATGGAGTTGTCAAGCCTACACAAGAAGTCCATGAAGATATGCAGCCCAATATAAGGAAGAAAATCAGAAAAAGAAGTTTCCTAGAAGAACCAAGAAAAGAAGGAACCAAAACCTTGTTGCACAAGGATTGCCTTTGCCGATTTGGACTAGGTTTTCTACCTAGGGTTTCTGCCGAATTTGCCTCTATATAAAGCCATATTTTCCTACAGAAAAACTTGTCACATTCCAAAGCAAAAATCTTGCCAAAGCTCTACCTAAATTTCCCCAAGAATCCTACACAAAAACCCTAGCCAAAACCACCTTCACCACACCCAAAGTTCATGCCGAACCTTGGTACCTTCCTGCCGATATCATCACTGCCGAGCAGCAGCCCCATCCGAAACCACCAATCACCGGATCCATACAAGTCGAAGTCTTCAAGGTTTCTAATGTGTGATCCACTCCCTACTCTTGGCTTTGTAAATTTTTGTGTAGTTATGTTAAACTTTGTCTATGAAGTTAGCATGAATTCTTGGTTTCAATTTTTATGTCTATGTATGAATTGGATTGAATTTTGGTTTTATGATTTGCATGTCAATTTATTTTCTTTATCTTTAAGTGATGTTTTAGATGTAAGAATATGGATTGCATGTTAAAAAGTAAGGGAAATATGTAATGAACTAGTTAATAGGATAATCGGCAAGAACACATGTTAACTTGGTTTTAGGGTTTTCTTGACTTGTTCTTTAAATTCGTGTGCTTAAAGATTGGTAGCCTATGTAAGTGCAATGCGTAGACTATTAATCTCATTAGCCGAAAATAAGATAGGTTAAGCAATCTTTAGGGTTGTTTTAATTTGTGTTGTTTTCACGAGGGCTAGAGTAATTTATATGAACATGCTTGTTAATAAGATGACTGACAACCTTGCTTATCTAACTTGTTTCCAACTAAAGAAAAAGACTTTGTGCTCAATTACTTGTCATGTTTGTTTACGTCGATTAGAATATTCAAAGATGACTAGTATAATTTTAAGGTTAGGCGATTAGTCACTTAAAATACATGAGGAGTCTTAATCAATTAGTAGCCGATTAGGAGCTAATTGGGTTGGAGTTAAGTTGAGTCTAGAACATTTTAACATCTTGCTGAGAGTCCTGTTTGCTTGCTTGTTACATGTTTTGATTGCTTTTGTGTTAGTGCTTTGTGGAAGAATGTCGACCAAACTTGTAAATAGTAATTTAGGATTTATTTTCAGCAATTTATTTTCGTGCCTAGCGTTAGGGCAGCCCTTGCTGCCGAACCTCACCTCAATCCCCCTTGATTTCATGTGAATATGTATATATGTATATAAGTGTGACAATTGTGTGCATATGTATTTGTGAATATTTGTGTTAACATTCTCATGTTTCAGGTACCCTTAATCCCTGGCTAGAACGATCTCTACTTATTCTATACTACTAACGATTGTAGGGTTATTATTGCTTGATGCTCGCTTCGGCGACACGTCATCCAGCCCTCCCCACTTTCCCAAGAGTCAACATCAAATCAAGAAAAGACACACCACCGGTTATGTAGTATTCAATCGGCTCCATGGCATCTCACCGGTTATATAATATTCAACCGGCTCCATGGCATCCCACCGGTTATGTAGTATTCAACCGGCTCCATGGCATCCCACCAGTTATTTACCATTCAACCGGCTCCATGGCATTCCACCGGTTTAGTCACTCTCCTTCGCCCTTGCGGGCAAGGACAAGCCAGCAACAACTCAAGGCTTCAAACACATGGGCTTTATAAACCCGGGAGAGTTTACGTCTAACACATGTAAACTCTTCCAGCAGGCTAAAAACCCTGCATCACACTGAACTGTGATAAATTTGGGGATCCATGGCGAGACTTATTATCTCCACGCCACCACACCGGGCAGATTGTTTCTCTAACACAGAACAAGTCTCCTTGCAGGCTAAAAAACCTGCACATTACCTCACGCTTATTCCAACACAAGCTGAGAAGAACTAGCAGGTGTTAACCGGTGCTTCAACATGGCCGCAACACCCCACCGGGCTTATTCCACGCTCCAACAGGCCTCCCCGCAGGCTAGCAACCCTGTATATTACCCCACGCTTATTCCACCACAAGCTGGGCCGAACCACCGGGCTACTCCCCGGCCTGCCTCACCGTTGGCAGTAATTTTACCCTGGGAACTTGGGGGACTCGTCCTGACATGGCAGTCCACCGGTCGAGCCCTCACATCATCATCCCAGGCACTCGTCCGGGTTTCACCTCGTTCCATACTCATGGCACAACAACACTTGAGCACAATACCATTAGTATTGCAAACATACTCATAACTGTCACACGTCATCATTAATGGGTACTCACATCACCACGCCTTCTCTGTCTGAACGCCCGGTCACGCCCAATCTTCAATGCGGACTTGGGGGACTAGGCACCGTTGGGTCGGTAACCCTGCGGGTCTGCGGGACAGGAGCTAGACATATTAAGTCCCCATTCAAGATTACACTTGACCGGGAACTTGGGGGACTTGGTGACAGTAGCCACAGAGGGGCTACATAGGCCCACAGACCCGCACCCAGTACGTCCGGGGCCGGACTGAGGCCCGGAGCAGGATCACTTGTCACACCTCAAAATTTTATTTATTTATTTTTTTTTTTTTTTGAGGTGCAACTTAAACTCCATAAAAGAATATAAAAAAAATTTTGGAAAAAGAACTCATAATACGAAAACCCATAAGTACTCTTTATTTAACAAGGATAGAGAACTAAAACACAAAGATAGACTAACAAAGTCTATCTCTTATTGTAGGAAAATAAAGTAGCAAACATATTTCACAAAGTAAATCACATTTGACAGAATTCTCAACTTCAAGTAACACACTCCTCACCTGCACAATAGTTTTAAACGGGGTGAGCATAAAGAGCTCAATAGGGGTCCAAACCTCTTCAAACAATAACAAGTAAAATTAGAACATATTTATATATATAATTACTCCACATAGTTCATATATAGGAAAACCACTAAGTCTACATGTCCCATACCATGTAGTTTACCACAAGGGTGACTTAGAGTTTTCTTTTACATGAACTATCTCCTATTCACTTATATAACCCCTTTTGTTAGTCATCTTGCCCATTCCCCTTTCACCAATCCCGAATTACCCCTTCAACAACCTATACTACTTGCGCATTATCATGGGCATACATGGGATATGGTACCTCCTGAGGTTATGGACTAAACTACACAAAAGTTTTAACCCAAACTTCTCTACCCAAGGCACTTTGTACATATCTCAGTTTGTACAAAGTTTGTAGAGAGGGGTGCCTATTTATAGAGAGGGGTGCCTATTTATAGAGTTTGGGAAAAAGGTTCAAACTTGGTGATCAAGAATGGAATCAAGGAAGCAAATTCGGATTATGCAAAGGAAATCTTACCCATCTTAGCTACCAGGCACGCCACCCCTAGAACCCTAGACCTCCAGCTCCTGTTATCTAGCTTTGGGGAGTCATTGATAGAAAACTTGTTCTTCACCCGGCTGACACCTCATGCTTCTATATGGCGGCAATTTGCGGCTGTCCTATTGCGTGGGAGAAAGGTTACAGAAGATTGGTATCTGGGAAGGAAGAAAACGATAAATGCTTCCGACAAAGTTTCTGAAAAAAATACGTTCTTTGATCTGAGTTTGACACAAACAAAAGTCCTCTACTTGTTGGAATGGGTCGGGTTTGGGTCATGGGTTTTTGGGCCAAGTCTACTACTTTTAAACAAAAAAAATAAAAATAAAAATGAAAAAAAGAAATATTACAATTAAATTTCAAAACAATTACTATATATATACTTATAAAAAAAATTTATGTACTCTTATTATTTTCTTAGTCGTCACATTCTTCCCTCCTTTAAGAAATTTCGTCCTCGAAATTTTGATACGATACGTACCAAAATCTGAAAACAGTTCCGGATACTTCTTTTGCATATCGGTTTCCAATTCCCATGTAGCTTCCTCTACATTTCCATGTTGCCAAAGAACCTTGACTATCGGAATATTCTTAGTTCGCAGTACTTTATCTTTCCGATCTAAAATCTGAATTGGTCTATCCTCAAAAGACAATTGCTCATCTATATCAAGATCTGTCCAATCTAAAACATGTGTCGGGTCTGGTTCATATTTCCTCAACATTGAGACATGAAAAACATCATGAATACCTGAGAGCTGTGGTGGCAAAGCTATCATGTAAGCTACTTCACCCTTCCGTTCTAGTATTTCAAATGGACCAATAAATCTTGGAGCCAACTTTCCTGTTTTTCCAAACCTTTGTATTCCCTTTCGAGGTGAGACCTTCAAAAATACATAATCACCGACATTAAATTCTAATGGACGTCTCCTCTGATCAGCATAACTCTTTTGTCGACTTTGAGCCGTACGTAGTCGTTGTCTGATTATTTTTATTTTTTCAGTAGTCTCCTGGATAAAATCAGGTCCAACTATCGTTTTCTCACCCACTTCTACCCAACATAACGGTGATCTGCAAGGTCTGCCATATAATGCTTCATATGGGGCCATTCCAATACTACACTGAAAACTATTGTTATATGCAAATTCTGCAGATGACAAATGATCTTCCCAACTGCCTTGGAAATCCATAACACTTGCTCTCAACATATCCTCAAGAATTTGAATTGTTCTCTCTGATTGACCATCAGTTTGAGGATGAAATGCGGTACTGAAATTTAGCTGTGTACCGAGTGCTTGTTGTAAACTGCCCCAAAATTTAGAAGTAAATTTTGAATCTCTATCTGACACGATTGAGAGAGGAATTCCATGTAATCTAATTACACTACCAGAAAAAAAACTTTTGCCGACGAAAAAAAAAAAAACGGCCGACGAAACCAATTTTCGTCGGCTATTCTCAATAATGGCCGACGAAAATTTTTTTCGTCGCTAAAAATTAAAAAATCGTCGGCTATTCCCCTAGAATGGCCGACGAAATTTTTTTTCGTCGCTAAAAAAAAAATTCGTCGGCTATTCCCCTAGAATGGCCGACGAATTTTTTTTTCGTCGGTCATTCTAGGGGAATAGCCGACGATTTGAATTTTCGTCGGCCTTTCTCTAAAACTTTAGCCGACGAAAATTTTTGGAAGTATGGCCGACGAGTACTAGGTTTGATTTCGTCGGCTATGATTTAAAAAAAAAAAAAAAAAAAAAACAGCTTCCATTTTCTATCACTATCGACAAACCATTGCTTCGTCCTTCAAATGCAAATGTGTCGTGAAATAAGATATGACCGAAATAATGAAATACGTCTACGGTTGTAAAATGAGAAGATTCCGACAAAATCTGTGTGCCGAATGTTGCGGTTAGCTGTTTTTTACTTCCGTTTTCCTATGGGTAGCCTGACGGTCGGTAAATATTTTGAGGAAAATTTTTATAGGATTGGTTGCGTCTCATCGATCTGAAACTATTCTCTGTTGAACGTCAGGCCAAAAAACGTCATTTAGACGGGCCAATTTCCATTTCTAAGCGTTTGAAGGGTTGACTCACCCGGTTGACCGTCCCGATCGAGCCTTTAACGTTGTCAGATGTAGTTGGATTTTTTTTCATACATGTATTTAATCTTAACGGTGATATCTGACGGTTGGAATAGATTTTCCAAACTTTTAAATTCAAAATCGGAACATATGCACTAATGTTCCTTAACTTGTTTACTGAGTGTTTAAGTGGATGTATAGTTTCAAATAGTTACTATACGTAGGCTCTTCAAATGCAAATATGTCGTCAAATAAGATATGACCGAAATAATGAAATACGTCTACGGTTGAAAAATGACAAGATTCCGATAAAATCCGCGTGCCGAAAGAATGAAATCAGTCAAAACCCGGTTTACTGTAGATTTGGCGTCCGGCGTCCGAATGATGATTGTGATACCATTCCGGAAAGGGAACGACGCCAGGAACAAAACTCGTCGCTTCGCCACGACGTGTGGGCTTTTTCGGGCTTTCGAGTTCGTTTAGGGCCTCAAAACGGCATTTTAGTATGTTTTCATAGAATAGCCGACGAAACATTCAAATTTCGTCGGCTATTCTCTAAGTATAGCCGATGAATTCAAATATTTCGTCGGCTAAACTCTTGATCCGCGCCTTTTTATTGTCCGCCGTTGGATGGCTCAGATCCGACGGCTGTTGATTTTCCAAAGTATAGCCGACGAAATATATTAATTTCGTCGGCTATTCTCTAAGTATAGCCGACGAAATTAAAATATTTCGTCGGCTATTCTCTAAGTATAGCCGACGAAATCTTTTATTTCGTCGGCTATACTTAGAGAATAGCCGACGAAATTAATATATTTCGTCGGCTATACTCCTTCTAAATCTTTTAAATCCTCCCGCCTTTTTTCTCTCCTCCTTCCCCCCCTCCTCCGGCCTCCTCTTCCTCTTTCCCCTCCTCCGGCCTCCTCCTCCTCCTTCCCCTCCTCCTCCGGCCTCCTCCTCCTTCCCCTCCTCCTCCTTCTCCTCCTCCTCCTCCTTCCCCTCCTCCGGCCTCCTCCTCCTCCTTCCCCCCCTCCTCCGGCCTCCTCTTCCTCTTTCCCCTCCTCCGGCCTCCTCCTCCTCCTCCTCCTCCTTCTCTAGCTTCCTTCCCCTCCTCCTCCTCCTTCTCCTCCTTCCCCTCCTCCTCCTTCTCCTCCTCCTCCGGCCTCCTCCTCCTCCTCCTTCCCCTCCTCCTCCTCCTTCCCCCCCTCCTCCGGCCTCCTCCTCCTCCTCCTTCCCCTCCTCCTTCCCCTCCTCCTCCTCCTCCTTCCCCTCCTCCGGCCTCCTCCTCCTCCTCCTCCTTCTCCTCCTTCCCCTCCTCCTCCTCCTCCTTCTCCTCCTTCCCCTCCTCCTCCTCCTTCTCTAGCTTCCTTCCCCTCCTCCTCCTCCTTCTCCTCCTTCCCCTCCTCCTCCTTCTCCTCCTCCTCCGGCCTCCTCCTCCTCCTCCTTCCCCTCCTCCTCCTCCTCCAAAATGTAATTAATTTAATTTAATTTAATTTAATTTTTTTTTTCCCAAAATTAAAGAATAGCCGACGAAATTGACCAAATTTCGTCGGCTATAACAGGTATAGCCGACGATTTTTACCAAATTTCGTCGGCTATTCTTTAAAATATTAATATATTCGGAGAAAATAACCGACGAAATTGACAAATCGTCGGGTATTTATGAAGTATAGCCGACGAAACAGACTAATTTCGTCGGCTATAGTTGGCAAAATCGTCGGCTAAACTCGAAAATTTCCGACGAATTTCGTCGGTTATTTTTCAAAGGTTTGGTCGACGAAATCAATTTTCGTCGGCTATACTTCAGAATGGCCGACGATTTCAAAAATTTCGTCGGCCATTGGTATTACCGACGGCGTTTTACCGACGAAGAATAGCCGACGAAAATTTCGTCGGTAGAGGGAATAGCCGACGAAATTTTGGAATAGCCGACGAAAAAAATTTCGTCGGCTATTCTGTCAAATCTGGTAGTGTTACCTCCTGAACATATAACTTGCCAAGTGTTTCTGTCGAATCTGTTGTTTTCACTGGTAAGAAATGAGCCGACTTCGTTAAGCGATCTATGATTACCCATATTGCATCTTTACCTCGAGGTGAACGAGGTAAACCTGTTACAAAATCCATGGTAATATGATCCCATTTCCATTCAGCTATTGGCAATGGTTGAAGTTTTCCAGCTGGTTTCTTATGCTCTGCTTTGATTTGTTGACAAGTAAGACATCTAGCCACAAGTATTGCAACATCTTTCTTCATTCCATTCCACCAAAATTGACGACGAATATCATGATACATTTTGGTACTTCCCGGATGAATAGTATAGGATGAGTAATGTGCTTCACGTAAAATCTCGTCTCTAAGTTCTGTGATTTCAGGTACATATAATCTTCCATAATATCTCAGGCCTTTATTTTGATCAAAGCTCCAACCCTCCATTTGATTCCCGGACAAAAGTTGATCTTGAATTGATCCTGACAGAGCGTCTTCTTGTTGTTTCTTGATAACCTTTTCCATCAAAATAGGTCGCGTAACTAAGTTACAAATGCAACCTATGTTCTCGGGTACATTCACATGTAGATCATAGTCACATAAAGACTCTATCATTTTCCATTTCTGAATGTGCATGCTAGCCATGAATCCTTCTGATTTTCGGCTAAGGGCATCTGCGACTGTATTTGCCTTTCCCGGATGATAATGTAATCTAAAATCATAGTCTTCTAAAAATTCCATCCAACGTCTTTGTCTCATGTTGAGTTCTTTTTGGGTAAACAGATATTTTAAACTCTTATGATCAGAATATATCTCAAACCGTTCACCATACAGATAATGTCGCCAAGTCTTAAGAGCATGGACCACTGGAGCTAATTCCAAATCATGCGTTGGATAATTTCTTTCATGTGTTTTCAATTGTCGAGAAGTATAAGCGACAACTTTATCTGACTGCATTAGGACACATCCTATTCCACTTAAAGAAGCATCTGTATATACCACGTAACTTTCTCCTCTTTCAGGAATAATCAATACTGGAGCAGTAGTTAAGCGTGTTTTCAGTTCTTGAAATTCATCTTCACACTCCTTACTCCAAATGAATTTAACTCCTTTTCGAGTTAACTTGGTCAAGGGGGTAGCTAGTCGAGAAAAATCCTTTATAAATCTCCGATAATAACCTGCTAATCCCAAGAAACTCCGTATCTCAGAAATATTCTTTGGCCGATTCCAATTCAATATTGCCTCTACCTTGGAGGAATCAACAGCAATACCTTCATTAGAGATCACATGTCCTAAAAACTTTATTTCTGTCAACCAAAACTCACATTTGCTATATTTAGCAAATAACTGATGTTCCCTCAAAGTCTGTAGTACTATGAACAGATGATTCTGATGTTCTTCCATTGAGGTGGAATAAATGAGAATATCATCAATGAACACTATTACAAACTGATCCAGGTAGGGTCGAAAAATTCGATTCATTAAGTCCATAAAAGCTGTCGGAGCATTTGTCAGACCAAAAGGCATAACCAGAAATTCATAATGTCCGTATCGAGTCCTAAAAGCAGTTTTTGATACATCTTCAGGTCTGACTCGAAGTTGGTGATATCCAGAACGAAGATCTATTTTAGAAAAGAAACAGGAATCCTTTAACTGATCAAATAAATCATCAATTCTTGGTAGTGGATATTTATTCTTCACTGTTACTCTATTCAGCTGACGATAATCTACACACATCCGCAAAGATCCTTCTTTCTTTTTCACAAAAAGGGCTGGTGCTCCCCATGGTGAAGTACTAGGACGGATAAAACCTTTGCCTTCCAATTCTTGAAGTTGTTGCTTAAGTTCTTTCAGTTCCGCAGGTGCCATACGGTATTGAGGTAATGAAATAGGTGATGTTCCTGGAAATACTTCGATTACAAATTCAATCTCATGTACTGGAGGTAATCCTGGTAAATCTTCTGGAAACACATCGCTAAATTCCTTTACCACTGGAATGGTTTCTAATTTGATTTCATATGCCCTTTCGACCAAAATGTGTGCAAGTAGTTCTAAATAATCAGATCTCCCATTTAAAGATGCTTCCTGTTTATAAGTATTCTTGGTTCCATAGAAACTAAAAGTTTCACCTTCAGGAGTACTTATAGTCATCTTCTTTGTACCACAATACATAACAGCATTGTAATACGCAAGCCAATCCATACCCAAAATAACATCGTAATCTAACATCTCTAGCATAGTCAAATCACATTCCAAATTATGATTTGATATCTCTATTATGCATTGCCTACACACCCTGTTAACTCGAACACAACTACTTAATGGAGACCCGATAATTAAAGGAGTTTTTCTAATCTCAGGTTGCAAATCAAGTAATGATGCAAAAGATGATGATATAAAGGAATGCGTAGAACTCAGATCAAATAATATCTTGGCTGCTGATCTAAATACTAGAAACATACCTTCCACCACTTGGGATCCATTATCCTCTTCTGCTTGATTCATAGCATACATTTGACCTTGTGTTGGACGTTGTACGCCGGTTGGTGCTCTAGGCCTAATAGAATTTCCAGGTCGTTGTGCTTTCTGAGGAACAATTGGCCTTTGCCAATTTTGTTGTAGCTGAAATGGTGCACGGTACTGTAAATGGGGTGCATAACCCTGTGGTTGCTGAGGGCGAAACTGTGGTTGTGGAGAACGAAACTGAACTTGTTGATTTGGACGGTACTGTGCCATTGGAGCTTGGTTTGTTCGTATGAGTGGGCAATCCCTTTGAAGATGTCCAGGTCCTTTACAGAAATAGCAACTCTTGGTATATGGGGCTATGCCGAACTGTCTTGGTCTTTGAAAATTTGTTCTGAAAGGGCCAAAGTTTTGGCGTTTGTATTGTCCACTAGTATTTCCAAAATGAAATCCTCCTTTTGTTTCTTGGCTACTACGCTCAGAAATAAGTGCTCGATCCACAACTTCACTATATCTTTGTAACTTCAAAATAGATACCTTCTCTCGAAGCTCAGGATTAAGCCCATCCTCAAATTTCTTTGCTTTTGCAGCTTCATTTGGAATAATACCTGGGGCAAACCGCATTAGCTCCTCAAATTTTCCTTGATATTCTGAAACTGTCATGTTCCCTTTAGAAAGAAACATAAACTCTTTAGCTTTTGCTTGCTTCACTGTATCAGGAAAATATTTTTCTAGAAACACAACTTCGATTCGAAAGCATTCCATGTAGTAATTTCAGTGTTTGGAGTGGTAAGAACTGATTCCCACCAATGATAGGCTGCACTTTCTAAGTAAGTACATGCCACAATTACTTTCAAGTCTTCCGGTACTTTCTGATTATTCAAAGCTCTCCTCATTTGTCTCAGCCATTCTTCAGCTATCATAGGGTCTAGGGTACCCTTAAATATGGGAGGTCTTGCTTTACGGAATTCACCTTGTATCCTCATGACCCTCTCTTCATTATTTTCTTGATGATTCCCATTGCGATTTTCCCTTATGGCACTTGCCATATCCTGAATAGCAGCTATAACATCCATGTTACTACTAACTTCACCCTTGTGTTGTTCTTCTGTCATTGTTTCCTTTTGGTTTCCAGGATAAAGGGAAAAATAGTTCAGTCAATTCTACTGGCTAGATGAGTATATATATAGTTTTAGTGATCACATAGCAAATAAACATTCCGGAGAATTATAAACCAAGTATCCAGAAATCATTATGCAGGATATATATATACAACAAATATAATCAAAAGGAAACATCAAAGTGTTAACTAAACGAGTAGAAACATGTTTAATTTTATTCTAATATATATAATCATACCAATTATTTATTTATTTATTTATTATTTTTTTTTTTTTGAAACAAGGCACTGTAATTCAATGAAGACTGAAAGCATACTCTCTATACGTATATATAGAGCACTAGTTAAATTAAATAATTATCTTCATACTTCCTGCAAGTGAGCCATGTTACTTTCTCCAGATTACAACAAACTAATGGTTTATTAACAAGAGTACAAAACCTACAAACATACTATTGTAAGCAACTAACTTAATCAAACTTTATACGTTTCCTTTAGTTCCCAAAATGCTAATATTAAGTCATGCTAGATGGCTTCTTGCACAAATTGAACAAATTTCAGAACAAACAGAAACGACCAAATCTAACCTAACAACAAGCAAAAACTGAAATAATCCAATAGTCTAAACTAAAAACTAAGAGAAAAATAATAGTCAAATCCATAACAAAATTGGTAGAACTATGATTTGATGTACTCAATTTATTAGTCCAAATAATAATTTTATGACAGTCAAATAGAAATCACAACCTCTTATCTATTACCAGTAAAGAAACACTACTACAAAAAACTCAATACACAACGGTGCTGCACCGTTGTGTAAGTTCGAAAAAACCGTCGTATATCTCGAGCTTGTGTGATGAAACGTCCAACAACCAACTTATAATTTCTGTTGTACAACTTATATGCCATGCCATGGCTGGCTTGGCATTCGCTGCACTGACATGTCTAGTTCATACAACAGAATATACATACTTTTATGTTGTGTAAGTTATAAACATACAACAGAATATTGCAATTTTATTCTGTTGTCTCATTCGCACAACAGATTTCATCTCCCACTTATTTAGTTGTCTGATTCAGACAACTTATTTCGTTTCATATTTATTGAGTTGTATGATTCTACAAATCAAACAACAGATTTGAGGATTTTGTGACACAGGTTTGATGTGGCTTTTAGTCATATTGTACAACATATGATATTCACAAAAACATAAACTGTTGTATATCAAAACCTGAAGCTTTACCATAAAAATAGTATCAGCTAGCCATTACCATTAAAACATTGCATAAAACTTCCATATCATTTAAGTAGCCTGTGTACACAATTGTTTCAAACATGGCATACAGATTCCAAAAACAAATTTCTAACTTCACCTAAAAGTCTACGTAGACAAAGGACTTGTTGCCCATTTGCTTTTCCTCGAATGAAAGAGCCTTTGCAGCAACTCTACTACCTCAACCAACTATGAAAGAATCACC
The DNA here is from genome assembly GCA_963682095.1 of Potentilla sterilis. Lineage (NCBI taxonomy): Eukaryota > Viridiplantae > Streptophyta > Magnoliopsida > Rosales > Rosaceae > Potentilla > Potentilla sterilis. Next base: position 14,878,689 of record OY821760.1, on the reverse strand, counting down.
TCAACCGCCAAGATTTTACCTTATTACAAAAATGATCCATAGCTCAACAGATATATTTGTATAGGATTCTTATCTCACCATTGCACCACATTAAGCCAAAGGTACTAAGACCACTCGACTTGCCTGCAAAATTGAACATATATTACACTTTGTCAATAACTAAGAATAGCTCAGAATGGATAAATGAGCAAGGAGACAACAAAAGAACAAAAGAAATACCAATATGAGCTATAGAAGCAAGATATATTGCTGTACAGATGTTTGCAACAAAGACAACTGCATAGCCATAGGCATCAAAAGACAAAACCCACCCCAGAACAACCAAACAAACCGAAAAACACACATTAAAAAGAAAGAATCAGTAAAATCCACTACACTAAAGTACCCAGTCCCTCACATTTTGGTTTCTAACACGACATGGAAGTTGAAACTCACTAACCAAATTAAAAGAGCAACAGAAACTTAAGTACCCAGCCTATGTATGAAATCTATGAATCATGCTTCAGAAACTTAACCATTAAACACAATGACTGATAATCAGCAAAAGAAATCAAACAAGAATCAGATTCAAACCTCTTCTACAAGTGCACTAAGAGCAGTTGGACCAACAATGCGAAGAGACAGCAACGGAGCTGATTCAGTTCTAGAAGCATGGCGTAGCCATTCAGCTAGGGTGACTAGCCCGGAAGCAAAACCACTGCTGGTCCGATTCAATGGCAATGGGAGCTGAAGAGGGTGCCTTAAGCTGACCGACCTAGCACCCGTCACAGTAACCACAGCCCCTTCTGCTAAAATGACTTTCTTCAACACACCAGCATCCACATCATGCTGTCGAAACCAGATCAAGTATATCAGTATAGGAAAAACCCAACTTCAACGGACGTACACTAGATCCTAATTTGAGAGATAATTACACAGAGCCAAATTCTCATGTCTTCAATACTCGATGAAATCAATCATAACCCAAATTCCCTTATTCCAATCATGATCATATCTCCAGTACGCACATTGAAAAGGCATAATGATATGCTAAAACAGAAAAAAAAAACAATAGAGCAGAATCAAACCTTTCCTTGCAGTGCTGTCATTGTTCTAATGACATTAACCCCACAGTTCTGAGCCAATGTTCGTGGTATGGCCTCAAAAGCAATGGCAGCAGCTTCATATGGCCACTGCACCAACATAAAAACACATTTAATCCTAAAACCACATCAAAAAGCAATTAGAGTGAAACAACAACTAGTTCATAATCTCGAAGTGTTCAGATTTTCAATTTCCAGGATATTTTTTTTATCACTTTTACAAATATACAAGACTTTCAGAAGAGGAAAGAGTTTTACCTTTTCTATACCCTCAATGGATGAGCTCTTTTGCTTCAATGTAGCAGAAACAGTCAACTCCGAAGCACCACCACCAGGAACAAGTTTTGGATTCTTCAGGATATTTCTTGCTACTGACATGGCATCCTATGAACAGAACATGATTGAATAAGATATTTCAGCATTCTATAGTTATAGTTTACAAAATTGCATGAAAGAAGAAAAGGAAAAAAGACATACCTGCAAATTTCTCTCCATCTCGTTTTATAGATCCTTGCTAGGACCTCTTAAGAGTACAGTACATGCCTTGGGATCCTTGCAATCAACAATGAATGCAAAGAACTCATCTCCATTTTTCTTAACCTCAAATAACCCCGCCCCAGTACCAATATCAGATTCTTGCAATTCATCTGGTCTGTTGACAATAACTGCCCCACAAGCCTTGGCAATTCTGAGAGAGATTTTGAGTGAGGGGGTTTTCGGTGGTGGTGGCCTGGGAGGAATCGACCGAACTGGGTCTGGCTGAAGAGGAGCGATGGAGAAGCAAAGAGAAAGAACATACCAAGCTGGACTTGACCTTCTCAACAAACTCACTATTCTTAAATCCACCCAAAAATTCCCTCTTCTCAAACTCCTTCAACCTCGTCTTCAAAACCCGAATCGGCTCCCAATCCCTCCCACCATCCTTGTCCTCCTCCTCACCGTCTCTTCTCCACTCCCCCGAAAACTCACTAAACTTCAAACTCCTCCTTGAACGACGTCGCGAGGTTGCGGAACGAGTTGGCTCGGTCCTTCATGAGCTGGAGATCCGCGTCTGCCGAGTCCTTCACTTCTCTCCACCCCTTCGATATGAACGAGAACGCGTTCGCCGTCGAGGCTTGACCGCCTTGACCGGCCATGGCCTAGGGTTTTGACTGAGATAGAGATAGAGATAGAGAGGAGAGCTTTTAGTTTTTTTCGCGGGTAAAGGATTGGGATTGGGATTCGTGAATCTTCTTCTGCTCTTTTAGCGAAGCCAGACACGCAGAAGAGGTGGGGGCGCTCAGAAATTGAAGGGATTCGGATTAAGGGAGAGAGAAGGAGAGAGGGGAGTTCTGAGTTGTGAAGGGTATGGGTTTTCGAATTAAGGTTGTTGACAATGAGGTCGAGGAGGGTTTGGAGTGGGGAGAGGGAAGAGGTCTGCGTTTGGGCTAGGAGGGCTTGGTCGGGTTCGGGTCTGGAAGCATGAAAGGGGAGGATGAGGGGGAGATGAGGGGAGGGGAAAAATATGAAGACATGAGAGGAGAGGAGAGTGAGGCTTAGGTGACCCATTAGGGTTTTTTCCACTCTCAACTAAAATCCAACGGATGTGGTCGATTTTTATTGAAGTTAAATGGCTAATAACTTCACTTAAACACTTAGTAAACAAGTTAAGGAACATTAGTGCATATGTTCCGATTTTGAATCTAAAAGTTTGGAAAATCTATTCCAACCGTCAGATATCACCGTTAAGATTAAATACATGTATGAAAAAAAATCCAACTACATCTGACAACGTTAAAGGCTCGATCGGGACGGTCAACCGGGTGAGTCAACCCTTTAAACGCTTAGAAATGGTAATTGGCCTGTCTAAATGACGTTTTTTTGCCTGACCTTCAACAGATAATAGTTTCAAATCGATGAGACGCAACTAATCCTATAAAAAAGTTTCCTCAAAATATTTACCGAACGTCAGGCTACCCATAGGAAAACGGAAGTAAAAAACAGTTAACCGCAACATTCGGCACACAGATTTTGTCGGAATCTTGTCATTTTTCAACTGTAGATGTATTTCATTATTTCGGTCATATCTTATTTGACGTCATATTTGCATTTGAAGAGTGTACGTATAGTAACTGTTTGAAACTATACATTCACTTAAACACTTGGTAAACAAGTTAAGGAACATTAGTGCATATGTTCCGATTTTGAATCTAAAAGTTTGGAAAATCTATTCCAACCGTCGGATATCACCGTCAAGATTAAATACATGTATGAAAAAAAATCCAACTACATCTGACAACGTTAAAGGCTCGATCGGGACGGTCAACCGGGTGAGTCAACCCTTTAAACGCTTAGAAATGGTAATTGGCCTGTCTAAATGACGTTTTTTTGCCTGACCTTCAACAGATAATAGTTTCAAATCGATGAGACGCAACTAATCGTATAAAAAATTTTCCTCAAAATATTTACCGAACGTCAGGCTACCCATAGGAAAACGGAAGTAAAAAACAGTTAACCGCAACATTCGGTACACAGATTTTGTCGGAATCTTGTCATTTTTCAACCGTAGACGTATTTTATTATTTCGGTCATATCTTATTTGACGACATATTTGCATTTGAAGAGTGTACGTATAGTATCTGTTTGAAACTATACATTCACTTAAACACTTAGTAAACAAGTTAAGGAACATTAGTGCATATGTTCCGATTTTGAATCTAAAAGTTTGGAAAATCTATTCCAACCGTCAGATATCACCGTTAAGATTAAATACATGTATGAAAAAAAATTCAACTACATCTGACAACGTTAAAGGCTCGATCGGGTCGGTCAACCGGGTGAGTCAACCCTTTAAAAGCTTATAAATGGTAATTGGCCTGTCTAAATGACGTTTTTTTGCCTGACCTTCAACAGATAATAGTTTCAAATCGATGAGACGCAACTAATCGTATAAAAAATTTTCCTCAAAATATTTACCGAACATCAGGCTACCCATAGGAAAACGGAAGTAAAAAACAGTTAACCGCAACATTCGGCACACAGATTTTGTCGGAATCTTGTCATTTTTCAACCGTAGACGTATTTCATTATTTCGGTCATATCTTATTTGACGACATATTTGCATTTGAAGAGTGTACGTATAGTAACTGTTTGAAACTATACATTCACTTAAACACTTGGTAAACAAGTTAAGGAACATTAGTGCATATGTTCCGATTTTGAATATAAAAGTTTGGAAAATCTATTCCAACCGTCAGATATCACCGTCAAGATTAAATACATGTATGAAAAAAAATCCAACTACATCTGACAACGTTAAAGGCTCGATCGGGACGGTCAACCGGGTGAGTCAACCCTTTAAACGCTTAGAAATGGTAATTGGCCTGTCTAAATGACGTTTTTTGGCCTGACCTTCAACAGATAATAGTTTCAAATCGATGAGACGCAACTAATCGTATAAAAAATTTTCTTCAAAATATTTACCGAACGTCAGGCTACCCATAGGAAAACGGAAGTAAAAAACAGTTAACCGCAACATTCGGCACACAGATTTTGTCGGAATCTTGTCATTTTTCAACCGTAGACGTATTTCATTATTTCGGTCATATCTTATTTGACGATATATTTGCATTTGAAGGATGAAACAATGGTTTGTCGATAGTGATAGAAAATGGAAGGTGGTTTTTTTTTTGTTTTTTTGTAATCATAGCCGACGAAATCAAACCTTGTACTCGTCGGCTATTCTTTTGTCATTTTCTGTCTAAAATAAAATATGTATTTTTCTGATTTATGTGATTTTTTTACAATCACCGTATTTCATCATAACAATCAAATGCTAATTCATAGCATTTTTCAAAATTTGACTTCTTTTATATAGTTGTTTCGAAAAGATTTTGCATTTTGCACTAGGTTCATCTAGTATAAACTGCAATATTCTCATACAACAGAAAAGAACTACTGTTGTATGTTTGTTTGTGTAAAGTTAAAATAAATGGAGGGAAATTTCCCGCTTCACATTTGAGGGAATGAATTTAAGTCATTGGAGGCAAATTTCCCGCTTTAAGGGTAGTAGCATTTACGCCATTGGAGCCAAAATGAATGTGGCACAAGGACAAGCAAAACAAGTCGTACAACAGAACTGTAAAATTATGTTGTACAAGTATTTTTCATTTTACACTAGTGACACCTAGTGCAAGCTGTGACTTATCATACAACACGAAACAAGAACTTTGTTGTCTGTCCATCTAGACCTTGCACAAATTTAAGTTTCAGTGTCGGAGGGAGTTATGCCGCCAAGATTTTCATCTTAAATACAAGCCATTGGAGCCAAAATGAATGTGGGGGAATGACAAGCAAACCAACTCATACAACAAAACTACGAAATTCTGTTGTACAAGTATTTGTCACTTTGCACTTGGTGAGACCTAATGCAGGATGTGACATTATCACACAACACAAAACAATAACTTTGTTGTCTGTCCATCTAGACCTTGCCCAAATTTGAGTTTCAATGTCGGAGGGAGTTCTGCCGCCAAGATTTTCATTAATCATACAACAGAAAATGTGTGTCAGAGTTGTGTGACAAAATCTGGAAAAATATTTTTCAGAATATGGAAAATGTGTACCATCATACAACATAAATTATTCACTTTAGGTTGTGTGAAACAGTTCAGTGATTCACACAACATGTAACTTTCAAAGTGTTGTCTGATTTGTGTTGTGTATTGAGTTTTTTGTAGTAGTGAAAACAACTTTAATCCCAAAAACCAAAAGCATCGAAGTCCTTTCGCTAATCCAAAATCAGTTACATTAATAGTCAGTTATTGTAAATGGAAAGACTTGTTTTAATACTAAACTTAATCGGAAACCTATAACAGAATCACAAGAAAACTTCAGACCAAGACTACAAAATAATTAAGAAGTCCAACAGAAAATCTCATTTATAATCAAATAAATTATTCCCAGCTGAGCTCCGTACTTAATCTAGTAAAAATACAGTAACATTTAAATTGAACAAGTAGAAACAAGCACTTAAACAAAACATATTGAAATAAAACAACCTCTCACAAGCATATATTACATATTGAAATTTTACAAAGTTTTGTTTTCAAAAACAGAAACACACCTACTTTAGAAGGGTTCTACATATTACATAGCTAAAGTAAAGATTCAACCCCTATATACTAAAAACTGTAAACAAACCCAGGTTATATATCTCACATCATGACTATTCTATGACACATATACTACATGGCTGACAACAAGACCCTTAGTTATCCACGGAAGATTCAGACCCTGGAGAACAAGTCCTCAGTATGGCATGAAGGAATTCACCAACTGAATCACTTCCAACCTCACTAGGATCACTATCATTCTCTTCCATAGCGGAATTTGATGATGATGATGATGATGATGATGATGATGGTATAACTATTGGCCAAAAAATTGATGCTCCTCGGTTCCACTCAACCACTATTTGGTCTCTTACGTTTTGGTAGTAGTTGTCATTAGAGACAGCAGCTATGCTCCTTTGAACAACACCAAACTGAGTTCTAAGGGTATACATCACCATGTTCTTTTGGAGTACAGGGGAATACTCGAACCTGCGATGGATAACCTTGCTAATGACATGTCTGAGAAGTTGCTCAGCATGGTCTCCTATCTCAATTTCATAGATGCCAGGATGCAATGGCATAACATCATTTTGTGTAGCTTCAAAAGCTCCAAAACTATCATACGAGCGCACTCTATTCATCCTATCAAGAGAAAACCAGAAAATTAAATCATAGGTTCTTAAAGAAGTAATGCAAGTGCTAACTTTCTGTACAGTCCTTAAAGAATACTAGACCTATATGGCTCTGATACCAACTTGTCACACCTCAAAATTTTTTTTATTTTTTTTTTATTTTTTTTTTTTGAGGTGCAACTTAAACTCCATAAAAGAATATAAAAAAAAATTTGGAAAAAGAACTCATAATACGCAAACTCATAAGTACTCTTTATTTAACAAGGATAGAGAACTAAAACACAAAGATAGACTAACAAAGTCTATCTCTTATTGTAGGAAAATAAAGTAGCAAACATATTTCACAAAGTAAATCACATTTGACAGAATTCTCAACTTCAAGTAACACACTCCTCACCTGCACAATAGTTTTAAACGGGGTGAGCATAAAGAGCTCAATAGGGGGCCAAACCTCTTCAAACAATAACAAGTAAAATTAGAACATATTTATATATATAATTACTCCACATAGTTCATATATAGGAAAACCACTAAGTCTACATGTCCCATACCATGTAGTTTACCACAAGGGTGACTTAGAGTTTTCTTTTACATGAACTATCTCCTATTCACTTATATAACCCCTTTTGTTAGTCATCTTGCCCATTCCCCTTTCACCAATCCCGAATTACCCCTTCAACAACCTATACTACTTGCGCATTATCATGGGCATACATGGGATATGGTACCTCCTGAGGTTATGGACTCAACTACACAAAAGTTTTAACCCAAACTTCTCTACCCAAGGCACTTTGTATATAAAACTAACATAGCATATCTATACCTTTAAATATATAACATATACATAATAATCTCAGCAAAATAATAACCATTAAACAATCTATCAAACAACAAGCATAGAGGTTTCCCGTTGTTTCCCCCTACCTTTGCCGATTCCCTCTTTAAAATTCAGCTCCTTTGCTCTTTTCTCTTTTAGTCTAGATGGTGTTGAACTCCTGACTCCTATCTCAGTTTGTAGAGAGGGGTGCCTATTTATAGAGTTTGGGAAAAAGGTTCAAACTTGGTGATCAAGAATGGAATCAAGGAAGCAAATTCGGATTATGCAAAGGAAATCTTACCCATCTTAGCTACCAGGCACGCCACCCCTAGAACCCTAGACCTCCAGCTCCTGTTATCTAGCTTTGGGGAGTCATTGATAGAAAACTTGTTCTTCACCCGGCTGACACCTCATGCTTCTATATGGCGGCAATTTGCGGCTGTCCTATTGCGTGGGAGAAAGGTTACAGAAGATTGGTATCTGGGAAGGAAGAAAACGATGAATGCTTCCGACAAAGTTTCTGAAAAAAATACGTTCTTTGATCTGAGTTTGACACAAACAAAAGTCCTCTACTTGTTGGAATGGGTCGGGTTTGGGTCATGGGTTTTTGGGCCAAGTCTACTACTTTTAAACAAAAAAAATAAAAATAAAAATGAAAAAAAGAAATATTACAATTAAATTTCAAAACAATTACTATATATATACTTATAAAAAAAATTTATGTACTCTTATTATTTTCTTAGTCGTCACAATCACTAGCACCCGGACCCCAGGTCCAGCAGTCTACCTTGTAACTAGGGACCCGGGGACCGGGGACGCCAGCTTACCGAACAGGCCAAGAGTGATAAGCAGTTGGAGAGAGCTGTCCTTTTGTGTGCGAACAGAAGGAAACCAGTCCCACATCGAAGAGTAAGACCAGACCTTGCGCCTGACCACCTATATAAGGGCCTCAACTACCCTCTTTAATAGCTAGGTAACTGATCTCTCCAACTGTTTATCACTCTTGCTTAAGTTATCTATTCATCCCAACTGTACTAACTTAGGCATCGGAGAGGAGAAGACCGGCCCGCCCGGTATTCCCCTTAGTTAGCACGTTCGCAGGAGGAGATCACATCTTGATTCATCAGTTTCCACTAGGCCTACGGGTTTGTGCAGAAACACTATTACTGAACTGGAGGATGAACAAAAGAAAACATTAATTTGAGTTCCAAACTTCCAATACTAAGGCGTCAAGTTAGACGTGGCTGCTAGCAGAAAACTATGCAAGAGATTATCCCGAGAAAAGTACAATTTTCTTTTGGTAGCAAACAGTTATATATAAATCGAAATTGTATTTAACATACTACGTAGATGGTGTACGTACGTACGGTATAATGTCTGCAGGGAACGATACCTTGTACTATATACACTTGATAAACATGCTCGGTGATCCAGAAGCATATATACAGGTTACTTAGCTGTAAATCCTAGGATTCCATTGTTTCTAGTGCTTCACTAGTTTGGCTAGCTGCTACATAGACATAAATAGATAAATAATGAGTTAAAAGCTACTACATTTGGGGTGGAGAATCAACACGGCAATACATTCCATAGCTTCTATCTGTTCATAGCCGTTTTGTTTAAACCTTTCACTCGCTATCACAGCTGCATCAAAAACAAACAAAACAAACAACTCTGCCCATATATACACATCTCCACTCCTTCATTTTAATTTCTATATTAACAAAATCATGCATTCTCTAGACAACTTTATTTTGGTTAATGCCATTATTCTTCTCTGCAGCTTGGGTCCGAACCCCAGTTGGGCAAAGGAAACAAAAGTCCATGGCTTGCAAATGAACGCAATTGATGGTTGCTGGAGATGGAACCCAAATTGGAGAAATAACCACCAGTAATCGCAATGTGTTTAGTAGGTTTTGCTTGGAAAATGAGCAACAGCATGAGAAAAGATGTTGTAAGCTATGAGGTTACAGACCCTAGTGACAATGCATATGCTAAGCCTAACAAGCTTTGTGAAGTAGACTCACCGTCTTTTTTGATTGATGGTGATGACAAATGCACTTTGTCCTTGTCCTGGTTAGATTCAGGCTTAGAATTTGTCGAAGAAGCACCAACATTCTTTTGGGAGAGGGGCATCTAATTATCATTAGATGGAGGCAAATTTCTGCTTTTTGGGTTTTATTTCACCCATCTTTTTCAGTAGATCTTGCTGTCTGCATCACAAAACACAATCCATTATTCATGTACTATAACATAGACAACTCAAACGGATCAATCAGAGAGTTACTATATATAAGATGCTAACTATATTATATGGTGTCAAGATAGATCTATAGCTGATCCCCCTCTTTTGCTTGGGCTCTACACGAAGTGTCAAGGGAGCCGATGCAGGTGAAGAATCTGCCAGACTTGTAGCTTTGTGTGTATAGATTAAGTAAACCAAGATAGAAGAGGATGAAAGAAAATACTTGAACAACAAAAGCATGCATAAAGGATTCAGAATAGACTAAAATGTACAGTCATGGTTTCTTGGCCAAATTGTAGTAACCCTGATTTTAAATTCAATTTCGTGCAAATTCCTCGAAAATTAATGGAAGGGTGATTTACAGAATTTCGTATTTCATACCCTTTTAATTAGTTGTTGCTCGAGGAGTCGAGGTCGGAAGTGATTCCGAGAGTTAAAAATCCGAAAAATGTTTAAATTCCGATGGGTTAAAAGTTGACCTTTTTATCTGTTGTGAATTTAGAAAACTTTCTTCACGAAAGTCGTAGACCTCGACGATACGAGTTCGTAGACATGCGGCATGCATGAAACGGACGTCGTATGAAGATGTTACGACATGTTGAAGTTATTTCTAAAATCAGAATTTCTATAAATAGTAAAGTTTTCGAAAATATCTGAATTTCCCAAAATAGCACAGTAGCCGCCTCGGTTATAGTTCATTTCCATTTTTGCGCAGCGGAGCTTTCCTTCCTCCGTTCTTAGCCGTCCGGCCACCTCTGGTCGCGCGCCACCCACCGAAATGATCAGCTCGGTCTCCTCTTTCGTTTGAGCCGCGCCACGCCAGAAAAATCAAGAATGCTCGAAAGCCGATCAAGCGTACTACAAGGCTTTCCTCTCTATTTCGAAGAAATCAAGAAGAATCGAGAAGAACAAGCTTCCCCAAGAAAGATCAAGTCTCTTTTGAACAAGCTTCACTTGAAGAGGTAATATTTAATAAAAGTTCCTGCTTTTGAGCATGGTCGGTGCGATACCGCATCCAATAGTTGAAGGTGGATGTATCGAGGACTAGAAATCGTTGAACTGGAGTAGGCACTACATTTGAAATATCGTAGCCTGTACATAAAATTGCTGCAGGATTTTTAGCCTGCGGGAAGAGGTTTCCTGTGCTGGAGGAAGACTTCTCCTGGTGGGGTATCTAGATGTTTGGCTGTAAATGTGGAATAAATTCAACCGGTGGAATACCCCGTACCGTGGAAATATATGTTAGAGTGCCCCGTACTTGTTGGAATGTTTTGGGGGTAACAATAATAATCGTGCAGGGTTTCTAGCCTGCGGGAAGAAGCCTCATGTGTTAGAATAAGAGTTCGTCCGGTGGGATACCTCGATATGTTGGAGTATTTCAACGCTAGGTGGAGTAGGCTGTAGGTGGGACAGTTCGAGTAAGTCCCCTGCTCTTTCAATTACCCTCCGCATGCGAGGCAGGTGGCTGACATGCATTGAAGGGGGTATTCCATCAGTCCCATCAGTTATGATGGCCTGGGAGGTTACCAATACTGGGACACATGCCGGTAGGAGACAGTCAGAGATGGATGGCCCGGATCCGTAGGCGCTTGAGTTGCCCTATTGAGTAGTTTGGGGGGGAAATTCAAGGGCGCTGGGGCTACATATAAACCCTTGCCTCTTCGTATGTTTTTCGTTTGGCTGATAACTGATCCTTTGTTTAGCCTCGCTCAACACAATTGCTCGGTGTTTTCCAGTTGCTGCATTTCCGTCATCGTGCATACTAATCGGTGAGTCCCAGTCCTTTGCAGTTCTGAAATTATTTTTCCTCCCCCTTTTTTGTTCGTAGATGGATCCGATGGGCGTTTGTGGTACCTAGATTAGCCCTTTGGATATGACCGTTGTAGTACCGGATCTCTGCGAGAACCGGGAACTGTCCGCTGAGATGCCTATCACCCGGTGTGGACTGTGCCGGGGTGCAATATGCTTCGTACAGGCCTGCTGTGGTTGTTGGTTTATTTTTTAGATCGTGTTTCTGATCGGGCAAAGGTTTTTTTTTTTTTTTTCTAGGTTACATGGATTCTGGGAGCTCCAGTGCAGTTTCCGGATCGCCCGCCAGGCGACAGGTGAGGGACGACCAAGAGAGGATGAAGGACTGGCTTGCCTCCTCTTCCTCGGGGCCTAGCCCCAGCGCTCGCTCGGCCGGTGAGGCATCGACGTCCGGGTCGCCGGGACAGGAGGATGCTCCCTACGGAGTGTCCTTGGGCACTGCCCACCAAGGAGGGACCCCGCGCCACATGATTGTGGACGGGGATAGAACCATAAGTTGTGATGAGCCAGAGGGATCTTTATCTCCCGGGGAGATTGCAGCTTTTCGGGCGAGGTGAAATATTCCCGGAGAGGTAGATCTACGGCCCCTATATGTCGGAGAGTCGGCTTGCAACCCGGAGGATGGTTGAGTTGCCGTTCATGAGGACCAATTCTTGCATGGGCTATCACTCCCACTGCCGGACTTTGTGCAGTACCTGCTGAGTGCCATCAGGATATCACCGGCACAACTACTCGGGAACCAGTGGAGGCAACTACTAAGTTTGGGCTGTTTGTACTATCTGAGTAACATGAGTTGTCCAACGGTGAATGAGTTTCGGGCATTGTACCGGGTGACATACTCGAAGAAGAGTAAGGCCTGCGGGTGTGTGAGCTTTTCTTCTCAGGATTTTAAGCCGGTGGTAACCCGCTAACTGGAGGAAGAAGGTAGTAATGGCAGGCGGGGGGGGGGGGGGGGGGGGGTTGGCAGAAGAGAAGTAGGGCTTACCGGGTCCTCGCTGCCTTTCAACTGGTCGGTGATCAGTCGTATCGCTTATCTGAATTGGAGAGAGATAGGATCACCCGGGTTTTTGGGTGTTGGTCGGACCTGGAGCGGAGTTCCTACAACTTCATCCGGCGGGAGGTGCTAGAACTATGTCACATGGGGGGGAGTCCTGGTGGGTGGTGGAATGTAGGATGTATCTCTGATCCTGTTGACCGTATTGGTGTTGGCTAATATACTTGCCTTATGTTCTGCAGGTATCTTTCCGGACGGCAATTAAATCTGACGAGACGCTGTCAATGGACAATCAGGATCTGGTCTCGAAGCTAAAGGAAAGAGGGGACACCGCTGCGCTGTCTACGGTTGACCGGCGAACCGGGGGACTGACTATAGATGACAAACCTGTTTCGCTGGACGTTGCGGACGAGGATTACGCCATAATGCCCGTAAAGACTCACGCTTTGGGTCCCCAAGCGGCTTTTAGGCCGGGGAAGACTGTTGCTGGGCCGCCAAAGCCCCCGGGTGGTGCATCGAGGATTCCGCAACGGTTGGGCCTGGTGCCAATAGTCGCCATGTCCCCTCTAGGTGCCGCCCAATCTTCTCCTTTACACATTGACCTGGGTGAGAGGAGGAAGAGGTCCCGGGAGATGTCGGCCTCTGCGGTTGTAACCTTCACCGGCCGGTCGGTTGGTGATAGCTTGGCCAAGTGGTTGAAACTGACGCGTAATACCCCCACTACTGCCCAAGGCGATGTTCTTGCTGTCTCTAGCTCTGCTGCTGCCGGCACAGAAGCATCGGGGGTGGAGAAGGATCTTGCGGCAGGCCCGGGTGACTCTTTCGCCCGGAGGCTGCTCGCGGATGTGCAGGGGATGGAGCTGGAGAAGATTGTGGCTTTGGGAGGGCGACTGAAGGAGAACCGGCTGAAGACCAAGGAGGTGGCCCTCCAGGTAAGGATAGTTTTCCACTGGTATTCGTTCAACATTATTTCGTGCTCTGTTGCTTTATAACCGGTGCTGGTTAAACTGTAGCTGTTGTACCACTTGTATCAGTTGGATGCAAGTGAAGACTTGCCGGAGTTGAAGAAGCAGGTGGCGGCGTTGACAAACGCCCGGGACCTCGTGGAGTTGGAGAAATCCAAGCTCCAACGAGAGAAGGCCCGCTTGGAGGAGAGGGCCAGGAAGCAAGTTGCCAAGCTAGAGGCCCAGGTTGAGGCTCTTGAAGAGGAGAAGAAGGGTCTGGAGGAGGAGAGGGCCAAGCTGGAGACCAAGGTCGAGGAGCTCCAACGGGAGGTGGCGATGGTATCCGCTTCTACCGGCGGGGCGGTCGATGAAAATGAGCCGGAGGTGTACAATGACGTGAGCCTAAGCTCGCATACAATAATAAACCCTGCAATCATTAGTAGTATAGACATAAGTAGGGATCGTTCTAAGCCGGGGATTAAGGGTACCTGAGATATGAAATTGTTAGACAAATATATACATATACATAAACACAAACGTCACAATGGGGGATAAGTATGGCGTCGGCAGCAAGCTGCCCTAAATCTAATTGACATGAAATTTAAACCCTAATCTACTATATACAAGTGATCATCATCTCTCACACAAAACAGTTCACACAAAAGACTCTTTAACACATAGATTCGCATGCAAGAAAGTAAGAGACAAGTATTTAGCATGTTCAAGACTCAACTTAGTTTCGACCTACAACTAGAACGGGAGCCGATTTTTACCTAATTGTGAGACTTTTTCTAATGTTTTAAGATCGAGCTATTCGCATGGTGATCCTAAAAGTTATGCTACCTTATACAAGACATAGCATTGAAGCATAAAAGTCTATGATCGAAGACATGTAAACAAGCAAGGTTGTCAATCATCTTATTTAACATGCAAGTTTTAGCTAAGGTATTACCCTAGGTGAGCACAACAAATCAAAGCAACATACGTTTCATCTTTATTCGTTCTACTCAGGTTAAATGAAACCTAACATCTAGATTTACATGCTTCAAACAACAATTGTTTTAAACATAGCTAATGTTTCGATTTGTTAAGGAACACCCTTAGATTACTAACCAAATTAAATCCTACACATGCTTCTAATACCGCTGCCCTAATTATCCGTACATACGAAATCCATGAATTAAAAATTGCAAAATTCATCACATAAATTCCAACAAAAATCGCAATGCATGTTCATCATACAATACCAAACGAAAACAAAGTATTTTTATAACAACAAATGTGACTAAACCGAAAATAAAAATACAAGTCATAGGGATGGATCACACTTTAGAAACCTTGGAGAGCTTCGTCTTCGTGTGGTGAATGAGGCTCGGCAATGGCTGAGGTAGGGAATGGAATCGGTGGTGAAAAGTGGTGGAATTGGTGGACTTGTGTTTTAGGGTTTCGGTTTAGAACTTTTGGCAGAGTTTCGGCTAGTGTTTTGCAAGAGATGAGATGAATTTCAGAATGCATAAGTGAGGGTATATATAGAAGAGGTGCTAACGGCTGCCCTATTACAAAAGGAACTCAGAAAACCAAGTGGAATAAGGATTTGAAACCTTCCTTTCTTAGTTCAATTAGGTTTTCTTTTTCTGAATTTTTCTTCAAGGCTTGGGCTTCACATCTTCATGAACTTCTTCAATAATCATTGGACTTCATTGCATAAGTTTTGATCCACAGAAAATGCATCCAATTGCCGGCAGCACATCAAGGCACACAATCTGCCTTATTCGGCAGCTTCTCCTAGTTTGACTAGGAGAACTTCTTTCTTCGTTTTCTTCTTCAATGCCATGGCTAGGTGTCATCCTCCTCCCTTCTTTAAGCTTGAACCATCTTTATAAATGCATTTGTGCACCATTTGGTCCATCAAAAACAGAAAACACAAAAAGGGGCAGTAGGTTCCTGGAATCGGCAGATTTGATGTTGATGTAGTAACTCCGGCATATCTCCATCCTCGGAGCTCCGATTGATGCGATTCCAAGTCTCAGATAAACTAGACACACATGGCTACTTCCATATAAAACATTTCGATCAAAATCCTTATGAGTCGACGGGAATGATTTTTCAAAGTTGGATCAAAGTCCCAGGAAAATCCTGGAAGCCCCTGGATTGATTTGCTCGGACTGCCGTTTTGCAGCCAACTTTTGGGTGACTTTCCAAACTCCGATTGATCTGAAATTTTAACACAATATTCCTCAGTATATCAGTATTAAGCACACCAAATTTCATAGAATTAGGACAAGGATAGATCACAGTTTCACTCATCTCAAAATTACGAAAAAGACATATTTTGCATTATTTTCCAGATTTCTCAAACTTAGTCATTTTTCGGATTCTTAATCATTTTTCGCCAAACTCTACCAAATTAACACTAAACTATATTATGACTCTATCTTAGACAAATAAGGGTTAAACAAAGCATAAACGAGGGCATAAGCATGTAATATCGTCGCACATTGTGCTCCTATCATACAAGCGGGCAGTGAAGATGTATCTGGAAAGCACTGAGCTTCTTGATCTGCTGGACCAGGCCTGGGAGGCGGGGATAGCCGATGCTTATGATGACTGGAAGAGTAAGGGCTATCTTGACGTCTCAAAGTTGCCACTGCTGCAGGCGGACGAAGAGGAGGGTCTGGAGGGTGGTACCGAGCCGGCCGGTGAGGACCCCGCTGGTGAAATCGCTGGTGAAGGAGCTCCTGCTAAAGAGGGGGAGCAGGCGGAAGCGCCCTCGCAGGATCCAGACTTTGTACACTCATGTCCTCCCTTTTTTGTGTTCTCTTTTTTTTTTTTTTTTTTTTTGTAAATGCTGCCCTAAATTACAATGAGTGGACATTTTGCCTGAGCTTGTGTTATGCCTTTTTCAATTTCCATGGCTTAGCTACCCATGGATTGCACTCTGTACTTAGTTGAAAATGAAGTTGGAATAAATAACTGCTGAAATTACACCTGCCGAACTGGTTGGGATGCCTAGCTAGTTGTGTTTAGAAGGGAGGAAAAAACTAGCATTTTACTCGGGCTGATAGGCTGTTGGACCGCTGAGCTTCTATACGTGTGTAAGATTTCAACCGGTCGTGTGAGCGTTGGTGTTGCGGGATAGGCGTCCCGATTCCGCGCGGTCCCCACTGTTCGAGTTACCCTTGATACCGCTGCAAGTCACCGTGGCGGAGTAGGCCCTCAATCGTGGTTTTCAAGGCAAGACAGTCGTTTTGGTGGTGCGTGGCTTCATCGTGGTAGGAGCAGTACTTACCGGTCTGCGCCCTGGTCAGCTTTCCCTTTGGGTGCTTTTTTTTTTGTGGAGGGGGGATGTTGTTCCCGTTCTCATATAGGATGTCCTCGTAGGAAGCAGTTAAGGTGGAGAATACCTCTTGTCGTCCCGCTGGCATTATTGTGAGGGGGCAGGTTTGTTGGTAGGGCGGGGGCTTACCACCTTGCTGGGGGGTGTCAAGAGTGTCCCTCCGGCGCTGCTGGTTCGGCCAGCTCCTTGGCTTCCTGTCGGATGCGGCTCCTCGGTCGTAGCCCTGCTGCCAGTTTCTTGTCTCCTGCCTTCTCTTGTGTTGGCGAGATCCATAAGTTTCGTGGTCCGCCTGGGCATGACTAATGGTCATCGCCATTAGCTCATCGTAACCTTACGGGGTCTCCACCCGCATAGCCTACGAGAATTTTTTATGTGAGCCGCGAGGCTCACACAAATAATACCTTACAAAAATAGACGTTAGTAGCACATGATAAATAGGGATCGTTCAATTCGGGGATTAAGGGTACCTGAAATATAAGAATGTTGGATAAAAGACTTAAACATATATGAGAAAAAAGGGGAATTCGGATTGATATTTATAACCTACGAAATTAAAAACGAAATAACAAAATAAAACCTAAATTACTATTTACAAGTGATCGACAATTCCACACAAAACATAGCATGAAGAACACTCAATAACATGCTTGACACGACTCAAAGATTCACACGACAAACAAGGTAATTCATGTATTTCCTATGACTTGACTCAATTCCAATTTTAATTAGAGCGTTTCGCGGTTCATCTAATCGTTAAGACTTCTCAAATACTTAGAGCTAACTTCGCGTATCACCCTAAGTTGTATGCTAATCGGTTCAAAGACACTTCGTGTAGAAATCAAACATGAAAAGCATATAAGCACAATAAGCCAAATTGGAAACAAATAAACAAGTAAGTCGTCACACATCTTATTTAATATGCAGATTTTCAGAATTATGTTAACCCTATTAAGCAACCTAGATCGACCAACTTCGCGTCTAAAATCAACCTAAAATCACTTTGGCAAGTAGAATCGCAACCCTAGGAACTTCCATGACAAAGGAGGCCCTAACGTCACAACTCTTTGTGCACGAATTCATGAAAACCAATCAAGTAAATCAAAGATAAACACACAATATACCCACTGCCCTCAATCAATGAATACGAAAATCAACATGCTATTGTTCATAAGAATCGTTACATAAAATTCAATACAAAACCGAAAGTATGTTCATCATATAAAACCAAAAGAAATCCAAGTATTTTTATAACAACTAATGTGACTAAACAGAAAATATTACAACCCATGAGGGATGGATCACACTTTTAAAAACCTTGAAGAGCTTCGAAAGGTGTGGTGAAGTGCACAGCTGCAAGGTAGAATCGGATGCGACTTGTGGTGGTGGAAGGGATGGTGTTTCAGCTTGGTACTTAATGTCTAGAACTTGTGAGAACTTTTGGTAGACTTTCGGTCTATGCTTGCTCAAGAATTGTGATCATTTTTCAGAAGAATTCGATGGCTATATATAAGGAAAAAGCTAGGGTTTTGCCGGCTAAAAGAGGAGTGACAAATCCTAAACCAATTTGGTTTAGGTTTACTTTTACTTGCCGGCCAAGTCTTCCTCTTCTTCTTGAATCTTCTGCCGAATTTCTTCATTGGATCGGGCTGCGATGCTTCATGGACTTGGTAACTCATCATGATGGATTTTGGTCCAAAGAACACGCAGCAAATGCTTCAAGAATACAACTGGCAGAATAAGCTCCGGAACCGGCAGTTTTCCTAG
Source organism: Potentilla sterilis (assembly GCA_963682095.1). Classification (NCBI taxonomy): domain Eukaryota; kingdom Viridiplantae; phylum Streptophyta; class Magnoliopsida; order Rosales; family Rosaceae; genus Potentilla; species Potentilla sterilis. Next base: position 14,859,972 of record OY821760.1, on the reverse strand, counting down.
CCGAGCTAGGAAAACTCTCCTCTTGATATTTGGATGAGTCGCCAAAGCGAGCATCAAGAATTAATAACCCTATAATCGTTAGTAGTATAGACATAAGTAGAGATCGTTCTAAGCCGGGGATTAAGGGTACCTGAAACATGAGATTGTTAGACAAAAATATACCTATATACATCAAGAATCGTCACAACTTGGGGATGATATGGGATCGGCAGCTTTGCTGCCCCTAAACTAAAGAACACGAAAACAAAACCAAAAAGGGGAAGAAGTATGGCGTCGGCAGCCCTAGGGCTAGGTACAAAAATTTAGAGAAAAAGTAAAGCTGAAATTAAATCCTAGACTACTATGTACAAGTTTGGTCGACATTCTTCCACAAATCTCTAGCACGAAAGCAATCAAAACACATAACAAAATAGTAGACAAGACTCACGGCAAACAATGAAAAGGTGATCTAAACTCGACTTAGTTCCAATTCCCAATTAGAGCCGCAGCGGCCATCTAATCGTACTAGACTTCTCATGTACTTAGAATTAACTCAGCATCTAATCCTAATCTGATTACTAACCGGTTTACATGACACGCAGCGTCGATACATGAAATAGCTAGCAAATACGCACAAAGTCTTTTTAATTGGAAACAAGTTTAACATGCAAGGCGTCACTCTTCATATTAGACAAGCAAGTTCATTTAAATTACTCCACCCCTTGTGAAAACAATACAAATAAAGCAATGCAGCGTCTACTAAATTCATATTAACTTTCGGTTAAATGAGATCAATGCCCCACACATAGCTATTGCATGAAACACCAACCTTTAAGGCACACGAATTTAAAGAACTAACCAAGTACAATTTTAAACCCAAATTAACATGTATTTGCCGATTGCCTAATTACTATTTTATTAAATATTTTCCTTACAATTTTAACATGCAATCCGAATTCTTACATCCAAAAACCAATTAAAGATACAGAAAACAAATTGATCATGTGAATTATAAAACCAAACTTCAATCCAAACAATACATAGACATAATATTTGAAACCAAAAATTCATGCTAACTTCATAGACAAAGTTTAACATAACTACAAAGAAAGAATTACAAAACCGAGAGTGGGGAGTAGATCACACTTTTAGAACACCTTTGGAGCTTCAAGTCGTGTGGATCCCGATGGATGATAGATGGAGACACGGCAGCAATTTTCTGGAAGGTGAATATGTAGGTGGTTCGGTAGGATTTTATGGTGATGGAGGTAGGTTTTCAGCTAGGGTTTTCTTTATAGGATTCTTGGGGAATTTTGGTAGAGCTTTGGCTAGATTTTTGCTTTGGAATGTGACCCATTTTTCTGTGGAAAAGATGGCTATATATAGAGGAAGAATACTAGGATTGCCGGCCTGAACAAGGAAAGGAGAAATTCTTTTCCTAGTTGGCTTATGTTTCCTTGTTGAATAATTATTGCATTCTTGGACTTCTTTTTCTGAATTTCTTTATGACATGGGCTTCACATCTTCATGGACTTCATATGTGAGCTTGACAACTCCATTTGGTGACCTTGGTCCATCGAAAAATGCCCGAAGCCCGCCAAGAACACAACCGGCAGCATCATGCTTGCCGATCGGTAATGCAATCCTAGTGAGGCTAGAAAATCTTCTTTTCTTCATGCTTTCCTCCATTGTCTTGGCTCAATGTCTTCCTCCATCCTTCAATAAGCTTGAACAATCTTCAAATATGTAATGGCACGCCAGCATGTCCATCGAAAACAGAAACAAAGGAAACGAGGCAGAAACTTGCTGGAATCGGCTGGCATGACCTTGCTCCGGTAAAACTAGCATAACTCCCTCTTTATATAGGCATTACATCAAGTATCCCGAAGAATCTGGGATTCCCTATCTACTAAAGATAGTAGAAATCTAGTCTAATTAGGTCAAGACACACATCGAAAGTTACAGAATTAACATTCTTTGAACAATTCAAAGTTTATCGCAATTTGTAAATTGATATTCTTGACATGCATCCATTTACATTATTTTTGATTTCTTTCCCATTCATATAACTAGCTGTGGAGCTATATTACCTATGCTGGTGTTTTAAACTCTTGAAAGGTGCCAGGCCAGAGTCATACAATAGGGTTTCTATTCAAATTTCAAAGCATCCTTCAGTAGTCGATGCTCGTTTCTCATCCTTCTTCTAATTCATCTCTGTCCTATATATATATGTTTATCACAGCACTTTAATCAAAAATGGGGCGGTGCATGAGAGCTGCTCTTCTTTGCTAATCACCCAATTATACCTTCATCACTTGATCAAAGTGTTGTGATAGGACAGAGATAGAACTAATATATACACACAATATTGCACATTCAATAGTCATTATTCATTAAGTTAAGAATGCATATATTGATATCTCACAAGAACAACCGCACACAATATCTATTTGGAGAATACTTTCTCTTATTGAATTCAAGAACAGATTGGTGGCTTTATATAAGCCTTACATAGAATGGGAAACATGCAAATAACAACCAGGTATAGCACTAGCTAGAAACGTGGTGATAGCTAAGGAAATATTCAAACCTAAAGCACTACCCTAAACAATAGGGATTATTCAAACAGAATTGACTAGGTACTAACTAAGAAACTAACTTGGTGAATAAGTTAACATCAATTGATCCAACACAGCCTCCCCTAAACTGAACGCTCCTTGCATTCAGTTTAATCTTGGCATCACACACATTCCCAACATCTCACGAAGCTTCTCAAAGGACTCTAGCTTCAGAGGATTCGTCATGATATCAGCAATTTGAGCTTGAGAACTGCAATGAACTAGCTTCACTGTTCCTTCTTTTGTGAGATCTCGCAGAAAATGGAACCGTACGTCTATATGTTTGCTCCTTCCATGTAGCACCGGATTCCTTGATAACTTTATGGCTGAGCTGTTATCACAATGTATAATTGTGCCCTCTCTCTGACCATGATTGAGTTTTTCAAGAATTCTACGCATCCATATAGCTTGACAAGCACAAGCTGCTGCAGAAATGAACTCGGCCTCTGTGGTTGATAAGGTGACAACTGGCTGCTTCTTGGAAGACCATGAGACTGCACCACTGCTAAGCATGAAGGCATATCCTGATGTGCTTCTGCGATCATCCAAGTCTCCGGCATAATCACTGTCTGAGTATGCTTCAAGCTTCTCATTCCCATTCCTCTTGTACTTAACCCCAAGGTTCACAGTCCCTTTGATGTATCGAAACACCCTTTTAACCACTTGCATATGCTGCTTCGAAGGTCTACCCATAAACCTACTCACCAAACTAATCACATATATAAGATCAGGTGATAGGAGCACAATGTGCGATGATATTATATGCTTATGCCCTCGTTTATGCTTCGTTTTTCCCTTATTTATCTAAGATTGAGTCATAATTTAGTTTAGTGTCGATTTGGTAGAGTTTTAATCAAATGTGCTTAATAATCCGAAAAATGACTAAGTTTGAGAAATCTGGAAAATAGTGCAAAATATGTCTTTTTCATGATTTTGAGATGCGTAAAAATGTGATCTATCCTTGTCCGAATTTAATGAAATTTGGTGTGCTTTTTATTCATATATTGAGGAATATTGTGTTAAAATTTCAGATCAATCGGAGTTCGGGAAGTCATTCAAAAGATGGCTGCAAAACAGCAGTTCGAGCAAACCAATCCAGGGACTTCCAGGATTTTCCTGGGACTGTGTCTCAACTTCGAAAAATAATTCCCGACGAATCACAAGGAATTTGATCAAACTGTTTTATATGGAGGTTGCTTTGTGTGTCTAGTTTATCTGAGACTTTGAATCGCATCAATCGGATCTCCGAGGATGGAGATATGACGGAGTTACTACAGCAAGGTCTTTTCTGCCGATTCTAGGAAGCTACTGCCTCCTTTTTGCGATTTCTGTTTTTGATGGACCAAATGGTGTACAAAAGCATATGTGAAGATGGTTCAAGCTTAAAGAAGGTTAGAGGAAGACACCTGGCCATGGCATTGAAGAAAAGTACAAGAAAGAAGTTCTCCTAGTCACACTAGGAGAAGCTGCCGAATAGAGGCAGATTGTGTGCTTGATGTTGCTGCCGGCAATTGGGGCATTTTTCCATGGACCAAGCTCACCAAATGGAGTTGTCAAGCCTACACAAGAGGTTCATGAAGATATGCAGCCCAATCCAAGGAAGAAAATCAGAAAAAGAAGTTTCCTAGAAGAACCAAGAAAGGAAGGAACCAAAACCTCGTTGCACAAGGATTGCCTTTGCCGATTTGGACTAGGTTTTCTACCTAGGGTTTCTGCCGAATTTGCCTCTATATATAGCCATGTTTTCCTACAGAAAAATCATCTCATCTGAAGCATAAACACAAGGCCTAAACTCTACCAAAATTCCCCAAAGATCCTAGACAAAAACCTAAACTGAAAACCACCTTCACCTCACCTCAACCAAGTTTCTGCTTTGCCGAATCTTGGAACTTCTCCTCCACAACCTACTGCCGACACAACCTACTGCCGTGCAGCCTCACCCCAGCCTCCATACTTCGCCGGATCCACACAACGTGAAGCTCTCAAGGTGTCTCAAAGTGTGATCCACTCCCCTCTTTCGGTTTAGTAATTTTTGTTTAGTTATGTTTAGTTTTGTCTATGAAACACTCATGTATGTTTGGTGTTGGTTTATATGTCTATGTATGAATCGATTTTGGTTTTGTAAATTGTATGTTAAAGATTTGTTTGAATCGATGCTTAGAGTTAAGTTTAGGTTTCGACAAGAACAATGAATTTTGCATGCTAATTTGTAATATGTAACTTGTAAATTCATGTGTTAGATAATTAGGGCAGTGGTATAGATGCATGTTTAGGTTTGAAATTGGTTAGAAATCTAAAAGAGTGGACCTTATAAACCGAAACATTAGTTGTGCTTAAGCATTTGTTGTTTGCATGTAAATCTAGGTGTTAGGTTTCATCAAACCCGAGTAATAACAAATATGGCTAGATACTCAAAAGGTTGCTTTGATTTGTTTTTGCTCACTTAGGGTATAGTACTTTGGATTTCTTACATGTTAAAATAAGATGATTGACAACCTTGCTTGTTTTGCATGTCTCCGATTTAGACTATTGTGATTAATTGTTAAGTCTCAAAAGGATTAACATAACTTTAGGGCCCATAACCAAAAGTTCGGTCTTAAAACTTGAGAAGTCTTACAACTAAGTTGTAGTCGGAACTAATTTTGAATTTAAACATGTTGATACTTGTTCCTTACTTTCTTGCATGTGAGTTTATATGTTAAAGAGTCTTGGTGCTAAATGTTTTGTGAGAGATGATGATCACTTGTATATAGTAGTTTAGGTTTATTTTCGTGTCTTAGATATAGAGGCAGTCCTTGCTGCCGAACCTCATCTTCATCCCCCATGATAAATTCGTATATATGTATATAAGTGTGACAATTGTGTGCATATATGTTTGTGAATATTTTTGTTAACATTCTCATATTTCAGGTACCCTTAATCCCCGGCTAGAACGATCCCTACTTATGTCTATACTACTAACGATTGCAGGGTTTATTATCGTCGAGTAGCTGCCATATACATTAAACATCCCACCATTTGTTTGAATAGACATGCATCTGCTTTCTCACCAAACTCATTTTTGACCAACTTGACACCAGGAACAATGGGATTTCTAACTGAGTTGCACTTGTCCATTTTGAACCTCTCCAAAATCTCTTTTGCATACTTCCTTTGGCACATGAATATCCCATCCTTGTTTTGAATCACTTCAACTCCAAGGAAATAACGCATCTCTCCCAAATCAGTCATATCAAATTCAAGCTTCATGGATTTTTTAAATTCTTCAAACATGCTGTTGTTACTTCCAGTAAAAATTAAATCATCAACATACAAGCTTACGATAAGTATATTACCTCCTTCACCTTTCTTCACAAACAACGTGTGCTCATATGGGCATCTCTCAAACCCTGCTTTGATAAAATAGGCTTCGATGTGACTATACCACGCACGGGGAGCCTGCTTGAGGCCGTACAAGGCTTTTTTCAGCTTATATACTTTCTTCTCATCACCTTTCTTCACATATCCTTGTGGTTGATCCACATAGACTAACTCATCAAGTTCTTCATGAAGAAATGCACTTTTTACGTCAAGTTGATACACTTTCCATCCCTTTTGTGCAGCAAGAGCAAGCACCATTCGAATCGTATCCCATCTTGCAACTGGAGCAAAGACTTCGGTGTAATCTACTCCGTACTCTTGAGTATACCCCTTTGCAACAAGACGAGCCTTGCACTTGTCTATGTCGCCATTCTCATTCAACTTTGTCTTGAAAATCCATTTAACTCCAATTGTTTTTGCCCCATTTGGCAGGTCACACAATTCCCACGTGCCATTCTTCTCAATTGACTGTATTTCTTGATCTATTGCTGCTCTCCACTTGGCTTCTTTGCAAGCTTCTTCAAAAATTACTGGGTTTGCTGCAAACAATACCATATTGTGTAGTCCTTCCTCTTCTTCTTCTTCCTCTAATAAACCCTCTCCACTTACATAATCTCTCAAGTAGGGTGGAGCTCTTCTTGTTCTTCTTGCTTCTCGGCCTTCTTCTGTTGGTTCACTTGAGGATGAGTCACTTCCACTACTATCTTCATTACTGATTTCTTCCTCTTCAACACTTGGATTTTCTTCATTTACTTCTTCATCCTCATTCCACTTCAACACATCTAATTTCACAGCTTCTGCATTTCTGTCCCAGTTCCAGCTTTCGTCCTCTTCAAAGATCACATCCCTGCTAACAATAATGCGCTTTCCCACTGGATCATACAGTCGGTATGCCTTGGACTCTTCACTCACCCCAAACATCACACACTTGAGACTTTTACCATCAAGTTTCTTCCTCCTGACATCGGGTATATGTGTGTTTGCAACACAGCCAAATATCCTTAAGTGATGCACTGCTGGCTTCACTCCACTCCATGCTTCTTCGGGAGTAACATCTTTTAGAGCCATTGTTGGACTTCGATTAAGAATGTGAACTGCCCAGTTGACTGCTTCTGGCCAGAAAGCTTTGGAAACCTCTTGTCCAGTTAACATACTTCGGACCATGTTCATGATGGTTTGATTCTTTCTTTCTGCCACCCCATTTTGCTGTGGGGTGTATGCTGCGGTCAATTGCCTACGAATGCCATTAGAACTACAAAAATCTTTGAACTCTTGGGAATTATATTCACCACCCCTATCAGTTCGTAAGCATTGAATATATGAACCAATCTCCTTTTCCACTAGGGTTTTAAAATTCTTGAATGTAGCAAAGGCTTGTGACTTCTCGGCTAAGAAATAAACCCAACATTTTCGACTGAAATCATCAATGAAACTAATGATGTACCTTTTGATGCTGCTTGACTCTGGTGTAATAGGACCACATATATCAGAGTGGATGAGTTGGAGCTGATGAGATGCCCGCCACATGCTTCTCTTAGGTATAGATTCCCTGCGTTGTTTTCCTGTCACACAATCTCGGCACACTTTGCTTGGTGTCTTGATCTTTGGCAACCCTTTTACCATCTTTCCAAATTACAATGTTCTCAGTCCCTTAAACCCAAGATGTCCATATCGGCAATGCCATAACTGAGTAGTATCTTCTATGGTAGTTTTAAAACATGCAGGGACTCTAGGCAATACATTTGCAATAATCACAAACATTCTATTAGCACTCATAGTTGTTTGCATGATCAAACCTTTTTGTGGATGATAGACTTGGCAAGTTCCATTCTGAATCAATATTGCCACTCCTCTTTCTTGTAATTGTCCAATGCTTAGCAAATTATTCTTCAATTCTGGAATGAAGTACACATCGCTGATCACATGTGTAATTCCATTTATTTGTAACCTGATGTTACCTTTCCCCATCACAGTCATCTTGGAGTTGTTGCCGAGTTTCACATACTGCCTATACTCCTCATCTAGATCACTGAACCACTGCTTATCTCCACTCATATGGTTGCTACATTCGGAATCCAGGAACCATACTTGTTCTCTTTTGGCATTATTCTTCTCAACATGTGCCATCAGCAATAGTTCTTCGGTCTCGTCTAGCTCTGCGTAGTTTGCATTCTTCTCCCAATCAGGACACTCATTTTGAAAGTGCCCAAGTTTATGGCACTTATAGCATTCAACCAATGCTTTGTTGAAAGGTCCTCTACCTCGACCCCTTCCTCTGCCTCTAAAACCTCCTCGACCTCGGCCTCTTGCACCATATCTGTTATCATCTCTTTCTCCAGAGTTCTCATTGAATGTCACCTTCAATACTTGCTCTTCCCCTCCTGTATGATTGAGCATTCTCTGCTCATGAACAAGAAGGCTGCTTTGGAGTTCATCAATTGTCATAGTATTGAGGTTATTGGACTCCTCAATGGCAGCCACAACATAATCAAATTTTCTCGTCATGGACCTTAGTATTTTCTCCACAATCACCAGCTGCTCCATTCGTTCCCCGTGTGTCTTCATTTTGTTAGCAATGGCTAGAGTCCGAGAGAAGTAAGCATCTACAGTCTCTCCCTCTTTCATTCCAAGTATCTCGAACTCTCTCCTAAGAGCTTGCAGCTGAGCCATTTTTACCTTCGTGGATCCTTGGTACTTTTGTCTCATCGAGTCCCATATGTCTTTGGCTGTGTCTCGAGTGAGAATCGTTTCCATAATGCTTCTGTCAATAGCCTGGAAGAGGTAGTTTTTCACCTTGAGATCTTTCAGCCTTGCCTCTTCGATACCCTTGCGCTGTGCTTCTGTAGATTGAGCTCCATCAGCTATAGTAGGAATGCCTTCCTCCACTAGACCCCAATACTCCTTTGATCGCAAGAGATTTTCCATCAACATAGACCAATGATCATAGTGACCATCGAATCTAGGTATGGCAGGTTGAACAAAGTTTTTGTTCTCTGTTGACATTGGTTAACTTTCTCACGTGTTTCACTCACACTCAATCTCTCTGTTGAACCCGTGTTCAAATAAAAAACTCCAAAGGAAATTAGGCCTTTGTGAGAGGCTCTGATACCAGAATTGATATCTCACAAGAACAACCGCACACAATATCTATTTGGAGAATACTTTCTCTTATTGAATTCAAGAACAGATTGGTGGCTTTATATAAGCCTTACATAGAATGGGAAACATGCAAATAACAACCACGTATAGCACTAGCTAGAAACGTGGTGATAGCTAAGGAAATATTCAAACCTAAAGCACTACCCTAAACAATAGGGATTATTCAAACAGAATTGACTAGGTACTAACTAAGAAACTAACTTGGTGAATAAGTTAACTTCAATTGATCCAACATATATCCATCTGTTCAAGGCACTACTACAAAAAACTCAATACACAACACAAATCAGACAACACTTTGAAAGTTACATGTTGTGTGAATCACTGAACTGTTTCACACAACCTAAAGTGAATAATTTATGTTGTATGATGGTACACATTTTCCATATTCTGAAAAATATTTTTCCAGATTTTGTCACACAACTCTGACACACATTTTTTGTTGTATGATGAATGAAAATCTTGGCGGCAGAACTCCCTCCGACATTGAAACTCAAATTTGGGTAAGGTCTAGATGGACAGACAACAAAATTATTGTTTTGTGTTGTGTGATAATGTCACATCCTGCATTAGGTCTCACCAAGTGCAAAGTGACAAATACTTGTACAACATAATTTCGTAGTTTTGTTGTATGAGTTGGTTTGCTTGTCATTCCCCCACATTCATTTTGGCTCCAATGGCTTGTATTTAAGATGAAAATCTTGGCGGCATAACTCCCTCCGACACTGAAACTTAAATTTGTGCAAGGTCTAGATGGACAGACAACAAAGTTCTTGTTTCGTGTTGTATGATAAGTCACAGCTTGCACTAGGTGTCACTAGTGTAAAATGAAAAATACTTGTACAACATAATTTTACAGTTCTGTTGTACGACTTGTTTTGCTTGTCCTTGTGCCACATTCATTTTGGCTCCAATGGCTTAAATGCTACTACCCTTAAAGCGGGAAATTTGCCTCCAATGACTTAAATTCATTCCCTCAAATGTGAAGCGGGAAATTTCCCTCCATTTATTTTAACTTTACACAAACAAACATACAACAGTAGTTCTTTTCTGTTGTATGAGAATATTGCAGTTTATACTAGATGAACCTAGTGCAAAGTGCAAAATAGTTACTATACGTAGACTCTTCAAATGTAAATGTGTCGTGAAATAAGATATGACTGAAATATTGAAATACGTCTACGGTTGAAAAATGAGAAGATTCCGACAAAATCTGTGTGCCGAATGTTGCGGTTAACTGTTTTTTACTTCCGTTTTCCTATGGGTAGCATGACGGTCCGTAAATATTTTGAGGAAAATTTTTATACGATTAGTTGCGTCTCATCGATTTGAAACTATTCTCTGTTGAAGATCAGGCCAAAAAACGTCATTTAGACAGGCCAATTTCCGTTTTAAAGCGTTTAGAGGTTTGACTCACCCGGTTGACTGTCCCGATCGAGCCTTTAACGTTGTCAGATGTAGTTGGATTTTTTTTCATACATGTATTTAATCTTAACGGTGATATCTGACGGTTGGAATAGATTTTCCAAACTTTTAGATTCAAAATCGGAACATATGCACTAATGTTCCTTAACTTGTTTACTAAGTGTTTAAGTGAATGTATAGTTTCAAATAGTTACTATACGTAGACTCTTCAAATGCAAATGTGTCGTGAAATAAGATATGACTGAAATATTGAAATACGTCTACGGTTGAAAAATGAGAAGATTCCGACAAAATCTGTGTGCCGAATGTTGCGGTTAACTGTTTTTTACTTCCGTTTTCCTATGGGTAGCATGACGGTCCGTAAATATTTTGAGGAAAATTTTTATACGATTAGTTGCGTCTCATCGATTTGAAACTATTCTCTGTTGAAGATCAGGCCAAAAAACGTCATTTAGACAGGCCAATTTCCGTTTTAAAGCGTTTAGAGGTTTGACTCACCCGGTTGACTGTCCCGATCGAGCCTTTAACGTTGTCAGATGTAGTTGGATTTTTTTTCATACATGTATTTAATCTTAACGGTGATATCTGACGGTTGGAATAGATTTTCCAAACTTTTAGATTCAAAATCGGAACATATGCACTAATGTTCCTTAACTTGTTTACTAAGTGTTTAAGTGAATGTATAGTTTCAAATAGTTACTATACGTAGACTCTTCAAATGCAAATGTGTCGTGAAATAAGATATGACTGAAATATTGAAATACGTCTACGGTTGAAAAATGAGAAGATTCCGACAAAATCTGTGTGCCGAATGTTGCGGTTAACTGTTTTTTACTTCCGTTTTCCTATGGGTAGCCTGACGGTCGGTAAATATTTTGAGGAAAATTTTTATACGATTAGTTGCGTCTCATCGATTTGAAACTATTCTCTGTTGAAGATCAGGCAAAAAAACGTCATTTAGACAGGCCAATTTCCGTTTTAAAGCGTTTAGAGTTTGACTCACCCGGTTGACCGTCCCGATCGAGCCTTTAACGTTGTCAGATGTAGTTGGATTTTTTTTCATACATGTATTTAATCTTAACGGTGATATCTGACGGTTGGGTAGCCTGACGGTCGGTAAATATTTTGAAGAAAATATTTAACTATAATGATCATATTTTACAGTTGATTTTTCTAAATTTTATTCTTCTTATGGAATTTTTCTAAGTAGATATCAAACTACGTGTTTACATTTTGTTTTAAAATTATTTTTATTATATGCGTGTTATTAGCTATTTAACTTTAGCAAAAATCAACCATTGGATTTGAATTGAAAGGGGAAAAAACCCTAATGCCCGGGTCACCTAAAGCCTCATTCTCAACAACCTATCGCAGATGCAGCTTCGCTCTTCATCTCTCCCACCTCGATACTTTGGCTTCACTTTTCTTCACCCTCGTGTCAGACACTCTCCTCCTCTCCTCTCCTCTCCTCATCTCCCCTCCTCCTTCCCTCATCTCCCATCCTCCTCCCCTTTCCTGCTTCCAGACCCGAACGCAACCTCCTCTCCCCTTACATATCCATCTCCAGACCCGACATGGCCGCCGCCTCCCTCTCCAACCACCTCCACGACCTCCTCCTCAGATCCTGCGTCCTTCACCACTCCAACGCCAACGTCTTGTCCCACCCGCCTCCCGGCTTCGGCAGAGACAACCTCGCCTTCTTCGTCCTCGACCTCTTCACGCGCCTCCAAATCAGCGGCGTCGAGTTCAAGAAGAACCCAGAACCTTTGATTCTTGAGGAGGGAGGAGGTAGAGGTGAAGACATTCTGAATTTATCGCTTCCATTATTTCCTCTGGCGTTGGGGGCGTTGGATAATAGTTTCTTGGTGGGGGACAGTGGTGTTCAGGTTGTTAAGAATTATAGTCATGGGATACAGGGGAAAGGTGTTTATGTCAATTTTGATGATGGGAGTTATAGGAGTGGAGGGTCGAGTTTGGCGCGCTCCACGCCTAGGAAGGCTCTGCTGATGAGGGCTGAGACGAATATGCTGCTCATGAGTCCGATGAAGGAGGGGAAGCCGCATACAACTGGGCTACATCAGTTTGACATCGAGACTGGGAAGGTTGTGACTGAGTGGAAGTTTGAAAAGGATGGGACTGATATTACAATGAAGGATATTGCGAATGATAGCAAGGGAGCTCAGTTGGATCCTTCAGGGTCCATTCTTGGGATTGGATGATAATCGGCTTTGTCGTTGGGATATGCGTGACAGGAAAGGGATGGTTCAGGATCTTGCAAGTGCTAATACTCCTATTCTCAATTGGAACCAAGGGCATCAATTCTCCAGAGGAACTAACTTCCAGTGCTTTGCTAGTACTGGTGACGGCTCAATTGTTGTGGGTTCTCTTGATGGGAAGATCAGATTGTATTCAATCAATTCTATGAGGCAAGCTAAGACAGCTTTTCCCCAGTCAGGAAAATGAATCGACGGTGAGTTCTTTTTACCCTACCCCTCGAAAAGTCTCAACTATAGTCATGCTAATACAGAAACTTCTCATTCAGTAATCCTACAGAAATTCCATTTTAACAGTATTTCGTGTTTTGTTTCAGTACAAGAAAGATGGGACTGACGACGATGGCACTGCTTGCAGAGGAAATTGGTGGCAAGGTAAGAAGCTGCAGTTGTTTATTGTAGAGGTTCATGAACAAGCCTTTCCGGAATCAAGCTGTATTGTTCTGACATTTCTTTTTCTGCCAAATTTCTCCATTTGTAGGGTCTCTCTATTATTAAGGAGTCTATCACCATCCTCATCCAGGTAAGTGTAGTGTTCAACACTACTAGATCGAGATATCTTCTTCTTTGGCATCTACTTTGTTGCCCCTTGGTTGTCTTTAAACTTGCCTGAACAACAAGTTTTGGTCATTCTTTATAGAATCTGAGTCTCTAGTTTGGCTTACTTATTTCCTTTTCAACTGAAAGCTATTAGTTCTAATTCTGTCGTTCTTTAAAGTAATAGTTAAATTCTATCTTTTGTTACGAATATTGCTTTACAAAAATTCAGTGGTTAAACGACGTGATACACTACTTTACCTAAACACATGAATTTTGATAACAAAAGGAAAGATGCATGCTAAAGTAGCATTATGGATTCTGTCTTGAATAAATTCATTTCCTCCCTGCCAAAGAACATTGGTCCATATTTTGGGGTCTTTCCTAGTTTGAAGTTGATGTAACAAAACAGTTTTCTGTTTGCAAATATTCCTTCCAGGCATAATAGGAAATACAGTAGCCTGAATTTTACCTAATCACATGAATTTTGATACGAAAAAGAAAGTTGCTCAAGTAGCATGATGGATTCTGGTCTTGAATAAATTCGTTTACTTCCTGCTAATAGGAGAGCATTGTTCCTTGTTTTGGTATCTTTCCTAGTTTGAAGTTTGATGTAATGAAACAGTCTTCTGTTTGCAAATACTCCTTGCAGGCATAATAGGAAATAGAGTAGTAGCAGCAGCAGATCGTTGTGGAAGCTGGTTTCTTTTCTTCCTCCCCGGTCACACAGCGACAGTTTATATATGTATATGCATACATATATAATTTATGCATACATACATCAAACATCTTTAGGGTCACTGTAAAGAACGATGTAGTACTCTTAAATCTTCCCTAATGGAATCACTCGAATGGAATGTGAGGTCTTTGCATCTAATTTATCAGTGTGGTGAATTGCAATTAATAGTCTTTTATGCCGAATTATCTTAAGGTGATTGAGCAGTTGGGAATAGTTAAGGATTGACCTCATTTATCATGCTTCACAACTGTCACTATCAAACTTATCTCTCTAATTCCGTGGTGCGCAGATTTCATGCCAAGGGTCTAGCTCAATCAGGTTTTGGATCCTGGAGAAGACGGGGGAGTGAAGCTAGTTCAACCTGACGCCAAGTAGGGTTGACCTCATTTATATTGATCTAGCCAAACAACTTTCTAGGTTTTTAGAACAATTTTCAGCTTTTAATCATAGCTAGGAATGTAGCAGCTTAGGTTATTTGCATGTATGTGGTACAATGGTCACTTGAATGAAATGTAATGAAGCTTAATTTATATGCAATGGTTTCGATCAATTTTTTTTGCGGTAATGGTGCAGGTTTTGTACAACAGTTTACATGTTTTTGTGTTAAACCTGTTGTATGTTTGAAGCTCAGACAACAAATTTTCATATGACCAAAAGCTTGTCTATTGTGTGATACAACATTATACAACAAGCCGGCTAGATGTTCAAATCAGTTGTGTGAATCATACAACTCAATAAATATGAAACGAAACCAGTTGTCTGAATCAGACAACTAAATAAGTGGGAGATGAAATCTGTTGTGCGAATGAGACAACAGAATAAAATTGCAATATTCTGTTGTATGTTTAAAACTTACACAACATAAAAGTATGTATATTCTGTTGTATGAACTAGACATGTCAGTGCAGCGAATGCCAAGCCAGCCATGGCATGACATATAAGTTGTACAACAGAAATTATAAGTTGGTTGTTGGACGTTTCATCACACAAGCTCGAGATATACAACGGTTTTTCCGAACTTACACAACGGGTATACACCGTTGTGTATTGAGTTTTTTGTAGTAGTGAGGAAGATTAATTCCGTAACTTCCGTGGTGTGTCTTGTCCTAATCAGGCTAGAAGTCTAGATACTTTATTAGATAGGGAATCCCTGATGACCAGGGATACTTGATGTAATGCCTATATAAAGGCCTCCTTATCAATGAATAAAGATACAGTTTACTATCATCTATTTCTCCTACAACACGTTATCAGCACGTTGCTCTAGCCTCCCGTCTAATAGCCCTAAAACCCTAATTCCGAAAAATATTTTTTTTCCAAAAACCCTAAAACCTTCACTCGCCACTCCTCCTCTGCCTCTCGGCAGACCGGCCCGCCTGCAATCCTACATGCTCGCCAGCCCTTGCATGCTATCCCTTGCACGCATCCCCCAGAAGATCAAGATTGCTCGCAAGCCAAGCAAGCGGCTTTTGAAGCCTAGTTCGTTATTGAGAAGAAATCAAGAAGAATCGAAGAAAACAAGCTTCCCTAAGAGTCAAGTTTCGTTTGATCAAGCTTCTCTTGAAGAGGTAAATATTTTATAAACGTTCCCGCTTCTGAAATTTCAATAGTTGGGTTTTGTTTTTCTTCCGGGATCTTTCCGTGTCCCTGCTTCTTCATCCCGATTATATCGCTTCTCGGGACGGCATACAGGGATTTAGTCACCCCGGTGCCAACGTATTTTGGGGTAACTGTGATGTTACCGGCCACCGTTATACTTGTGACTGTGATGTCACTGTGAACCATAACGTATTCTTTTTTTTTTTTTTTAAAAAAAAGAAAACAAAGGGAAGATATCGATTGTGACTTAAAGTCACGTTAAGCATCGATTTATGTGACCATGATATATCTTGGCACTGTTCTAAAAGAACAATCAAACTTGATTAGTATTCAAATATACTAACGTCTCCCTGTTTGTGTTCTGTAGATGGCTGACACACAGCGTCCATAATTTGACATCTTGGATGTCCAAGACAAGGAATACAAGAGGTGGGTCTCAGATGTAGAGAACACCTTCATTGGTAAAAGATTTACCGCCACCATCAACCCTCCTGAGGATGAAAGCTTACAAGCTTCTCCTGAACAGAAAGCACAAGCCCTGATGTTCCTCAGGCGCCATATCCATCCAACGCTCAAGAAGCAATACCTGAGGAAAACCGATCCCAAAGAGCTATGGGATATCCTCAAGGACCGCTTCGACAATGTGCATGACGCACAACTCCCAGACCTCATGTCCGATTGGGAGCAAATCCGCTTATTGGATTTTGATTCCGTCCAGGAATATCATCAGACTATGCTAAACTTGCAATCTGATTTGAGCTTTTGTGGGGTCGAAAAGACCGATGACGATATGATGGAGAAGACTTTCACGACGTTCCCAGAATCTGCGTCCATGATGTCGCATCAGTACCGCGATCTCCGTGAGAAAGGCACTATCAAAACCTTCAGTGATTTGATGAATGTGCTTCAAAGAAAGGAGAGGTACTATGAGTTGATTCTTACTACCAATAAGAGGCCTCGAGGACCGAAATTCATTGCGGAATCTCATCAAGCCCGTGGTAAAGCTTTTAAGCAAAAGCATCAACCTCATGAACGTCAAGCACCACCACCACGTACGCCAAGAGCAACACGTGGCGGACGAGGAGGGAGAAGAGGCGTCGGCCGTGGCCAACAGCTTTCTTGGACAAGGGATGGTGGCGGCGCCGCCGCTCCCAGAGGGAGGAACAGTTTTGGTTCCGGTCCCAGGCGTGGTGGCCATACGCCGAACAATGCTTCGGCTCCTTGCTTCAAATGTGGCTCTAAGAATCATCTTCAACGCGATTGCACAACAAGTAGAGAGATTCAAGCTGCTTACAAGAAACACAAACAATACATAGAACAAGAAACACACTATGTAGGAGACTTTGAGGAAGAAGAATACGATGAGGAAGATACGAACTTCGCCATCGATGACTTCCAACCTACCAAGAAACGTAGGACTCAGGAGTATGATACTTCTGATTATGAATAAGTATTTGACTTAGGTCATGAGATACATGTTCAAGTTTGATTTTGCTTGTTATTTTGACATAATATAGTCAATAAATCACGACTTTGTTCGATAAGTCGCTCTATTTAGAACAACCTTGATGTATTTTTGAGTTGTCATCAATAAAATCTCTCTTATTCTACGAATGATTTGAGATTTTTACATCCCTCTGAAAGCAAAATTGGTTCAATGCGTCTAATTCTCAATGGCATAATTATTTTGAGTTCACCACAATTCTGGTGATGTTAACTCATATCCGAAATAAGATCACAAAGACATAACGAGAGACTCGCGATCCTCCAGGCCTTGCTCGCGATGGCTATTCGCCAAATTGGCCGCGATCCGCCAAATTGGCCGCGATCCGCCAGGCCTCGCTCGCCATGGCCACTAGCCAGCTTGGCTCCACACCGAATCCAGTTTTTTTTTAAACCAACAATCGATAGCCTATCGAACAAATGCAACTTTTGCATCCATGGCTCGGCAACGACGTGTCTTCGGACTCGCCATGCTTCGGATTTAGCTCAACCGTCGTATCGCATTGCCTCAATGCCTGACCGACCCTCACCACTCGCCTTGCTTCGGCTCGGCCTCAGGGTAGCTCCGGCCTTTCCACAGCTTCAGCTTTGGCTTGGCCCCGGCCTTTGCCTCGGCCTCGGCCTTGGCTCGGCCACGCCACCTACGACGGTGTCCGGTTTCAATCTCTGACCTAGGCCATGTTAAATGTTGGTATTCGGTGATTAAAAATAAGGCTTATCTCTTTCTCTCAAGTTATGTCGTTGCCATGGCTATGTTATTGGCCTTAATGCACTTCATTTTGTGATTATATATTGCTTCAGTACACTTACTTTAAAGTGTCCGCCAAAGTCTAAAGTAGACTATTGATTCAATTTACATTGTTTTTGTAGATGTATCAAGGCGAAATTGAGTGTTTGTTGGATTGTGCAACAACTCACACGATTCTGAGGAATCGGCAATTGTTTTCGGATTTTTCGCCAAGAGAATCGTCGTTATCTACGATGACAGGAACTGGACCCGTAATTAAGGGTCGTGGCACTGCTCAATTCTTATTGCCAAATGGCACTGAAATTCGGGTAGAGGACGCCCTATATGCGCCTAAGGCGCCAAGAACATTGCTAGCTTTCAAGGATGTGCGTGACAACGACTATCACCTCAACACTTATGTTTAAGATGGAACTGAATATCTGTTGATCACCTCCACTCAATCTATGCGCACTCGCATTGTGGAGAAGTGTAAGCGAGTTCGAAATGGCATGTATTTCACAACCATTCGAGCCAACGAATCTCATGTTGTTATATTATGTGATTCTGATGCTTATAAGCTTTGGCATGATAGACTCGGTCATCCGGGTCGTGATCTGATGATCCGTATTTTGAAATGCTCCCACGGTCATCCATTTTTCTGATCACAAAAGCACAGAGGGCGCCTCCGCCTCGGTTCGGCCTCCATGCCGTCGATAGCCGCCTCTCGGCTCCAAGGAGAGGTTCGGCCTCCTCCTGCTTCTCATGCTTCTGTAGCGATGTCTAATGCTCATCGTTCGTTTTGCAAAGCTTGTTCACTAGCAAAACTTCAAGCAAGACCATCTTTTGCTATTGATAATAAACAGAATATTCCGTTCCTACAACGAATACAAGGTGATATTTGTGGACCTATAA
The DNA here is from genome assembly GCA_963682095.1 of Potentilla sterilis. NCBI lineage: Eukaryota > Viridiplantae > Streptophyta > Magnoliopsida > Rosales > Rosaceae > Potentilla > Potentilla sterilis. The sequence goes on along the minus strand of OY821760.1, from coordinate 14,841,141 downwards.
CACCAGAATGCGGACCATTTAGATATTTCATGGTTCTGGTTGATGCGTCAACGCGTTGGTCACACGTAGCGTTGTTGTCCACGAGGAATGCTGCATTTGCTAAACTCTTAGCTCAGATCATTAAGCTTCGGGCTCACCACCCGGACAATCCGATTAAGTCAATCAGACTGGATAATGCTGGAGAGTTTACATCAAAGTGTTTTGATGACTATTGCATGTCAGTTGGGATTGAAGTTGAACATCCTGTGCCCCACGTTCATTCTCAGAACGGTCTTACAGAAGCAGTCATTAAGAGACTACAGCTTGTAGCTAGGTCTCTTGTCATGGCCACAAACTTGCCAGTTTCGGCATGGGGATATGCAATATTACATGCAGCTATGCTTATTCGTCTATGACCCACAGATAGCCAACCATTTAGTGCATACCAGTTGGTAACTAGTTACGAGCCTGATATTTCGCATCTGCGTACTTTTGGTTGTGCCGTATATGTGCCTATCACGCCTCCACTGCGTACCAAAATGGGTCCACAACGACGATTAGCAATTTATGTTGGATATGAAGCACCAACTATTGTCCGCTACATAGAGCCTATGACAGGTGATCTGTTTACTGCAAGATTTGCAGATTGTCACTTTGATGAGACATCATTCCCGCCGTTAGGGGGAGATGGGGCCGCATCCGTCCCTAGTGAACGTCAGGAATTGACGTGGTTCTCTCCCACTATGTCTCATTATGATCCCCGTACGTCTCAGTGTGAGACCGAAATACCACGCATATTGGAACTACAAAAGGTGGCGGATTCGATGCCCGACTCCTTTACTGATATTGCGAAAGTGACAAGATCAACCATACCTGCTGCGAATGTACCTGCAAGGCTCAACATTCCTCGCCATGCGGGAGCACGCGCCGCCGGTCTCGGACCCGCAGCCCTAGGTGCCATCGGCAGCCTAGGCTCGGCACCTCCAAGTGGAGGGCCGGCGTCGACTTCGGATCCTCCTAGAAAGAGGGGGAGACCAATCGGTTCCAAGGACAATGTACCTAGAAAGAGGGCATGTGTCCAGGCACAAAGCGATCCGTTCATCATCGATACTGTGACGCCGTCACACGAGATTGTCTCCGACTATACCTATGTCCAAGAATCTACTCTGAATCATCTGGGGGACGCCTCAGACTCACCGTTGATGTTGGAGAACAAGGAAATCTCACTAAACTACTTATGCATGCACAATCTTATGGAAAGAAATTCCATGTATATCGATGATGCATTCGCCTACGCCGTTGCTCAAGAAGTCATTGACGACGACGATATGGAACCCCGCACTGTTGATGAGTGTCAACGTAGGGCGGATTGGCCGAAGTGGGAAGAAGCAATCCAGGCTGAACTAGACTCTCTAAAGAAAAGGCAAGTATTCGGACCGATTGTGCCTACACCGCCGAACGTGAAGCCTGTTGGACATAAATGGGTCTTTGTCAGAAAGCGCAATGAGAATGGTGAAGTCCAGCGATATAAAGCTCGACTCGTGGCGCAAGGTTTTTCTCAACGCCCTGGAATTGATTATGAGGAGACGTATTCTCCTGTCATGGATACTATTACCTTCCGATACTTAATCAGTTTGGTAGTCTCAGAGAGACTCAATATGCAGCTTATGGATGTTGTAACAGCGTATCTTTATGGGGATCTAGATACGGAGATGTACATGAAAGTGCCAGAAGGACTTTCGTTACCCAAGTCAAGTGAGCAAAAACCACGAAGTTCATTTGCTATCAGGTTGAGACGATCTCTATATGGACTCCGACAATCTGGTAGGATGTGGTACACACAGTTAAGTGATTACTTGATTGGGAAAGGATACAAGAATGATGAGTTGTGCCCTTGTGTGTTCATAAAGAGAACAAGTTCAGGATTTGCCATTATAGCCGTCTATGTTGACGATATGAACATCATTGGAACTCTAAATGAGATCAATGAGACCGCTAGCTACTTGAAATCCGAATTCGAGATGAAAGATCTGGGAAGGACTCGGTTTTGCCTAGGCTTAGAACTAGAGCACCGAAGTGGTGGAATCTTTATACACCAATATGCATATGTCTAAAAGATGCTTAGGCGATTTAACATGGACAAAGTTATGCATCCTACAGGCACTCCCATGGTCGTTAGAAGTCTGGATATCAACAAAGATCCCTTTCATCCGAAAGAAGATGACGAAGAGGTCTTGGGAGCTGAATATCCATATCTTAGTGCAATTGGAGCTTTGTTATACCTAGCTCAGTGTACTAGACCAGACATTGCTTTCTCAGTGAACTTGTTAGCTAGATTTAGCTCTGCGCCAACACAACGTCATTGGGTTGGAATCAAGAACATCTTTCGATACCTTAAAGGAACCCTTGACATGGGCTTATACTATCGATACACTCATCAGGATTCGACACCTAGTCGATCTCTTGCATCCAACAGCACAAACCGTGGCTCGGATCGCCATCCGCTAGTCATATCCGCCAAGACTGGCTCTGGCTCAGCCATCTACCATCCTGCAGCCATATCCGCCAACATATCCGGACCCGAGGTTGCTAAGTCGTGGTCCCGATACGGTTTTGGCGATACCCCCTCCTACTCAGATACACCAAATGATGTGATGGTAGGATTTGCTGATGCTGGATATTTGTCAGATCCACACAAAGGAGGTTCCCAAACCGGTTATGTTTTTACCATTAGGAATACGGCGATATCTTGGAGATCAACCAAGCAAACCCTTGTTGCTACCTCCTCGAACCATGCTGAGATTATTGCACTACATGAAGCAGTCAAAGAGTGTGTTTGGCTTCGCTCAGTTATATCTCACATTCGAGAGTCTAGTGGACTTGAGTCTACTACGATGGGACCAACTTGCATATTTGAAGATAATGCAGCATGCATTGAGCAGATGAAGTTGGGATACATCAAGGGTGACAATACTAAACACATTTCGCCTAAGTTCTTCTACAATCAGCAGCAGCAAGAGACTTTGAATATCCAAGTGAAGCAAGTCAGCTCAGAAGATAATGCAGCTGATCTGTTCACCAAGTCTCTACCCAAATCTACATTTGTGAAGCATGTAAAGCGCATTGGTATGTGTTGCTTATCCGAACTCAAAGACTGATTGACTATCAGGGGGAGTCTAGTTATGCATGTCTCACATACTTGTAGTTGGTGCGTTGTACTCTTTTCCCTTAGACCATGCTTTTATTTTTGCCCAAGAGGTTTTTGTTTGCTAGCAAAGGTTTTAACGAGGCAACAGTTCATGCACCATTGAGGACGCGACACAAGGAGGAGTGTTCAAGGAAGGTTAATTCCGTAACTTCCGTGGTGTGTCTTGTCCTAATAAGGCTAGAAGTTTAGATACTTTATTAGATAGAGAATTCCTGATGACCAGGGATACTTGATGTAATGCCTATATAAAGGCCTCCTTATCAATGAATAAAGATACAGTTTACTATCATCTATTTCTCCTACAACACCATCAACATTATTCAAATCGATCCCAAGTCGAGGGAAATTAAGGTACTACCCCCTAACCAAGATCTTCGTAGGAACCAGAATCTCCATTTTCTCAAGGGGAAAAATCTTCTCCCACTTGAACCTGGTGACCAAGTTATGCATGAAAACCAGAATCGTAAAACGAGCATATTCTCTTCCGGGGCATATCCGAGGTCCTCCTCCAAATGGGACGTACGAGTAGGGAGCCGGTCCTTCTCCATCGAACCTTGATGGGTCAAACTTTTCCGGTTCTGGGAAGTACTCTGGGTTTTTATGTGTCGAAAACACACTCCAGAATAACTGCATGCATAAATATATAGTTCATTTCATGAGTATGTAGGTAATGAACTTGTATAAATATAGAGAAACCACACACGCACGTACGTACGTACTATTATGAATGTATTATACAGTTAAAAAGTACAAACCTTCATTCCTTTAGGAATCATATATCCTTCATAGACAAAGTCAGTCATGGCCTCTCTAAAAGTTCCAGTATTTGGGGGCTCCAATCTCAACACTTCACAGGCAACGTTCCATGTATATTTCATTTTTTGTATGTCCTCCCAGTTGAGCAACTCTCCTTCTGCTTTCGAATCTACTATCTCCATTTGCTCTGACAGAAGAGATTCATCAATTCTACGTTTTAGTATCACTGTAATTAATCACTTAACAGAGTAATAAACGACGAAGTATGAGAGTGGTTACTCGATCGCTTGGACATAGAAATAGGAAAATAGATATATAATAGCTAGATATGATGGATATATATATATATGTACCTTTGAGGACGGCATCATAAACTGTAGGAAGCTGGAATAGAAACTTGACCATAGAACAGATGGTGGCGACTAAGTTGTTGGAACCAGCAATGAGTAGACCCTTTAACTTGTCGACGATGTCTGAGATGTCGGTTACCTTCATCTGACGGCCGTTGCTATATGTGTCCATCAGCAACTTAGACATCATATCTTGATAATTCTCATCTAGTTCTGCTTCCACAGCGGTCGGTCGATATCGATCTAGATCGATTCTCCTTTGTTCAACAAGTTCCTCAAGGTCCTTGGTGACTTGCTTGGATGCTCGGATGGCTCGGTTGAATGCTGTGCCAGGCAGATTTATCGGCAACGACGAAATGAAGCCTGCTCCGATATGCTGAATATGCTGGTCCAGTTTGGCAATCACCGCCGGATCTTCCACGCTTAGGAAAATCTTACAAGCCAGTGTGAAGGTGTGCATCCTTGCTAGGGCCAGAACTTTGACTTGTTTCTTGTCCGACCAAAACATGTCCATATGACGTTTGGTGAAGGTATCCATGATCCCAACGTACTTTTGGAGACTATTGGGTCTCAAAAATGTTGACAAAACTTTGCGGAGTCGAATGGAATCCTTGTGGGTGTCTGGTATTTCGAGGCCGGGAAAGATGTATAGACAGTATAAGGCCACCATGAGTGGACGAGTTTGTTCTCGTTTGAAAACAGGAACTTGTTTCCATCTGCAGTACACAACACCGCCACGGATTCACGCAGCAACGACGTGATGAACACCTTGCAGCTGTTGCTGCTGCCCTTTGAATTTGATGAAGAGTACTTGATCCTCCGGTCTCCTATGAATTTCTCCGGGATACCCCTTTTGGCTGCCATAATAAAAGAGAGGCCTTCGCCGATTATGGGCCAACCTGAGCTTCCTGGTGGGAGCTGAAGCTGATGATGATGACCAGCTTCATTTCTGCTAGGATTTTTCTTTAACAAACGAGACAGATGGTATAGAGAAACAAAGAGAACTAGCACAGAAAGGATGAGCATCTCCATCTCCATTTCAAAACTCTAATCGAGATACAGAGATAGCTCGATAGCTTTGGGATACCGGCTACTCGGTTTTGTCTGAGTGTGTATTCACAAATAGGGCATAGGGCCTCAATTAGGTCTAAGATTTATGGCTTCAATTATATATGGCGTGCTATGTCACCTAGACACATCATCAATTGAAAAATTCATATCATGTCATTGTTAAATGAAAAGAAAATTTTATCCTCTTAATTAGGAAATGCGTATATAGCAAATTTAATTAATTTATTAATAATTATTTTGGTTAATAATCATACCAAAAAATTATTATCAAGATGATTTAGTTACCTTACATGAACTATATTAAATTGATTTATAGGTTACAATTACGAATTCAGTAAAAATTTTCCATCTTAATTTGCCAATTTTAATTTAATTATTTGACTTTTTTGATGTATCAAGTTTTTTTACTTTAATGGGTTTGAAGTATGATATATATATATATATATATATATATATATCGAAATTCAAATTTAAAAATAGGAAAATCTCTATCTATTCTACGAGAAAAAAATAATAAGCAAAGCGTATTTTATTGATTGATAAGGAGGCCTTTATATAGGCATTACATCGAGTATCCCGAATAATCAGGGATTCCCTATCTACGAAAGATACTAGTAATCTAGTCTAATTAGGACAAGATACACCACGGAAGTTAGGGAAATAGCATTCCTTGAACACGTACTCCCTTGTGTCGCGTCCCTAATGGTGCATAAATTGTTGCCTCGCTAAAACCTTGTCAGCAAAACAAAGACCTCTTTGGCAAAAATAAAAGTATGGTCGAAGGAAAAAGAGCACAACACACCAACTACAAGTGCGTAAAATGTGCGTAAATAGACTCCCCCTGATGTCTACATGAGAACTCCCCCTGACGAATAAGTCAGTCATCGAGTTCGGATAAGCGACACATACCAATGCGCTTTACATGCTTCACAAATGTAGATTTTGGTAAAGACTTGGCGAATAGATTAGCTACATTATCTTCTGAGCAGACTTGGTTCACTTGGATATTCAAAGTCTCTTGCTGCTGCTGATTGTAGAAGAACTTAGGCGATATGTGCTTAGTGTTGTCACCCTTGATGTATCCCAACTTCATTTGCTTAATGTATGCTTCATTATCTTCATATATGCAAGTTGGTCCCATCGTAGTAGACTCAAGTCCACTAGACTCTCGAATGTGAGATATAACTGAGCGAAGCCAAACACACTATTTGACTGCTTCATATGGTGCAATGATCTCAGCATGATTTGACGTGTCGCCGAAGCGAGCATCAAGCAATAATAACCCTACAATCGTTAGTAGTATAGAATAAGTAGGGATCGTTCTAGCCGGGGATTAAGGGTACCTGAAACATGAGAATGTTGACACAAATATTCACAAATATATATGCACACAATTGTCACACTTATACACATATATACAAATTTATCATGGGGGATGAAGATGAGGTTCGGCAGCAAGGCTGCCTCTAAATTCCTAGACATGAATTTAAGACATGAAATTAAATCCTAAAGCTACTATTTACAAGTTTGGTCGACATTCTTTCACAAAGCACTAACACGAAAGCAATCAAAATACATAACAAACTAGCAAGCAAGACTCACGGCAAGATGTTAAAATGTTCTAGACTCAACTTAACTCCGATTTGGTTAGCTCCCTATAGGTATTACTAACCGAGATTTCATAGGTATTTAAGATTAACTTTACGTCTAACCCTAAAATTGTACTAAACATATTTGAGAACTCCTCTAGATGAAAACAAACATGCATAGTAATTGAGCACGAAATCTTTTGAATCGGAAACAAATTAAATAAGCAAGGCGTCACCACTTCTTATTAACAAGCATGTTCATTTAAATTACTCTAGCCCTTGTGAAAACAACACAAATTAACATAACCCTAAAGATTACTTAACCCATATTATTTTCGGCTAATGAGATTAATACTCCACATATTGCAATTATATAGACTACCAATCTTTAAGCACACGAATTTAAAGAACAAGTCAAGAAAACCCTAAAACCAAATTAACATATGTTCTTGCCGATTACCCTATTAGCTAATTCATTACATCTTTCCCTTACTTTTTAACATGCAATTTGTATTCTTACATCCAAAAACCACTTAAAGATAAAGAAAACAAATTGAACATACAAATCATAAAACCAAATTTCAATCCAATTCATACATAGACATACAAATTGAAACCAAGAATTCATGCTAACTTCATAGACAAAGTTTAACATAACTACAACAAAAATTACAAAGCCAAGAGAAGGGAGTGGATCACACATTAGAAACCTTGGAGACTTCGTCTTGTATGGATCCGGCGGTTGGTGGTGTCGGATGGAGGCTGCTGCTCGGCAGTGGTTATGTCGACAGCAAGGTACCAAGGTTTCGGCAGAAACTTTGGGTGTGGTGGAGGTGGTTTTGGCTAGGGTTTTTGTGTAGGATTCTTGGGGAAATTTAGGTAGAGCTTTAGCTAGATTTTTGCTTTAGAATGTAACAAGTTTTTCTGTGTAAAAGTTGGCTATTTATAGAGGCAAATTCGGCAGAAAACCTAGGTAGCAAACCTAGTCCAAATCGGCAAAGGCAATCCTTGTGCAACAAGGTTTTGGTTCCTTCCTTTCTTGGTTCTTCTAGGAAACTTCTTTTTCTGATTTTTTTTTCCTTGGATTGGGCTGCATATCTTCATGGACTTCTTGTGTAGGCTTGACAACTCCATTTGGTGAGCTTGATCCATGGAAAAATGCCCCAAACCCGCAAGAACACAAGACCGGCAGCAACTCGGCTGGAATGACCTTGCTCAAGTAAATCCGACATATCTCTAATCGTGGAGCTCCGATTGATGCGATTCCAAGTCTCAGATAAACTAGACACATATGGTCATCTCCCCATAAAATATCTCGATCAAATTCCTTGTGAATCGTCGGGAATGATTTTTCGAAGTTGGATCAAAGTCCCAGGAAAATCCTGGAAGCCCCTGGATTGGAATGCTCGGACTGCCGTTTTGCAGCCAACCTTTGGGTGACTTCCCAAACTCCGATTGATCTGAAATTTTAACACAACATTCCTCAGTATATGAATAATAAGCACACCAAATTTCATTGAATTAGGACAAGGATAGATCATATTTGTACTCGTCACAAAATCGCGAAAAAGACATATTTTGCACTATTTTCCAGATTTCTCATACTTAGTCATTTTTCGGACAATTAAGCACATTTCACCAAAACTCTACCAAAATTGACACTAACTATATTATGACTCTATCTTAGACAAATAAGCGTTAAACAAAGCATAAACGAGGGCATAAGCATGTAATATCGTCGCACATTGTGCTCCTATCAACTACCCCACACTTATCATTTGCTAGTCCCTTAGCAAACTAAATTAAACTAGACGTACTCTAAACAAACTATTGCCCCTAACAATTTGTCTCAGGCTCGTATGTACACATAGCTTTCAAGTTAATGCATGAGAATGCTTAGCACGAAAATTCCAAGTTTCATGAACATGTGACGTCAATATGAACATATAAGAACAAAAAGTAAGCATGTAGACATGTTAAAGCTAATTCAATCCTCTTCACTAGGCATACTCTCTTCATTTTCTCTCGAAGCATGGTTATTCACACATAAGTATATGCAAGTGAAAGATAATGAATTACGAAGAGTAACTTGCATATGTCAAAGAAACGAAAGCACTTTGTGAAAATTTTAATGGAAAAATCTCATATGACAACTATATGCACCAATGAACCAAAACCATATGCTTACTCTTGAGATAATCTTCACAAATCAATTTTAACCATCTTAAGAATCATGAAAAAGATCAATAAAAGGGTTGTAATGGGGCTAGGCTAAGAGGTATTCGATATTTGGATAAGGAGGCTTAAAAACGTCACCGTGGCCTTTGGCAAAGCTCAAATCTCCTTATGTCTTCTCGCCAAGGGTCAAATTTCTTCTTGTTGGACCCATACTTCATCTTTTACTTCCCCAAAACATAGTGAATATGAACAAAGGTCAAAATATAACAATAGTAGACCTTCACATATAAACAAAACTCCAAATTCACAACACTTTTCAAGACTAGACTTAGCAAATTACACTTTGAAACCGTGCCTTTTTCTTTTCTTTTCTTTCGGACTTGATTTTTCCCTTTTCTTTTCTTTTTACCCTTTTCTTTTCTTTTTATGTCCGAATTACATATTTTCTGTTTTTCTTTTGCTAGGCACGGCACATATAATTTTTCATACAATTTTCTAGCTAAGTCTACCCCACACTTGTTCTTCTTCATCACTTCACGCAAAAACGCCTTCAAATCGATTTCAAACTTTTGCCAAGTCTCGCTAGGACAAGGGTCAAGATATAACTATTCTAAGCATAGGAATTTTAATAAGGGTGATGAAAGAAAAGGCTCAACGTAGGCTCAAAGGGGTTTTCTAAGGAGTCCCACGACGGGCACAAATAGGGCACATGCTTTATTTGGCAATGGTGGTGATCCTAATATAACGTTTTCAATCCTTTTCAAAATCAAGGCAATTTTCATGACTATCAAGTTTCAATAATCACAAGAACGAGTTCTAGCACTTCTAGAGTCCATGAAAAGCTATTGCATATAGTCATCGAATAATCAAAGAATTATGAGGTTCACATATTAGCATGCTCGAAATTTTCAATTTATCACTCATGAAGAAAGCAATTTGGCTCTAAAGCTCACACAGGTTATTATGGAAACAAACTAGCTAAAACATGCATGCTTCGTAATCAACAAGTCCTACATGCTCCTACCAATAATGCACATAATCCATGAAACTCACAATTTTAATTGTATGCATAACCATCATCTATGTATGCAAAGAGGAGAAAAACATCATTGACATATTAGGGGCATCCTAAGACTCGAAACAAACAAATTTAAACACTCTATTTTTGTGGAACAATTTTCTGAATTTTCTTTTCTAAACTAAGCACACCAAAACAAAAACGGAATACGTTATCCCACCCCACACTTAGAAAATTACATTGTACTCAATGTAAGCACAAATCTATATCAACGAATTTCCTAAGCATGCAATAGTCTAACACATTCCAACATATCATCACAAACCAATGAAAAAGAGAAGGGTTAGAAATTTCAAACTCCCGGTGATGGCTCCTTCGTTTTTCATTGATCGACTTGGGTTGCCTCCCAAGTAGCGCTTAAGGTTTATAGTCCGTAGCCTAGACTTCTCACCATGTGTGTTGTGTGTTCATCATGCCATGTGCAGCTCCGCAGTTGGGGCAGCAGCCCCCCTCGGTGATGTCCCACGAAGCTGTTTTCCAGTGCAAATAACAATGTAATGGGCGGTTGGATTGGGAAGCTACCATATGGAATTGAAAGTCCATGCTACTAGCTGCACGTACATATGTGGTACGTCCCATAACTCCAAGCAGCTGAAAAGTTATGCCCCTGCAAAGTTGGCTGAAAATAACAGCAGTTATCAGCAAAACAGAACAGACCTTTACCTCTTTATACCTGATTTGTTACATGATAGGCTACTCGAATGAAAAAGTGTCCATTATAAAGTTGTAGCCAACTCAAAGAGCTTTCCAACGGTATAAAGTTTGCCAAAATCCGACCACCGGAGGTATTCTCTGTTTTGGGTTTTATTAGCTGCAGCCGCACAGAATCCTGGTTTGCTGCACTGACCTTCCGGTACTCAAATTGACACTGAGAACGGCACGGAACTCCAAATCCACTTCTGTAAAATGCTACAGAAAGTAGACTCCGAGATCTTTCCAACGGCGTAGAGCTCACTTTCCCAGGTTTTGTGAGGTAAAAACGGCAGCTATCCAAAGTTGGAGGACTGCACTGCCCGATTCCTGCTTTGGGCAGAACTTGGTATTTCCTGCACTTTTTCGTTTCAATTCAATCTGCACACGCACAAGACACATCAAAGCGAACAAAACACAAAGATAAATGCAAGAATATACAAAGCTATACTTCAACAAATTTTTCAAGGCATTACACGAAATTTTCAAGAATTTTTCAAACTATACACGACATCAAAGATTCAAGGTACGTGGAGCAGAGGAGCAAACTATGCAATGGACTTGTGCAGCCCATGGTAAGGTCATGCTTTATCCGATATACCTCAAAACTTTAAAGACTCAAAACGATTTTCAGAAATTTACAAAGCTAACATTCAAACAAATCAAGATTTTATAATCCCCGGCAACGGCGCCAAAAATTGACGTGTCGCCGAAGCGAGCATCAAGCAATAATAACCCTACAATCGTTAGTAGTATAGAATAAGTAGGGATCGTTCTAGCCGGGGATTAAGGGTACCTGAAACATGAGAATGTTGACACAAATATTCACAAATATATATGCACACAATTGTCACACTTATACACATATATACAAATTTATCATGGGGGATGAAGATGAGGTTCGGCAGCAAGGCTGCCTCTAAATTCCTAGACATGAATTTAAGACATGAAATTAAATCCTAAAGCTACTATTTACAAGTTTGGTCGACATTCTTTCACAAATCACTAACACGAAAGCAATCAAAATACATAACAAACTAGCAAGCAAGACTCACGGCAAGATGTTAAAATGTTCTAGACTCAACTTAACTCCGATTTGGTTAGCTCCTTATAGGTATTACTAACCGAGATTTCATAGGTATTTAAGATTAACTTTACGTCTAACCCTAAAATTGTACTAAACATATTTGAGAACTCTTCTAGATGAAAACAAACATGCATAGTAATTGAGCACGAAATCTTTTGAATCGGAAACAAATTAAATAAGCAAGGCGTCACCACTTCTTATTAACAAGCATGTTCATTTAAATTACTCTAGCCCTTGTGAAAACAACACAAATTAACATAACCCTAAAGATTACTTAACCCATATTATTTTCGGCTAATGAGATTAATACTCCACATATTGCAATTATATAGACTACCAATCTTTAAGCACACGAATTTAAAGAACAAGTCAAGAAAACCCTAAAACCAAATTAACATATGTTCTTGCCGATTACCCTATTAGCTAATTCATTACATCTTTCCCTTACTTTTTAACATGCAATTTGTATTCTTACATCCAAAAACCACTTAAAGATAAAGAAAACAAATTGAACATACAAATCATAAAACCAAATTTCAATCCAATTCATACATAGACATACAAATTGAAACCAAGAATTCATGCTAACTTCATAGACAAAGTTTAACATAACTACAACAAAAATTACAAAGCCAAGAGAAGGGAGTGGATCACACATTAGAAACCTTGGAGACTTCGTCTTGTATGGATCCGGCGGTTGGTGGTGTCGGATGGAGGCTGCTGCTCGGCAGTGGTTATGTCGACAGCAAGGTACCAAGGTTTCGGCAGAAACTTTGGGTGTGGTGGAGGTGGTTTTGGCTAGGGTTTTTGTGTAGGATTCTTGGGGAAATTTAGGTAGAGCTTTAGCTAGATTTTTGCTTTAGAATGTGACAAGTTTTTCTGTGTAAAAGTTGGCTATTTATAGAGGCAAATTCGGCAGAAAACCTAGGTAGCAAACCTAGTCCAAATCGGCAAAGGCAATCCTTGTGCAACAAGGTTTTGGTTCCTTCCTTTCTTGGTTCTTCTAGGAAACTTCTTTTTCTGATTTTTTTCCTTGGATTGGGCTGCATATCTTCATGGACTTCTTGTGTAGGCTTGACAACTCCATTTGGTGAGCTTGATCCATGGAAAAATGCCCCAAACCCGCAAGAACACAAGACCGGCAGCAACTCGGCTGGAATGACCTTGCTCCAGTAAATCCGACATATCTCTATCCGTGGAGCTCCGATTGATGCGATTCCAAGTTCTCAGATAAACTAGACACATATGGTCATCTCCCCATAAAATATCTCGATCAAATTCCTTGTGAATCGTCGGGAATGATTTTTCGAAGTTGGATCAAAGTCCCAGGATCAAAGACCAAAACTCTACCAAAATTGACACTAACTATATTATGACTCTATCTTAGACAAATAAGATTGATCTCCAAGATATCGCCGTATTTCCCATGGTAAAAATATAACCGGTTTGAGAACGTCCTTTATGTGGATCTGACAAGTATCCTGCATCAGCAAATCCTACCAACATGTCATTCGGTGTATCATGGTAGGAGGCTAGGGGGTGGTGCCAAAGTTGTACCGAGACCACGCTTTAGCATCCTCGACGTCGGGTACGGCGGCGGGTGCGGCGGCGGTACGGCACGATGCCGAGCAGAGCCTGATGATTCTTGATGTTTGCATCAGCATATCGATAGTACAAGCCCATGTCACTGGATCATTTCAGGTATCGGAAGATGTTCTTGATTCCTACCCAATGACGTTGTGTTGGCACCGAGCTAAATCTAGTTAACAAGTTCACCGAGAAAGCAATGTCTGGTCGAGTGTACTGAGCAAAGTATAGCAAAGCTCAAATGGCACTGAGATATCGATATTCAGCTCCCAAGACCTCTTCATCGTCTTCTTTCAGACAAAAGGGGTATTTCTTAATATCTAGACTTCTGCCGACCATGGGAGTGCATGTTGGATGCATAACTTTGTCCATGTTAAATCGTCTGAGCATCTTTCGAAAATATGCAGATTGGTGTACAAATATTCCACCACTTCGGTGCTCTAGCTCTAGGCCTAGGCAAAACCAAGTCCTTCCCAGATCTTTCATCTCGAATTCGGATTTCAATTAGCTTGCGGTCTCATTGATTTCATCTGGAGTTCCGATTATATTCATATCATCAACATAGACGGCTACTATAGCAAATCCTGAACTTATTCTTTTGATGAACATACAAGGGCATAACTCATCATTCTTGTATCCTTTCCAAATCAAGTAATCAAGTAGTCACTCAACCGTGTGTACCACATCCTACCAGACTGTCGGAGCCCATATAAAGAACGTCTCAATCTGATAGCACAAGCACTTCGTGGTTTTTGCTCACTCGTCTTGGGTAACGAAAGTCCATCAGGTACTTTCATATACATTTCGATATCTAGATCCCCATAAAGATACGTTATAACGACATCCATAAGCTGCATGTTTAGTCTTTCAGAGACTACCAAACTAATTAGATAACATAAGGTAATGATTTCTATAACCGGAGAATACGTCTCCTCATAATCAATTCCAGGGCGTTAAGAAAAATCTTGTGCCACGAGTCAAGCTTTATAACGCCGGACTACCATTCTCATTGCGCTTTCTGACAAAGACCCATTTATGTCTAGCTGGCTTCGCATTCGGCGGTGTAGACACTACCGGTCCGAAAACTTGCCTTTTCGCGAGTGAGTCTAGTTCAGCCTGGATTGCTTCTTCCCATTTCGGCCAATCCGCCCTACGTTGACACTCATCAACATTCTGGGGTTCCATCTCGTCGTCGTCAATGATTTCTTGAACAACAGAATATGCGAATGCATCATCGATGTATATGGAATTTCTATCCATAAGATTGTGTATGCTTAAGAAGTTAAGTGAGATTTCCTTGTTCTCCGACATCAACACTGATTCTAAGGTGTCCCCTAGGGTATTCATAGTTGATTCTTGGACATAGGTATAGTCAGAGACAATCTCGTATGACGGCGTCACAATATCGATGATGAACGGATCACTTTGTGCCTGGGCACATGCCCTCTTTCTCGGTACACTGTCCTTGGAACCAAATGCTCTCCCCCTCTTCCTAGGAGGATCCGAAATCGAAGCTGGCTCTCCACCAAGGGAGGCCGAGCCTAGGTTACCGACGGCACCTAGTGCTCCTTTCCCGAGTCCGGCGCGTGCACGTCCATATCTTGAGACGTTCAGTCTTGCAAGTAAATTTGCAGCAGGTATAGTTGATCTTGTCACTTTCGCGATATCAGTAAAGGAGTCGGGCATCAAATCTGCAACCTTTTGTAACTCTAATATGCGTTGAACTTTAGTCTCGCACTAAGACGTACGGGGATCGTAATGAGACCTAGTGGGAGAGAACCATGTCAATTCCTGATGTTCATTCGGGATGGATGCGTTCCCATCTCCCCCTAACGGCGCTAAGGATGTCTCATCAAAGTGACAATATGCAAATCTTGCAGTAAACAGATCACTTGTCAAAGGCTCTAGATAGCGGACAATTGTTGGTGCTTCATACCCAACATAGATTGCTAATTGTCATTGTGGACCCATGTTGGTACGCAGTGGAGGCGTAATTGACACATATACGGCACAACCAGAGGTGCGCAGATGCGAAATGTCAGCCTCGTGATAGGAGCATAATATGCGACGTTCTTAATGTGTTTTTACCTCCATTTGTGCTTTGCTTAGCTCTTATTGTTGTAGAATCGAGTCATGTCACTACCAGATCGGACAGAATAGCCGACGAAAAAAATTTCGTCTACTATGACAATTTTTTGTCGGCTATTCCTTTTACCGACGAAACTTTCGTCGGCTATAATTTGTCGGTAAAAGGGCGTCGGTAAAACGAATGGCCGACGAAAATAACGAAATCGTCGGCCATTCGAAAATTATCACCGACGAAAATTCATTTTGTCGACCAAACCTGGGCAAAATATCCGACGAAATTCGTCGGATATTTTCGAGTATGGCCGACGATATCGTAAACTATAGCCGACGAAATTCGTCGGCTATTTGTTCTGAAATATAGCCGACGATTTCATCAATTTCGTCAGAATATATTAATATTTTAATAGACATTAATTAGTTATAGCCGACGAAATAATGTCATTTTCGTCGGCTATAACGGTTATAGCCGACAAAATTTGGTAAAAATCGTCGGCTATAGCACTTATAGCCGATGAAATAATGCCAATATCGTCAGCTATTCTTACATGTTGGGGAAAAAAAATTAAATTAATTTCTAAATTACCATTCCAAGCAACCTGCAATTCACAATGACAATCCATGCATTTACACCAACAAGAAACACGTCTAAATGACTTATTATTTAATTTGTTCCAATATACATAAATTATAACCCTAATCATCACCTAAAGCACTAAAGTCCACCACGTCATCCCCAGCATCCTGCTATCCATCATGCTCGTCATCCTGCTGAATGAACTCGGGAGGTTGAGGCATTGGAGGTTCATCTAACGGCTCAAACGGGGGCGGGGGTTCAAGGCCTTGTTGTTGTGCCGCGAACATAGCATACCACCAGTTTTGTTGGCCGGCGTAGTTATGTCGCCGAATTCTCGCGCATTCAGCATGCCAACTGGCCATTTCCAAATGATACTGCTGTGTTCTGCGGTGTTGCTCCTGTGATCTCTGGAACTCGGCCGCCAATCTTGCATTTTCTTTTGCCAATCTATGCATTCCCCCCCCCTCATCTGTTGGCTGTCCCCGCCTCCCTTCTTTTGAGCTCCCTTAGTGGTCTTCAGGACCCCTATTCCAGAACTTCCCAAACCCCGACAGTAGTAGTCGTTTGACCGTTGTGGGAAGGCTGCGTCGAATATCCGCGCTGCAGTTTGGACATTCGATCGGTCAACCTGGCTCAGGGCTTCTTGCATATCTGCCTCTGAAATGTTCGGTTGTGTCTCCCGAACTACTTCCTGCAGCACTTCTTCTTCGGCCCGCGCGCCGGTTCACCCTCTCCTAATTGAACGGAAAAAAAAAATTAATTAATATTCTAACAAATATATAATTAAGTAAAATTAATAATTAAAATTTTTAAATCGTAATCAACGACTTACAAGCTGTTCTGTCGCTAATGGATAAGCCTTCTTGAACGTCTCTACGTGCGGGTTGCTATCAGGATGATCTCTAAGCGCCTCCTCCTGATATTGTGAAAATGGCCTAGAACCACCATGATGGGGGGTTGTGTTACGGCAGCGGTTCGCAGAGTTTATCCTAGACCGTTCCTTCAAACAAATAATAAAATATTAGAAAAATACATCAAAAAATATTAGTGTAATAATTATAAAATAATTAAACTAATAATTAAAATATTAACAAAATAAACATTTATAGTTAAGTTTAGTATTTACCTGCATAAGTGGGTTGTTGAAGTCTACTGTCTTCAACCAACGCCACTCGTACTCCCTGAACATGAACTCTCTTGGAGTACCCATAAGACCATGTTTGTCGTATTCGGTAAAGTGGGTACGGAGCTCGTTCTTCCACTCTTTGAACCTACGGAAAAAACAAAAGTGCATTAGAAATATTATTAATATCATAAAATATTTCAAATAATAAGATGAGGAATTCCCAACGTACCTCGAGTTCTGCATCGCGTACGCCCAAGCCTGCTTGTGTTCGGCAATCTCGAAGTATGCCTGAAAGATAATATTTTATTAGTTTTGCAATTATAACAATACCAAAAATTATTAAATATTACGATAAAGAAATTAAGTTTTTTAAATTACTCACCGACGCCGCGTTGTTGACCTCCCTCTTGATCTCTTCTGGCACATCAACCCACCTTGTCCACAACATAAGGACACTATCCCTAATTAGTGGCCCTACGCAACCCGCGTAATCGCGGCGTTCCCCCCCCCCCCCCCCTGCTCTCAACAGTTCTCCTGAGCGTATCAAAACATATGACACCTCTCGTATTCCTGCTTTAACTGCTAGCGGCTGTCCCTATCACATAAACTACGATTGGTTAATAAAATTAACTATTAGTGCATTAATTTTAATAAAACATTTAATTAATAAAATCAAATGTTATCTGAACTCGATGACCCGTTTGTCGACTTTCCTTTTAATCTCGCCGAAATCAGGAGGTCAGGTCTCTCAAATGGTTCATGATGGTATGCCTCCGCAACACTCACGTACTGAGGCATATCAGGCCATATGGGTACACCACGCTCGTCGACCTCGGGTATCGTAGGAATGTTGTACGAGAGGTAGAGTTGATTTGGGAGAGTAGGCCCCTTAGTCGAGTCAGCAGCAGACGGCGTCGGACTCGTCATCGGCTCCCGATGAACCTCAGGCATACAGACCTGATGAACTTCTGGAGCTATCTCGTCCTCAAATAGCTACCTACTCGACCTCGGAGCATCTGGCTGGAGAGGGGGACGTGAACTGCTCGACGGCCGCCCCGCCGATAATAGGGTCTGGTGCCGAGAACTGACACTCCTCCGCGGCTGGGATGAATCCATCCTCTGAGGCTGGCTGGTGGTCCTCTCAGGCTGGCTAAGGGTCCTCTCGGAGTCTCCGGAACCTGCAGAACTTCCAGAACCCCTAGATCTGGAAGAACGATGGCCTCCGAATAACTGTCTGAATGCATCGGCCATCTGGAGCTTGAGGCATTAATACATTAATTAATATTAAATTATATTACATTAAATAACAAATTCTAATTAATATAATAACCAATAATACTAACATATTTTAAAACATACTAACAAATTAATATATGTTCAAGGAGAAAAGATAATAGGGAGAACTGTATGTTTATTGATTGATAGAGAGGCCTTTATATAAGCATTACAATGAGTATCCCGATAAATCAGAGATTCCTTATCTAATACAGAATCAACTATACTAGTCTAATTAGGTCAAGACACATCCAGGAAGTTACGGAAATAATCTTCCTACAACACCCCCCCCCCCCCTTGTGGCGAGTACCTAATGTCTTCATGGTGCTTACCATGTTGCCTCACTAAAACCTTGCCAGCAAAACAAAAACCTCTTGGGCAAAAAATAAAATGCATGGACGAAGGAAAAAGAGCACAACACACCAACACTACACTTGCGAATAACATGTGATGTAGACTCCCCTGATGTCTAACAAACTTAGAGCTCTGATATATGGCGCATGCCTAGGCTCTTCACATGCTTCACATGCATAGATTTTCCCAAAGACTTGGTAAACAAATCTGCAACATTTGCCTCTGAACTCACTTGATTAACTTGGATGTTCAGGAATTTATGTTGTTGCATATTGTAAAAGAACTTGGGCGATATATGCTTAGTGTTATCACCTTTGATATAACCTAACTTCATCTGCTCAATGCAGGCAATATTATCTTCATAGATACACGTAGGTTTATCGGTGGTAGACACTAGTCCACACGAATCACGAATGTGGCGAATAACTGATCTTAGCCAGACACATTCTCTAACAGCCTCATGGAGGGCAATGATCTCTGCGTGATTCGATGAAGTAGCAACCAAAGTTTGCTTGGTTGATCTCCAGGATATCGTTGTATTTCCCATGGTAAAAACATAACCAGTTTGGGAACGAGCACGATGCGCGTCAGAGAGATACCCAGCATCCGCGAAACCAACTAACACGTTGTTGGGAGTCTTTAAGTAAGGGAGACGTCCAAAGAAGGGCACATTTGAATGGTCGGATGCTTCGCCATCATCATCCGCCATGTTACTAGCGTCAGTGGCAGTACCACAGCATACGATGGTACTGTCGAGGTAGCCGAAAACGTTGGTGTGAGGAGGGTGATCGGCGGAATCTTCTCTCTTTGTGCTGAAGGGATAGAACAGTCTCAAGTCAATGGAACCTTTCAAGTAACGAAACAAATGTTTGATACCGTTCCAATGACGATGCGTAGGCGCTGAACTAAATCTAGCCAGTAAGTTCACAGCGAAAGCAATGTCTGGTATAGTGCATTGTGCCAAATACAAAAGTGCCCCAATCGCACTCAAGTATGGGTACTCAGCACCAAGAATCTCTTCTTCATCCTCTTTGGGACGGAATGGATCCTTGCTTACATCCAGACTACGAACAATCATGGGAGTAGACAACGGCGTACATGTATCCATATTGAAACGCCTGAGCATCTTCTGCGTATAAGCAGACTGGTGAACCAGAATACCCTTGGTTCTATGCTCTAACTCAAGTCCTAAACAGAACTTAGTCTTCCCAAGATCCTTCATCTCGAACTCAGATTTCAAGAATGAAACTGTCTCTTCAATCTCACTTGAAGTACC
Source organism: Potentilla sterilis (assembly GCA_963682095.1). Taxonomy (NCBI): domain Eukaryota; kingdom Viridiplantae; phylum Streptophyta; class Magnoliopsida; order Rosales; family Rosaceae; genus Potentilla; species Potentilla sterilis. The sequence goes on along the minus strand of OY821760.1, from coordinate 14,820,875 downwards.
GATGACATTCATGTCATCAACATAGACAGCTACAATAGCAAATCCAGAGTCGGTCTTTCTAATGAACACGCATGGGCATAACTCATCGTTCTTGTAACCCCTCCGAATCAAGTATTCACGTAGGCGATTGTACCACATCCTTCCGGATTGTTTAAGTCCATACAGTGAACGTTGCAGCTCAACTACATAAGCACTCCGTGGTTTAGAGTCCTTTGATTCGGGCACATGAATTCCTTCAGTTCAGGAACTCTCATGTAGATATCCGTATCTAGATCCCCATATAGATACGTTGTAACTACATCCATCAGTTGCATACTCAGTTTTTCGGACACTACTAAACTGATCAAGTAGCGGAAAGTAATGATGTCCATTACGGGAGAATATGTCTCCTCGTAGTCAATACCAGGACGCTGCGAGAAGCCTTGCGCCACAAGTCTTGCCTTATATCGCAAGATCTCATGCTTCTCATTGCGCTTACGAACAACGACCCACTTATGTCCGACAGGTTTAACGCCTTTAGGGATCAATTCAACATATCCAAAGACTTGCCTTTTGTCTAATGAGTCAAGTTCTGCCTGTATTGCTTCTTTCCACTTCGGCCAATCTGCTCTATGTTGACATTCAGTCACTGAGCGTGGTTCAACTTCGTCGTCATGGATGATCTCTTGTGCGATGGAATAAGCATATATATCATCGACGTGTGTGGAGGCTCTATCCACTAAGAGACACGCGTTATTCAAACTGAGCGAGATTTCTTTGTTCTCTGGAGTCAACATTGGTTCTGTGTCATCACACAGAAGAGGAAAATTTCCCGAAAGGGAAATCCCCAATTTCTTTTTTCTTTTTCTTTTCTTTCTTTTTTCTTCTTTCTCTTCTTTCTCTCTCCTCTCCCCCAACTCGGCCCGACCTCCACCCGTCTCTGTCGTCCGGCCAAACTGGACCGCCGCACTAGTCACGTTCGAACCGGCTCGGCCTCCTCTTCGCGTCTGTGGCAGCGGCGCGGCGTGGTTCGCCGCCTTTCGGCCGTACAACGCCCAAGAACCTCCGCCACCGACGGTTCGAAACTCCCTCCTCCGGCCACTTCTTGCCCCGATTTTAAGGAGGAAAGGGAGACTTTGACTCGCACAAGCAATCTACCAGAGGAATTGAACCGATTCGATCCAGGTAAAGAGAAATAAGGATTTGAAATTTTTAGGGTTTTTGATTCTGAATTGAAGGGTTGTGTAATTGGTGTTTTTGGTGAATTTAGAGGTTGAATTCAAGTTCAGAACGAAGTTTAGAGTTGATTAGGTGTAATTTAATGTTCATTTGGTTGAGTTTTGGAGAAAATTGGATTTGGGGAGTTGATGCCGCCGTGTGCGGCAGCTGCGTGGGTTTTTGGCGGCGGAGGCAACGGGGACGAGTCCCTGAGGTGGTGGCTACGCTGTGAAAGTTTGGAATCGATTAGAGGTATTTTTGGCCTCCTGTGGTGAAGCTGCCGGCTGCGGCGCGGCGGCGCTGCTGCTGCCGGAGGCGGAGGAAGAAGGGTAAATAGTGAAACAGTAAAAGGTTAAAGTAAAACAGTAAAAGGTGAAAAGTAAATGGTAAAACAGTAAACAGTAAAAGTAAATGGTAAATAGTAATGGACTTTAATAATTTACTGTACGTCTGGTCACAATTACTGTTTGACCTAGAATAATTACTGTTGACTTACCGTAAAAAGGTAAAAACTGTTTTAAAAAGGGTTTTACCACGAAGTAACTAGTAAAAGAATTGATCGGACACGGGGTGGGTGTCCGGAGTAATTTCGGACGTAGATTGTTCGGTGTTGAGGCGTAATTCCTATACCGATAACTGAAAAGGGAAAATTAGGAGGTTTCGTGCGAGTGAGGACGTCCGTAGATTTAACGTTTATAAGTAAATTTCAAGTTTCGTAATATTTATGATTACGTCTATGTTACAGGTCGAGAGGTTACTTGACGGGACGAGAGATTACTCGATGGGACGAGAGCTTGGAATAGCGGCAAGCTCGGCTGTACTGTGAGTGGATTTTTATTTTAAATAAATGCATGCATAAATATTTTATTGAAAGCAAGTTTATTATAATTAAATAATTTCTTGAGCTGGTTGTGAATTATCGAAAGTATATGATTATGATATTTGTTCATTTATTATTTAAAGGAAAATATGGATTTGGGGTATATATTTTCTACTATTTTAAATAGTACGCAATTTTACTCGGAAATGAGATTTCCGGAAATAGTATGGTTCAATAAAATCATATTTGATCATTTTGAATATATTTATAATTAAAAGACCGGAGATGAGATTTCCGGAGATTTTATGATTTCATAATTTGTGATTTCACGGTTTATTATTTATAAATTTCATGACATGTGAGACATGTCGATTATAGACATTTATTTACTTCAAAGCTACTATTTTAATTGATTATGTTTATAAGCCTCAGATGTACGGTCGAGGACCGTACGGATTTTTGATTAAATGGGGGAAGCGTGTTTTCGGATTTGATTTGATTTGTTTTTACACCACTTATTTGGGTCGTCATATTTGCTAGCTAGCCTTAGCGTGGGACACTGGTTCAGAAGGCCTGGGAGGTTCCGACCTTTAGCCTGAGGGGCTTAGGTCGTCATATTTGTCAACGCTGGATTAGAAGCCCTGGAAGGTTCCAACCCGAGCCTAAGAGGCTCCTGTTTATGGTGTAGTCACTTCCCCATTGTTTCGTCTGTTGGGCCAATGAGATTGACTTTTCGTCTTTATTTTTGGTTTTCGAGAATATTTCCTATAATGAGACTTTCATTTATTTAATAAATTCCCGAACCAGTGGGGCTGGATTTTATTATGAAAATATTTGGAAATGTGCCGATGGGATTGGCCCAGCTATTCATCATTTGGTTTTTTGAAAATTTATTCCTTGAAAAATATTATTTGTTTATTTGAGATATCAGCAGGGCTGATTAATTATTATGATTTTGCTTAAACGTGGGACGTTTATTAAAATGCATGCATCGTGGTTTTTTATTATAAAATATTATGAAAGTAATATAATACTTTTTATATAAGGTATTATACAATATTGTTTTTATTCAGTCACTCTAACGTTTTTAAATTACTTTCCCCTGGGCCCTTCAGTTTAAATCGCTCAGTGTGCAGAGTAGTGGTCAGAGGTCAAGAGTACTCGGAGTTGAGGCATAGCTATCATCGTTGTCGCTTCCGCTAGGTGGGATATGTGATCCCTTCTTATTATATTTTCTTGTTCTATTTCCATTTGTATTTCCAGTTCATTGTATTAGATTGCTCTGATTTCTTGTGAGCCAGTGGTGTTAGATTTTGTGTTTATTTATGGCGATTGTTGTGATTTGGGAAGCAGATGGCTCTAGATGTTAAGGTTGGAACTGGAATTTAGAAGTGTTTTTTTGTTGTTGCAGGTTTTAGGGTTGTCCATCTTAAGATTGACTTATCGATTTATCAATAGAGTTAGTCTTAAGGTGGTCCCCGCATGATCTTATCCGGATTTCAGGGTGAAATCCGGGGCGGGTCCTGACATATATGGCTCGCATCTTGGTTCCTTGTGAATCGTCCTGGAGAAATTTCTGGAAGTTGGTTGATGTGCCTAGGAAATTATTGAAGTTACTGATTTTTGCGATAAGATTTCACTTGTAATTTCGGGCATCTTCTTTTGTTTCGATTGGTATAACTCCTTCCATTGCTGAATCTTTAATGCTTCTACATAAAATTAGAGAAGTTAAATTCATAAAAGACAAGGTCGAGGCTTTACAGAATCAACGAAAAATTTTAAGACTTTTATTCGACTAAGTCTTTTATTCACGTTTAGCATTTTGTTGAATTTTTATATTTTCCCTTTAATTAGCACATTTCTATGATAGCTCTACCAAATATTCATTACTCTAAATTATGACTCGATCTTAGACAAATAAGGGTTAAGCAAAGCATAAATTGTAAGATCCTAAATTCGTAATTCCTTTTTAAGTAGTGTCAATTGGGTTTTACAAATTTTAGTTTTAATTATTGTTATTATTCTTTTCTTTTCTTCTTAAAAAAAGAAAAGAAAGGGAAACCGACATTTTAAACCCAACAAGCAGGAGGTGTCCTGCTAGGGGCTGTTTCAAGAACAGAATAGCAGCTGGAGAGTAGGACTTCTGATATTTTTTTTGTCTAGAACCAATAGAATGAGGTTAGAGAGTCGGTTTGGAGGGAGAGTCGGTTAATCTCCTATAGCTAGATGAAGAAGCTTAGTGAGGAGAATGGGAAACTAGGCAGAGGAAGAAACAGACTGAACTTTGAGAGAGAGAGAGAGCAGAAAACCCCTTTTTCTCATCAGTTACCTGAGATAGAATATGATTTTTCTTGTTATTTCAAACCCAATTCGATTTGTGTTGTTATGGGTAATGTTTTTCTTTTGCTCTTATGCTTGATTCTTGTTTCTATCATTATGCTTACTATGATTGAGAAGGAATTGGTTGTTAAATTTCTGTTAGAACTTGTTAAATTTATGATTGTTTTCAGTTGGGTTTTACTTTCATGTTGGGAAGAACTCCAAGAACATAGTTCATAAGTTTGGGTGTCCAAATCAATTTTTTTTATCTGTATGCTCCTTGGGTTATGTTGTTTAATGGTTTTAGAGTACGTTCTGGAATTGAAGTTACAAAGTTCTTATAATCCTTTCGAAGTTGTATAGCTTCAATTGTTAACCCAAATTTGGATTTCAAGTGAGTTCAACAGTTCTGAAAATTCTGGAAATTTTCCAGAAAACTTGTATTTTTTTGTGTACTTTGTGACCTGTTATCTCTCAGTTCAATTGTTATTTTAGAAATTGGAAAGCATGACTGAAAATCTCATTTACCGAACTTTTTGTACGTTCAAGAATTATTTATTTTGGGTAACTTTTGGTTTGTCAAATAGTTTGCCCAACACAGCCCATTATTTGGATTTCAAGTGAGTTCAACAGTTCTGAAAATTCTGGAAATTTTCCAGAAAACTTGTATTTTTTTGTGTACTTTGTGACCTGTTATCTCTCAGTTCAATTGTTATTTTAGAAATTGGAAAGCATGACTGAAAACCTCATTTACCGAACTTTCTGTACGTTCAAGAATTATTTATTTTGGGTAACTTTTGGTTTGTCAAATAGTTTGCCCAACACAGCCCATTATGCAGCAAAATCAGAATTTTCTGGGTAAACTTTACTTTTTACCCAACTTTGAGGGTGCATAACATTTTACTCAGAGCTTTCGACGCCAGAAGTCGATAAAATGAACTGTTTTAAATCATTCTTTTGTGTAATTTGAAACTTGTACAGTTCAATGGCTTTCTCAAGTACTTTGTTTTAACTAATGTACGTCTTGTATACATTTTAGTATGATTAATTAGTAGTATGATTCTAATTTCAGTATTTGTTTATGTATGTATGTATGTGATCGCTAAATTTTGGGAGAGGTTGGTGATCTGTGGACGAGGTTTGATCTATAGTTACTGCTGGGCAATCCGAGGTAGGGTTTGATGGGGTGTATTTCATTATGTTAATGTATGAAATGTTGGCATTATTTGGCCTTGTTTGACATTGTTTGTAATTGTTTGGCATTGTCTATTATGAATGTTGGTGATATTTAATTTCTTGATTAGTTATTAAGTATCTACAATGTTGGAAAGCATGTGTTTTTGCTTTTGATTATATTACTTGATCATGCATTTCATGATGGGAAAATGGTGAGATTGGAAGTTGAAGGGAACATGAGTGTTTGGGAAATGAGATTATTATTGTGAAAACCTTTTGTGTAGTTGAGTTAACTCATGGGGACATCCAGTAGCTATGATCATCCCACATGTGCACGAGTTTGGGAAATTATGCCCTTTCGACGCCAGAAGTCGATAAAATGATCTATTTTGGGTTTCGGGACTGGGGACCATGAGTATAACAAGAAGACTAACAAAGGAAGAAAAAAAAATATATATTTGAGGGCGATAGATAGTGTGAGGAGGAACATTACATGCATACATTGTTATTATATTATATGTTTTGATTCGCTTATGTTATGTTTATATATTGTTGTTAGTATATAAGCTAGCCCTACTGAGCTTAGCTCACCCCTTTTTCAAACGCATTGCAAGTGTGGTACCAGACGTGTAGAACAAGTTTTAGGCGTATCTAATTTTTGTGAACTAAGGTTTTCAAGTTTCAGTTTTCTTTTGTAAATTAAGGCTTGAATAAGGAATCACTATCAGATCGGACAGAATAGCCGACGAAAAAAATTTCATCTACTATTCAAAATTTTCGTCGGGTATTCCTTCTATCGACGAAAATTTCGTCGGCTATTATTCGTCGATAAAACAGCGTCGGTAAAAATATACCCGACGACAATAACGAAATCGTCGGCCATTCCAAAGTTATCGCCGACGAAAATACATTTCGTCGACCAAACTTTGGCATAATGCCCGACGACATTCGTCGGATATTTTCACATATGGCCGACGATATCGTAAAATATAGCAGACGATCTCTTCTGTTTCGTCAGTTATTTGTTCTGAAATATATAATATTAATTAGTTATAGCCGACGAAATAGTTACTATTTAACATATACCACCGACGAAATAATGTCATTTTCGTCGGTTATAACAGTTATAGCCGACGAAATTTGGTAAAAATCGTCGGCTATAGCAGTGATAGCCAACGAAATAATGTCAATATCGTCGGCTGTTCTTACATTTTGGGGAAAAAAATTAAATTAATTTCTACATTACCATTCCAAGCAACCTGCAATTCACAATGACAATCCAACAAGAAACACGTTTTTCATTAATTATTTAATTTGTTCCATCCTGGCCACCATCCTGCTGTCCATCACGCTCGTCATCCTGCTGAATGAACTCGGGAGCTCTCGGCATTCGAGGTTCATCTAACGGCTCAAACGGGGGCGGGGGTTCAAGGACTTGTTTTGTGCCGCGAACATAGCATACCACCAGTTTTGTTGGCCGGCGTAGTTCTGTCGCCGAATTCTCTCGCATTCAGCATGCCAACGCTCCATTTCCATCTGATACAGTTGTGTTCTGCGTTGTTGCTCCTGTGATCTCTGGAACTGGGCCGCCAATCTTGCATTTTCTTCTGTCAATCTCTGCATTTCCCCCTTCATCTGTTGGGTGTCCCCGCCTCCCCACTTTTGAGCTCCCTTAGTGGTCTTCAGGACCCCTATTCCAGAACTTCCCAAACCCCGGCAGTAGTAGTCGTTTGACCGTTTTGGGAAGGCTGCGTCGAATATCCTCGTTGCAGTTTGGACATTCGATCGGTCGACCTGGCTCAGGGCTTCTTGCAGATCTTCCTATGAAATGTTCGGTTGTGTCTCCCGAACTACTGCCTGCAACACTTCTTCTTCGGCCCGGTTCACCCTCTCCTAATTGAACGGGAAAAAAAAATAATTAATATTCTAACAAATATATAATTAAGTAAAATTAATAATTAAAATTTTAAAATCGTAATCAACGACATACAAGCTCTTCTCACTACCAGAAAAGGGGTCATAGCCGACGATATGGGAAAAAACGGCCGACGAAATAGTACTTCGTCGGCTATAAGGGGTCATAGCCGACGAATTACTATTTCGTCGGCCATATCGTCGGCTATAATATTATAGCCGACGAGTCGTAGGCAGTCGTCGGCTATAACTATAGCCGACGAAAAGTTTTTGGTTATAGCCGACGAGGAGGGTATTCGTCGGCTATAACTCTTATATCAGATCTATTCTGCAGCAGCGAGCTCATTCGTCGAAAACATTTCGAAAACGCTCTTAAATCGTCCAAAACCTCGGCCATAAGCTTGAAAGGTACGTATATTGCTGTGTGTGTTGATTTAGTTGGTTATATGCAGAGGTGTGTTAATTTAGAGTTTAATTAGAATAAATGTGTGATTAATTATATATATATATATATATATATATATATATGTGTGTGTGTTGAGATGAGATTATTAATGGGTTGATATGTTGGTTAGATAGAATTGAAGTTTTGTTGAAGATCAGTGATTGATTGTTGATTTAGAGGTGATTTTAGATGAATTTGATGAAAAAATGTATATATATTAATTAATTTAATTGTAATTAAAAATATATTGTTGGTATATATGAAAAATATATTGTGTTTAATTAATTAGGGAGATTGACGATGTTTTAATTAATTTAGGGATGTGTGTGTGTATATATATATATATATATATATGTGTGTGTGTGTGTAATGATGAAATTTTTAATTAATTAGTACGTACGTACGTACGTAGTACGTGCATATATACATATCTATATATAGTTACATTTATTTATTGAATTTACAGGATGGACAGGAGTTGGATTACCCTTGGAAGATGGGATCAGGCGTATCATGATGGAGTTAGGAGTTTTCTGGAATTTGTGATGGCTAACTGTGGAGACACTACACTTCATTATTGCCCTTGTAAAAAGTGCAAGTGTGCCAGCCCACGACAACGTTTTTCCATAGAGACCGTGGAGCAACACCTGGGTAGATATGGATTTTGGGTCCTATACACTAATTGGATTTATCACGGTGAACCAGAGTTTGCGGGTCCTCATGATCATGGACAATTTGCCGAGAGAGGGAGTTCGTCCAATGATCCAACAACGAACTGGATCAACGATATGTTTCCTCGTGAGAGCGGTGTCTTTGATGAAGCACTGTTGGTTGCATCACCTAACTAATATTATGTGCAAATTTGTGATGCTTCCTACTCCCAAGAATAGGAGGTCAAGTTTTAGTATAGGGGGAAAAAGTAAGAGTATCGTACCCAAGGGATTGAGTAACTCTACCCTAACTAGATTACCGCGAAATGAAACCTAGAAAACACATGCATCTACCTTTTTACAATTCACAACCTTAGCCCTTTGGAAGCTAAAGGTCATGGGGATGGTTTTAACAAGTGGTAGTGAATCGGCTTTGTTGATTTTAGATAAATTAAAGCTAACATAAACATAAAACAAACTAAACTAACAAGTGTTGAGACTAGATCAATGAGAGGAAAAGAGACTTATGCACAAATGTAACTCATAATTGATGTGAAAACATGGTTGACAAATATCCCCCTAGTGCTTTGGTTAAGCTACCAAGAAACTAACTAATCATGCAATTTAACAAAGTCTTTTGGAGCCAAGTTAAATCACACAACCTTAATCCCAATTATGTTACCTTATAACACAAGTGGGCTATGTACCACAAGCCTAACGCCCCCTTAGAGCAATTAAACTCACGGCACAAGCATTAAGTTCATAGTAAGAAATCCAAGCAACTTAATACTTCCCGTAAGAAATACTAAGACACCACCTAAAGGCTACTCATGCTCACGGATTCAAGAAGTTGTCAATTTCATGTTCCGATTAATTACTTACCTAAACATGCTTTTTAGGTGACAAAGCTAGCTAACACATTTAGTAAGCATAAAGAGTAGGAACCCATAGATTCAAACATGCATCAATCATCAATATAAGGAAATTACATTGTTTGCTCATATCCACAACTCACACACATAGGCATATACATAAAAGTCTTACAAAAGTAATACATCAAGAAAGCAAGAGAAGGTGAGAAAGAACCACAATACCCATGAGCTTCCTAGATGTATACAAAGAGGGTGTGAAGCTTCAAAGTATAGTATTTTCGGTTTTCTCAAACCCAAAACACTATACAAATCCACATACACAAAGAAAAGATTAAGAACAAGGCTTCATGGATCTACCCACAAGTGTGATTGATCAAGGGGTGTAGAATCTTCGGTTTTGGTTATCAACCAAAGATGCTACACCCCTCTCTCTACACAAGGGCTAAACTATTCTAACTAAACAAACTAAGTGATGAAGAACTATGAAAAATGGAGAGGAAATGAGGGGAGAGAGAGCTTCATTCGTCCAAAATGGGAGAGGGGGTTATAAATAGGCCTAAAGTGGTGAATGGAGGGTGGAGATGCAAGAAAATGAAGGGCTAGATGTTATGGACAAAAGATGTAAGCACAAATTGTGGATCTAGTCTTTATAAAATGACCAAAAACCTCAAAGATATTTTGGTGGAGAAGGAAAAGGAAAGGGCACTCTTGATATTTGGCCATAAGGACAAGGGGACACGGTCAACATCAAAGGGACAAAGCCAAAGATGTCCCATTCACTTGTCTTCTTCCCATTTGAATTTGAATCAACAACTCTTCTTCCCTCCAATGCTCCTTCACTTGAATATCAGCCATCACCATCTTCCGACCGCCGGAGTTTGACCGGAATTCTGCCCGTTGACCGGTCAAATTCGTCTTTTAGTGTATTTTCCGGTTTTGCTCCTTTGGCTTCGATTCTTCACCCGATTTCTTCAATATGTGCTAAATCCACCATTTTGTCTCTTTTCCGATCCTTAGCTCATTTTCCTAGCATGAATAGGAAACGTTATAAGAAATAGATAAAACACAAAAGGATATAGCAAAAGAATAAGAATAAGGCAACAATTACTAGGTAAATATTGACCTAACAAGCACCAGATGTGCAACTCCCTCCTCCGGAGATGGAGGGTTTCTCTGATATTGAGCCACTCGAGCCATTACCCCGATCACCGGTCAACACAAGTGGTATGGAAAAGTACAACAACCTGATCGCATTGCAACAGACTCTGTTGTACCCCGGATGCAGTAAGACTGTCCTTGAATCTGTCATGGGAGTGATGAAGATCAAAACGGAGAACAAAGGCACTGTCAAATCGGTTGATAATTGGCTGAAGATATGGGGTGGGGCGATGGCCCCCGGACATCGGCTTCCTACCAGTCATCATAAGGTGTGACATATCCTTAAAGATCTCGGCCTTTCCTACATCAAGATTCATGCATGCAGATACGATTGCGTTCTGTTTTACGGGGAATGACTTGCAGATCTTGAATACTGCCCAGTATGCAATACAGAGCGGTATAAGTTCACTCCTAAAGGGAACAAGAAAGCTGTGAAGATACTTCAGTACTTCCCGCTGATTGATAGGCTTGAGCGGTTGTTCATGTGTGCTTTCACGGCCAAAGCTATGAGATGGTGGGCTGAGAGGAATGTGTCTGACGATGACACCCTTAGACATCCCGCCGACGGAGAGGCTTAGAAGAAGAATGTGTTGGAGTTTCCTGAATTTGCATCAGAGGTTCGAAATGTTTGGCTAGGGCTATCATCCGACGGTTTCAACCCTTTTGGCAAGAAAGAGCTTCAGTACAGTGTGTGGCCAGTTATTTTGATTCCGTACAACCTTCCACCGTGGATGTGCATGAAGAAGGAATATAACATGCTCACATTGTTGATTCCAGGCCCAGGTTATCCGGGAAAGTGTCTCGATGTGTATTTGAGACCCGTAATTGAGGAGCTTCGGTACTTGAGTCTGAAAGGCCACCTGGTCTACGACCGGTTCAAAAATGAGATGTTCCGGATGCGTGCCATGCTTGTTGGCACGATCAGTGACTTTCCTGGGAGGGGTATGTTGTCGGGCAGCGTCACCAGGGGTTACAGGGCTTGTTCAGAGTGCATGACTGTTGATTGCTCCAGTCCTCATTGCAGAAAGATTGTCCAGATGCGTCACCGTTGTTGGCTTCCGCATGACCATCCATTTAGGGACGATGCACAGGCTTTTGATGGGACTGAAGAAAGGGGCTGGGCACCGGAGCGATGGACAGGGGAGGGAATATTGGCAGTGTTGAATGAGTATGACTTTGGTCCGCTTAGCAATCATCCCGATGTGTTGCGCACGATTCCAGAGAGGCCCGATCGGTATAGGTTCTGGTGACACAAGAGCATCTTATGGGAACTTCCTTATTGGGCCAGGTTGGCTATCAGATACTACCTGGATGTCATGCATATAGAGAAGAACGTGGGTGAAGCCGTGGTTGGCACAGTTTTGAATTGGGAGAAGAAAACAAAAGACACCCCCAAGACACGCGTTGATCTGAGAAATATGGGACTGTGGGACCATTTGTGGTTGAGAGAGGGCAGGAGGAAAATGCCCCAAGCTCCTTACACCATCACCAGGGACCAGAAACATGAAATCTTTGGATGGCTGAGTAATGTCAGGTAACTTTTTATTAGGCATGTATTCCCTAAAGAATCCATCTGTTGTTGGACGACTATATATGCATGAAATCTAATTGTTGTTAATGGCTATGCAGGTATCCTTATGGCTATGCGGGTAACATAAGCAAGTGTGTTAACTACCGAGACAACAAGATGTACGGATTGAAGAGTCACGACTGCCATGTACTGCTTCAACGCCTCTTCCCTATTTTCATTCGAGCGTACTTGGAGGATGAAGTGGTTGAGCCGTTGGTGGCGTTGTCAAGATTCTTCCAGAAGTTATGCGCTAGAGAAGTTAGAAAATCAGACCTCATGAGAATGCATGAGGAAATCGTTTTTATCTTGTGCAAGTTCGAGAGGATATTTCCCCCAAACTTCTTTGACATCATGCCTCACCTGATGATCCATCTTCCCCAACAATTGTTGCTTACCGGTCCCGTACACTACACTTGGATGTATCCCATCGAAAGGTACATGTTATTCATAAATTTGATTTATACATGTTTTTAAATAAAAGTTGCATGCTCTTAACATGCACTTGTTAACCTTGCAGACAACTTGGAGACTACAAGAAATATGTGCACAATAAATCTGCGCCTGAGGGGTGTATTGATGAAGCTTACATTGCGCATGAGTGTGTAACGTACGCCAAGTTGTACTTGGGAGCGATGGAGGACCCCCCACAACATCCAAGTCGAGATGACCCCGAGTTCAACCTATCTATCGTCGCCAACGATGTTGTACCATACGGAAGCTTCAAGAAGAAGGGTGTGGACAAGTTGTCTGACCATGAGGTAGGGATTGCCCACTGGTGGGTTCTAATAAACTGTCCGGAGGTACAATATTGGAAACGAACCCATCTTACCTGCAAGGAAGTTCGCGGTGATCTCGAGTACCACAACACGACGTTTGCAGACTATTTTCCACAATGGGTAAGTGCATAAATATATATATTAGCTGGCTTTCTTTTACAGTTCCCTATTCTTTAATCATAAACACACCAAGTGATTTGAGTTATATTTTTCAGCTGATGAAAGTGGCTGCGAAGGGTGGTCATAGAAATTACTCAGAGGAATTGAGGCTGTTGTCGATGAAGCCGATATCTTCCACAGTCCGCCCAATGTGTGATGTCAACGGCGTTAAGTATATATGTGAAGCTAGAGACAGGGAACGCAAAACATAGAATTGTGGGGTGATGGTCGATGGTGCAGAGGGGGGCGTGGATTATTACGGTGTCCTACAGTCAGTTGTTGAACTCATTTATGGGAACCGCATGAAAGTCCACTTGTTCAAGTGTCGATGGTTTGATACTAGGCCGCACCGCATAAGGATCGATCAATACGGCATACTTTCGGTGAATACCACCACTAGTGTGTATGAAGATGACCCCTTTGTTTTCGCCACAGCGGCCAAAAAGGTCTTTTATCTTGACGATCCATTGAACAAAGGCACGTGGAAGGTAGTTAACCATGTGTCTCAGCGAGACATATACAGTGCTACCACACTTGGTGTGAGCACAGAGTGTCAAGAAGCGACCGCATACTAAGAGCCGGACGCCGGCGACATTCCGGAATCCTCCACCATCCGCGATAATAATGTGACGCCGGGCAGAGTGGTTCGACTTCCTAGGGGTCAGGTGCCCATGTATGATGTTAATCCGAATCGTCTATATCAGGCAGACGATGACTCAGACGACGAGTACGAGCACCGGTTGCCAGATATTAACTACTATACTACGTCTGACTCAAGTGATGAGGATGATTCTGATTATCATCCTTAGTATACTATTTATGTATGTATTTGTGTACGATGGTGCATGCATGTATGAATACATTTTTTGTCCTTAATTACCGTTTTCCGAGTTTATGGGAAATTGTATTGAATTGTTTGTGCGATGTTCAGGAATTTATCAGGTGAAATAGGTAATTTTCAGGCCCTAAATGGCAAATTTTCGGAGAGATAAGCATTATAGCCGACGAAATGGACCATACTTCGTCGGCTATAATGCCCATTCTGGGTAATTTAATATGCAAGTCGTCGGCTAACGACAAAATGTTGAAGGTCGTCGGCTATAACCCCTGGCCCGGATGTTGACCGAAACCATTGCTTGATACGACCGAAATATTGAAATACGTCTACGGTTGAAAAATGAGAAAATTCCAAAAAAATCTGTGTGCCGAATGTTGCGGTTATCTGTTTTTTACTTCCGTTTTCCTATGGGTAGCCTAACGGTCGGTAAATATTTTGAGGAAAATTTTTATACGATTAGTTGCGTCGCATCGATTTGAAACTATTCTCTGTTGAAGGTCAGGCCAAAAAACGTCATTTAGACGGGCCAATTGCCGTTTTAAAGCGTTTAGATGTTTGACTTTGCAGTTTGACCGTCCCGATCGAGCCTTTAACGTTGTCAGATGTAGTTGGATTTTTTTTCATACATGTATTTCATCTTAACGGTGATATCTGACGGTTGGAATAGATTTTCCAAACTTTTATATTCAAAATCGGAACATATGCACTAATGTTCCTTAACTTGTTTACTAAGTGTTTAAGTGAATGTATAGTTTCAAATAGCTACTATACGTAGACCCATCAAATGCAAATGTGTCGTGAAATAAGATATGACCGAAATATTGAAATACGTCTGCGGTTGAAAAATGAGAAGATTCCGAAAAAATCAGTGTGCCGAATGTTGCGGTTAGCTGTTTTTTACTTCCGTTTTCCTATGGGTAGCTTGACGGTCGGTAAATATTTTGAGGAAAATTTTTATACGATTAGTTGCGTCGCATCGATTTTAAACTATTCTCTGTTGAAGGTCAGGCAAAAAAACGTTATCTAGACGGGCCAATTGCCGTTTTAAAGCGTTTAGAGGTTTGACTTTGCAGTTTGACCAAGGAATAGCCGACGAAATACTTAACTTCGTCGGCTAAACTCTTGCGATCCGCGCCGTTTCATTGTCCGCCGTTGGATGGGGGAGATCTGACGGCTGCTGAGCGCGTGAAGTATAGCCGACGATATTCATACTATAGGCGACGAAATTCATACTTCGTCGGCTATAACAGGCCCGCAAAGCCCAACTTCGGCCCGGCCCGGATTTAGGGTCAGAGTATAGCCGACGAAATTCGTCGGCTATACTATAGCCGACGAATTAAAATTAAATCGTCGGCTATAGTCCTTCGATTTAAACCGAAACAGACGCGCCTCTCCCTCATTTTCTGCATAAAACCCTAAATCCCTAATCGCCGCCCACCCCTCCCCGACGCCGACCGACCACCACCGAGCCTCCCCGACGCCGACCGACCCTCCCCGTCCCTACCCGACCCCTCCCCGCCCCCTCCCCGTCCTTCCCGACCCGTCCCGGACCCGAACTCGATCCGAACGCAGCCGTCATTGGCGCCGCCGCACCGCACCACCGGTCCTCGTCCCCTAGCCGCACTACCATGTCAGGTAGTCCCGCTCTCCCTCATTTAGGGTTTCTGTTAATTTTGTGGAATTTTGTGGTTTTGTGGAATTTAGGGGTTTTGTGAAATTTATGGTTTTTGTGAAATTTTGTGGAATTTAGGGTTGTTGTGCAATTTATGGAATGTTGTGGAATTTTTATTAATTTTGTGGAATTTTTATTAATTTTGTGGAATTTTTAGGAGGATATATATATATATATATATATATATATATTTCGGAATATATATATATAATTAGGTATAAATATATTTATGTATATATATAATTAGGTATATACATATTTAATGAAGGTTTTTATTTTTTGTGAAATTTATGGAATGTTGTGGAATTTTTGTTAATTTTGTGGAATTTTTAGGAGGATATATATATATATATATATATATTTCGGAATATATATATATATATATAATTAGGTATAAATATATTTATGTATATATATAATTAGGTATATATATATTTAATGAAGGTTTTTATTTTTTTGTGAAATTTATGGAATTTTGTGGAATTTTTTTTAATTTTGTGGAATTAACAAGAATTTTTAGGAGGATATATATATATATATATATATAATTAGGTATAAATATATTTAGGTATATATATAATTAGGTATATATACATTTAATGAAGTTTTTAATTTTTTTGTGGAATTTTTGTGAAATTTATGGAATTTATACACTAATTGTGCAGGAAACCGCCGCGCTGTAGACCGATGGCTTGCCAAACCGACCGAGAGTGACCCCGAAGCTCAGGCAGGACACAGCCATGGGGGGGGGCGGATCCAGCGGTCGTCGGGGCCTACGCCGGCCACTGAACAGGCGCGAGGAGACGTTGATGGGATTGACCCCGAGCGATCCACGTGGGGGCTCATTGTATGAGTCGACGGGAGCGGGCCCAAGCTCGAGCGTCAGAGGAGGACGCACAGCCGCACCCTCCAGACCCCAGTGCACTTCAGCACTGTTCCAGGATCGGCAGCCGACCCCACCGCGCGCCGATCTGGACCCTCCAGAGATGCTCCCTGTCCCCCCACAGCGACAGCGTCCACAGCTACAGGGCCCACCGTCAAGGGGATCAGGCCCCTCAGGGTCCACGCCCCGTATGTCTCCGCCATCGGGGATGTACATGGTCCAGTTCCTCCCTGCCATCCCCGAGTACGACGCTAGGGGGAGGCAGATTTGGAGGCACGACCGGCCGCACGAGATTCCCTACGTCCACAGGAATTTTGACTCAGAGGACTGCCGCGGCCTGTGGTGTGTTCGTGAGAAGGACAAGCAGTAAAACGACGCAGGTAATTAGTTAGTTTAATTAATTATTTAGATTGTTTAATTAATTATTTAATTAGTTAGTTTAATTAATTATTTAACTATGTATTCATTTTAATTATGAAACAGGCGTCCTCGTAAATAAACCCGCGGGGACGAGACGGACCAGAGGGCCAGCGAACATGTCGACCCTGGAGAGGGAGCTCGCCGGTGGGATCAGGGAGATCCTGCCCGGTCCCGGTGAGGATGGACGCCCGATCGAGAGGAGAGACACCACGACCAAGTATATCAACGCGACGGGCATGATCATGCGGGACAGGGTCCCAATGTTGTGGCCCGACTGGGGCTCTGTGCCCGATGACATCAAGGCGCGAGTGTACAATGCACTGTCGGTGAGTTAAATCGTATTTTTATTATAGAAAATAAACATTTATGAATTGAGTCCTTATAAATATATAAAAATATTTTCTAATTAATTTATAATATTGCAGCAATGGTTTAGAGTCCATCCTACCTTGGACTGGTGGAGAGACGAGCAGCTGAAGAACAGGTTATGTGTTTCGCGTTATTTTACTATCATTCGAGTTAGATTGAAGACGATTAAAGATGTACGAATATATCTAACAGTTGTGTTCTGTTAATATAGGTACTCCGAGTGGAAGAACGAGCTGTCGACGCACCACAGGACGTACCATGTGGAGCAGGGCTTGGGGCGAGGTGCAACCCCCCACGAGTTCTGGTACAGGGAGTATGAGTGGCTATGGCTGGTAGCCTACTTGGGGAGCGACAGGGTCTCGGTAAGAAAATTTAGCCTAGTCTATAACTTTTTAATGTTATTTAGTAATTAAATTATGTAGTTACTAAATTAAATTAATTAGTTAGCTAGTTAGTTATTAAATTAAGTTAGTTAGTTAGTTACATAGTTAGTTAGTTCGTTACTAAATTAAATTAAATTAAATTAAATTAGGTAGTTAGTAAGTTAGTTAGTTACTAAATTAAATTAGTTAGTTAGGTAGTTATTAATTAAATTAAATTAGTTAGTAACTAAATTAGTTAATAATTTTGTTTTGGTTAGTTCCTAATATTTTAATTTAGTTACTAATATATATTTGCGTTTATATGTTCGTTCTTATAATAAAGAAAATCTCGAAGACGAACAGCGACAACCGCAAGAGGAACGAGCACCCCCACCACGGCGGCGCCCGCTCCTGGAGGCAGTGGGCAGAGATTGCAAGGAGGGACCGACCGCTGAGGCCGTTGTCGTGGATTCATGCGCAGATGTATCCGGGGCGTCCCGACCAAGTGGTAAGTATTCGCCCATTTTCAATAAAAGTGTTTCATTAAATTAATTTATATTTTTTTTTTATAAATTCGTTTATTATATTTTCTTGTCAATTAGGCGGGAATAGATGCGGAGACCGACGCGATTACCTTGGGGATCGCGCGAGAGACGCTGGGGGAAGGGGCGTACGACGAGGCGATCGCGGAGTTTGCCTCTCAGATCATGCACGCGACGGTAGGGACTGGCAACAACTACTTCTACCAGAGAGGCCTAGGCGCGGCGGGAGATGGGGTTCTGAAGTACACGCCGGCCAATCCCAGCACGCAGCGTGCGGCTTCGACGAGCAGAGACTTGCAGACACAGCTGCAGAGGACGCAGGCGGAGTTGGCGAGGGCGGTGGAGGCGCTCCAGCAGCAGGCCAGAGACGCGTCTGTGGTGGAGATGTACCGATGGATGCAGCAATCTTGGGAGGCCCAGCGAGCTGGACAGGAGCCCCCGCCTCCGCCACAGATGCCCGAGTTCGTCGTCCCCACTCCCCCCCCCCCCCCCCCCCCCCGCATCGGAGTACGCCAGGCGATCAGTCTAGCCATAGACACCGGAACTCGAACGATCCCGTCGACGACGCTACGCGTTTAGGGGGTGATGAGTAGATGACTAGTTAGGGGGTTAATTTGTACAGTACGTAGGATATTACGGATGGATTGATGTGGATATTTGTTGGATATTTGGATGTTTGTTTGTGAATTTTCTGCAGCCAAACCGAAGACGAAGTGAAATTGGGCCCGAACAAAATTTTTAAATTTTTTTAAATATTAGGGGTTATAACTGACGAAATTGACCATATTTCGTCGGCTATACCCTCCCGGCTTCCGGCAAAAAAAAGCCGTTTCCGTGCCGGCGAATGTTATGGCCGACGATTAATTCGTCGGCTATGCCTGACTTATAGCCGACGATAGCGTCGTCGGCTATACTTCGGGGTTAGGGGCAATTAGGGGAGAGTTGAAGCCGACGATTCTATCGTCGGCAATGTTCGAAGTATAGCCGACGACGCTTTATTCGTCGGCTATACTTCGTGGTTTATAAGTCGATGACTTACCCTCAGTGTCGTCGGCTATACTATAGCCGACGGAGCATTCCTGACGAGAGAATAGCCGACGATACTTCGTCGGCTATGACTATAGCCGACGATTTAATGAAAACGGCCGACGAGATGGCGTCGTCGGCTATGATCCCTTTTCTGGTAGTGTCTGTCGCTAATGGATAAGCCTTCTTGAACGTCTCTACGTACGGGTTGCTTAAAGGATGATCTCTAAGCGCCTCTTCCTGATATTGTGAAAATGGCCTAGAACCACCATGATGGGGGGTTGTGTTACGGCGGCGGTTCGCAGAGTTCTGCCGAGACCGTTCCTTCAAACAAATAATAAAATATTAGAAAAATGCATCAAAAAATATTAGTGTAATAATTATAAAATAATTAAACTAATAATTAAAATATTAACAAAATAAACATTTATAGTTAAGTTTAGTATTTACCTGCATAACTGGGTTGTTGAAGTCTACTGTCTTCAACCAACGCCACTCGTACTCCCTGAACATGAACTCGCTTGGAGTACCCATACGTCCATATTTGTCGTATTCGGTAAAGTGGGTACGGAGCTCGTTCTTCCACTCTTTGAACCTACGGAAAAAACAAAAGTGCATTAGAAATATTATTAATATCATAAAATATTTCAAATTATAAGATGAGGAATTCTCAACGTATCTCGAGTTTTACATCACGTACGCCCAAGCCTGCTTGTGTTCGGCAATCTCGAAGTATGCCTGAAAGATAATATTTTATTAGTTTTAAAATTATAACAATACCGAAAATTATTAAATATTACGATAAAGAAATTAAGTTTTTTAAATTACTCACCGACGCCGCGTTGTTGACCTCCCTCTTGATCTCTTCCGGCACATCAGCCCACCGTGTCCAACACATAGGGACTCTATCCCTAATTAGTGCTCCCAAGCAACCCGCGTAATCGCGGCGTTTTTTCCCCTTAACATCCTGATTAAGGGGTTCGTTGATCGGGATCCTCCCGCTGGTCTCAACACTATTCCTGAGTGTATCAAAACATATGACACCTCTCGTATTCCTGCTTGAACTGCTAGCGGCGGTCCCTATCACATAAACGACGATTGGTTAATAAAATTAAATATTAGTGTGTTAATTTTAATAAAACATTTAATTAATAAAATCAAATGTTACCTGAACTCGATGACCCTTCTGTCGACTTTCCTTTTAATCTCACCGAAATCAGGAGCTCATGTCTCTTAAATGGCTCATAATGGTATGCCTCTGCAACACTCACGTACTGAGGCCTAGCAGGCCATATGGGCACACCACGCTCGTCGACCTCGGGTATGGCAGGAATGTTGTATGGCAGGTATAGCTGATTAGGGAGAGTAGGCCCCTCAGTAGAGTCAGCAGCAGACGGCGTAGAACTCGTCATCGGTTCTCGATGAACCTCAGGCATACGGACCTTATGAACGTCTGGAGCTATGTCGTCCTGAAATAGCTGCGTACTACATCTGGGAGGATCTGGCCGGAGAGGGGGACATGAACTGCTCGACGGGCGCCCCGCCGATTAAAGTGTCTGGTGCTGTTGCTCACACTCCTCCGCGGCTGGGATGAATCGATCCTCTGAGGCTGGCTGGTGGTCCTCTCAGGCTGGTTAGGGGTCCTCTCGGAGTCTCCGGATCCGCTAGAACTTCCAGAACCCCTAGATCTGGAACGACGGCCTCCGAATAGCTGTCTAAATGCATCGGTCATCTGGAAACAAATAAATTAATACATTAATTAATATTAAATTATATTACATTAAATAACAAATTTTAATTAATATAATAACCAATAATACTAACATATTTTAAAACATACTAACAAATTAATATTTATAATTTAACTAATTTTAAATAATACTAACCATTAACATAAATATAACCATTTATATACAAATATAACTATATTTCATCATTAACATATATATACATACAAATAACCATTTATATATTAACATAAATATAACCATTTATATAATTTTGCTACCAATTTATATATATAATTAATTTAACAATTTATATATAACAATTAAAATATACATTAACATATATATATATATATATATATATACAAATATGTGTATATATTAACAAATATATAACAATTTATATAATTAATCTACAAATTTATATATATAATTAATCTAACAATTTATATATATATAACCAATATATATAACAATTTAACACACACTTAAATATCTAAATTATATACCTAAATTATACAATTAAAATAAATTGCAAAAAAAAAAAAATTACCTAGCGGAGGAGGAGAAGGAGGAGGAGGAGGCCGGAGGAGGAGGGGAAGGAGGCCAGAGGAGGAGGGGAAGGAGGAGGGGAAGGAGGAGGAGGAGGCCGGAGGAGGAGGAGGAGGAGAAGGAGGAGAGAAAAGTCGGGCTGAAAGCCACTTTCAGCTTTTATAGCAGAGAGAATAGCCGACGATTTACAAGATTTCGTCGGCTATTCTTTGAATGTCGTCGGCTATAATTTGGAAAATCAACAGCCGTTGGATCTGAGC
Source organism: Potentilla sterilis (assembly GCA_963682095.1). Taxonomy (NCBI): domain Eukaryota; kingdom Viridiplantae; phylum Streptophyta; class Magnoliopsida; order Rosales; family Rosaceae; genus Potentilla; species Potentilla sterilis. The sequence continues at coordinate 14,799,168 of OY821760.1, read as the reverse complement.
CATCCAACGGTGGACAATAAAAATGCGCGGATCGCAAGAGTTTAGCCGACGAAATATAAGATTTCGTCAGCTATTCTTTGAATGTCGTCGGCTATACTTTAGAAGATCAACAGCCGTCGGATCTGAGCCATCCAACGGCGGACAATAAAAAGGCGCGGATCGCAAGAGTTTAGCCGACGAAATATAATTTTCGTCGGCTAAACTATAGGTCAAACCACTAAGTCAAACCTTTAAACGCTTAAAAACGGAAATTAGTCTAGGTAAACGACGGTTTCTGGCCTCACCTTCAACAGATAATAGTTTCAAATCAATGAGACGCAACTAATCATATAAAAATTTTACAAAATTGATTTAACGAACGTCAAGCTACCCAAAGGAAAACGAAAGTAAAAAACAGTTGACCGCAGCAGTCGGCACACAGATTTTATCAGAACCTTGTCATTTTTCAATCGTAGATATATTTCATTATTTCGGTCATATCTTATTTCACAACATTTTTGCATTTGAAGAGTCTACGTATAGTAACTATTTGAAACTATACATTCACTTAAACACTTAGTAAACAAGTTATGGAACATTAGTGCATATGTTCTGATTTTGAATCTAAAAGTTTAGAAAATCTATTCCAACCGTCAGACATGACCGTTAAGATTAAATACATGTATGGAAAAAAAATCCAACTTCAGCTGACAACGTTAAAGGCTCGATCGGAACGTTCAACCGGGTAAGTCAAACATCTAAACGCTTAGAAATGGTAATTGGACTGTCTAAATGACGTTTTTTTGCCTGACCTTCAATAGATAATAGTTTCAAATCGATGAGATGCAACTAATCGTATAAAAAATTTACAAAATTGATTTAACGAACGTCAGGCTACCCATAGGAAAACGAAAGTAAAAAACAGTTAACCGCAACATTCGGCACACAGATTTTATCAGAACCTTGTCATTTTTCAACCGTAGACGTATTTCTTTATTTCGGTCATATCTTATTTCACAACATTTTTGCATTTGAAGAGTCTACGTATAGTAACTATTTGAAACTATACATTCACTTAAACACTTAGTAAACAAGTTGAGGAACATTAGTGCATATGTTCTGATTTTGAATCTAAAAGTTTAGAAAATCTATTCCAACTGTCAGATATCACCGTTAAGATTAAATACATGTATGGAAAAAAAATCCAACTTCAGCTGACAACGTTAAAGGCTCGATCGGAACGGTCAACCGGGTAAGTCAAACCTCTAAACGCTTAGAAATGGTAATTGGACTGTCTAAATGACGTTTTTTTGCCTGACCTTCAACAGATAATAGTTTCAAATCCATGAGATGCAACTAATCATATAAAAATTTTACAAAATTGATTTAACGAACGTCAGGCTACCCATAGCAAAACGAAAGTAAAAAACAGTTAAACCGCAACATTCGGCACACAGATTTTATAAGAACCTTGTCATTTTTCAACCGTAGACGTATTTCATTATTTCGGTCATATCTTGTTTCACAACATTTTTACATTTGAAGAGTCTACGTATAGTAACTATTTGAAACTATACATTCACTTAAACACTTAGTAAACAAGTTAAAGAACATTAGTGCATATGTTCTGATTTTGAATCTAAAAGTTTAGAAAATCTATTCCAACCGTAAGATATCACCGTTAAGATTAAATACATGTATGGAAAAAAATCCAACTTCAGCTGACAACGTTAAAGGCTCGATCGGAATGGTCAACCTGGTAAGTCAAACCTCTAAACGCTTAGAAATGGTAATTGGACTGTCTAAATGACGTTTTTTTGCCTGACCTTCAACAGATAATAGTTTCAAATCGATGAGATGCAACTAATCGTATAAAAATTTTCCTCAAAATATTTACCGAAGGTAACGCTACCATTAGTGAAATGAAGGAATAATCGTTTTCGTCGGCTAATGTTTCAGAGAAAGGCCGCCGAAAATCCAAATCGTCGACTGAAATATGAATATAGACGAAGTTTTTTATTTATACCAACGAAAAAACAGTATCGTCGGCTATGGTTAAACAATGGCCGACGATTTTATTTTTCCACCGACGAAAAATAAAATCATCGGCTATTCGTTGGAAGTATCGACGAAAATTTTAATTCGTTGGCCGTTTTTTTTTTAATTTCATCGGGAAAAGCGTTTTTTCTGGTAGTGAATAGTCGTTTTGAAAAGAAACGCTATCCTAGTTTGTGTGTAAATAAATACTTTAAGCATGTGTACATTTTTTTAGTGCCTTTCTAAAGCCTTGTAATAAATAAATGTACGAGAGTTTGTTTTCTTTTGTAATGTTATGATATCTGTCTCATTTCAATTATAGATATTAATTTGTCTATAATTAAAATGCGATTCACGCCTTAAGACGAGGTTACACCTTTACTCGAATTTTTCTCGAATTGGGGTGTGACATAAATGTAAGCATAAACATACTAAAAACGTAGCACTTTGTGCTCCTATCACGTGTTGTAGGAGAAACAAAGGGTAAGCAAAGCGTAATCTTATTGATTGATAAGGAGGTATTTATATTGGCATTACATCAAGTGTCTCTGTAAATCTGGGATTCCCTCTCTACTAAAGATTCTAGATATATAATCTAATTAGGTCAAGACACATTACGGAAGTTACGGAATTAACTTTCTTAAACACGATATTAATATTCACATCTTTCCGTCTATTTTTAGAGTTTTAGTAAAATTTATCAATATTTAATATTTGTTAAAGGAAAAACACATTATGTGTCTTCGTCAATGTAACTGACGAGAGGTAATTAGGTAGTCATTATTGTCATTAATGTATTTACTATTACCGTTGTAATACTCACCCTATATAAAAGGGATTATCAATGAAATGAGTAGACCAATTCTCATTTTCCTACAACACGTTATCAGCACGTAGCTTTACTCGCTGAGAAAGAAAAAAAAAACCCTAGCAGCAATAGCCAGAGGGAAAGAAAAAAAAACACACGGGGAAAAGAAAAAACCCTAGCCGGCAGCCCCCCCCCCCCCCCTCTCAGCCTACATCGCTAGGCCTCCATCTCCCCAAAGAGCGCCGACGACGCCAGCCCACATCGACCCGACACCCAGAAGTTTTCTCTGGGCACCCCTCGACTTCTCTGATCCAACCCCGATGCCGGCTCCGCCCTGCGCCGACACGATCGGCCTGCATCCATCACAGCGCCGCCCACGCCAACGAATCCCGCCCAGCAGCCCCGTCCGGCGCGCCTCCGCTCCGAAGTTCTCGACCCAGTTGCCTTGGACCTGATCCGACCCGCGTCAAACAAATCTGATCCAGCTTCTACCGACGACAGCTCGTCGGGAAAAAGTTGCTCCAAAAGTTCTCCCGACGAAAATCTCGTCGGCAGATTTTGCAATCGACCCGACCCGGCCCAACCCCTTGGGCCTGACCCAACCCGAAAAAAAGAAAAAAAAAAGAATTTTTTTAGGGTAAAATACAAAGGTAATTTTCGAAATTACCACACAGTAATTTATATCTATTGTGTGACTATTTACTGTTTTCAAATTTCATCGTCAATATGAAATTATTTAATTTATATGATAAATGTGAAATATATTTGATTAAAGTGACTAATCATATGAATATTATTTGTTTTTATGTGGCATAACAATTACGATACGGCGATCAATATGTGACGACAATTTGGAGTCGGAGATCGAGCAATTGTATCATATGCAGTTTATTTGGCAAACTAACAAGTAAGATCTAATTAAAGTTATCATTTTCATTCAATCGTTAATGATATAATGCTCAAACTGATCTTATTATATTATGACATATACTTATGAAATTTGAGCATCATTATATGTCTATTTTATTATGTTAAATAATTACTTTTATTTAACATGTTATTTAGTTTGAGCATTGCCATGATAATGCAATTTCATGAGCATTATAATATAGATAAAAATGGACAAACCAACTATTGTGATAAAGCATATTCACCAAGCAAGAAAAATATGACCATTACAAATTTCGGTCTTGAAATCCAATTTTTATTTCTTGAAAAATTTTCAAGATAGATATCTTATTAATTGTGTAAAAAGTAACGATAATGGAATTTCATTAACTTTACATGTAATGAAAATGGAGAAACTAAAATTTTACTGTGATAATGTAATTTCACAAAGCATCAGATTTACCATAATGTATCTTGGTTTATATTAGTTGTCGTGAATGTCATTTAAACCACGAAACTAATACATTTTATTCTTCCTATATTTTACAGATGGTTTAACCATCACAGTTTGATTTTGACACATTGGACTCTGAAGAACTTGAGTACCAAATTCCCCTACTAAAGCTTGAGCATGATATATTTATGCAAACTGCTTTATGTAAATAGCTAAAAAATAATTACAATATCTTAAATGACAATGTAAGGTATGAGAAAAAGAAATTTCCTGGAACATATTATATAAAGTAATGCAACAACCCTAAACCAAAGGGCAATGACAATGTAAGGTATGAGAAAAAGAAATTTCCTGGAACACATTTTGCAAAGTAATGCAACAACCCTAAATCAAAAGGCAATGACGATGTAAGGTCTTTGAAACATATATATATATTCTTGAACAAATTGGGCAAAGTAATGCAACGACCCTAAAACAAAGGGTAATTACCATGGACGTAAAGTTCATATAATCATCTAAAAGTAAGTGGAAATAATGTAACATTTAAAAGATGACATAGGGGACATGTCATGTGCAGTGAAGCACTCTGCCATTGTTGTAATTCAATGAACTATTGATACGTACATTATAAGCTAGTAAAGAATTAGCTATGACTTTCAATAAATATGAAGAATCATATAAATACGCGGATTTTGGAAAAGTATCTTCAATATCCAACAAGAACATCGAAAATGAATTTACAACTGAAGACATAACATATGGGAAGAATATGTCAAATGACACATCTCATCATTGCAGCTATTAAAAGAGCAAAAAGGATCTGGCTCAATCCAAGATAGACTTTGATTAGTCTACTTTTAAATTTACAAGATATCCTTATAAAGGCTATTTCACCTAAAATTAGACTTTTGGTCTTAATGTTTCTATCTCTAAATTGGATAAGATCGACTAAATGTAATCGTTAGCACGTTAATTTTTGAAATTTCTCTAAAGGAATTGAGATTATTCAAATTTTATTCATAATATACATGATTCAATTTTCTACATCTAACTTTGCAAAGTATTGCATAAAGTAAAACAACATATCATAATATAGACATGACACAACGAACTGTGGGCAAAGAAACGCACCATGTGATCCCTAGAATAATAGTACTGAAGGACAATGGTACTAATATATCACAAAAATAGCACAATAGTACTGAAGAACTGTAGTACTATAATGAAAGTGATAAGGATCTAAATATCTGTTCCTTTGAGATTCATAATGCACTTGCCTAACTGGGATTACAATACCTTTTTATTACAATCCCCATCGATTTACTCTAAAGAACTTGAGTTACGTTTCGATGTATATATTGAGCATATGTCAAATTGACAATTTATGCGATAAAAGAAAATTGAATTTATTCCACATTTTAAAGAAATTTCTGCCACGATGTTCATGTAATAAGACATAGATGAGAATTTCATCTGAGCTCCTTTGCATTACCTCTAATGACTGCAGATGTAAACGAGTATTAGAGTAGTTTATATGTCAACTTAGTGGGTTATATGTAACCGCTAATTGAACCCAAAGTCAAAAATAATAATATTTTTGGAAATCTGACATACATTGGCTTTGATCTGGTGATCCGAACATTAAAGAAATTACTATGGACACCCAGAAGAATATGGTTCACACACGAAACTGAGGACGATCAAAGAAAATTTTATCCTCAAATATTATTTCGATACAATCCATGTAGGGTTGAAGACGTATGTTCAAACCCTAGATTCCACCGCCCCCCTAAGGTGGCATTATGATTGATGCACAAAGTACATGCACTTATATCCTATTATGCTTCTGACATCCATCGTGATTTTTTGAATAAAAGTATATCATTCAAAGTCAACTCGTAAAATTTATGATTGACACCATCATATGTAAAGGACACATGTATTCTCATTCTTATATTGAATTCAAAGAGGATTCAGTGGATTGATTCAACCAACTTGCGGACACCTTATATATTTTATGGTGTTGGTTGTTGTGTCGGCACGCTGGTCACGTGTCATGACACCATCCACAATTAAAATTTATGCTGCTTATGCTAGAAAGTCAAAGCACCTAGGCCAGGTTAATTTCCGTAGGTGTGATGATTTTATGGCTTATTATATGGGATTTGTAATGGACATCATATTCCTATATAAAAACCCAATTGGTCTCACGGAAAACGACTACAGTAATAGTCTTAATATTGGTAAAGCACACCAATACTTCCGTTTTGGGTTATGCAATTTTTGCATGCAGCGTTACTTTTTCATCTATGACCATCATCATTGAACCAATTTACACCATAGCTAGTGACTATGTGTGAGGATTTTAAAGGATTTCAAACGAACTTGTAATACTTGAGCTCTTTTGGATTGACACGGATCTACAATCCTTGAGCTCCATTAAATGTTTTATGTGCCAAAATTGCGCCGCCACAGCGCACAATGATGGGTTACTTGAGATGAATAAATATTTATGCTGGATATGAACTTCCAGCTATAGTCCGCTATGTCGAAACCTTGACAGGCGATCTCCTCACCGCTAGATTTTCGGTGTGTCACTTTGATGAGACAGTCTTCCCGTCGTTAGGGGGAGATAAGAACAAGCATGTTCAAGTGGAACGACAGGAATTGTCGTGGTTTGTCCCCACTGTGTCTCATCTCGATCCCCAAAATCACACAAAGTAAAGTGTGCAGATGTCTTATACATTAAAGTGACAAGATCATATAAACATGCTGCAAATATACCTGCAAGGATTGTGTTTTATCAAAAGGACATGGTACCACCCAAGAAGAATTGGGTATTACACTACCACCATGAATGGTGGCATGGTGACGCCATAAGTGGCATAAATGGTGTCACAAGGCCGTGGCTCTCCAAGGAAGAGGGGGAGGCCACCTTAAGTTCGATACATACTTGTGTAAAGGAAGAAAACAAGTTTGGCACAACCTGATCTATTGATCAGTGATACTCAGATCTGTCTCATGAGAATATTTATGGATTGTGGTTATCATTGGGGGACGCCTCAAATGTTAGAACCAATCCTTAAAGTATAGAGATCTCTACAAACACATTACACTAGTGTACATGAGGACGTGGAATAATGAGTCTACTATCGAACCATACTTCGTTGAAAAATGTCAACTTAGTAAACTGGCCTAATGGAAAGAAGCGATTCAGTATAAACAAAGAGATAGGTATTTGGGCAGGTGACGCCGACACCGCAAATATAAACCCTATCAGATATATCTTTGTTAGAATGCGTAATGAGAATAAGAGTATACAGACTCACCTTATGGCGCAAGGTCTCTCAAAAACACACTGGAATCGACTACGATGAGATATTCTCTCATAATGGACTACGATGAGACAATCTCTCGTAATGGATGTCATTGCACTCCACTACCTTGTCAGTTTGGTAGTTTCCGAAAAACTAAACATGCAGCTTACGAAAAGTGATCAAAACATATATCTCTATGGGGATCTAAATTAAGAGATATACATGAGGATCCTAAACGGACTTCATCCACCCAAATCAAGTGACTCTAGATCACATGAGTACGTTTGTAAAAGAAATTGAAACGTTCACTAAAGTGACTACTTGATTGGAAAGGAATTGATGAATTATGCCCTTGCGTTTTCATTATGGATATATATGAACTCTAAATGAAATAAGAGAAACTCAGTGTATTGTAAATCCTAAGTTGAGAATGAAAAAGATTTTGGGAATACACAGTCTTGAAATGGAACTCAAGGACTGTAATGATGGTGATCATCCATCAATCGGCTTAGGCACTCTAAAGAATAAAGTGAGGCCTACATATATTCCCATGATCAGTCGAAGTCTTTACTCTAATAATAAATCCATTTATCATCTAAAGGAAGATGATGAAGAAGTGTTGAGAAATGAAATTCCTATACAAGTGCAATCACGTATGATTGTACTTAAATACAATATGTAGGACTTGACCTCTCATTCGATGAGAATTTGTAAAGCTATGTTTAGCTCTGCGCCCACGCAACGCAACTGGTTTTTTCAAATACTTAAAGATATGAAAGATTTGGGCTGATTCAATCTCTATATAGAATGTGACATGATAAAGAAATTATCCACGTCATAGCTAACTATGCGTAAAGAAAAACGCATTAAAGGTGAGATAAGAAAATCTGTTATTACAGATCAATTTCAAATCTCTTAATGGTTCACTCATACTCTAGACGAAGTTATGACTATTTTGTTATATGAAGGTCATACCACGAGTGAACTTGATGTTCAATATGAACCTATGTATTCAGTTCATGAACAACCTTATCCTCAAGATCAAAGTAAATCAAGTTGGATCTGAGGACGATGTGGCAAGATTTAGTTACTAAATCATTGCTCAAAGTCACATTTGGAAAAACATGTGAAAATGCATAAGTATGCTAATAAGACTGAAGCTCCCTTGATCAAATGAAAGAATCAGGGAGAAACCCATGATTAATGTAAAAATCAGGGGGAGGTGCAGACATCAGGGGGAGTCTAGCACATACATGTTGTTTTCAAATGTAATAGGTGCGTTGCGCTCTTTTTATCCTTCGACCAAAGTTTTATTTTCTCCCATTGTGTTTTTGTTACTTGGCAAGGTTTTTAATGAGGCAACACCACATGCACCATTTTACCTTTGACTCAGCATAAGGAGGAGTGTTAAAGGAAAAACACATTATGTGTCTTCGTCAATGTAACTGACGAGAGGTAATTAGGTAGTCATTATTGTCATTAATGTATTTACTATTACCGTTGTAATACTCACCCTATATAAAAGAGATTATCAATGAAATGAGTAGACCAATTCCCATTTTCCTACAACAATATTTCTATAGAAATTTCTTTTTATCAACTATCGATATTTCTATAATCACGATATTTTAGACATTGGTTATTTCTCTTTAAAAAACGAAACCTTTATTGAAAATTTTGTATCCTTTAACCATGAGTTGCGGCGTGGTGGTAACTCACCTCGTCCCATAACCATGAGGTCAGGAGTTCGATTCCTGCCCATGGAAATGGAGCGCATGTCATGGCCAGCCATTTACCTCTTCAAAGAGCTCCGTGTCAGAGGGATCTGCTGCCGGCGGTGGATACCCCCGGGTAACCAAAAAAAAGGTGTCATTCAGTTAACAGCACGGCGGGTGTAACATTTTAAAGAGAGACTGAGGAGTTCAGAGCTTTAGTTGCTGCGATACACTCCAACGCAACCCAACCCACCTGCTCTTCCCTCTCTTCAGGTACCAATTCTGATTCCTCTTCTCTTTTCATACCTCTTATAATGGGAACTTTGAGATGCCTTTGTCTTGCATAGGACAACAAATTATGGGTTTATGAGATGTTTGAGTTTATGTTCTTGTCTTCGAACAGTTCGTTTCATGTTATTCACAGATTTTGGATTAAGCATTTGATACATATTTCATTTATAATAAATACAGATGTACAGGAGGATGTTCTGTTCAGTTTATAGACCCTTTACACCACAAAACTCCAGGTACATACATACTAATGCCAACTACTTCCTCAACTTGGAACCAGCTTTGGCAACCCGGTTTGATACTATGTTGCAAGTATGCAGTGATCATTCTCTTATTCAACAAGGTAGACAGCTTCATTCACATGCTATTTGCACTGGGCTTATCGGAAATATTCTTGTCGCCTCAAAGCTCCTCTGCATGTATTTTCATTGTGCTAGTGTTGTGGATGCTAAGAACGTGTTTTATCAGCTTGATTTGAAGTATAGTTATTTATGGAACTGTATGATTAGAGGGTTTAGTCTAATGGGCAGGTTCGATTTTGGCTTGTTATTTTACTTTAAGATGTTGGCTGCTGGAGTTTCACCTGACAAGTACACTTTTCCTAGTGTAATTAAGGCTTGTGGTGGTCTGAATAATGTCAGATTGGGTAGAGCTGTGCACGATTCAATGCAATTCATGGGTTTTGAGGTGGATATATATGCCGGTAGTTCTTTACTTCAATTGTATGTCAACAATGGCTGTATCCATGATGCACGCTGCTTGTTTGATAAAATGTCCCACAAAGATTCTGTATTGTAGAATTTGATGCTTCATGGATATGTTAAAAAGGGGGAGTTCAGTAATGCTGTTTGTATTTTTATGGGAATGAGAAGCAGTGAAATTAAGGCCAATGCAGTGACATTTTCTTGCGTATTGGCTGTTTGTGCCTCAGAAGCAATGTTTAGTTTTGGTACTCAACTTCATGGGTTAGTTGTTGCTTATGGTCTGGAGTCACATTCTTCAGTGGCTAATACATTGATAACAGTGTACTCCAAATGCCATTGCTTGTCTGACTCTCGTAAGTTGTTTGATATGATGCCACGAACTGATATAGTGAGATGGAATGGGATGATATCTGGTTATATACAAAATGGGTTTATGAGTGAGGCTTCTTGTTTGTTCAAAGAGATGATATCTGCTGGTGTGAAACCTGACTCCATCACGCTGGCGAGTTTTCTTCCGTCAGTTGCTCAACCGGCTAACGTCAAGCAAGCTAAAGAAATCCATGGTTACATTATTAGACACATAGTACCTATTGATGTGTACTTGAAAAGTGCACTTATTGATGTATACTCCAAGTGCAGAAGTGTAAATGTGTCACACAATATTTTCAACCAAAGTACCAGAACTGATGTTGTGATGTGTACTGCTATGGTTTCAGGGTTTGTCCTTAATGGGATGAACACTGATGCATTGGAAATTTTTAGATGGATGCATAGAGAGAAATTGAGGCCGAATACTCTCACCATGGCAAGTATTCTGCCAGCTTGTGCTGGTCTGGCTGCTTTGAAATTGGGAAAGGAATTGCATGGCAATATCCTCAAGCACGGGTTTGATAAAAGCTTTCATGTGGGTAGTGCCCTTACTGGCATGTATGCAAAAGCCGGAAGGTTGGATCTTGCTCATAAAGTGTTCCAAAGACTGTCAGAAAGAGATGCAATCTGTTGGAACTCCATGTTAACAAGCTATTCTCAAAATGGTAAACCAGAAGAGGGCATTGATCTATTTCGTCAAATGGGGATGGGAGGTGTTAAGTATGACTGTGTAAGCTTTTCAGCTGTACTTTCTGCTTCTGCACACTTACCGGCACTTCATTATGGGAAAGAGATTCATGGTTTCATGATTAGAAGTGACTACTTTAGCTCTGATGTTTTTTCCCAGAGTGCACTCATAGACATGTATGCCAAATGTGGAAAGTTAGTTCTTGCTCGGCATGTATTTGACTTAATAGAAGAGAAGAATGAAGTTTCATGGAACAGCATTATTTCGGCTTATGGTTATCATGGTCGCCTTGAGGACGCTCTTGTTCTGTTTCATGATATGCTAGATAATGGAGTCCAACCTGATCATGTCACCTTTATTGGTGTGTTATCTGCTTGTGTCCATGCAGGCCAAGTTGATGATGGAATTCTCTATTTCCGTTGCATGACCGAGGAATATGGGATCCCAGCTTGGTCAGAGCATTATGGCATCATGGTAGATCTACTCGGGCGTGCTGGACGTTTACACGAAGCATTTGAAACAATAAAGAGCATGCCATTCTCCCCAGGTTCTGGTGTCTGGGGAACATTGCTTGGAGCCTGTCGGGTACATGGAAATATTGAGCTTGCTGAAGAAGCATCAAGACATCTTTTTGACTTGGAATCACAAAATTCTGGCTATTATATGTTACTTGCAAATATATATGCTGATGCTGGAGAATGGGAGAACGTGCGTAAGGTTCGAACTTTGATGAATGAAAGAGGAGTTCAGAAAGTTCCTGGGTACAGTTGGATTGAGGTCAACAACAAGACTCATGTATTTGTTGCAGCAGACAGAAGTCACCCACAATCTGCTACGTTACATTCACTGCTCAACATTCTTCTTCTAGAGCTGAGAAAAGAGGGTTATAATCCTCAACCTTACCTTCCAGCGCACCCACAGACAGTGGGTATTTGATAATGTGACGAGTGAGGAAGCAATCACTCTTTTGGGATTCTCAATGGCATCTGCATCTTCATATTTCAGATAAAATTCCATCTCCGTACTTTGTTTATGACACTGCTGTATCTGAGGTAAAGGTATGTGTGACTTTTTATACAGTTCTGAATTGTTATGGAGTTATTCACTATTTCGACCCTTTCATCTTACGAAGAAGAGTAATGTTTCTCACAAAAATTGAATCAACACCGAAATGCTTTAGAGATATATATACTTAGTTCAGGAATTTTCGAATTACACAGTGCTGTTGTGAATCATTCATCTGGGCAAGCCAATAAAATGCTTTAACATAAGTTCTAAATCCCCCCTTCCCATGTAGAGAAAAAAAATTAAAAATGGTGGTTGCTAATATTGAACTTGATGTATCTCCATATCGTACCTTTTAAGGAAGTTGAGTTATAATTATGATATACATTTTTGTGTTGGAACTTTAATTGGATGCTTTCAAGTGTGTGCTACTTAAAATTGACCAGAAAGGTTCCTGTTTCAAATTCGAAGAAGAAAAAAGAAAGCATGTGTGTGGGAGGTCAAACAGCAATAAGCAATTTCGCAGGAGGCTTCAATTACTTTTACAGTGTCCTAACTGAAAACTTGCACATTGAGTTTCACAGCTATGGTTTATTATCTTAGAATTAATGATCGGTCTTCTCTACCATTTGCTCTTTCCTCAATGCCATTTCCCTGACCTTTCCCTGTTTGCCTTGACATTCTAAATGTTGATGTATACTTGGATTAAAATTAGCAGATGTTAATTGCACTTTTGTAAAGCCAATCTGCATTTATACTTGGATGTCCAGAAATATTAAATAGGATTTTGAAGAGCTGCATTTTGTTGAAGTAGCAAATATTTATTTTGGTAACACATAACAATAAAGAAATAAAAAGCTTCTCTTGTATCTTCCTATGAGCTGGCTTCTTATCGTTAATTATTGAAACTATTTTGTTATCTAGACACTAGCCATTAGAATAGGTTTGCTTGGTAATTAATTTTAAAGGACCTTCCTCTTGGCACCATGTATCAAACCTTAGTCTGTAGTTATTTTTCTGTATTCATCTTTTTTCCTCAACTCTCTCTGTCCCTCTTTCATTCACTCAACACATGTGGTATATTCTTGAATGCCGGTAGTTCTTGATGCTTTGTATTTTTAAAATAATTTATTCATTTCTTCCTTGTTAAAGAAGAATGCTTGTTCTGCAGGTTGTGACATTCTTATTAAGGTTGTGGCTCATTCTCTACCTACTTATACCATGAGCTGTTTTCTGCTGACAAAGAGTTTGTGTGATGATCTCCAGCAAATGTGTGCCCGGTTTTTCTGGGCTAGTACTGCATTAAAAAGAAAAATCCATTGGAAAGCCTGGGAGGATCTCTGCATTCCAAAAGATCAGGGCGGTCTTGGTTTTTCTGTCTGACAATTCAATCTCAGTATGCTAGCCAAACAAGCTTGGAGGCTGATTCATGAGCCAGATTCTCTAATTGCTCCGATATACAGGCCCAAATATTATCCAAACGGCTCTTATTGGACAGCTTCGGAGCATTCGGCTCCTAGTTACCCTTGCAGAAGTATTTTGGCAGCTAGGGAGTTACTGAGGGATGGAGCACGTGGGCAAGTTGGTGATGGAGCTTCAGTTTTTACTTGGGATGAGTTGGCTAGAGTACAGGAGTTACTATTGCCGGATAGATCTTGGGATGCTGCTCAGGTTAGAGCTACTTTTGTTGCTGCTGATGCAGAGGCTATTCTTAGTATTCCTCTTAGTTGGTTTGATGCAACTGATCGGATGGTGTGGTCCCCGGAGCCGGAGGGACAATTCACTGTTAAATCTGCTTACCGGAAAGCCATGACAGCTAGAGTTGGTGCCCCTGTTGCTGCTGGTGAGTCTCGGTTTTGGAAAACATTGTGGATGACCAAAATTCCAGGTAATGCTAAACTCAATACTTGGAAGCTTTGCCATAATATCCTGCCTACTGTGGATAGGTTGGTGTCTCATAGGGTGGAGATTGAATCCCAAACTTGTATTCTATGTTCAGTGGAGGATGAGTCTAACCTTCATTTGAGTCGTGACTATACTTTTACTCGACTAGTTTCGAGCACAGATACAATATTGGCCTCAGTGTGTTTTTCGGATGAGGCATCACAACTAGGATTCCGGGATTGGTTTCAGTGGTGTTCTCAACATCTTTCAAAGAGTGTTTTGGGTAAACTTATGTTTCTAGTGCATGGGGTTTAGATGGAACGAAACTGTCGGGTGTGGGAGAAGAAGAGCAGGACTGCTGCTGATGTTGTTATTTCAGGATGTTGTTACTTAGCAGACTTTGTTTATCATGACACGAAGACGACTGTAGGTGGTGTTAGCCGGTTTCAACCAAAATGGAAAGCTCCTCCTGTTGGAGTACTCAAACTCAATTGTGTGGAGCTTTTGTCAGTCAATCAAGATTGGGAGGCTGGGGTTTTTTGGTTCGTGACTCACTTAGTTCTTTTATTGGAGGTGAAGGTGAATCTGTTAGTTCTTCTTTCGGCTGAGCACGCAGAGTTGCTTGCTTGCTTGGCTGCCTTCTGTTATGCAGTTGAGCAAAATCTTAGTCCAGTCATTATTGAAACTGATTGTTTGATGGTACAGAAGCAACTTTCTTCTCCTTCCCCATACAATACTTCACTTTTGGGGAGACTATATGAGGATGCAGTGATGGAGTTCTCCAAGCTTACAGGAAGTAAAATTGTTTTTGTGAAGAGGCAGGCCATTATGGCTGCACATTTAATAGCGCAACAGATTTCTAGATCTTTTGCATCCTGATTTCCTTAAAGATGCTCTTGCATCTGATCTTTGTACCGTTTGATTTTTCTAGTTTGAAATAAAAGTCTGACCTCCTTTGATAAAAAAATAAAAAAAATAAAAAATAAAAATTCTAAAAAAATGCTTGTGCCGCTAAGACTTTAAAACCTAACAAAACTTGAATTATAATGTCCTCAGCAGATTGGAAGCTTTCCTTCTGGATACATTTATGCGGTCATTGGAGGAAGGCCCCCAATATCAAAGAGCAGAGAGAGCATTCCTTGCATCAGTATTACTCTTTCGGATCCATTACTGGCATGAAGAGAAGGAAACTATGCCCTTCGTAGGTGAATCTAGGGCAACTTTAGGGCCCGTTTGGATTGGAGATTTGGATTTGAATTTGGATTTTAAATCATATGTATTTGAAATCTAAGCAATTGAAATCCTAGAATTTCAAATCCATCTGTTTGGCTAACAATTGAATCATGAGGATTTAAATTAGAGATTTCAAATGAATGTTGTCAAATGCTCCATAGTTTTGTTGGCAATACAATCTTGGAAGAGTAAAATGATAAATTGTTTCAATTACATTCAAACTTAAATTATGAAATAATAATGTCTTTATCTTGCTCATTTCCCTTCTTCAATCTCCACCCTCATTTAGCTATTGCTTTTCCTGAAATAATTAACAACAAAATACATGATTAATCATTAGTTAAGTTTTTCCATATTATGCAGAGTGCAGCTCATAAGTTCTAGCCTTTATCAATACCAAACAACAAAAAAGAGAAAGTAGGAAAACATGGTCTGAATTATGTGTCAACAACTTTATGAAGGAGTAAGTGGGAATAACAAGCATCATACCTTGATCATATTGCCATATAAGCATTAGAATCCACTCTCTCTTTCCAGCATCATCAAGGGACTTTAATAGACAGAATTCTTCAGGATTGCCACTCATTAAGATGCGTACAGCTTTGAAAATTTGCATTTTAGTGAGATTGGGAACTTTCGACACCACTTCATGTACATCCTCTCCTCTGAGTTGTGGGGATATTTGAGCTGCCATAAATTCCTTCAAGCTGCTTGCCACATCGCCAATTGCTTGTGCCAATGGATCCTTCTTCTTCTTTTTATTTGGAGGATGTGAATCACAGGTTGAAGCTGCTGCATGTGTAGAAGCATGTGAGCAAGGAGTAACATCACTTTCATCTTCTTGTGCTTAAAATTTCATAGTTTCTTCAGCGTCTCCAACATTTTCAGCTCCATCACCATTAGCTCTATCCCTCCCACATAGCATGATGATATCATCCCAATTTTCAATAGTCATGTTCTGGTATCCTTTAGCATTAGGATGTGACTACAAAAGTACAACAATGAGTTAATCAATGACTTATTTTGATACATATAACAATTTGTGATTTCAACACTCCAATCATACCTCAACATACGCATTCCAAATTTCCAAGTTTTCTGCAGTGATTGGAACCATCTTTTTTTCATCATCCCAAACAAGCCCACTTTCACTTTTAATATCAGTTATAATCGCATAATGCCTCTTCCAAGCCTTGAGTCTATTCTTAACATTGAGTTTTGTTACACCAAGTTGCCATGTAGCATTCAGCTTCTCTACTACTGCTTGATAAGCTTGAGGTTTCCAATCATTATTAGCTTTATGTCCTGCAATAATAACCAGAAAAATAGCATATACTTAATGAGTATTAAGTACATACAACCACATGAATATTATAAGCTGATGTTTTAGTTATAAAGAAATAAACACATCCGACCAAAGCTACTGAAGTAATGATATGCCCTTTATATCTAAGTCTTCGTATGTTCTAATTTGAATAGATGTAAGAATAATGTAGAACTCAACAGCTTAAGTGCTTAATCCTGGAAGAAGCTCAAGCCTTTTATTAGATCTTGCTGGGTCTATCCCTAAACTAATCCAAGTTCACTTTTACATATTGGATGACCAATACAGGCACTTTCCTCTGGACATATATAATCTAGTAATGAAAATGCCATATGATAAAAGCAGTTAAAGAGGCTTTGGAACAAATTATTTTGGATAAAGCTAAGAGGGGAAAAAGGGTATAGTACGTAGTGCATAATATTATTGAGAATTTGAGGTTTGAGCATAATCTCATCCAATGTTTATTACCTGCATTCATTTGATCGTAAAGAACTTTAGCAAGTACATCGTCCATTTCTTTGTTCCAGAAGAGATATGACCTGGATGTACATGTTTCTTTGACTTTGACATTACCCTTCAAGTTGAAATTGGACACAGGTACAAGACTTTGAGATTTTCCCTTACCCTTATTCTTCATACCTTCATTCAGGAAATCACATGAGATAAGAACATATGCTACATAAAACAAAATAGAAATATTGCATGAACCAGGAAAACTAAACTAAACAGTAATGAAAACAAATATTGCAAAACAAACCACTACAAAATAAAAAACTCAGTACAAATTATACTGAGGAAACTGGATCTCATTCATTCCATAATGTACTTCCTACATACTGAATATACAACTCAGTACAAAATCATGGTATATATAACCATTACAAATAGTTCAATATTCAAGAGTCTGGAGCTCCTCTAATAGCTTCATATTCTGCAAACATTTCCATAGCTAATGCATCTCTAAACGTTGTCCACTCTTGAGTTACTTTGACTACTCTAATGTTCTCATCATCCTCATCTTCATCTTCCACCTCAGATGCATTTTCTAATTTCGGTTAATTCATTTGGAATGAGATGGACCAGAAATTTTCCAGATTTCAAGTAGACACAATAAGGAGCAACATATCAAAATTTCAAGCAAAACCGAGTTCGGGAAGTGAAGCAAAAATTAAACGCGATCTGACAGAAAAATATCAGTTTTCTGCAGAAGTGAGCAGAGCAAGGACAACTTAGAAAATCCACCAAATATTCAATTTAAATCCAAATGACTTGAAATCAGTTCTAGAATGTCCTTTAGGGAGTCTATTTACTTAAATAAAAAGAACAGAGGTTAAATGGATCAAGTGAGAACTCAAAACTGAGCAGAAACCAAAGAGGTACACTGAAAATTCTGGAAACTGTCTCAAATGCAGACTGATTAAAAAAAAAAAACACAGAGCATTCAATTTTTCACTGAAATCTATTGAAACTTTCCAGAACCATAAATAACTAATAGATGAAGGACCTTTCAAAAATTCAGGAAATTTGGAGTTCTGGAAGTAGGGTAAAGGAAAGCACATAGTGAGCATGTCAGCAGTTTACAGAAATTCATCAAAACTGTTCATCACTCCAAGATGTAGTTTCAACTTCGAAATTCAATAGTTTAGGTAACAAATAACTTTCAGAGAAGCTTTGCAAGTATACAAGGTAAACTAGAGATTCAAATGAAATATATAAAGGAGAGAAACGGAACAACAGAAAGAAATAACAAGCACCAAGTTACAGAGTTGCTGACAGTTTCACATGAACTTATAGCACAACAAATGACAAGGTCGCGAGCATCATAGGCTCTGATCACAAGTAAGTATAAATGGAATTATAACACGAATAGGAGAATATTACAACCCCTATCAGTTATTCATTACCCAGGTACTGAGCTACATGCATAATTCAATTCGACTAACTTGCTACTGCAAGTTCTTCAAAATTTCCTATTTAGAGTAGCCTACAGTTCACCAAAGAGTCTTTGATCCTTAACTAGCAGTACATGAGTCTGTTTAGTAAAAGAAGCATTTGTCAATCAATTATACAACTTAGACCTTTATAGGGAAATATGATGTAGTTTCTGAGCATATCTTCCTGTATCTCTAGCAACCCCAAAGTTTTTGGCATCCCCAGTTGGCATCTCAACAAATACAACAGAACTATTCATACCACAATGCAACTACCTTCACCAAGCACAAAACATTCTGCTATCTACTCATGTATCGTAAGTTGGTGAGTCCAGAGCTCATGTATCATAAGTTGGTGAGTCCAGAGCTCAATCAATTCATCGGCTTGCATTTATACTCCTGTATCTGTATTTAATGTACAAGTACATCTCCTGAAAACAAATCTTGAAAGTTCTTTCGGGTTGGGAGTCTAAGAAACTAGTGCATAGTTCTACTGTTGATGGCTGGCAGGAAAGATGTGTCGAATGCACTTCATTTTATCTCCCATTTGCCATTCCATTGCGTAGTTTGTTGATTTTGACATTGCAAGTCTTAGGCGGTAAATCTCAGGCCTGCATATGTATGAGCTGCAGGTTTTGACATATATCTTTGTTGTCTTGGGAAAGATGGACTACGAGCTTAGTACCCGGTTTGGGTTCGCACATATGGTTCTATTTGGAACTGTTTATTTCCAGAAGGATATCAACACTAAGATTTGACGTGAAATGGGGCGTTTCCGCTGGCCTTCTGTTTGACCATAGGTGTGCTGAAACCACCTATTTTGGGTGGAAAGTCGAAACCCTAGCAGTGGACAAGATCCAGAGAAATGGAAGGAAGAAGAAAAAAAAAATTGTAGATTGTATTCGGTAAACTTTCATCTCAACAATTAAGGCTCATATTTACATTGCCTACTCAAGACTGCCAACAACCCACAAGATTCTTATAGCTACCTACTTACCAGACGATTACAATCCAACTAAATCAACACTAACAACAAAGCCACAAGTCTTTCCTCATTACAACAGTCTCAAACTTAAAATGGAAATATACCATAACAAGCTTCTCGCATAAGAATCAAGATTGAAATGACGACAACTACACAACACTACAATCTGTAAAAATCTCATCTCAGGACATTGGTTCTACTTAATGGTAGTGGTGTAATTGAGAAAATCAACATTGGTTTTACTAAATGATAAAATATCAATTATCAAATAAATCCTGCAGGTATGCGTATTGACTATCAAATATGTCAAATAGTTCACAAAGCACCAGAAATCCTGCAGGTAATCGACGATAAATAACCAGAAAAACAACCATCAATATCTTCAATCCGTTAGCAGTTCTGAGTCGATACAAGCATAAAGGTAAAGCGGAAAAAGTAAACTCTATGCAGAACAACAATTCTCCCTCAATTTGAATGTTCTCAAAGAACTTATCTCCAAAATCTAAAAGACAATTTAACAAAACTGATAAATCTAGTCCCATCTCAAAATCTCTCACCAAATCGGAAGAATACTGAACCTGAGCCCGAGTTGTGATCCACAGCATATTCTGCTCTCACTAGACCTAACTTGACACCAACACCATATGATGACCCATGACCCACTCGCCTGTATACCTCTGTCGGGTTACCCTTGACATCCTTCGAACTTCCGAGATCATTGCCATGTTCTGCAAAGGCATATACATGTGTACCTTTTACCGGTATCCGTAGCTCAGCTGCGAGCTGTAGATAAACAATGGGAAAATAAAATTAGCCAACTGTTTCCCTCATAGAGTACAATGGCAAAATCATAGCTGTAACTTTCATCTATATAAGCACCTATTTCATAATATAATAAGTCACAAGTGAACCAAAAAAAAAGGGGGAATTATTGTTGACATCTGTCTCATGTATCTCTTACCTCAAGGATTTGCCTGGCAGCGCCTATTTCACCCATGTTGTAACCTCTCACAGAATATGGACCTCCAAGAGTAAATGCATCATAACTTGGAAGGTCTCCGACACAGCCACCATAGTGACCATGAAGTACAAGGACAGGTGGTGGTGGTTTGCCAGCACCTTCCTCCACTTCCTTCAGCTGGAAAAATCTTGTTAAGGTTAGCTGGTGGCGGTTGAAGAATGGAAACTTGCTGCCAACGCCAACACCTTGGTCAACCTGCAATTTGATTTAAGGATAAAACAAAGTAAATGAACAGATTCCACATGAGAACAAAACAACCATATCAAAAAGTAACATTTAATATTTCAAAACCCTGAAAAAATCCTATTACCTTCTTACTACTAAGAATCC
Source organism: Potentilla sterilis (assembly GCA_963682095.1). Classification (NCBI taxonomy): domain Eukaryota; kingdom Viridiplantae; phylum Streptophyta; class Magnoliopsida; order Rosales; family Rosaceae; genus Potentilla; species Potentilla sterilis. Next base: position 14,778,205 of record OY821760.1, on the reverse strand, counting down.
AAAAGGATGACTAAAAGTTTAAATATAACACTTTCTGTGGACATCTGAGATGGTAGAAGAGTGGTGTGCTTTTGTTTAATTGTACAAGGAATGAATGCAATCATATGTCCATGAAATAGATCACCAACTGAAGTATTAAGGTCAGGATCAATCCATAAGTTCCTCAAACCCACATGCAGAATGGTTTCCATATCAATACATTTTCTTTATTTCCTTCACTTAAAGTTCAAACTCCAAAAAGCAACTCCACACATAATCAAGATCATATACTGTAAAGAAAATGAGGTTACCTGAAACACATTCCTCTCACCAACTATAGTTCCATTCACAAACTTGGTGTTATCACGAGTGATATTTGACTGCAAAAATGCCACACGATCAATACCCGTTCCGCTCAGGGTTGTTGGAGGTCCATCTTCAGTAACTCCACCACTCGGCAACACTCTTTGGCCATTTGAACAAATATGGCTGCGTTCGTCACGTGTTGTTATCTCTTCCATTACAAGTCCATATGTGAACTTGCTCTGACGGTTGAAATTCTGGGAGAAGCAGGCAATTAAGTTATGTAATCAAAGAGAACCAGATGTACAAAACACTATCAGTTCTAATTAAACAAACAAGACTAGAATGTTACTTTACAAAAACCCATATATTGTCCTTTTTTTAAAGAAAAGTACAACAAACATAGTCAATAAATAAATATCTAATCACGAATAACAATGAGAAGTACATCTATATATGTAAACATAATAAACTAGATACACCAAACACAAAAATTATCATGAGACACACCTCTGTTATATTAGCCTTCATGCCAGCTCGGTCAACCCATATAGGGGGGACTTCATCAGCCCCTGGCCCACCAGTGAAGACTGGACTCAATTTGCGACTGTTAAAGCAGCTTACACGGAGAGAACGATTGCGAGGATTATACACACCATCCAGATAAGGATGCACATACTCAAGCTTAAAAGCAAGATCATCCTGAGAAAAGATGACAACAAACAATGAATGACGCAACAATTTTGCAGATATATAAAATCAACAATAAACGTAATGATCAAGATGTGAAGTTTACCTGAGGGTTGTAGAAGTTGCTAGTGGTTACTGAACCGAGAACAGACCTATTCAACCCATTGAGATTTCGATGTTCAAATGTAACAGTTCCACCCGGCTGCAGTGAAGCCTGAACACAAGATAACAGATGCAAAACAGAACAGTCAGAATTACAGCATTAAAACCTCCCAAGATAAGCTATGCTCAACAGACACAGTAAAGAGATAATTTCACACATACCAAAGTGGGATAACCACCACGTCCAGGAACTATGCTCCATTCCGTGCTGACTTCGGCGGTTTTCTGTTCTAGTTCTTTAAGCTTTATTTCAACAATTATCCCTCCTTCATTCTTCTCATCTGGTCGTGGATTTACTTCAATATTTGAAAACAATGCTAGGGAGTTTATGTTCCTCAGAGCTTGTTTCCCTGCTTCTATATTAAAGACATAACCTGGTCGGAGCTGTAAACAATATTGAACATTCATTAAAAATAAACAAGTCAAGAAATCACCCATTGCACCATGCCGACATGCATATTAATTAAGCAGATAGGACGTTAAATTTTTGAAAACCCAAATATTCCTGTTTACTGAAAAAAAAAACAGCAAAAAAAATAAAGGGCAGAATGTAAAGTAAGCTATGTTGCACGGACACGGATACGGACACGGCGACTCGACACGGCGTGACACGGCGACTCGGCAAATCTCAAAATCGATCATTCCGACACGGCTTGGACACGGCAAATAAATAATAATTTATATATTTTTAATACATAAAATAAATTAATAATATTACTATAAGTTGTAAATTCAATCCATAATTTATAAGAAATAACATCAAATAGTCAAATACAAGTGAGAAAAGTGCATAGTTAACAACTTATAGTAATATTATTAATTACTTTAGGGTGTCCATGCAGTATGCCCCAGCAACTCAACCATTTACAACTAATATATATCTTAGAGAAGGATTAGACTTAGGGGTATCAAAACTTCAAGCCAATGTAGTTACAGAATTCCAGTTCTATAAATTATGATATCTCCCTTTGCCTTCGAAGCTCCATCGTGTAAGATCAGTATTGAGCTACGTTATAAGCCTATAAACTTATCAACTGTTATGCATTGACTAGTACCAATTCCAAACCCATCAATAATGCATAGTACTTTAATCCTTGTATCACCTCCATATGAGAGGGAGGATAACTACTGACCATACGAGCTGGCTGTTGAAAAATAGCTGAATAATTGAAGCACAAAACACATCAAACAGATCACATATGCTTGGGACATGCACACCACCAATGAAACTCCCCTGGGAGGTAAGCTTCCAAGTAATCAAACACATAAACTAGGGGCTTATGGCGGAGGAGGAGGAGGAGGGAGGAGGGCCCAGCAGAAGAAGAGGAGAGCCGAGAGGAGGGCCGGTGGCGGAGGAGGAGGAGGAGGAGGAGGAGGGCCGAGCAGAAGAAGCAGAGGGTAGGGAGAAGAAGAAGGAGGTTAGGGCGGCTGAGGAGGAGAAGAATCAGAGGTTAGGGAGAAGAAGAAGGTCGGGCGGCTGAGGAGGAGAAGAATCAGAGGTTAGGGAGAAGAAGGAGGTCGGGCGGCTGAGGAGAAGAAGAATCAGAGGTTAGGGAGAAGAATCAGAGGTCGGGCGGCTGAGGAGGAGAAGAAGGAGGTTAGGTTACCTTCTTTTTTTTCTTTTTTTTTTCTGACGTCTCGTGTCGTGTCCAAAATCGGACACGCCATCCCAGATGGCGTGTCCGACACCGCATTTTCCCGTGTCGCGTCGTGTCGCCGTGTCCGGCCGTGTCGGACACTCGGATTCGGCTGGTTTTGCCGTGTCCGTGCAACATAGAAAGTAAGTAATCAAGAATAATAACCAAAATGAATACTAAACGCCTTTTCCTCAGGCTTCAGAGCAGTTCAACGCTAATCCATTAACAAAAAACAACCTACGAAAAGAAACTAACGCTCTCTCTCTCCCTATTTTTTTTTGGGACAACTAATGTGATCTCTTCTAAACTAAATATTAGGTTTTTTTTTTTTATAATTAACCAATCTCTCTGAATTATAGGTTTTCTCATCTGTTTTCTCCTCTGTTCTTCAAGGTATTTAATGAATACTGATCCTTTATTCAAGTTTTCTTTACCTCATATTTTCTTACTGTGGAGCAATCTTAAGAGCTTTTAGGAACATATCAGATCATATTTTAGGTATATAATGGGTCTTTGGTCTCAAATTATTATTGTGTTTCAAGGTAAGAACTGAAGGATGGGTTTGGCTTTGTTGACAAAATGGTACAACATGTATTGGATTTGACATTGCTAGAAGGTAACTATGTAACTGACTATTTTGGTTCTGGTTTAGATTTTCCCAGCCTCTGATCATAGAACAACTAGAAATAGCTAAAGAGGGGCTTATCCACATAAACAGTTTCATTTAAAACATGTTTCATGGTGCATATCATGTGCTAGAGATCCATTCTAGTTAAGTTTCTTACTGTAAATTTGCTAAATCCCTGTTGAAAATAAATTGAGCTATCAAAATCACTCACATAATAATTTCCTATGTTTAATGCTGATATCATTTTTAACACGTGTCCGACACCATTCTATCATCAACCGGATCTGTTGTACCCCACAAATTTAGTGCATATACAAAGTAAACTAATACACTTGTAGACACAATTTCTTTTGAGAAACCAATCACCTTTAACATTCGATTATATACTTTGTATGTCGCAATGTAATTCAACAAAACAACCAAAATAATCATAAAAGAGGTGTAAACATATGTACCTGTCTGGGCAATTCTCTCTTCACCACAGGAATCTGAGTGTTCCCCTCCACAAAATTGCCAAGCTTATCCTGGAACTGAATAACCAGCTGTGTGATATCTCCCTCGACAACTTCACACACAACCTCCTTAGTGTTCAAATTCCCAAAATTGACAACTTGAGCACAAGCATATCCCTCATCCTGGTACCACTTCTGAACCCGGTCCCTTATCTTCTGCAACAGCCTAGCACTCACCTTCCCTTGCTCTCTCAACATCAGCAACACCTCCCTCTGCACCGGAGCCGGCAACAAACACGGCCTCGCCCTATCAATCCTCCTCTTGTAATCCTTCTCCTGGTTCCTGAAATACTCCATCTTCTCCTTATCAGTCATGTCCGGGTCCATCTCAATGGGCTTGGACTGGGCCATCAGGCCCACGTTAATGCACCGGAACTTGTCGGCCGACTGCCACGTGCTCTCCGTGAACGAAATGGTGACCCCTAGGGTGCCGTCCGGGTTGGTCTTCCCTTCCAAATCGACCTTCTCGAACATTCCGCAATTGGCTAGGGTTTCGAGCTCTTTCTGGAGCTGAGCCTTGGTGTAGATGCCGCCGGGTCTGAGGGAGACCATCTCGAAGAACGAGTCTTCAGTGCCGACGGTGCTCCACCGCCGCCGATCGAAGAACAAGATCTCGGAGACCTTGTACTTCTTGAAGCCGCTGAGCTTGTTGAGCTGGACAACAATATTCGCCGGCAATCCGTGAGAGTCCCACTCCGGTGACTGAGCCTCGTCGGCATTCGCCACCATCTGCGGCCCGAACAGCCTCCTCCAAAACCCTCCGCCTCCGCCTCCGCCGCCGGAGCCATCTCCTCCACCGCCGCCGCCGCCGCTTCCGCCGCCAGAGCCGATGAGGGCGGGGAAATTGCTGAGGTTGAGGACGAGGGTGACGGTGGTGACGCCGGCGATGGTTTTGGCGACGTTTTGGAGGAGATTGGGAGAGGGTTTAGGGTTTTGAGAAAGGGAGGAGGAGGAGGAGGGAGAGACGACGCAGCATTTGATTAGGGCGCGGGAGTTGTTGGCGGCTGTTGCGGCGGAGGAAGGCGAGGCTAATTTGCGAGCGGCGGAGGAGGAGGAGGAGGTGGAAGAGAGAGTGGAGTAGGTCCTGGCCGGCGCCGCTGCCAACATTGTGAAGGCGAGAGAGAGAAGAGAGAGGGGGGGAGAGTGAAGAAGGGGATAAGGCTTTAAGCCAAAGCCTGTTTTGGGTTTATTGAAGTTGGAGAATACGATGAGGGCGAGGCTTGAGAGGGGGGAGGTTAATACGATTCACCTTTTTAACTCTACAGATATTGGAAATTAATTTTTTTAGCTGCAGTAAAAATGTACCCAAAGAAATAGATCAAAATGGAAGTAGCGGTAAAAAAATTGGGTCTGGTAATAATCGAGGGACTTTTGACATAATGCCCCACAAGAAATAGATAGCATATTGATAAGGTCAATTATGCCAGTTCAATTGAAAGATAGTTTGCGACTACTCTGTTTTTGAATCTAATATCCATCGGAATGTACTTGATGCATCAGGTTTTGGTTGTACCATAGAACATCTTGAACTATAAGTGTGATGACCATGACCTGCCCTGGCTAGATAAACTAGCAGGTAGGCAGGTCACGCATCCCACATCGCTTAGAGAAGAGTGGAAATTGTGCTTATATATGTAGAGTCAGCTCCATATATTGAGACTCGTTTTGGGTGGTGAACTCAAAAACAAAACCGTGAAGGCGGGGCCCAAATGAAATAATATCTCAAGTATATGAATTGGGCTTACTTACAATAAGATTCTAGAACTCGTGTAAATTACGTTTGAAATGCGGCTTAATGACTTAATGAGTCGAATCATTTCCTTTTAACTTTTTGAATTGATCATGTATGAATGGAATATAGTGAGTTTACATGCATCAGCTTTTCCTCTAGCAAGGGTGATGATTGTGGTGCAACGATGCGTATGGTGGTGATGTAGAGTTTTCTTGACGTCGATGGAGTGTTTGCAGCGCGAGGTGGTTCTAACAACGACTTGAAGCAGTTTATTTATTCGACCATAAGAATAATTTTCATCAAAGTATTTATTCTTAATTGGTCATGGGGTCTCTCTCCAAGGGTAATTAGTCCTTTATTTTTGAAATAAATCGAGGGTCCGACGTCCTCGTCGGCGCAATCCACCTCTCTTGCAGGTCTGACGTTTTCGGTGGCTCACTTCCGGGCGAGTATAGGTTCTGCTACCATTTTGCAACAGCCCAGTCCTCCGAGAAAAGATATTGTCACCTTTGGGTCCCGTCTTCACGATTTTGTTCTTGGGTTCCCAGCCTAGAAGAACTTGGGTCAACACATATCAGCACGGTTTTGTTCTTGATTCCACACTGACGATTTCAATTCCGCGTGGTAAAATTGTTCCACGCTGGTGATTTTCAGTATTTGAAAATGAAGTTTTGTCTTCTATGGCATTCTTCGGGTACGTTTGCACATAGAGCTAGGCTCGATTATGCAATTATCCTTTCCCATATCTCATGGGCAAATGATGATTGGAAAAAAAAAAGTTTGCATGTTTGACACGCACAACTGGGTGATGATAGACATTCGCAGTTGAGTAGTGATTGACATTCGTTGGATATGCGAATGAGCATTTGCAGATGAAGTTTGATTTCGGGAGAGAGAGAGAGAGAGAGAGAGAGAGAGAGAGAGAGAGAGAGATGACGAGTCGCCAAAGCGAGCATCAAGCAATAATAACCCTACAATCGTTAGTAGTATAGAATAAGTAGGGATCGTTCTAGCCGGGGATTAAGGGTACCTGAAACATGAGAATGTTAACACAAATATTCACAAACATATATGCACACAATTGTCACACTTATATACATATATACATATTCACACGAAATCAAGGGGGATTGAGATAGGATCGGCAGCAAAGCTGCCTCTAAATTCCTAGACATGAAAATAAATTGCTGAAAAATAAATCCTAAGTCTATTATTTACAAGTTTGGTCGACATTCTTCCACAAAGCACTAACACGAAAGCAATCAAAACACATAGCAAATTGATAAAACAAGACACGGCAAGAGCACACAATATCCTAGATCCGATTTAGTTCCAACCCAACTAGGGCCTCAACGGTTATCTAAGTTGTTTCAGACTTCACGAAGGTATTTAGAATTAGCTCAGCGCATAACCCTAATCTTTAGCTAACCGACTATAAACACGCAGCGTCGAAGATAATCAATTAACCAATGAAGTACGAAATCATTTTAATTGGAAACACATCAATCAAGCAAGGCGTCACCACTTCTTGTTAACATGCATAGTCATTTAAACCTCTCTAGTCCTATTTATTTGACGGATACAAGACCAATACTCAAAACACACCGCGAATATGCTAAGTACCAATCTTTGAGGCACACGAATTTAAAAGACTAAACCAAGAACAAATTACTAGAATCAGAGTGAACATGCATGCCTATCTAATCTTATCTCTTTACTTCATATTTTCCTTACTTTTTAACATGCAATTCGTATTCTTACATCCAAACACCAATTAAAGACAAAGAAAACGAATTGAACATACAAATTATAAAACCAAATTTCACTCCAAACAATACATAGACATAGAGTTTGAAACCAAGAATTCATGCTAACTTCATAGACAAAGTTTAACATAACTACATAAAAATAACAAAACCGAGAGAGGGGAGTGGATCACACTTTTGTAGACACCTTGATGACTTCGACTCGTGTGGATCCGGCGGATGGTGGAGAAGATGGCTGCTCGGCAATGGTGTAGTGTCGGCAGGATTTTTAGGGTGAGGTGGTGGTGGTGTCGGCTAGGGTTTTTATGTAGGACTCTTGGGAAATTTAGGTAGAGCTTTGGCTAGATTTTTGCTTTGGAATGTGACAAGTTTTTCTGTGTAAAAGTTGGCTATTTATAGAGGCAAATTCGGCAGAAAACCTAGGTAGAAAACCTAGTCCAAATCAGCAAAGGTAATCCTTGTGTAACAAAGTTTTGGTTCCTTCCTTTCTTGGTTCTTCTAGGAAACTTCTTTTGCTGATTTTCTTCCTTGGATTGGGCTGCATATCTTCATGGACTTCTTGTGTAGGCTTGAAAACTCCATTTAGTGAGCTTGATCCATGGAAAAATGCCCCAAACCCGCAAGAACACAAGACCGGCAGCAACTCGGCTGGAATGACCTTGCTCTAGTAAATCCGGCATATCTCTCTTCTCAGAGCTCCAATTGATGCGATTCCAAGTCTCAGATAAACTAGACACATATAGCCATCTCCCCATAAAAGGGCTCGATCAAATTCCTTGTGAATCGTCGGGAATGATTTTTTGAAGTTGGATCAAAGTTCCAGGAAAATCCTGGAAGCCCCTGGATTGGTTTGCTCGGACTGCCGTTTTGCAGCCATCTTTTGGGTGACTTTCCGAACTCCGATTGATCTGAAATTTTAACACAACATTCCTCAGTATATGAATACTAAGCACACCAAATTTCATAGAATTCGGACAAGGATAGATCATATTTTTACTCGTCTCAAAATCACAAAAAAGACATATTTTGCACTATTTTCCAGATTTCTCATACTTAGTCATTTTTCGGATTCTAAACCAACTTTTCGCCAAACTCTACCAAATATGACACTAACTATATTATGACTCTATCTTAGACAAATAAGAGTTAAACAAAGCATAAATGAGGGCATAAGCATATAATATCATCGCACATTGTGCTCCTATCAAGAGAGAGATTTGTTCAGAAACCCCTAGACCGCGCCAAATGTTGTGGTTGAGATCCACATGAGTGTGATTCATTGCGGAATGAAATAAAGAGAGAGAACACCAAGAAGTATAGCGGTTCACCTCCCAAGAGTGGAAGGTTACGTCCACTTGAAAGTGTAATTCTCATTATGAGTAACAATGAGATCCACATGAGTGTGATTCATTGCAAAATGAAATAAACAGAGAGAATGCCAAGAAGTATAGTGGTTCACATCTCATGAGTGGAAGAGTACGTCCACTTGAAAGTGTAATTCTTGGAGTTAGGCATATGTCTGGTCGGTTTGAGGCCCAAACCAAAGTCAAACCTTTTCAATCGGCTTCATGAAAAGTGAAACTGACCACCGAATTGAAATGGGGCAGACCAAAAAATCAATTTAACCGAGATTTGGTGTGGGCTAGTTTAGTTGCAGGTTGAAACCGATATACACAATGTTGGTATAATCAACGCAAAAACTATACTTATTAACTAATATATTTTTTATATCTTAATAATTAAATTAAATTTGGTCGGTTGGGTTTAAAAGCGATTGGTTCAACCCAAACTACCGTTTTTGAACTAGTTCAGTTCAGTTTCGGTCCAGTTTTTATTATTTTTAATCCATTTATATCCACGCTAGACCGTATATTCGATCCAGTTTAGTCGGTTTTTTTCCATTGAAATTAGTATTTTGTCCAACCCTAATGTCATGTGGCATGGTTAATACAAACAGGGGAATCCTGTAGAAGTTTCAATTTCCTATACAAGCTAAGTATTGTTGTGCTAATGGAGCATCTTTAAGGCACCGGGAAGGTGGTTTCTCGATGGAGTATTGGTTGGTGGCGGACACCATAGTGTAGTTTTCATGTCCATCTTCGAAATTCAAGTCGGGGTCGGGTCTCATTAAGGCCACGGGCCCACATATGAGGGTGACAAGAAGTCCTGTAACATGTTTGGCAATAACTATCCACGACAATCTCTATCAAATAAACTGAAACTAATACTTCCATTGTATGACTATGATCAATTGAATTTCATTTGCTGCACACAGATTATACACAAGTTTATGTCAACAAAAAAGATCATATGCAAGGGTAACGTGTCAGTAATTCTAGATAATTTGAGCTTGGATCAGCTAATGTCTAAATCTTTAATCGAGCATAGATGACAGTTCTTGTTTGACTTGGTTGTTTGGTATGATTTATTCTTTGTTATCAATAATGTCAGTTAATTCTTCAGGCTCAGGAGCGGAACTATTATCAAGCCCGAAGTAGTCCGGACCCCCTTAGGTTTTGGAATGTTTAAACTTTGCTTTCTTAATTAGCATACTTATCATTAAAAATGGTTTAATTCTAACTTAATTTTATTATTAAGCCCCTCATAATTTCTCATAACCAATCAATTTTGAATGATAAATGAATATTTATTAATTGATTGATTTCTCGGTCTTACCAATTGAAATATGTAAGATAATTGATTTCTTTTAATTAGTAAATAGAAAGAAAAAAAAAATACCAAAAACGTGAAGTAACAAATTAATAAGTTACTACTTTCATCACTTGTACATTCTTAATTTTTGTGCGAGTTTTAGAAAATACATATTCTACAAGAAATTGTACAAAATTTTGAGTCAAGTAAATTTTTTTTACACTAAACTATAACATACGTACAATTATGTATACAATATTTCAACCCCACTAGTTTCAAATCCTGGCTAGACCACTCACCACTGTTGAGACTGACATGCATATTGATGTGCATAACAACATATGAAATGGAGATCAACTTTAAGTTCTTGTTTGACATGGTTGTTTGGTATGATTTATTATTTGTTATCAATAATGTCAGTTAATTCTTGAGACTGACATGCATAAAGATGTGCATGACAACATATGAAATGGAGATCGAATTTTAAGTTCTTATTTGACATGGTTGTTTGGTATGATTTATTGTTTGCTATCAATAATTTCAGTTAATTCTTCAGACTGACATGCATATTGATGTTGCTATCGAAGAATTGGAAAAGCTTATTTTGTTTGTGTAACACTATAGATAAACAAAATTTGATGAGACCTTGATCATAGCTGAGGTTTCTGAAGAGAATGAAATCAAAGTCATGAAGAGAAGAATTATGATGATGGAAAAGGAAAGTTAAAAGGATGAAATCAAAGTCATTAAGAGAAGATTTTTGAAAATGATAATGGCAAAAGATGATGGCAAATGATGATATCAAATTCATGAAGAGAAGATTTCTGAAAATGAACTCCAAAATAAGTAAAGCAAAGTAAAATTGAAAATATATATAACTTAGATATTGAAGTATCGCGCCTCTGTTAGGGTTTCGGCGAAAACTCGATATTCGGCCTAGGTTTTGCCACAAAACTCTCAATTGCTTCATGGATCTCGATCTATTAAGCTGGAATTGTCGAGGTAACTATGGAGACGACACCACAAGAGCCTTGAAGGATCTCTTGACTCAGAATCGTCCTCAACTGGTCTTCCTGTGCGAGACGAAAATCAGTGCCGAACAGGATTTTCTCCGCCTGCAACGCTCGTTAGGTTTCCCCCGATCGGAGATGGTCTTGAGCGCTGGTTAGTCTGGGGGTCTCGGCATGTTCTGGTCGGAGGAGGTGACGGTTCAGACATTATCCAAATCGGCTCATCATATTGATGTTCAGATCGTTTCAGCTCCAGGGTTTGCGTCATGGCGTCTCACCGGCTTCTATGGTTATGATGCAACCAGAGATCGGGAAAAGTCTTGGCAACTCCTCCGTGACCTGACCGATGCAAGTTCTCTGCCATGGTTAGTGATCGGCGACTTCAACGAAATTTTGAATAGCAGCGAGAAGATTGATAGCGCGCCGAGACTGGAGAGGCAGATGAGGGGATTCCGGGATGTGCTCGGGTATGGGGAACTGCTGGACCTAGGCTATCATGGTGTCATGGCAACGTGGGGTAATTCGAACACTCTCCTGCGCTTGGATAGAGCAGTATGTACGATGTCCTGGTTCGACATATTTTTTCATGATAAATTGTTTCATCTCCCTCCGTCGGATAGTGATCACGTTCCGTTATTATTGAAAGCTAGTACTGCTCCTATTCAAGCTCGCCCTAAGGTTCATAGGTTTCAGTTTGAGGCTTACTGGTTGGAACATGCAGAATGTGATAAAATGGTGAAGGAAGCCTGGCAGGAGGAAATTCAGGGAGTTCCCATGTACCAGATTGTCACCAAGATTAAGAAAGTCCGTATTCATTTAGATAAGTGGCAGAGGGAGATTTTCCGAGGTCGTCAGGTGCAGATAATGGCAATCCGAACTAGGTTGGAGACCCTTATGGGGGTGTCCTGCACTCTTGAGTGGCAGGCAGAGAAAGTTGTTATGCTTGGGAAACTTCAGAACTTATTACATCAGGAGGAGATTTTTTGGAAGCAGCGATCAAAGGTACAATGGCTGAAGGCGGGAGATCATAACGCTAGCTATTTTCATCAGCAAGCTAGGACTACGAAACGCCGGAATTTGTTGAAAGGACTCTTCGATACTGAGGGCGTTTGGCATGAGGATATTCCAGGTATGGAGAAAATAGTTACGGATTACTTTGGGAAAATGTTTGAAGCCTCGAATATGGATATGGAGGCTCTTCATCAAACGTTAGAAGCAATCACTCCTTGTGTGACGGAGGATATGAATATGCAGTTGTGTAGTGCGTACACTAGTGAGGAGATCAAACAGGCTGTCTTCCAAATGTACCCGACCAAGGCTCCGGGCCCTGATGGTATGCCTCCGCTTTTTTTCCAACATTGTTGGGAATTAATTGGTCAGGAAGTCGTGGCCGCAGTACAGAACTTTTTAGACTCAGGTCAGATTCTTAAGCAGATTAATTATACCCATATCTGCTTAATTCCCAAAGTCGCACAACCGGAGAATATGACAGACCTCCGACCTATTGCTCTGTGTAATGTGATTTATAAGATTTGCTCAAAGGCTGGCAGCATGAGGCATGGCGTGGGAGCTAGAAACGCATTGCGGTGAGAGAATTGGGGTTTTTCTGGGTTTTTGATTTATGGAACAGGTTGAAGATTGAATAAGAGGCTTTTGGGGGTTTTTTGCTTGGATGGCATGAAGGTCTGAATGCTTGAAGGCTTGAAGGAAAGGGTTTTGGTGTGTTGCTGGGTAATTGCTGGATGATGCTGGATTGCTCTCTCTCTGATGCCTGATCGATGCGTCTCCCTCTTTTTATAGGCGCAGGGTTCAACAGAACCTTTGGCTATCTGGATAAAACTATTCTCCTTCAATCCATGATTTAAGCCTTACAATCGGGGAAAAGAGAGGATTGATGCGATGGCTTGTGATTGCTGCAATGGCAGCAAACACAATATCATGAAATCTGGAAAAAGAGATTGGAAAGAGACTTGAGAGTTGTGGTCTCTTTGTTTGAGGGAGAAGGAGAATGCCATTAACTGGTTTTTAAGACTTCTCTTAGTGAGATAGGATGGTGATGACGATGGATTTTGCTTTGGTCTGCATTTGGGAGCTGCGGAAAGTAGAAGAGCTACTGGGTAAAAGGGGTGAGGTGCAGAAAACGGGAAGGTGAAGAAGAGAATATGGGCTTTGGGCCTTAAAGAAAGAGAATGGCTGGCAGGCCCAAACCTCAAATTCTCAAGTTTCACCATTTCACCGTCGATATAAGTCATTGGGCTTGGATTTCGGGCCCAAGACCGAAATCACCAACGACATTAAATCGACGAATGAGCATGTGCGTTTCCGTAACCTTCCACACCACACCCACATATGCAAGCCCCAAGTGCATGATTGTGGCTTGGGTCCAAATCAAAGGCGTGTTTGCTTGGCGTGCTATAACCGAGTAATGAACATAAAATCCTTATAAAACTATAGGATTTTATATAATTATGTGAATATGCATGGTATTCATCGCGTGACAGCATAGTAACTAATTGCATGATTTTTCAGGTATCAACATTAGCCCCCATGATTATGTGGGCTGCTTGAAGTATGAAGTAGGCCACATGATCATAATGCACAGAGAAAAATCAACCCAGCCCAATTATCACCTGGGAGTTTTAGCCTGCAACTTCTTCCTGCTTGAGGAGTCAAACTGCAGTGAAAGAGATATTGTCGCCTTCTTCTTTCCTTCTCGCCCCCTAAAACATCAATTGTAGGGACTCAGAACTCGCATCAAGCCTTCAATTCCTTTGGGCTCTAGGTATTGCTCTGTTATGTATCTTTATTATTTCGTCTCCATCTTTTCTTTTGCTTCAGCTCTCAATTTGTGTTTTTTTCTGCAAGGATTGCCTGCTGCTGGGCATGGCTTGGACATCAATACTGATTCCTTGGGCTGAGTTTCTTCATGTTACTGCAAAATTTCTTCATGTTCCCTCTTTCTACAGCAGAGATTTGCGATTCTTCTTTACTACAGGGAACTAACTGTATTCGGTCCCTTTGTATCTTCAACTGCAGGCACTCATCTTCACCTACTGTGGTGATCACCACATCGATTTGCCATGAGTCAAGCCTTAATAGCAAAGCCCCCAGGTGTACTGAAGAGGCTGAGCAATTGACCATGCTTTGAAGCTTCAAGCCTTAGCAGCCTCTGTAAGTATGCTTGTTTGTACCCATCAATTGCTTTGATAAATGCATGGATTTCTTCTGTAAGTTGCGTGGGCACGGCTCTTGAGGTAGTATTAATATCTTTCTCTGAGTTGGCTTGCGACTACTTGCTTGGCTTCATTCTACTCATGACTTGATTGCAAGAAAGCCTGCTTTTCTTGCAAATTAATATTACGTAATTCTAAAATTGGTTTAAAAGGCATTTGAATTTCATGGGTGCATAAATATATGCCTTGAGCATGATAAACTTTCTGCTTTATGCTTAACTTATAAGCATAGACCTTTATAGCTTGCTTGACTAACTACATAGGCATTGACAAATTGGAGGCTAGGGAAATGGGATATGAGATAGAGTTAAAGCTTTTGAATTGGATAAATGGAATTTAGATATGAATATAGAAAAGGGTAGGTGTATGAAGTATGATACTGATGATAAGCTTGCTTGTTTATCACTGCGGTGAACATGGTATTAACTCTGGGTTTGAGTTGATAAATTTGGTGCTGGGGATTTGGTGGGTAAATGATTGAAATTGTGGACAATAAATTTTGGAACTCAGGCGAGTTGGAATCTCTCCCCTGCAGTGATATTGGCCTGCTGCAGGGTAATGATCTTTATGCTTTGGATGCAGGAATTTTGTATAGTTCAGAGTTTTAATAACTGAAAGAACATGGAGAGGCCTGCAAGAAGGCATGTGGCGTGGGAGCTAGAAGCATGAGTTGCAAAAGATGAAATGCTTGCTGCGGGGAAATGGTGTCATCTGCTGTAGTGAAGTAATTTGGTGTTTGATGATGGTGGCTAGGTTTAGGGTTGCCTAGAGCTTGATAATGGTTTTGGATTAGAGGTTTAGAATGCTCAGCTTATTTCTTGAGGTTTGCTTGAGGGATGTATCATTGGGAGGCTTTGAGGTATGGTGCATGGAGGTTGTATTGTTGTTGTGTGGATCTTTTGTGCTGCTGGTAGTTGTGTTTTCTCTATGGTATAGGACATGAGTGGTGGAATATGGGAAACTACATGCCTGGGCTGGACTATTGGTATATGCTCTAGCATAACTGCAAGCATAACACTCTAGTTGACATTGAAACTGAGGCTACTGCGTAGGAGGTTTTTCTTGCTGCAGGGAATTATGCTTGCTGCAGGAGTGAAACTGTAGGCACAGCAGCAATTAAATTGGTTTGAGAAAGACTTGAGAAAGAAATGGGATAGTGCTTGAGTTTGTAGCCAGGATTGGTTGGGTATAGAGTTAAGTAATGTCTATTGAGGCGGTTGTTACAACTAATGGAGTTCGAGAAATAGAATAGTCGTTGTAGTGGAAGTTCTAGTTATGGCGAAATGTTTTCAATGGGGTACTGGAAGTGTGAGGCAGGATTGGAAGCTGCGGGGCTGATAGCCTGGGTTCAAGATCTTGGCATTTGATCCGATATAGAAAGGATTGGCCCCCTTGATTATGTAGGTTATGCAATGACTATGAAATATACTACATAATCAATAAGAGGGTAACTCAAGAGAGCATGATGAAGGCTAAGTGTATAGAAGCATAAGGCATGATAGCCGCATGAGCACTTGAAGTATTGGCGTGATTAGACTTCCTTTGCCTGGCTTTACATATGCTTGTTGCTTAATTATGTATCGGCATGTGTAGAATGAGAGTATGCATACACTACCAGATCGGATAGAATAGCCGACGAAAAAATTTTCGTTGACTATGCCAAAATTTCGTCGGCTATACCTTCTGCCGACGAAATTTTCGTCGGCTATAATTCGTCGGAAAAACACCGTCGGTAATACCAATGGCCGACGAAAATAACGAAATCGTCGGCTATATGCGAGTATGGCCGACGACTTTACCGACGAAACATCATTTCGTCGACCAAACCTTGGCAAAATATTCGACGAAATTCGTCGGGTATTTTCGAGTATGGCCGACGATATCGTAAACTATAGCCGACGAAATTCGTCGGCTATTTGGTCTGAACTATAGCCGACGATTTCATCTATTTCGTCGGTTATTTCGTCGAAATATATTAATATTTTAATAGGCATTAATTAGTTATAGCCGACGAAATAATGTCATTTTCGTCGGCTATAAGACTTATAGCCGACGAATATTGGTAAAAATCGTCGGCTATATTGCTTATAGCCGACGAAATAATGCCAAAATCGTCGGCTATTCTTACATTTGGTGAAAAAAAAATTAAATTATTTTCTAAATTACCATTCCAAGCAACCTGCAAATCACAAAGACAGTCCATGCATTTGCACCAACAAGAAACACGTCTAAATGACTTATTATTTAATTCGTTCCAATATACATAAAATATAACCCTAATCATCACCTAAACCACTAAAGTCCACCACGTCATCCCCAGCATCCTGCTCTCCATCATGCTCGTCATCCTACTGACCGAACTCGGGAGGTTTAGGCATTGGAGGTTCAAGTAACGGCTGAAACGGGGGCGGGAGTTCAAGGTTTTGTTGTTGTGCGGCGAACATATCATACCACCAGTTTTATTGGCCGGCGTAGTTGTGTCGCCGAATTCTCTCGCATTCAGCATGCCAACTGGACAGATCTAAATAATACTGCTGTGTTCTGCGGTGTTGCTCCTGTGATCTGCGTTGTTCCTCTTGTGATCTCTGGAACTCGGCCGCCAACCTTGCATTTTCTTCTGCCAATCTCCGCACTTCCCCCCTCACCTGTTGGCTCTCCCCGCCTCCCTTCTTTTGACCTCCCTTAGTGGTCTTCAGGAGCCCTAGTCCAGAACTTCCCAAACCCCTGCAGTAGTAGTTGTTTGAGCGGTTTGGGAAGGCTGCGTCGAACATCCTCGCTGCCGTTTGGACATTGGACCGGTCGACCTGGCGCAGGGCTTCTTCCAGATCTGCCTCTGAAATGTTCGGTTGTGTCTCCCGAACTACTTGCTGGAACACCTATTCTTTGGCCCGGTTCACCCTCTCCTAATTGGACGGGAAAAAAAAATTAATATTCTAACAAATATATAATTAAGTAAAATTAATAATTAAAATTTTAAAATCGTAATGAACGACTTACGAGCTGTTCTGTCGCTTGTGGATAAGCGATCTTGAACGTCTCCACGTACGGGTTGCTATCAGGATGATCTCTAAGCCCCTCCTCCTGATATTGTGCAAACGGCCTAGAACCACCATGATGGGGGGTTGTGTTACGGCGGCGGTTCGCAGAGTTTATCCGAGAACGTTCCTTCAAAAAAAATAATAAAATATTAGAAAAATGCATCAAAAAATATTAGTGTAATAATTATAAAATAATTAAACTAATAATTAAAATTTTAACAAAATAAACATTTGTAGTGAAGTTTAGTATTTACCTGCATAACTGGGTTGTTGAAGTCTACTGTCTTCAACCAACGCCACTCGTACTCCCTGAACATGAACTCTCTGGGAGTGCCCATACGACCACGGTTATCGTATTCGTTATAGTGGGAACGGAGCTCGTTCTTCCACTCTTTGAACTTACGAAAAAACAAAAGTGCATTAGAAATATTATTAATATCATAAAATATTTCAAATTATAAGATGAGGAATTCCCAACGTACCTCAAGTTCTGCACGGAGTCCGCCCAATCCCGCTTGTGTTCGACAATCTCGAAGAATGTCTGAAAGATAATATTTTATTAGTTTTACAATTGTAACAATACCGAAAATTATTAAATATTACGATAAATAAATTAAATTTTTTAAATTAATCACCGACGCGGCGTTGTTCACCTCCCTCTTTATCTCTTCGGGTACATCAGCCCACCGTGTCCACAACATAGAGACTCTGTCCCTAATCAGTGCCCCCACGCAACCCGAGTAGTCGCGTTTTTTTTTTTCCCCTGAACCTCCTGATTAGGAGGTTCATTGATCTGGATCCTCCCCCTCAGATCAACAGTTCTCCTGAGCGTGTCAAAACATATGACACCTCTCGTATTCCTCCGTGAACTGCTAGCGGCTGTCCTTATCACAAAAATGACGATTGGTTAATAAAATTAAATATTAGTGCGTTAATTTTAATAAAACATTTAATTAATAAAATCGAATGTTACCTGAACTCGATGACCCGTCTGTCGACTTTCTTTTTGTCCTCGCCGAAATCAGGAGGTCAGGGTTCTCAAATGGCTGCTGCTGGTATGCCTCCGTAGCACTCACGTACTGAGGCATATCAGGCCATATGGGCACACCACGATAGTCGACCTCCGGTATCGCAGGAATGTTGTACGGGAGGTAGAGCTGATTTGGGAGAGTAGACCCTCAGTCGAGTCAGCAGCAGACGTCGTCGGACTCGTCATCGGCTCCCGATGAACCTCAGGCATACGAACCTGAGGAACGTCT